>CM076603.1:115160000-115890000 GCA_038502835.1 Octonoba sinensis | reverse complement strand
GAAGCGTAAACTAAATTGAAGAAACTAGCTTCATAACCCAAATCTTTAGCTATTGGAAGATATTTTTCAAACAGAACTTCACCAATGCCCTTTTTCCTGTGATGAGGATGCACCAAAAATCCAGCATTGCAGATATGTGAAGACCTGCCTGGAAAATTAGGCTTGACATAAAATGAACCCATTACTTTTTCATTCTTTGCATCACGAAGCACAAACACATCATGTGATAAATAATATTGTTCAAAGTCTTCTTTCTCCAATGTATCTTGAGGGTAAGTTTGTCCTTCATCAACAGTATTTTTCAGCATTATGTACACTCCATCGTAGTCTTCATCTCGGTAATGATCAAGTATTACTCTTTCATTTGTTTTAGGTAACTGAAATTCTTCTGGTAAATAAGATAGTTTCTGGGTTATCCTTCGCTTTATTACATAAGCCATTTCAGATTCTTTGCTGTAAGGCAAAGAATAAAATGATAAACATTTATTCTTACGTATTCTAATAATAAAATTATTAAAACTAGGTACTTTCAAAGATGTTATTTTGCTTCTCTGTATGAACTTAATATTCTTATCTTGGTTAGAAAACATTTGGATTTACAGTCCAGTGTATGTGGTGATTGAAAATTGCTGTCCCCCTCACAACCTTTTAGACACTGAAGTTATAGTGATAGTGCCAAAAAAACATTTTAAGCTACCTCTGGTAATAGGGAGGTAGAGGGTGGCGACTCTTTCATAGAAATTGAAATTCGAAAAACTCAATTTTACGCTATGTTTTCTGGTTAGGACAAGGGGTTCTTCCAGGATGATTTTTAAAATAGAAGTCCGAAAATTGTATTCATAGGTTGTTGTTAGAGATGTTCAGCAGAAGGAGAACGGCAGCTCGCTTCCCGTAACTTTTCCAAATTAAAATCCTAAGAACGCACTTATTTAGGAGGCTGTGTATAGTAGGTGGTGGGTTTATAAACTTTTCCAGGATATTTTTCGAGGTTGAAACTTGAAAAACCAAATTTTAGTCTTTTTCAAAATTGAAGCTTTAAAGAAGCAATTTTAAGCTGTCTTTGGCGACATAAAGGAAGGGAAGCCAGTGCGGTCATTTTCGAAATAAATTTTTTAAAATTGAAGTCTTCAAGATGCAACTTTAGGCTGTGTTTTGGGGGGAATTGGGAGCTCTTCCCCAGAAATGTTTTGAAATTGAAGTCATAAAAATGCACTTTTGGGTTATGCTTGGAAACATTAAGAGAAAAAAGCTCCTTCCAGCAGTGGTGAAGTCCTGAAGAAAAAGTTGAGGAGACGCTTATACACATGAAAATAAGCTATTGAAATCAAAAGTGGGGGATGCTTATGTTAAAATGTAAAAAATTTGGGGGGGTGCTTGTATTAAAATAAAAAGGTAGGGGGACACCGTCCCCCCTCGACTACACCACTGCCTTCCAGAAACTTTAAGCCGCTGAAGTTCCAAAACACATTATTTTAAGCTATCATCTGTCATGTTAAGAGGGGTCGACAATTTTTTGGGTTCACTCTTGGATGCTTCACTCGAATTTGCCTCCCAAGCCAGTGGTCCCAGCTTGCCTCTCTATATTTGGCATTGTTCATGATACTAGGAGACTTCCCTCTTTTTTGAATTCCCCGATTCCATTCAAATGCCGAAAGTGAATATTCAAGTGATCAATATTAAGCAACCATTTCAAATTCACGTAATTAAAATGCGTAGGTACCCAACTAGTTTCTTTAATTTATTATTATTATTTTTTCAATGTATTCATTATTTCTGAACGTGTGTATCATGGGAGGCAGGAGCATCATCTGCCAGTGAGTCACCCTGTATATATATATATAAATGCATAAGAAAGACTACCAGGGTGGGTTTAATTATTCAGGATTAAATTATAATGTTTCAATTTGTATGAATTAAAACAACTAGTTTTGAAATCAGAAAGAATTCTGCAAATGTCTGAATGATGTTTGTCATGAATGGTTTTAAGGGATTATACTGAACTCCATATGCATATGCCAGTCAACAGTGACATATCGGTGTTAACCTACATGAAACATTGCAAACGACCCTTATATGGATGTAGGCAGCAAGGCTTTAATAAGTCGATGTTGCAAAGTAACTGCATAAGAGTACAAGGGTACTTTAACATTACTTTTTATATATAGAAACCCAAATTTTTGTTTTTACACTTGATTGACCAAAAAGAAGATCTTATTTTTTAACAAATCTGCAATTAACCAGTAACAGGAGATGAAAAATTAAGATGTAATAGGGGACATAAGGTCTCAGCTAACTTGCTTTGTTCTAATAATAATAAAAGAAAAACTTTAACGAAACTGCATTCTCTGTAATTTTACTCGGCCACTCTTTCCAAAAAAAAAAAAAAAAAAACATACCTTTTTAGACTTTATCATGAAATAAAAAGCTCCAGAAAAGCATTCAGAAGCTTAGATTCATAAAAATTATGTACCATGACAAATTTTAGGCAACTATTGATAAAAATTGCTGTGTTTTATATTAATCATTGTATTTTATTAATTTACCATACAATGCAAATTTTAATCATTAAAAATTGAACACCACGCTTATGCAACATAGCATGATATGTGACAAAGGGGGGAGGGGGGTCAAATATATGAGAAAAAAGCGTGACATCATTTATGAACGGTCCCTAGCTTCAGTAAGTAAGATATAGCAAAATTCTGTTATGTAATGTAGTTATATTTTGCTAATTCCCTTCTTATCTTCAAAGAAAAAAAAAAAACAAGTAAATTTAATCATGGTATGCTGTAAATCTGGTACCCATAAACGAACACGACGGACGACGCTTGTATTTAGTTTAGTGAAACTACTATATTCCACAGAAAACGTATTCCAGTATTTAAGGGATTAAAATATAATACTTTTCTGCATAATTGTTTCAAATTCGAGAATTCATTAAAGTAAAAAATGCATGTACATTTCTTTGCACTGCAACTTTTTAAATTAAATTTTGTTTGTGCAAATTATTTTGAAATTAATTATGCTTTTTCTTAACATGTTGACTGCCCACCTACGAGATAACTCGTAGTAGGTGAACTTGTTGAGAGACCAAATTGCAAGTTATCTCGTTGTTGCCGATTTTATTTCATTTTTCAATACATTTATAGAAAGTTAGTAATTTTTTATTTAATAAAATGTTTTGTACAATATGTTGTAATTAAACTATCGTCTGGAGATCCATAAACAACAATCGGCGCTTTCAGTCAGCGTGTCGGCAGGCAACGTGTTAATTTTCCACTTGGATGGCAGTAACGTTGCAATATATTTTTTTTCTTATACTAGCAGAGAAAAGGGGGCGGGGGTCTGAAAAGAAAGCATAATATATATTCTGCAACGTATTTTTTGTATTTCAAAAAATGCGACAAGATTTTGTGAGTTGTATAAACTACTTTAAACTGCTGTTATACACGTGCATAAGGGCAGTTCGTACGCTATCCCAAACGGAAAAAAGAAAAATAATAATGCTTTGCTTTTTATCATAAATAATTCTAGTGAGCTAAAATTCTAACCTAACTTACATCGTTCCTTGAAATCAATTACTGCAACGTGGTCCGCAACGTTTCGCCTACATTAAGAATCCTTATCTAAAGATTAAAAAAGAAAGAAAGACTGGTGAGCGTTCACATAAATTTGCATTATCGCAAACTTTACTAGCAAAAGCGATGAGAATAAAATTATTTCTTTTACTACCATAAAGTTAACGCTTTTTCTTGGAATACTGGTAGTGAATTATAATCTACTCTAAATGTTGGTTATATTCTTGTAGTAATTGATCATAACATCCTCACTTTTTAAAATTCTGTTCAGCGATAACTGATACAGCGAAGTAAACAAAAAAAATCCGTGATAAGCGATATGCTTATGCTTTGGAGTTTGTTCACATCGGGGGAAAAAAAAAAAGAGAAATGCTTTACAGAATTTGATCTCAAAGAAAAGTAGACGCACGATGTTCAATGTTTATGAGGAAAAGGATGAAAGAATGTCATACAAATAGCCAAGGCACAGTTCCTATTCAATTTAAACCTCTGTATTTGAGGAACCAGATGAACGTTTAATCGCTGGCATAACGTTAGCTATTATCTATTTAGTTTTTAGGTTACGGAGGATATAAAACGCTTCAAAGAGGATAAAACACATTTATTAAAACCTTTACTATTAATTTGCAATTTTGTACGAACAAATAATGTCATTTTCCAAGAAAACCTGAAGTACATGTAGTTATTGGTTAGACCTATAAATATTTAATTACAAATGATAAATTAATAATTAAAGTATTTAATTACCATCAAGCTCAATTTGTGTCATAAAATGTTATAATTTAAAATTAAATAATTTCATTTAACAATTTACAATACTGCATTCTAATATTTTGTTGAGTCTTAAGGTTTATTAAATATATTAGTATTAATTGGGTAATGTACAAGTAATTTATGAAAATAAACTAGGGTAATTTACCAAACAAATTCTTGGCTGCAAGTTGTAACTTAAGACCTTCAATTTCAAGTGGTTGCCTCATGAACCCTATAATCCTGATTATTATATGTCTCAGAATATGATGCACAGCCTTAATATTGGGTGCATAATTTTTGGAGTTTTTTTTTTTAATTATTATTTTATGTAGTCTTTACTTGATTGATCTCCAAAATAACAGCACAAACAGTTTAGAACAAAGTAAGAAGCAACTTTCAGAGCATGCACAGGCAGTGGCATATTTTATGAATAGTCGAAAATTAATATGATAGCATAATAAATCTTTGATTAAGACTTGCACACGTGATTTGCAAACCTATGTTTTTGGGGAAAAGAGCAGGAGGTGTTAGGGATAATATAGTATACCTTTTAAATATACTGATTCTTGAAGCAATATTAATTTTAAAATTTCATTCTTTTCCATATTATGTAAATATGCTATTGAAGAGCATTGCAAAAGCTTCCATATGACAGTATTTATTGAGTTCATTAAAATTAAATGACATGGATAAAATGGGGGAGCCAAGTCAGGACTGTAAGGAAGCTTGGAAAGCAATGGAGCCTTTTTCACAAAATTGCTTTGTGCACACACAACGGCATTTGACTAGGCACTGTTGGTTTGCATGTTTGTCAAGATGAAATTTCCACATGTCTTTACTGTTACTTCGGCAGTGCGCAACCCTCCTTTTCAAAATATATTTCTTTTTAATGATCATTTTTACATGCCTTGTAACGGTAAGCTCATCTCGACTCTCCTGGAGTTTGGAGGTGACACAATGGGTGTGTTATGATTATGAAGCTAAAACCTTCACTGAGCTAACCACTTCATACAGCAGGTTAGAAAGCATTGTTGCGTACAGTCACTTCTAAAAAAACAAGTTGCAGTCCTTACGGAATGCACCATATTAAGAGTTCCACAGTATTTCGCTTCATAACTTGGAAGAAAAAATCTTGTAAAAAGTTATGCATTTTATATCATTTTAATGCTTAGAATATCTTCTATTAAGATTTACCAATAAAATATTTCTATCGTCAACTTAAACAAAATTACAGCCTCGTGTCTGTAGTTTTATGAAATAAATCTGTTACGTATGGGGCAATTTGTTTTTTGCAATAATTCAATATCAAGTTTAGGTTCAAAATTTTAACATTATACTAAGCTTCTGCAATAGTAATATCATAGTAAAATTCTAAAAGAAAACTAAAAAATACTTAGTAATTAATTTTTATTAATTACTTTTTTCATGTCCTGTACGTAACATTTTAGCACTAGAATTACATTGGTCTCCATATACCTAGAATTACAGAGGGGATCATTTTGACCCTCGGAAAAGAAATCTGCATAAGTTCCCAATGTAATGCTATTTATTTTCAAAAATGAAGTAAAATAAACTAATTTATAATAACTGAAGTTTATTTTTAAAAATATAGGGATTTTCAAGGTAGATTATGAATGATTTATTATTCAACAAATTCTGTTGAAATATCTAATGCTGTTGTTTCGGTTGGATTGAGTTGCATTTCAGGAACATAAGCAATGAAATGAATAAATATTAACAATTTTTTGCAGAACCATCCTTGCAAAGAGTGAAAAAAAAAATAAATAAATAAAACAGATTATTTGTCTGCACAGCAATCAACACTCAAGCTTATCTTTCTAATTTTTTGCGTACAGTATCTACATACATATCTATTACAGCTATGATAAATCTTAATAATCTTGTTACCTTTGCATTTGCAATTCTTTTTATTTGGCATTTCTTCCTTTTTTTAAAATTCCAATGTATCTTGTAACTACATGAACAACATGGAGCGAGAACAAGCTTCTTTTCGACCTGATATTATAACTTTCTCAAAGCTTTACTCAACGCAGTAAAAAATCCCTTCTGCTAATACATTCTTTTATAACTTCCTTATTAATAATCCATGAATTCATACCTGATAACTGCAAAATATTGTAGAAAACATGAGCAGGCCACTCAATATTTCCTTGTGATTGGGTCCAGAATGTCAACAGCAAATTTTGTGAAATTGTAAAACTTAATCTCATTACTGATGAATGAGGTGTACTAAGCAAAATCCCATTTTATTTCTTCTTACCCTGACATGTTTTATAAAGATCTGTCTGCATTTTCCCCGTCTTCTTTTGAGTATTCTCTGGTTTTTGCCTTGGCATCCTTCAAGAACTAATCTATTTTTACTTTCCTGCCAGCTAGATGATAATGCTGCATAATCACTTCTATAATAAATTCTGAACTAATTCTCATATGCTTTGTCAGCAATTTCATCTGTTAGACTGTTATCAGTTTCAGGACTGCCATTGTGATCAGAAAGTTCTTGCAATTAATTTTATAGATTTTCTTGAATTTGATCTTTGAGCCATTAGTATGTTTATATAAAAAACTCATTAACTCAACAAAACATTTTACCAAAAATTGTGAAATTTTAAAAACAAAGTACTTAGTAAAAAAAGGTACAATCATTCTGTTTGCCGTAGCATTTTTGCACTGAATCTTTTAAAAGAAATTATGTTCCAAGAATTTCAAATCACAAGACTGGCTGGTGTAAGACTATGCAGAGACCCCGTTTCCTTTTCTTTTATTTATTCTTTGCGGAGCAGATACTAACAAGAAAAATATACAGAAAAAGCATTCAGACAATGCTTTGAAATGTATTTACATTTCTTTAACCTCAAAGGGCCAAAATAACCCCAGCTCGTATTTCTAGGTATAACCGTTTGTTAAGGCAAGAAAGCAAATGCGATTTTCTTGGAAACTGTATTCTATTGCACAGCAGAGTGATTTAGAAAAGATAATGAAATGATTAAGATAGTTGTGATAAAATAGAAGAGTTATTAACGTAAAAAGCCCCCTTGGGGTCAAAATGTCTGCTTCCATAATTCTAGCATTAAGGTGTTTTTTTTTTTTTTTTGTGATGTTAAGGTCTTTTTTTTTTTTTTTTTTTTTTTATGCTAGTAATAATATTTGAAACTAAACAATTTTTTGCTTTAGCTTCACTTAGTGTACAAGCTTACTAAAACAGTAAATGTTTATTAATTAGCAATTAATTTATAAACTACTAGCTGTTTCCCATGACTTTGTTCATGTGGACATTTTGAGGTGTATGTGTTGGAACTGACAGCCTGACAATATGGGCGAATATGTTCTGGCCGGATGTTGGAGAATGAACAAAGTTACGAAACATTGATTTAAAGCAAAGTAACTAGTATGAAATAAATAATGTAAAGACTTTTTTAAAAAGGCTCAATCTACGTCAAAAGGGGGGGGATAACCAACTATTTTCAACATTGAAAGTCGTAGAAAAAAATTTAACCATTTCCAAAATATTTTTATTGATAACACTAAAACTCATCAATAGTTACTAAATTAAAAACAAGTAAGAAAATCGGTTCACAAATAGAGGAAAAAATGGTACTAAACTCTTTTGCCTTTACCTATTTATATATCACCGAGGGAAACTGTTAGTTGCAGAGGGGTAAAAACTTTTAAGAAGGCTCTTGATGTTCATTGGGGATTGTTAATTTGACTAGGACGAGCCTAGCTGGACCCTGTGCCTGTTGCTGGTCATCACTTTTGTATTTGTATTTTATATAGATATATACGTAAACTATATATTAAAATAAGTATTTCAATTTCCTCCCAGGAGTAAAATATAAAATACGTAACCAATCCATCTATACAAAAGAACAAAGATCTTTAAAAATAGCAATTTTATTTTCAAAATTTGATATTAGTCATGAATAACATTAGATATGTACTTTGATAATCAAATCTGAAAAATAAAATTTTTGAAGATTTAAATGCCCAGACACAACTTCTGGAGAAAATATTATTTCACATTCAACAGTGTAAATCAAAATTTAAATATGCAACAAATTTTGAAAACAGATGACTGAAATATAAATAATATAAATTAGGTATAAAATTAAAATTTAATATTTCAATCATAGCACAAACACAATGAAATTATTAAAAATAACCATGCATTAATTTGCCTGTAAAATTGTAACAAAAATTACACTTACAATGCACTTTAAATCTAACATTTATGAAACAAAGAAAATTCTGAAACAAAAAGCTGCTAATATCTTTGCAATCACAAAACAACAGGAATGGAAATATATGGATTATGGCAAAGAAAGTCCCCCCCCCCCCCCCACCTCGTTAACTTTCTAACACTATGGTGCTCAATAGTCTAAGAATGAAATTGTTGAACTGATGCAAGGAAAATGTAAACTATCAAAATCAGGGAAAATGAATGGTATAAAGCATTTAAAATGGGCAGGATAGGTGTTTTTTAATGTTGTAGAGATCCTCAACTAAAATTTAGTAAAATAACTCAAAGCAACCCCTTCAAACATCAATGAAAATTTAAGATAAAATACAGTTATAGGGTGCTTTTTTAAAATATAGCAAGCATCTTATACATAAAGTAACAAAATTTTTTTTTGGAAAATAACAAAAAAACTTTTTTTTATCTTTTATTACATATATACACACAATGAATTTAGAATACTTAATTCCATAAAGGTCACTAAGAGTTGTATTTAGTTAAATAAAAATAAGCCTAATCAACTCATTGAAATATTTTAGCGGTACATGCAAATCAGTGTTTAATAATTATTTATGAAATAAATAAATCAAAGTACTGTGTTTTTGAACATTTCATTCTCCATTAATAAGTAAAATTTAAAATATGTAAAAACAGATGAACAAACAATTTCATTTTGACAATATATTAATCTTGCTTTCATTACAATTCTATGATTTTATGAAGTTTTCACTGCAAAGTTTAACAAAGCCAATCTTATTTGAAGTACTGTGTCATTATTCTGAAGTTTTTAAAAGGAAATTAAGTGTTTTATTCTGAATAAAAATTAATCTCACATAAATTTTAAAAGATTTATTCGGGAAATTCAATAGCAATTTCAAATAAAAATAAAATCAATGAACGTAAAAATAATGATAATAGGTATAAGGCAAAAACTTAATACAGAGAGTGACTGGGGGAAGTTCCATTTTTGAAGAAGGTTTTTTTCTTTTTTAAATCATTATTATTACTATTATTATTGTTATTCTTTCATTTTAATGAAATTAGAAACTTTTTGTTCTCTGTGCATGAGGTAATTCCGTACTCATATGGTTGATTCATTATGCAGGTCTTTATATCATGCATGTTCCTCTGATGGACACAATTTTGAATGTGAGGTAACTATTGTAAATAAATTGATCAGTTCTTTTTAAAAAGCTTATATGCATGTTGGTGATTGCTTTACACAAGAATAACTTTAGGTAAAAACAATGACAAATAAATAAACATTGGGACATACTCCTCAGCATTTGGTTAAGGTGTGAAAACTTTTCATTCATATTTTTTTTTCACAGCAATGTTGAGTTGTTTCCTTTGTGAATACTTAAATCAAAGAAGCTTTTTTTTTTTCAAAAACTTTGCATCGTTTGTCTTATATATTTGACTTGAATCATTTCAAAAAAAAAAAAAAAAAAAAAAAAAAAATCAAGGGTAATTTTAGCCTAAGTTCCAAAATCTAGTCAATTGTCTAAGTAAAATCAAAAGTTTTTTGTAACACACATAACCCATTTTGTATCCTTTCCTTGAGCCTAACCAAAAGAAAGTTTATGTAAGAAGATTCAGATTCTTCCTCTGAAAATTTCATGAAATTGAAGAGATACAAATGAAAGTTTTAGAAATCAAGACTAAAGCTCAGTACCAACAAGACATTTTTTCTGTGGCTTTCTTCCTCAGTTTTACTAGGATGCAGCATTCCCAGAGATCGGTACCAGCTCTTTCAGCGGCACCGCAATGAAAGTGAAACAAATATGGAATCTCTATTTGTCGCCCAGTGAGTTAATTTTGAAAATTCTAAGCAATTTTTTTTTTCTCATTAGGCGACAGTGTCATGTTTCAAAATGCACTCAGAGTTCCTATGTGATTTTGATTCTCTTTGTACACATGCTTATTGTGTGTGTGTATATACACACAGGGGTTCCCACCAGTGGGGTGTAATGGCTCAGGCTGAGCCATTTGCAATATTTTTTTTTTGGGGGGAGGGGTCGGCCTCCCTGTGTATATATATATATACAGTCAATTCTTGAGAACTGTAATCCAGATGGACCAAAAAAAACTTGGACTTACTGCTAGTTTCGGTTTCTAACATTTAGTAGTGAAAACTTTCTGATATTTCAATAAATATAACTGACAAAATTAATGACAAACAGATAATTGATTTAAGAAAGAAATCAAAATAAATCTTTTTTCATATTTTCTTAAAAGAATAAGTCATTTTAAGTTGCAATAGACCTTTCTGTGACTCATTTTCAAGCTTTTGCATTGAGCATTAAAACAGCCAGCAGCTATTCCCTACTCTCTACATACTTTTGGAGAATTTCAAGAGAAGCATGAGCTTCTAATATGCTTGTAACCAACATCAATAATACCTCTCTCAGTAGTACTTTCATCATTTTCTTATACAAACACTTAATAGGAAACTGCAAAAGTGCTCACATTCTGCTTCAACTTCTTCAATAATCGCTGAGGTGTATTTCTTTAAAGAAGTCACACTTTTGGAAACCGTTCCTTACTGTTGTTTAGCACTTAGTCATAATTCCAAAGAGTGGAAAGCAATCTCATAGTCACAAGTACATCAATCTTGAATGAAACATTTTTTTTCGAGATCATTTTTTGTTTTATACACAAATTGTTTTTGATATGGCTTTTTGAGTCTCTTTTTATGAAATTACAACAGAAGTGAAAGAAATTTTTGCTTTGTTACTTGTAGAATAAGATTTTCCCACTCTTTTAGCTATCATATTTCGTTAGTCATCGTTGAAAAAACTTCGAGTTAAAGCAAGTGAACATCGAGATATGGATATTGATTAACATGGAATCGTAGAAAAAAATGTTGGGATCTGATAAAACAAGAGTTATAGTAACATCCGAGTTTTTCACTTTGCTAATTGACTGTATATACAGTAAAGCCTCGATTATCAGAGCTAATGTGGACCGAGGGTACCTCGGATAATCGAAAACTCGGATAACACGGACTAGGTCCAAATTGAGGGAGAAACGTGGGTTGAAATGAATGAAAATGTCGTCAAAGATGTAAAAAAAAAGACATTTACCGTACATATTAGGAAATGAAAAAATGACGTTACATACATACAAATATCTAATTTTATATGTACACATTAGTAGAGTACATGTTCTAGTTAAAGTTGTTTCTTGAAGAAGTTAATGCATATATGTTGCTTTCTGTTTAACAAGACTCGTTTACGCAATTGTTGTAGCTGGTGACGCCGCCATCGGCAGCAGTGGTGTAGTTGAGGGGGATGCAGGGGGACGGCATCCCCCTTCCTTTTTATTTTAATACAAGCGTCCCTTCCATTTTTAAAATTTTAGCATAAGCATCCCCTCACTTTTGATTTCAATTACTTATCTTTGTATGCATAAGCGTCCCCCCCAACTTTATTTTCAGAACTACACCACTGATCGGCAGCCAAAAATTTCTTTTTTCAAGGGAAAATGTACCTTGGTTAACCAGGAACTCGGTTAATCGGGGCTCGGATAACCGAGGTTCTACTGTATATACATTAAAGCATACATTTAAAAATTAATAAAATAAAGCAATTTTGTATTATAGTTTGCTTTTGTGGCAACAAAGAAGAAATTGCAAGAAAAGCAAACATGCATGAAATGAAGACTTCTTTTAGATCTAAAATGTTTCCATTTAAAAATAAAAGTCCATGCAACTACTTGCTAATTATTCCATAATGCTTTCATTCATATAATAATAGACTCCATGGAACTCAAACACAGAATGAGGAAAAATCATTCTAGAAAAATTAATTTCAAAAACCTGATTAATTTCAACGCATTTTTAGAACTTTAATGCAAACCAGAAAATTCTTCAAGCAAATTTTTCTGATATATGATCTGAATAATAATAATCCAACTGGTAAAACGGAAGAACAGCTACGATCAGATAACAACTGTCCAGAACAGCTAAATTCCTTAGACTATTCTTTTAACAGCACCATGGCAAAAACTTTTTCAATCTTGTCAGTTTGATACAAAATATAGAACTTTGAAAAGGTTTTTAAGCTGGGCACAGATCCCTGTTAAACCCTGTATTTTACTCCAAGTTAAAAGAACATATTGTACTTAGCACATAAAAAATAAAATATTAACCTGAAAAATGTTTTTATATTCATGTTGCATTTACACTAATCATTTCATGCAACATTAAAGCTTCAAATGTAAAAAGAAACAAAAATAATAACAAGATTAATAACTTTAAAAGAGTTCTTGTAACTTTGTAATAAAATGTCAACTTTTTTGAAAGGATGCTGAAAGTGTAAATGTCGTTTACAATAACACACGCACACAAATTTAACAAAACAATAAATTATCAGTAATATGACAAAATGTTTCTAAAAAGTGTCCAATGAAATCAGAACTTTTGAATTGTTACATTTAGTTTTTTCATACATATTATTCTCTCACTGATATGTCACTTTCTGAGATGTATATTGATTTGCAAAAGTAATTACATATAAAATTAATGTAATTTAACTTCCAGTTATGCATTACTAGTGCAAAGTCTCTCAATTATGCGACATAAGAACTTCTATGCCATGCCTTTTCTTTTCTCCTATTCTTTCCAAAACTTCTTTTTCAAATTAATCTCATACAAAAACGAATTTATCTGCATTAACACATGAGTATTTGAATGAAATATATATAAATATGTATGTGTGTGTGTACATATCTGTGAGGGGAAAGGGGAACAATTTTCACTTTCTTGAAGCACTTTAAAAAATTATAAAACCACATAAATTTCATTTTCTTTATATTGATATCGTTTCTACTCTCAAATAAATTTATTAAAGTGAAACTACTATCATTTCCACATTTTTTCTACTCTTTATTTATTCTTAAATTTAATCTGATTCAAAATAAAGATGACGTTCATTTATGTGTCTTTGTTAGTAGATCCCTCGAGCAGACGAGAGATCATTATAATTATAATTATTTTCATTTATGTACAATTCAGAGTGATCCATATATAATACACACACACACACACACACACACACACATATATATATATATATATATATATTAATGTATTTTGTAAAGTCAAACAGGTTAATAATTTATTTACATTATGAAGGATTCAACATAAATAAAAATTTAAAAACAACAACAAAAAACAAAATAAATTACAATAGTAAAAATAATAATAATACATAGTTTATGTAGAAATATATATTTTAACAAATCACAAATTTCAATTCATAAACTGTACAAATGCAACAAGTAACTATATCACATGTTTCTCATTCAGGTATTTATATTTTTGTATATATACATTTTTTTTTTATCCCCAAAATTGTTACAATAGTTGATATTTTTTGTGAAAATAAGTTTTAAAAGATGTCACTATGTTGCTGTTAAAATAAAACAATGAAAAAACCATATGAATTAGCTTATACATATATGAGAAATCTTTCATATTCCTTAAAGCTAATGTTTACTGTTTTCAGAAGCAAACAGCACGCAGTAATGTTTTTAAGCAATTTATAAAATTAAAAAATATTTTGGAAAATATTGCCCCGTTAATTAGATGCTTAACACTAGAACGACTGCAGTGGTGATATAGATCACAAAGCTACTACTACTTTGAGAAACAATTGCTCTTAAAATGCCTATGGATGAGCTTTCATGATTTATTATTCCCTCGAGTTTTTAAAGTGCATATCATTTTTGAAACTCAGTATTAAATAAGAGCTTAATTTAATGTTTTACTTAGGACGGCTGATGTAGTCAAAAAGACCGCCATTTCTGTCATCCACTTTTCAAGTACAAATTTTTCTAGCATGCAAATATTTTTTTTCAGCCTTGCATGCGCTTTATTTCAAAGATATCCTATGGTAACTTTTTTATATTTTTCATTCAGCAGACACTCATTTGAGACGCCATAGTATGTAGGTTAAGTGTATCAACATTGACATGCCTGCAGCATTGAGAATAACACTTCTTAGTGAAAAGACTCCCCCCCCCCCCTCCCCTTTCAAATTTGTAGACTCTTTGCTGAAACATTTGCTGTCATAATATGACTTCATAAAAGAAAACTTTTACTAGTTCATAAAAATACAAAAACTACAGAACTCTTCACATCAAAAGTTTTAATGAAAGACAAAATAATTCTTACACTTTAGCAATGTAAACCGTACTACCTGGCCCGTGCTAAGCACTTGTGCTCGAACATACTCCAAGAACACAGAGTACTTGGAGTAAGCGCACCATCGATGACTTTTGACGTTGGTGGTTTTCAACAAGTAAAATTATTTAAATTTGTATGAAAAAGATTAGTTAAAATAGTCATTAATTAGTTAAATTGTAATTAAATACAAGATAAAATAAAAACAAATCAAATCAATATTAGGTTGAGTTCGAATTCTCTTGTAAGTGATCAATGGTTTGACTATAGGAATTCAAAAATCTGGGGTTTTTTAAAAGTAATTTTTTGAGGCAAAAAGTGTGAATTCTTTGTTTATTTTCTGCAAATAGCAGTAAAAAAACTTTGCAATGATGCCATACTTATGAAGTTTGATGAAGTATTAAAAAGCAGACATCAATTTTTAACCGGCACCCCCTTGACTGGTCTGTAAATCCGCCCCTGTTCATATACCAACAAATTCATACATGCTGCAGCATTCAACTCAATCGAAATTAATGAGAGTTATATAAAAAATCATTGAATTCATTTTAAAAGTTCATTTTCTGGATAAAATTAACTACAATTTCAAAAAAGGAAAAATATGCTTCGGAAGGTGCGCTTGTCCAAAATAAATCTATATCAAGGCTTGTGAAGGTTTTCTCACTGCCCATCACTAAGCGATTACTAAATAGTTTTTCACTTATCAGCCACAGGTGAAAAATATTACATGTGTGGAAAATGCTAAGTATGAAATTTTTGTTCTAAATTATGTGTTTGTTATTGGTTTAAATGCGAAGCAAGGTTTCAATGATAAAGCCTTATTTATTTCTTAAAAATTACAGTATTTTACTTTATGTAAAATAAAAATTTCCATTTAAAATATTGCGTGCATTCAAAAATAATTTGAAATTATTTTGATTAATATTTTACAATGACATTACCTTGGAAAATCCTATTTCATTCAGGATTTTTCATCGCAGTCGAAATGACCACAATAGTCATTATAGATTGTTTAAAATGTTGGTCATTCTAGTGTTAATAAATATATCATTTTTAAATTTAGCATTGCATTATTGCATTGAATCTTAATATGACCATTTTTTCAAGACAAATGTAAGAACACTTTATAATTGTAATAAATTTATAACTAAATTGTTAAAAAAAATAATGAAATTAAACAAAATCTTACATAAAAGAAAAATGTATGATCTCCCTTGAAATCTAGATGCCATTCTAAAATAAAATAAATGCAAAATTATAGGACATTAAAAGTTGTCACAAAGAAACTAGAAATAAATTCGAATTTCTAGCAACAGTAAAGCATAAGGGAAATGATATGAATTCAGATCTACAGAAATTTTGAACAAATTTAATAGTTTTAAAATTTCAAAAAAATTTTTAAGAAGCTGTATGCACTAATTTGAAAATAAATGTTTTCGATAATAAGAATTTTCTATCATCCATAAAGGCATAAAATGTTTTAAGAAAGAGGAATTTTTTACAGTATGAATTTTATTTTTAAAGAATATTCATTTGCAGCCAAAAGTATTAGAAGGGAAAAAGTCCAATTACTTTTTAGAATGAAGCTGATTCTTCAATAGTTTTAAGGGAAGAATGTGAGTCAATACATAGAGGTTTATTTTTGCAATTAGGAAGTAATGGTGGGTAAACTGAAGTATTATCACATAGATATTTATCATAAAATGTAGAATTCTTACACTCTGACATTCCATAAGTTAAGCGATTACTAAGAGGTACTTTTTCAACAGATTTTTTCATATCTTCATCAGTCTCTGTGTAAAATGATGATTTCCCAGATACTATCACAGCATTCTCAGAAATGTTGTTCTTCATTTGTTTCTGACCAACAAATTCATACTCTCGTTGTTTTTGTTTAGTGTAGCAAGATGAACACAAATAACTTGTAGATGGAGAACTATACATAGAACAACCAGGATTTATGCATCGCAGTGCTAAAGGTTTTCCACTGCTGAATGCATGACTTTTGAACATTTTGTCATTTTCAAATCGACTAATTGCTGAACTTATGTAATTCTGAATCAATTCTTTTTGGTACTCATGCTTTTTTTCAGTATTTAAAACTGCAACAACTATTTGTCTTGGGTTCAAGCAAGCATCTACTGTGGAAGTTCTAGTTAATATTGGAAGCCCACTTAGAGTTCTTTTATTTTTTAATGAGTCAGATGTTTGCTTGAAAGTTGTAGATTCACCTTTAAATGACCCTCCTCTACGAGCAATGTTTCCAATATGTTTTAATTTTTTGCTCATACTTCTTCCAATACTACCAAATTGTTTTGCAACGGTCTGTAGTTGACGAGCTGCTTTACTTTTTCCATTCTTTCCACCTGTACATGATATTCCTCCATCTGGTAAGCTATCATCAGAATCATAGGGATCATAACATTTTGCAGCTGCCAAATGCCCATTCATTTCTGCAACTGTATTTTCTATTACATCAGGAGGCTCATAGGTCACTTCAATATTTTTTATATCCAAATATTCATTTAAAAGAATAAGCTTCTCTTTGTCAGTTAACGTCAGTCTGGCAATTACCCATGAGTCATTTTCATCTTGGCCCCATCTAACTTCGGGTCCAGGATCTACAGCAAACTGCAAGGGCAGCAACTTATTGTCAGAATCAATCACTGGTATTGCAGCTATAAAAAAATTAAAATATCTATTATATTATTTGTAACATTTATATTGGGCTATGAAATAATTAATTTAAAGTGCAGGAGTAGTGAAGAATAGGATACAAAATTTAACTTCTTCATGTTGAGAAATAACAAATTTTTATCACATTCTCCATTTTGAAAAGAAAACAATCCTCTGTCTGAATAATTTTAAATTATTTAGTTCCATATGCATTTTTTCTCAACACAATGCGTGTTTCCCTGAATGACCAGATTTGAACGACAGTAACATCTAAACAATGGCCAGTCTTTAGATCCGGCCGATCATCATAGAAATAAGATAAGCAGGAATCTTTGAACAATAAAGCCTCCACTCAATGCTAAATATATCATCACTAAAAATATATCAGAATGGCCACATGTGCAGAAAAAAAAATCAAGAGTTTGCTTCTTGTTTCTGTCAGACTACATGACTAGCTACAGTGACGCAGTATAGTTTCAAAAAAAAAAAAAAGAGCAAAATTCAAGTGTTAATATTGTATTATATAGTAACAACAAATTTTGCTTTTTTAAATTTTTTATTTTAATGTAGATTTCAATGTCTGCTCATGCGTTGTTGAAGTAATTTTCATCTCAATTCACTTCTTTCGATCTTCCTTTCCAATTTTCAAATTGCTGATTTCCTCCCTCTAAAGTTTTTAGCTGAAAAGAAACCTAAATTTCACAATATTTTAAATTTGATAAAAATTTCTTCCAATTACTCTTCTGCTTATTTTCTATTTTTTCAAAAGTAACATAGATTTACTCCTGTATAAACTTTAACAGACATTAAAATCAAGTTAAAATACAAAAATAATGTTACAACTTCGTAAAAATTAGTTTACTTTAAAACCAAATGAAAAATTAAAGAATTAATTACACATTTGTTTAAAAGATACTACTTTTTCTCCAAAAATTAGCAATTATGAACAATAAAATAACAAAAATCCAGCTATAACAAAACATTAAATGATAAATAAAATAAGCCAATTTAAAGGTAGCTTACCAGGGGTCAAGCCAGAGGAAGTTTGGGTCTGTTTTCGGATCTTTCACGAAATTCCGATTAATCAAAACGGACACTTCACAAAACTCCAATTAATCAAAATGAACCTTTCACAAAATTCCAATTAATCAAAACAGGCCCTTCACAAAATGCCAATCAATGAAAACTCAAATGAAACACATTTGAGTTATTTACAGGATGGGTCCACTTTGGGAAATTAATTTTTTTGGAATAAAATACTACATACTTAAACTGAAAGGTAATAAATTCTGCAGTGATGAATGGAAAATTCAATATATGAACATCTAGGAAGAAGTTATGTTTTGAGATTTCACTTAAAGCTACTATCATAAAATAATCAAATGCAATAATTTGTATTTCAAAATATAATCAAAATTTTAAAATAATAATTAAATATTACACCTTTGGGTTCAGATGATGTCTCATCACATTCCTCATCCATAGGAACAAGAGCTGAAAAATGGGCAGAATCATATGTGAGGCACAATGGTGAACGATGACATTCAGAAGGTTGACACTCTAACGGGAGATAAATACCACCAAACGGTATAGGTGCAAAAGGTTCCCCAGTTACATCTTTGAGCACTGTGTCTGCTATCACAATAATAGCCCTTTTAAGAACATGAGCCAGAACAAAGATATGTAATTCTTCTAAGCTTTCATAAATTTCTGACTGGCAGTCGCTATTACTCTGAGTTCCATTGCTAGAAAATACAAAAATGCTATAAGTTTACAGAGTACAAGTAATAATATGCTATATATTTCATCACATAGTTTGAGGGTTGAAAACAAAAGTAACTTTTAAGAGCACTGTTATTAGTGAGCTTCTGCACCGTAGAAAGTGTAATGAATAAGATTCAGCAGTTAATTTATGCTCTGCACATCTCATGAGAAAACAGCAGCTGTTATGTTCTATTGAAAAAAACAAAAAAAGGATTTCCGGTCATCTGTACTTGGATTGTATGAGTTAGTATTTATTCACATAAATTCAAAAAAAGAAGGAAAGAAAAAGGAGAAATATATGGAGGGAAAGCCACTGGAAACAAAAAGGGAATCCCTACGATCATATACTTTTTCAAGCTCTCCACAGTCTTCAGTTTTATTTAAAACAATAGCAGTGGCAATTATAGATACATTTTCCTTCTTTATCAAATTTCATTTAATACATTTATTTACAGTAACTGTTCAAAATGTTCAGATCATTGAGATAAATTTTCTTTTACATAAAAAATAAGGCATATTTTATGACACACTATTTATTAATATGACACATCCTTACCTAGAGGTACTAAGTTGTTCACTGGAATTTTTTTGAATACTGGACTGGCGCGGCTCAGAAGAAGATAGTTTCAGTAAGTTTACCCATTCTTTTTCCCATTCTTCTTCACACAATATTAAACCAGCCTGTAAAATTTTAAAGCATTTTTTTAAATAAGAAAATAGCAAGACAAATACTACAACAACATGTATTACAAACACACACATAATAGTGGAAAAGGTTTAGTTGTGATGAAACAATCAATGATAAAATCAACTATAGTAAAGCATGAATTTAGAAAAATACTCCACATGTTTCAAGGTTACAACAGTTGGCCTTTCAAATTTAAGCAACAAAAAAATGATATTTATTTAAAAGTAGCAACATTTCATATGATATATGTAATGTCATAACACTACGTTCTTGACAAACGATGAAATAAAATGACAAAACATATAATTCAGTAATTAAATGAGAAAAAGAGAAAAAAAGTACATTCAATGAAGGACTCAAATAAAATCAGTCATAACTTACTAACTTAAGTAAAACATTCTTACATATTGGTTCTGATATTTTATGCAAAACATTTTGAAGTAAAAACTTTTTCTTTTAACCAAATTTTGCAAAAAACAATGTTGCACCAATTTGGTTTTCAATTATTGGCAGATCAAGTATGACATAACATATAAAGATTAATTAATTTTTTATGCTTCTCAATGCATTGTAAAAGCTTTTATGCAGTATGATTATTTTGTTTCTACTTAATATAACAAACAAATATTTGAAGAATCTGTAATTTCAAGTAAGTTAATGCTAGTTTAAAAACAAAAATAAAAAATATACAAAAAAATTACACTAATATTAATTAATACACACAGTCAGAAAAAAAATCTACCAAAAATTCATTTATTTACCACCGATCAGTCTCTAAACTTCAAAAAACTGCTACCATAAAGGAAAACAGAATGAAGCTTATTTGGCAATGAATTCGGCTATGCTCAAATTGAAGTTGCCAAATAGTTGCCTAACTCCACACAACATATGGTATGAATTATCAAGAAATTTTCTAAGCTCATCGGGAAAAAAGTTAATTAAAAATCACAGGATAAAAATATTTTTATGATTCTGGCTTTCAATAATAGCAAAATGTTACAACTTTATTTCAAAAAATTACAAAAATGCAATGAAAATAGAAACTTAGATGTGTGAATTTACATGCAATAAGTTTTAGAAAAGTCATTAAGTTTGTCAAATTTTAATTAAGTAACTAAGGTTTTGAAATATAGTGATTTTAATTTGAAATTTGCTTAAAATTTGGTATTAGATCAAAACATCATTTTAATAAAAATTGTTTGTACTAAATTATGGTGCAATGATTTTCTTTATGCCTTCATACAACTTTAAGAAGCTATGCTATGAGAAAATATGAGCAAAAACAAACTCCAAAGAGGCCAAAACATTTTTTTTAAAAACTATTCTACAGTAAACTTTAAAATACAGTAATTGATATGTATTAAACCACTTTTAGGACTACCTGTATGTCAAATTTCATGTATGTAATAGCAATAGTTTAGTCTGGACATCACAGAAAGACACACAAAGACATCTATTTATTAAAAGAAAAGAAGAAATTACCTCTTTGTTTTGCAAAGCAGTTTGCCACCTCCATCGTCTATAAAAAGCATCAGTATAGGAGCTGTTTGTGAGCAGAGAATGAAGTGCTTTTCTTAAAGTCAATAATCTGTCATGATACCCCCACATTCCTATGTACACATACATATTGTTATTTATTTTAAAAATCTTAATTATCTCAGTAATCGAAAATACAACAATTCATGAGTGATACAGTAGAAAGTCGAAAGTCCCGATGTCTGACTTTCGGAATTCCCCAAATTTTGAACTTTTTGCAAAATAGCCACACTGATGTTTGTTTACAAATTAATGACAAAAGTGATCAGTGAAAAATCCAAATTGATGAAGCAATATAAAGCAACGGACATGTTTGTAACTACTGAAATGATGCGTACATTAAATGCTCTAAGATTCACAAGTAAAATTTTTGCACTGTGATAAACATTATTTTTTTACCTAAAATAAATAAAATATCTGTTTGTTTAGAATTGCACACGAGCTCTTAATGCAAATGGGAAGTGGCTCCGTTCCAAGCAAAAAGGTATTGATCTAAAATTCAGAATTATTGAAATCTGCAGGATACTGGACTTGGGACTTTGTATTGTATGAATAAAATTAACACATTTTGAATTTTGTTCATTTTTAATTGTTAAATGTAAATAAGAATAAAAATATTAACATTTATTTTGCACTATACTAATAAAAATTAACCAAGAAATTATTGTTCTGATAGGCTAATGAATTAAAATAATGAATTTATAAAGTAATCTTTAAAAATTTACTTTATATTTCTATACTATTTACAGTAATTTTGAAGAATTTTAATCATAAAATATACTTCTTAAATGCTTAAGACAACATCCTAAGAGTAAAAATATACCTAAAGAAGCTGCATGAAGAAGGCAATTGCCATCACCAGTTGTAGACAGAGGCCATAATCTTCTACTTATTTTTCTTGAATGCCACCAGTTTAAGCGACCTAGAGCATTTCAACATTTATGTTTTCAAAAAATAACTAATGTTTTTTAATTGTAACATTTTTTTTTATATATGATGTTATGTTGTCACAAAGAATATATAAATATGAATGGACTCTACCACCTCCAACCTCTTATTCCGGGGAATGTACGCAAGGTCCAATCCCCACAGAAATAGGAAAAGAGCACCCACATAATTCTACATAGGTTATTTTTTTCAAAATCTTTCTAGAATAGCTATAAACACAAGGTTGACCTCAACTAAACATCACAAAATGAAAACCATAAGTATATGACATATTGCGATGTTTAGTTAGCCTAGTGGTTAGCACGTCGGACTCCCACCTGGAAGGTCGCGCGTTCTATACCCACTGAAAACCACCATGTATACTTGGGGATATGTGCATGTAAAATCCGTAGACCCCACTACCTCTCCCCGTGCGTAAGCAATCCTAAGGCCTCGGCTAATAGGTAGGGGTCTGGTGGAGAAAAAGTATATGACATATAATTTAAGCAGAAAAGATATTTCCCTACATAAGACTGAATAACATGTTTGTAGCTAAAGCTTAAATTAATGAGAACAATTTCAATGCTTTAAAAAGCATCTGCAGTGAAACATTTAGTGTCAATACTGGTAACAAATGCACAAACATGAATTGACTTTTATTTTGACAACTCCTAACTAGTTAGGCAGGAAATTGAATGCAAGGTCCCAGCAGTGTAGCTAGATCGAGATTTCAGAGGGCGGTGGGGGGGGGGGGGGGTTCTTCGGGAGAAGTGAACAAATTTCATGGTTTTACAAGAAAAATTGGTTAAATTCCAGACAATGTTCACTATTTGGGGGGGGGGGGGGGGTTATCCCCAAAACTACCCCCTTATCTACGCCAGTGCAAAGTCCAATCTACACAGAAGTACAAAAAGAACACCTACACAGTTCTGCTTATGTTATTACTTTTCAAATGTCTCTGGAATAGTAATAAATACAGTGTTGACCTCAACTGGACATCACAAAATGGAAATGTGCATGAAGACATCTGTTTTGACGCTTTCATCGCTACAGACGAGACGTTTTGTCTTCCAATATCATATATCTCTTCGCCAGAAATGAGATATCTTCACATCCAGGGCTCAAAAAATTATATTTCCCGACATGCCCGGGGCATGAAAAAATTCCGATTGGGCATGAATCTTCTACCCTTACATACCCGGAAGGGCATGTAATTTTTTTATCAAATATTTCTTTCCAAAACTTTATTATTTTGATGACTTATTATGTAATATTTATTTGTAATGTAATTTTTTAAGGATTTAGATTAATATTAAAATAATTCTTGATACAGATATAAAGCTGTTAAATTAATTTTTTGTCCGATCAATGCTATACGACAAATTCAAACGTTTTTATTAATATGCAATAAAACAATTTCTGGGCATGTAAAAATTTAGTTCATATGTTAATATTTTAGACAAACATGCCTGGCACTGCATGTAAAACTTTTAAAATTTTTCGAGACCTGTTAACATCTACACAATGTTTTTCCGTAATCTTGCATCATGTCCAATAACTGATTTATTACATTGTCAGCACATCCCAGCTCACATTACCGGTTTTCCAAAAATTTCCACAAGAAGGGGAAAAGCTGTGCCTACTGTCACAATGAATGTGTTAAGTAGGGAGATATTTCCCCAGGTAGAACTGAGCGATATGTTTGTGTCACAAAGCCAGTGATGAAACAGAAGGAACTTGGTTTTGGAGCAGCAAAAACATCATTTTCGAGCAGCAAAATATCCATTTTGGAGCAGCAGAAACCCATTTTGGAGCAGCAAAATATCAGTTTGAGAGTGAAAAAAAAAGACATTTTGGAGCAGCAAAACATCAAATTTGTCTCACACAATTTTTGGGACAGTAAAAGACAAGTTTTGCAGCAAATAAAAAAAAAAAAAAAACTGCAACAACTTTACTTCGTAGGAGAAAAGAGAGTAGTCTTGGAGCACACGTCTCTAAAATAGTAAACCCTTTGCAAATATCTGCATTAAAATAATGTTTTTAAGAACTCATACGATGACAACAGTAAATTTTTATATATGAACTGCAACATACATAAGATACATACACAAAAATAATTCAGTAACTTCTGCTAAATTTCAGACTTGTTTCCTAAGCTTTTAAAAATATATCCTTAATTTAAATATCTGAAACAAAAATGAAATTGAGCCTGCCATGAAGAATTAAGTTTCGAATTTCTATTCGGAATGAACATGGGGGGAATTCAATTCAAAAATTTTTAAATAAAGAATTTTAAGAAAAAAAAAAAGAAATTCTATTTATTTACCATTTAAGAAGTTTTATAAGCAAAAAAAAAAAAAGCCAAAAACAATCAAACATCCTTAGAATATGCAAAATGATAGTATTTTTTTCAAAATTAAAGCATCAAATTATAAAAACCGCAAATAATAGTTCCTTTTAATAAATAATTTCAGAATTACATTTTAAGATATACACGATAATTAATATCAATAATTAGCGACAAGATTGGTGATTTTTTTTAAGCTATGTTAAAACAATGCCTAAGAAAATACCTTAAAAAAAAGGAGGGGGAATAAATGGATTGATGTGGGAAATCAAAATTTAACTAAGCTCGACGAAAGTAAATTACAAAAAATAAAAAACAAAGTCCTTGAAACATTAATGAAACTGCTTCGTTCAAAATTAAATTTAATGGAGTACAACTCTTATCTGAATTTGCCATGGCTGTTTCTACTTTTCTTGCCAATGTAGTACTGTAACTAGAGGCTGGAAAGTAAAAAAGGGTACAAAGTTGTCCTCACGTTCATGGAGCCTGGCCAATGCAATACAGGGGTAATTGTACGTTCAAGGAAAAATACCTGAAATTTTTAAGAGTAATATGAAGGGGCAGGGGGGTCTTGCCACTTTTGTTACTTTTAATAAACTGATTTATATTTCCCAACCCTTAATATAGCCTTAAAAACCCTGTATTTTTAATAATAACAGGCATCAAGTTCCAAAATCTGATTTGAATAATTTTGAAAAAAGACTTTTGTTCTCAAAAATTGCACGTTTTGAAATTAATGAAAACCGCATTTGCTACTAAATATGAAAGAGAACTTAATATGATGCACTAAGGAAATCTCCTAAACTATACAATGAGAACCGATTTTAGGATTTTCTTATTAATAAAGATATGCGTTACATAAAATCCTTTTTGTTTTGACGAGTTTAAGATCATTATTTTTACTTTAAATGATCTATTTATAAATTGTCACGAATATAAGCTTTTTAAAAAATATATGGAAAAAAACTGCTATTATGAAATTGCCACATGAGCGAGTCACCAATTTTTGTTCTCAGATTTTTCAAATGCTGTTTAATTTTTTTCAGTTTTATTTCTAAATTTATTTATTTTAATTTTTTGAACCATTGAAGATATTGTATGTAGCTTTCAAAAGTTTAACTAATTGACCCAAAAATAAAAAGTAATCTAAATTCAGCAGTTAACTTTTTGACATTTGAGAAATCACACTCCTAACAAGTACAGAATTTCGTTTAAAAATTTTCAAATCAAGATTTTACTGAAAATAAAAGCGAATTGTATTTATTTGCCTTTCAATAAAGCTTAATAAACATCAGTAGTGAAAAAATTCCGATTCTAACAGCGAATGCAAAAGGATTGTATCTTTTTAAAATAATTTCTGTGAGTAGAATAATCTTACTATTGCATTTCAGTAGGATTATAATGATCAAGAGTAAAAATTTAACGGCATTATCGTCGGAAATTTAGAGTAAATTAAAAATTAATGAAAAAAAAATTGCCGATATTTTCGGTAATTTAAATTTTTTTAAATTGAGAAAATATCGAATTTCCAGACTCCCTGAAGCTGTGAGCTGTGATTGGGTGCCAGTACATCTGAGCCGAGCTTCCCCACACAGGGTTGCCAAGAGCCGATCTCTCCCGACGATCGGCAGTTTGGCGGAATTTTGTTGAATTGGCGCAGCAGGCGCAGTTTTCTTGAAAAATCGCCATTTTGGCGCAAGAAGGCGCAGAATTTTCGTCTAGGCGCAAAAGGCGCAACTGTTCCATCACTGCAAAGCTTAAATTAATTAGAGCAATTTTAATCTTTGAAAACATCAGCATTGAAGCAATCATTGCCTATACTGGTATCAAATGAGATTTTTAAAAGCAATTTAAGCTTATTTTATTAAACCAGCACAGCAAATGAAAACTGAGAGTTTTATTTAGAAACTTAGGCTTTCACGGCCAGTGTCCCTACCAATTTAATATTTTCCGGGCTTATAGGTCTTGGTCCAACCAAGATTTTTCTGGCTGACGTTTTGCCTGACATGCTTCAGGCTTCTTCAGAGTGAAAATGATTTCACTCTAATGCATTTTCTGCATTTTTACTCTGAAGAAGCCTGAAACACGTCAGGCGAAACGTCAGCCAGAAACATCTTGGTTGCACCATGGCCTATAAGACTGGAAAATATTATGATTGGTGTGGAGAGTTGTATTATTTCTTAAATCAGAAAACTCAATTCAAAACTAATCTATTATATTTACTTTGCTCAGATTTCCTTTTTTTTTTTTTGTATTTAAGAGAACAAAAGAGATACAAACAACTTAATCATTTTTGAAGTAGATATGATACTGCAGACCGAAGTAAATTTGCTTCTCTAATAACTGACTGCGTAAGCAAATCATAACTTTTTGCCTAGTTGGTACCCAACATGCATACACAAGTAAGGGAACAAGGAACCAGTGGTGTAGTCGAGGGGGGACACAGGGGGACGGCGTCCCCTACCTTTTTATTTTAATACAAGCGTTTCCCCCCAGATGTTTTACATTTTAACATAAGCGTCCCACACTTTTTGATTTCAATTGCTTATCTTCGTATGTATGAGCGTCCCCCCAACATTTTTTTCAGGACTACACCACTGCAAGGAACATTTTTTTTCGTTCCAGGAACCAATTTCTTCCTGGACAGTGGAAGAAACTGGGAAACTCTGGCGGCTCCAGGGGGGGGGGGGGGTATGACGGTACGGCCGTACCCCCTGTTCAATAAAGACTCCTAAAGACAATTTCTAATTTAAATAATATGCATAATTTTTTAAAAAAAAACTAAAGACAATTTCTATTTCAATTCTAAGTGAGCTCTGATCGAGATGATGCAGAGGAATCTGTTGGAAGAATAGAAGAAATTGAAAGAAGAGACGAGTATAGTAAATCTAACCCCATGGAGGATCATACAATCAATCTACGATGTCATGACTGACGAAATGTGCAGAGGTTTCGAGAAGACAAAGCATATTGCTGTAATGGTGAATGAAACAACAGATTGTTCAAATCATGAACAAATTGCGATCTTAATGCGTTGGGCAGATGAAGATTTGAGCGTTCATGAAACCCTGATCACAGTGAGACGGGCGATGTCGACGAAAGCAGAGGACCTTCTTGACATTTTGCTTGAAGTCTAAGAGGTTATTATATAAAGTCATAGCACAGTGTTAAGACGGAGGTTCTAACATGCAAGGACATTTGAATGGATTACAGGCCAAACTAAGCCAAGCGTGGGGAAAAAATATCCTTACCGTTCACTGCTATGCTCATTGCCTCAATCTTGTCTTAGTGGATAGAATGAAGAACGTTAAGGATGCCTTTTCATTTTTGGAATCCTGGAAGCTCTGTATGTATTCATTGAAGGCAGTGCTCAGCGGCATGGGATTTCGAACAAATTGTGAAGTCAATGGATTGTAAATTCAAGAAATTGAAGAAGCTAAGTGAGACACGATGGGCGTGTCGGGCAGAAGCAGTTAATGCCATAGCTGACAATGCGCATGTTGTCATTAAAACTCTGGAAGAACTGGAAGACACACTGCTGAACAAGCAAAGATTGCTGCTCAAGCAAAGGGACTCTGTTCAATCCTTTGATTTTATCCTTTGAATTCGCCTACTGCAGCCGGTACTTAATTCTATATTAGCTGTTAGTGCCTTGTTTCAGAAAAATGATCTGGACACATAGACAGTGCTTTGGGAGCTGTAGACGTCCTGGAAGCCACAGTTAAAGAATTCCGAGACAGTGATAACTTCAACCACATTTATGAGGAATGTGAACACGAATGTGCAACGAACGGCATTCATATTCCAAATAAACGGAGACGGCGCATAAACGTCCGTTTGGATGATCAACCTGAAAATGAGCATTTCAGTGCAAGAAAGGATGAATCAAGGAAGGCATATTTTGAAGTTTCGGATTCAATCATCACAGGTCTAGAGGAGCGGTTCTCCCAGGTATAGGTATCGCGCTCCACGCTGTTAGCTTTCCAAGAAGTCTTCACAATTTCAAAACCATCCGAGGAGAAAATCAGGAAGATTTGCCTAGTTTTGCAACGAAGAATACTCCACTTTAAGTGGAGAAATAAAGCTCCTGAGAAGTGATCCAAGCTTTAGACAGGCAAAAAGGTTTCCAATTCTACTGGAATGTTTAAAGTCTGCTTCAACTGCTGAGTTATACCCGATAATCAAATCAATTGTCTCATCTTTCCTGGCAATTCCTGTATCTACTGCCAGTGTGGAAAGATCTTTCTCCAAACTGATTTAAATCTTATGGGCCTCGTAGGCTCCTCCTGTAAATATTGTAAATAAACTCCTTTCTTACTCATAAAAAAATTGCAGTGATTGGTGAGGGGGGGGGATACGGGGGGTTGGAGTCAAGCTATTCTGAAGTACGTCCTGTTGAAAAACCCTGGAGCCGCTAGTTCTGGGAAAAACTGGAAGAAATGGAAAAAACTGAAATAAATGGGGGGAGGGGGATGGAGGAAACCAGCGGGGAAATGAAACAAGTTAAAAACCAAAATACATTAATTAAATGGCAAAATTAAGTTTTTAGTATAATTAATTACATCAAATAAAACAGATAATTATTATAATTACTATTTTTTTGCAGGGGGGGAGGAGGAATTTTTAATGTGTTTAGTTTTAATAATAGTATTTTAGTTCTAATTAATGAATGCAACTCAATAAATAATTCACAATGATAAAATTTGAAACAAAGTCATTTAGAATGTGTATTCTTAAAAATGTTTCATCCATGTTTCATAATGGCTTTTTTCCCCTTGTGGAAATATTTTTTCATCTTGGAAATTTTCAAAAAAGATATCTGATTAAAACAAAAAGTTTCAATGGCAACGGATGGAGTGAACAATGATTTTACTAAATAGGTAAATTAAAAAATATTTCAAGTTATTTCATTTATAAAATAGAAAAATGAATAAAGTGCAATCAATGTAAAATAGAAAACACATTGTGCACACAAATGTTTGATTTCTTCCCAGGCTTTCAACAGCAAGAGAATTCAGATTAAATTTGTTCATATTTTGCTATTGTACCTGAGGGTATGTAGGGTTAAATTTCATTTGAATCATGCCATTTGTGTTAAAAATTTGTTCATTTTTATTATCATTAAAAAATATCTACTTTGTTGAAAATAGCGTAAAATGTGCTTTTTACATATTCTTTAATATGTTTTATTATTTCTGTAAATGTAACATAATAAATATCCAAAATATTTGAGGTTTGCTTAAAAAAAAAAAATAAAATAAAAAAAATCTGATTTAAATCATAAAAATTTGAATTTTTAAAATAAAAAAAGCCCAAACCCTGGTATTAAGTAGTTTAACTGTTAATTTAGCATGTGTAATTATAGATCAAACTGTATGTATTTTAAGGTTTTCTTGAAAAATATATTTTATGTTATTCATTAAAGCTGCAATTTAGCATATGAGAAATTCTTAATGAATTAGTATCTTCCATTTCTTCCACTTGGAAGAAAACCTATTTCTTCTGACCATTTTTTTTCTGCTTGGGAAAAAACTTGCCAACCCTGACAAAAAAATAAAAATTTTATGTTAATGAGTGAAGTTTTCTTTGAAGATGTATCCAGAGAAAGAGTTACAAAATAACTCTTCCCTTTCTTTTTGAAAGATGTATTTCGTAACAGGCTTCTTATGTTATGTTCTTGATACTTTTCCTTGCGAACGTTTTGTAAATATTCATTTTGATTAGCTTAACATAATTAAAAATTTCATAGCTTATTTTGGGCACAAAATGGTGCTTGAAAGAGGAAAATTCTGTTTGAGAAGAATAAGCATTTAGTGATGATGCACATGCATGTGATCAAGTCATAAATTGCCTGAAATGAGTACTTGTAATTTTTCATTTCATTAAAAAAAAATTTAGTTCACCAATTCCTCTTTTTAATTATTTAAAAGCTCAAGAAATATTGACTGGCAAGTGCCCTTATTACATATTATTTTGACACATTATACTGTTTTACTTGTTACGTATCATTGTAAGTCTTCCATATTATTTCCAAAAATGTATTGTATTTCGTAATGCAGAGGGGGAATTTTTTTAAATTGTGGAAATAATCTTTTAAATTGAAATCATTACATCATTTAAGTTATTTTGTTCATTATCGTTATTATAATTGGCCAGCCAGCCCAATATGGATTGGATGGCTGTCTTTAAAGATCTTTCCACAATTATTTCTTATTGACTTTTGATGTCCAGTTTTCCTCATAAGTTGAAAATAAGTAGAATGAATAGGATAGACCATTTGATTTCCATATATGATACCAATGTTATTAAAAAAAGCACTGCAATTTAGGTCATTTGATTATAAAGGCTTAATTTGTCAGAATGTTTTTAAATTCATTCTTTATGGATGTCGAGATACATTTTTATAATTCTACTTGAATATGTAAGAGCTACACATTTCACAATTGTTGAATACTGTGATTTTTTTCCTACAAGAGCTTAGCTTACTGAAGAAATTAATTTCAGAAGTGGTCATTATTTTTTGAAAATATGAAATATCTCACACATTCAATTTACAAATAGATATTGGAATGTTTAGAGAAAACATTAGAACATTAGGTGCTGTCAAAAAAATAATAAGAGCAAATTTTAAACTCACCAGCTTCTTCTAAAGACACTAAAGTGGCAGTTTCTATTAAATCACGCTCTAAATATTCTCTCAAATTTTCAGGATATGCAGAAAAGTCTGGCAGTGAAAACGTATACTCGGGAATTTCTAAGGAAGTAGGTCGCACATTGAAACCTGATTGGAAGTCTTCATCTAATTCTTTACGAGCTTTAGAAATTATACAAAAATTATCAGTAGTACGTGATATTCCCCTGTAAAGCTTTTTCCCTATAAAGGAAAAAAAAATGCAACAATGTTACATTACAGGCGAATAATAACCGATTAAAACAATCATTTTAACATTAAATTACGGAAATTTAAGAATTTATTTTAAATTTTGCAATACAAATAGAAATATTGTAGATGTACTATGCTTTCACAGGGTTCGCACTAGGCCGCGCGATTGCGCGATTCCCGCAATATTTTTTGAAATCCCACTCAAAAAAAATTTGTTTGCACTTAAATTTTAAAAATCCCACTTAAAATATTGGTCAAGATGGGAAATCCCACCTTGTATTTTTCCCCAGTGTGAACCCTGTTTCATGATCCTCACACAGTTTGTATCAGCCTTGGAACAGGAAAAATGAGCTTTGATATCAGTCTTCAAGCAGTAGGTATACATTTTTAGATCAAAATATCATGATGAAAATTACTGAAAATGTAAAACACATACACATGGGCCACTAAAACAGGTTAAAAATTGTCGGGTATCCCGGAGTCATAAACCTCCCCTTTATGTCACCAGAGAACCAGGGTTGTAAAAAAACCTGTTTTTTTTTTTTTTTTTGGGTAGAAAACCCAGGTTTTATAGGTAAAATAAAATTTCTTTTTCCAGCAAAGTTAATAATGTATGGTACACATGTATATATTTTTATGTTAGAATATGCATAATTTAACAAGCACTAAAAAACATTTTTGATCAAATTTTATTTACTTTTTATTAAAACAAAAGTAGTTTTTTTTTTCTTCAACTACTTGAATGTTGCATTTAATCTCATTATATCTTATTTTATGTATATGTATGTACACTTTTTAAATTCAGTGATCAGTATGGGTGACACAGTAAAAAATTAAATAATATTTACTCTAAATGTTTTTCTCCATCTTTGATGATGATCTATTCATCATCAGAGCAACCTAGGTAAATTATTTAATTGGTTAAAATTATTTATAAATAAAAGTTGGAGAAAAATTACTGTTGCATTGGAGAGAAAAATAGAACGTATGTGCATATATGTGTATATATATATGTATATACACACCAGGCTTGGAGTAATCGCGATTACGTAATCGTAATCGGCTGTAATCGATTACATTTTGACAAAATCGTAATCGTAATCTGATGATGGCATATTCTCATAATCATAATCGAAGTTGTGTAATCCCGTAATCCTTTTTCTCCCGGAATTTTAATCGTAATCTTAAGGAAAAAATCCGTAATCTGCTAGTCCTGCAATCGTGTAATCTTGACCTGCTGAAAGCTGAAATTTTTAGCGCTACCCTTGGATAGAAGAGATAAGATTACAAGAAAAAGGATTCAAACTGTGTACTGAAGTCCTATCCTAAGCAGTCTGTAACCTATGGGCGATCATAATATAAAAGGTTCTGTGTGGCGGTCGCAGAGCCTTGATGGCAGGACCATATAATAGTCTGCTAGAGACGCTTGTTGTCCTACTTGTTGCGGCCTCTCAAAATTCTTAATTGCGGCTCCACTCTCCATGGGGAATGGCTGGAGAGCCCGAGAAGAAAGGGAGTCTGGTCTGGATATGTCACTCGCATCGCCTTGGGGCTCTCAGGGGGGGGGGGTGTCGCCGGTCTCCTCTCGTCGTCCAGTTTCGGTACAAGAGCGGTAATCTGTCTGCAAGTCACAGATTTCGGGGTAGATAAGAAAGGGGAAGGTGTCTAAAGAAGGACCAAATGCATCGGTCATTTTGCTTCATTAATTACCCCTTCAAAACATATTCAAACGGTTGGGCAATAGGCGAGAGTCTGGACGGGACCGCCGCGAGTAAAAGAGAGTTCCCTCTTTCTTCTCTCCGCGGGGGTCCCGGTTTGGAGCCGCATTAAGAATGGGCGCCCCATTTTCCCTTTCAATAATCGAAGTAGACTGCCCCCCTGAAAATCTAGTGTTGGTACTATCAATTACACACATAAAGAGACATGAAATGACTTTTGTGTTTTCGCCTTTCTTTAACGGTAGAAGTGAAGAATTTTTCTAAAGAATAGCACATTTACACTTCAGCAATTTAGGAGCAGGCGTTACATGATGCTCTATGCTTAAGATGCATGAAATCTTAACCCTGGTACGTGAGATTATTATTATTTTTTAAAATATGTTCTTCGAATATTTAAAAAAGTACATACATTTAAATCTTAAATTTATTTATATTTTAATGCTAATATTCTTTTTAATTAATAGGTATGTAAAAGAAAATGATATATGTTCAGACATTTTCCCAATTGTTTTTTACATGCATGAATTAATATTTAGGAATTATTTTAAAAAATTAATTATCTTTTTCTTCTTAGAATTACCTCAACAGAATTTTGTATTTCAGTTGAATCTTGTACGTTAAATTTGTGTTGTAAAATTACTTGCACTTTATTTTTTTATTAAAACAGTTAGTACATGGAAAAAAATATATGCTCGTGCATGTTAAAAAAAAACCACAAAAATCATATTAAAATATCATAGTCATTCGTATTATAATTATTCTTCATATTACTTTTTAACGATTACTAATTTTGCTAAGAGTTATTTGAATGTTCATGTTCAAATTTTTTGAAATTATTCTAAAATGCAGCATTTATTTTCAAAAGATTATTTATCTCTTACACGATCTGAATATTTTGTTATCCCGTGCAATTCATGCACATCTTATAAGTGATTTCATAAAGAATCATAGAAAATTATTATTTTCAGTAAACTAATTGGGGTTATGTGAAATATTTGCACAATTTAAACTAGAAAATAAATACAATGGAGAAATATACATTTTCAGAAATTGCGGCCAACTAAATTTTGATTGTATGCACACAAAATAACAATGAACCAGGTAAATCACTTATGCATTATATATACATTTAGTGCATCGTCTTTGCTTATATACAAAATACGATCACTGTAGTTATCCCTCACATGAGTTTTAAATATTCGAAAAATACTGAATGTGCCTTTCCTGATTATACATAATATATAATGCAAATTTTTCATTTCTGCAACGACGTCATAATTCCAGAACTGTGATGATGAAATTGTTTCATTATAATTGCATTCATCATCATTTCAGTTATCTCTTATAAAATCAAAAATTTAATTTAAAATCATAACTTTTTGATTTATGACACTATTGTGAAAATGAGAACTGTATGCATAAAATCGGATAATTTTATGCTAATCTAATCGTAATCAAAATCGTAATCGGATGTCATAATCGTAATCGATTACATTTTTCAACGACTGTAATCGCTGCCGTAATCGTAATTACTTTTTGGCAAAGGATTACAATCGTAATCGTAATCATAATCTCTCAATTTCTCCCTTTGTAATCGTAATCGATTACGTTTCTTTGTAATCGACTCCAAGCCTGATACACACACAGATACAGATGATTATCTGTGTATCTAAATTACATTTTGTTGCTTGTATAGGTTTATTTCATGATTTTTCTTCTATATGGTTAATACATACCACATATTTTTCATCTTATAATTATCACAATCATAATCTATTCAAAAAATCTAAGCATAATTTTAATAAAGAAAGATTTAAGAAATATAGAAGGTATTAGCATTTTACAAACTGAAAATTTAGCTTCCAAATTATTTTTACTTTTGAAAAGTACAGAAAGAATGTAGATTTATATATTTTCATATGAAATATATGAACTTCTTCAAATGAAAACCAAAATTGTTTCTCCAATAAACAAATTTTGGTGTGATCAAAAGAAAAACTATTCTTATCATAAAAAAGAAGAAATTTCTAAACCAAAACTGCTTTTGTCTTAAAAGAACAGAAAGTATACACTTTCATATAAGATATATGATGTCCCTGAAGTGTTTTTTTTCATTAAAAATAAATTCTTTTTTAACGTAAATAAAGCTTAACGTCTCCAAACTTTTACATTAATAATAAAGATAAATTTTTGCTTTTTAATTGTGCAAGTTATTTTCCTCAACTATCTTGTAGTTATTTCTTTTTTATTATGACATAATTTTGAATTTTTTCTTTGTATATCTAATTTTGAGTTATGAAAATTAAAAACAATAAAACAAATATTGAATAGTATTGACAAATGTAGAATTTTGTTTTTAATTCAAAAAATCCCATTTTCCCCCCAAAAAAAACACTTGTGGGCTTTAAAGGTAAAAAACCCCAGCCGAGAGGGAAAAATGAGTAGCTACCCGGGCAGCAAATCTGACAACCCTGCCAGAGATACCCTACAATTGTGGCAGGGTTGGGAAAAAATCATGATTTTTTTTAAAAAATAAAAAAAATCGGATTTATTTGATTTAAATCAGATTTATTTGATTTTTTTAGAATTCTATTTTTCATTATCATTTTTTAAATATTTTTTGCATTATACATGAAACAGTTTGTCATAAGAAATAACTTCTTAACTATATTGTATATTCTACTCACTGATTACCTAAAATTAAATATCTGAGTTTTAACCTAAAGTCATTCTATTATTTTGTAATTGGATAGTGCAAACTAAATAAGAGATAAATTTAAAGAACAAATTAAATATCCATTTATTCAATACAAACTATTGATTTAAAAAAAAAAAAAACCACAATCACAATTTATACAGATATTTTTTAAGCAAATGAATTATGGATTCAATCGTTTCAATAAAAACACTAGTTTTGATGCTTTGTGCACTCCTAAATTGTTATGAAGGCTAGAATGAACAATACTAAAAGAAGAAAACTCTTTCTATTCCAGCAGATGATGCCACGGCTGTTGTTATTTGGTAGATAAACTGGATTTCAAGTTCTGTGATACTCTCTTTACCTCCCATTACATAAAATGAATTCTACCAGTCATAACCAGTCATTGTATCTGTCACTTTTTTATCAATCAATGGTGATTTTTGAAATGTGCCTCTTTTTGCTTGGAAATTGACTACAGTGCTGACAAGACTTGGACACTTTTCTTTAATGAATTCTAAACCTTGATTATTTTCATCCACACTAACTGAAATTTCATCTTGATTAAAGACAGAGGGACTTAATAAAACTCCTGCAAAATGGCATGCATTAATTGCTTGTTCATATCTTGCTTTATATTTATTTATTGTTATTCCATCTTTATGTAACTTTTTCTAAATTTTTACCCAAAATTTTCCATTGACACAAGCATTCAGCAAGGGAGCAGTCCTCTTTTTGGATTGTATCTAGGGCACAAGCAATGGGTTCCAAAACTTCAATCATATGTTCTGCATTTCTTTTAATATTTAAGTCCATTACTGATCTTCTAATATCAGAACTTATAATTTCTTGGTGCTCTTCACATACTTTTACTACTTTTGACCAATTTTTTATGTATGATTGAAAACAGTCGGCTATGCTGACTGTTTTCTTAAAATTAAAAGATAGTACATAAAAAAAAAGTAATTTTAAATTCCTTTACTTAAATTTCTGCTTCTTGCCATTTAATAGTTTTTCTATTTTTTATTACCTAACACCTGCGTCTGCCACATTCTTTCTGATAACTCCCAAAATTCCTGGAAACACTTGCTACCTATTTACACTTACTTCTTGGTATTTCTCTGCTGACTGAATCCCAATTCTCCTGTCAGGAATGAAATCAGCCTTATTTAGAAATAAAAAAAAAAAAAATTGATTTAAATCGGTGATTTTTAAAAAAAAATCAACTGATTTAAATCTGGATTTAAATCATGATTTAAATCAGTTGATTTTAATCATGCCAACCCTGAATTGTGGTAACTGCAAGAAACATCTAGTAGCCTAGTAGCCAGGGTCAAAAAAAAAAAAAAAAATAAGTAAATAAAGAAAATGTCTTCCAGTTTGCGGCTATTTATTATTCTACAACACAATTTTACCATAGCTCTGTTTGTTGGAATTTGTTTGAGTGTGTGTGTAAACTTCATTTGATAACAGAATGAAACTAAAGCCAATTATTATATATTAATATTAATAACACTAACAATAATATTTACACACAGTTTAGATTAATAAAAGAGAAAAAATAGAAAAGGATTATGAGGTTTTACCGTTTTCTTCTCCATCAAGAGTTAGGTTTTTTGAAGGAGTTACACAATTAGTGACATTTTGAATAAAACCATTTTCGGAAACATTGCTTGATGAACAGGAAGAATGACTTTTAGAACATCCTGATGAAACCTGATTATCTGAAGGCACTTCACCAGGCAGAATTCCTTTCATAACATAATATGCTGATAATGCAGAGTGTAAATTCCAATCATGAGCTGAAAATTAAATTAATTTATATAAATATTACAGATGAATTATTTTATATTAAACAACATTCATTTATGAACTAGTTTTGGTTACAAATAACAACATACTTTTGTACCAGTTAATAAGGAGTTCAAAGAAAAACCAGTAACTTTAATTTTATTTATTTTTTTTTGGAGAAAACACGGTTTGACTGTTTGCTCCTCATATAAACCTTGTTACCATGAATTGCAATAGGCCTTTAATTGGTTATTACTATTTGATAAGCCATTTTCACCTCTATTTCACTTTTAAATTGTAGCCAGAAATGTTCTGAGATGTACAAAAGGCAATAATCACCAGCCACAAGATTGGGGTTATGTAACCTGCGTTCAAGCAATTTTCAATGACTCATATAAGTGGCTTATGCACCATTTTACAAGTCAAAATTGAAGGCAAAATCCAAATAAAGTTTCTAAAAACTTTCAAAAATATGATTACAAAAGGTTAAATATCCAGACTTTGGCGCTCCTAGTACGGGTGTCACCTGGTGTGGTAATTTGTGATGTCACCCCCCCCCCCCTTACCAAAAAAAGTGTTTTTTCCTCCTGAACAAAATATATACATATATATATAGGACGACAGATTTGTAAAATAAAACGGAAAAATAAACACTTATCACCTAAACATGCGCAACTCGGCAATAATTTAAGTAAACCAATATATAACAGAAATGTAGTACAATATTTTTTCTACATTTTTACTTCTCTTTATACATGACGACTTGGAATGAACTTTGACCAGTGGGATACAGATTTGGTATTTTTACTTGGATTTTTTAGGTAAGAGTGGGTTATTTTAATTATTCTGGTAGCGGGTCTGTTGATGTGTCACTTATTTGTCTCTGGACTGTGGCATGGACAAAACCCCATGTTTTGTATATTGCTATCATCTCTAATGTTTTTGCTTGGGATTTGTGAGGTGCTATGCATCGCTCATTCTTCGAGACAACCAACACCTGTGTTGGTGTCCTTGTCTCATTCTAAAACTTAAATTTTTTTTTTTTTTTTTTTTATTTGTTAACCTTTCAAAAAATTTTACTACATTTCTGTTATATATATAACAAAGTGATAGTGATTTTTGGACAGAAGTGCAACTCCCTTATTAATGGATTAAATATCTTTTAAGTATAATGGGAGAAAATGCAGCTTCAGTGCACCCCCTTATTTTTCATCATAAATTCTCAAATCTATTTTGGTGTCATCCAAATTGGACTGCCCCCTTGTTGTCATGTTACTGGACCCAGGTACAGAAATATCAAGAATTTGACACACTTTAAATCTACATTCAAATCTTAGTTTTATCCACACATTTATAACACAACAACCCGCATTATATTGTCAACTCACAATAACTCATACTTCAATAACTTGAATCTTTCAATATCTTGAAAAAATCTTGCACATTCATTACTCTTTAATGTATTTTTGTCTCTTTCAAAATTACCATTTCTTATTCTTGATAATTTAAAATCCAAGCTTTGTAAAAGCCATCCGATGAGGATAGCCATCCTCATGATAAAACGGAATAGATGAAACCAAAATCGCTAATGGATCCATCAATAAAAAATGGAGATTAGAATTTCAAGCTTTGCAGTTGGATATTTTCACAACAATTTGAGGCTTTGTCAAAAAGACAAAACGTCTTAAGCTGAAAGTTGAGAAGACAGAATATATAGTTATAGCATTTTCTCCCCAGGGTCATTTTATTGTAAAATTTCGATAATTTTTGTGTACCGTATATTTTCCAATATAAGTCGATTTGTGTATAAGCCGAGAAAAAATTTGTAGAAAAAAAATTACAGCTCAAAGAGAATCGCCAAAAGGAGCGAAACATTCAACAAGCAGGCAACACAGATCAAGTATTTTGCAAGCAAGACATGTGAAAGTGAGAAGCTTAGCGCCAACGGCGATAGATTGATCTCTGATAACCCTGTCTAAGGCGACTGCCGACCGCCGAGTCAGCGAGCACATGTTCCCTTCCCCTATTCATTCATTGCTTTTTGCCCTACGTTTGCTTAGTTTGTTTTACTTTTTTTATTGTTTTTATTCAGTTATTTTTCTACATATATATTAGAAGGATGAGAGGGAATAGAAAGGCCCACACAGCTAGTCGCGAGCGTATTATAATCGGGAGCAAATTTCGCCATTTTGTTTCAGCGATGATTTCACAAAATCCAGCCGTAAAATATATGTATATTCTTTTAAACAAAACTACTTCTTTTAAGCTAATTATTTTCTTTATGTAGGAGGTATAAATTACATAATTAGAGCTCTATATTAGTCGATATTTCGTGATATATAGACCAACTTTTTTTTTCAGATTATCGGACCCGCATAAAAGCCAACCCCTCCCCCCCCCCCCTCCCCCGATTTGGCTTTCAAAAAAGTTCCAAAAATTCTCGGCTTATACACAGAAATATACGGTAAATGAGAATTATTTGGTGAATTCTACGGTTTCTCTTAACCAAAACATTGACAAATGAATTAACATTTTATCATCAAGTATTTTATCAAAATTTATCATTTTCAGAAGAATGAAATAACACTAAAAGTCTTATGACAAGCATACAATTTTTAATGAACAGTTGAATCGAAGGTTGATTTTTGCAGTCATAACTTTTGTACAGGGCCTGTTTTTAAGACCCTAAAATGATCTTAAATAAACCTCTGCATCAAGCAGTTATTTTCATTCATAAGAGAAAGATTAAATGACAAATGTAAGTTATTTATATTGGTGTTAAAAGAAAAAAAAACACTACTGCACAATTAAATCGCCTTGATTTAAATCATGATTTAAATTGATTTTTTTTTAAAAAATCGTTGATTTAAATCAAGTGATTTTTTTTCAAAAAAATCATTGATTTTACAATGTTAGAAAGTGTTGTAAAAATGAAATGTGTTGCAATTATAACCACTGCTTCAAAGAAAACTTCCTAGGTCCATCTGTCTGTGTGCATAACATATTTCATAAATTTAGAACTAAGTACTATTTTTTTAATTTTACAATATTATTCTTATTCTTCAAGCATCTTAACAGCAAAACATAATTCATTCAATCATTCAAATTAGAATTCATAATAATCATGAACCATTTTGTGCTTTTTTATCTTAAAATAGTATTTTAGATCAGTTTAATAAATGCCACACAATAAATAACTCAGAATGATTTTTGACAACAATTGTTAGAATTTAGAATATGTATCCTTAAAGTTTCATCCATGTCCCCTAATAGTTTAAGGTTTTTTTTCTTCTAAAACATTTTTTATTATAGATGTTTTCAATAAAGATATTTGATTAAAACAAAAAGTTCCAGTTTTTAGTAATGGTGTGGGCATATGATTTTACTAAATTGGTAAAAATATTTCAGGCTTTTTCATTTATAAAATAGAAAAATGATTAAAGTACACTCAATGTAAAAATTAAGCACACACAATTATTACTTTTTTTTAGCTTTTAACAGCAAAATAATTCAGATTAAATTTGTTCATTTCCGTGGTACTTCTGAGTGTACTGTTATTCCTGGTAGGCTTAAGTTTCATTTGAGTCACGCATTTGTATTAAAATTTGTTTATCATTATTATTATTATTAAAAAATATTTATTGCTGTGAAAACAGCTTAAAGTGTGCTTTTGCCTATTGATTAACATGCCATATTGTTTCTATGAATGTATCATAATAAATATCCAAAATATTTAAGGTCTTTTTTAAAAAATCAAAAAAATCCGATTTAAATTTAAAAAATCTGATTTAAATCAAAAAAATCCGATTTTTTTAATTTTTTTTTAAAAATCAAAAAAATCACGAACCCTGATACATACCCAAATAACTATAATTCACAAAACTAAATTTTGAGTCATGAAACAAAAAAATTTAAAAGGGAGAATGATTTATACACATTTTAAATTTTCAAACTAAAGCAAGACTTACCTTCTAATAAATCAGTAGCAAGACCTGGTTCTGCAGTTGTATGAGCAATAAATTCTGATAGTATGACATCCATACTGCATAAAGATCAAAGTTTAGAAGCAGCTGAAATAATCAATCATATTGATTAAGATTAATGGGGGGAGGGGAAATGCTTATAAATAAATTTAGTTTCGATAGAATCTATTATCATTCTAATAGATTTTAAAATACAGAATCTTTGTGGATTTAATGCAATGGTAATACTATAAATAACTAGATTTAGATAATTCTTACCCATTAAACAAATTTTTGCTGCCAATCTGAATATCACACTGTGTACAGCACAGGCATCAGTTAGCAGAGATTAAACCTTCCAGACCTAAAGAAAAACAATTATTAGCAATAAAACATTATATATAACCTATAACCAGTGGCACAACATAAGGAAATAACACCAACTTGACAACTTAAGGATATAAAAACTGGGAAGATTCATGTCAAAGACGTAAAAAAATATTGCTAAGAATTTGAAGCTCCTTTTTGTAACCTAAAATTTCTTTCTCAGTACTTCCAGATTGCTTGGTGATAAAAAAACATCAGCTACATAATTCTTGTTGAGATGGATGATTAGTAAAATATTATAAAATAATTGCATTAAAACATGTAAAAAAATCAATTTCTTTATTAATAATTCTTACAGTTATTTATTCAGTTATTTACAGTAGAATTCTTATTATACAAGACTAGCTTAACCCTAGTTCTGCTTTAACAGAGTTACCACGAAAAGCAATTCTTTTTTTCCATTCTGATAAAAAAAATTGTACTGAAAGAAAATTTTAAAGACTTCTCTTTCACCATTGTCCACTCCTATGCCTAATTGAAGTTCATTAAAAAGCAATAGCAGGTTACATCTACAATAACAATTTGATGATACTAGCAAAATAAATGGCTTAACACTGCAGAAAAGTAACATTTATCATCTCACAAACAAAAAACTATCAACCACTTTTTTAAGCAAGTAATTATACAATTGATTTCTATAAACATTGAAAGTGTATCTCATAAAAACCATAAGTATAGAAATTAATAAATTGTATTCAAATTTAATCTTGCTAAACAATGACAGACTAAATTATCCGTTTTTATGCTTAAGCAAGCTTAACTTGAGCCATATGAACTTGGAAATCAGAACTCTACTGTATTATATTTCAGTTTTATTTTATTTGTTAATCTTTATTTATTCATTTATTAAAATTTAAATACCTACGCATCATCACTGGTCAACTGTAGTAAAAACATTATTGAACAATGAACACAATATTTATAACAATTACATAGCTACCAACTTTTGAAAATTTAAGTTAGTAGCGTAACTAATTGCAGTAGATAAAACAAGAAAGTAGGTAGAGCGTAAGACAAAAAACTTATTGGCGTATAGACTATAGAGTTAATTTTTCTAAATCAATTCAAGTAGATATAACCCTATTTCTATTTATCCCTCACCCAGTAGCAGAAATCGCGCAGCACAGCAGCGAGCACTGCAGATTTACCTTGAAGCTTGCAGATTAATTAGCCACCTTACAAAAAAAAATTTTTAATGCGAACGAGGGAAAAGTTTACTGGTTTTGAATGAATTTTTTCCTCCCCTAGGATAAATAATTAACCTTTTCTTCTAATAGTAAGAACAAAATATTCCCTTCCTTTCACCAAACTTAAAGAAAGCAATCCCCCAGATTACTTGGTCACTGACACGCAATTCATTCTTACGAGAACGGATGATCAGTTCTCAATTTCTTACAACCAGCAATCTTGGTCTAGTCTGAAACTACATTGCTAAATTTGTTTCTTTCACCAGCACGTGCTTTTGCTAGCATCTGCGGTAAAATGGCTAAGCAGAAAGAAAAGGTATTGTGTTTTTATTATCATGATTCTATTTTGCTGAAAAATTTAAACATACTGTCAGCGGCTTCACCTTGATTCAAAAGTAAAATACAAATATATTTTGAATAAAAATGTACTAGGTTTATTTTAAAATGTTGAGAAATTTTGATCTGGATACATAAATATTTAACTGTGTTATATTGCCTTTACTTCATTTTCTCTTAGCTTACAACAGCTTACAGTAATTGGATGTTCAATTTTAGATTTTATTAATTTATTTGTACAGTGAAACCTCTCTGAGCGGCCACCCTGACGTTCGGTGAAAATTTGGCCTCTCTGAAGATTTAACAATTAATAAGGAACAGTGTTATGTAATATGAAATAATAAACAAGTCTTACACATATTTCTAATTTAAAATGAATTTTGAGATTTATCTAAAGGGATATTCATAGCTTTATTTAAGAAATTTTTAAAAAATGATAGATTTTTAAGTTTTTACATTTATCAGAAACAATAACGTTTTCAAGTTCATTTTTCAGTTTAAAAAGTAAATCTCTAGCTGATTTGTTTTCCATTGTGTCAGAATTGACAATGACTTTGTCTTTATTTTTTCCAAAGTCTGTTGAGTTGAAAGTTTAGCTTACTCACTATTATAAAACATGTCGGAAAATTCTTCGTCAGAGGCGGAATTAGCGCGTGAGAAAAATTCATTTGTAAAATCAACTACAAAAATTGGTTAGTAAATTTAAGAAGGGAGTGAGTACATTTTTCTGCAAGAATGCGATGGACAAACCCACTCGGAGGCTGTTCAAAGGGGGTTGAGTGGCCCTTGCTAAGGGTTATTTTAACATTAATTCTGCGGGCCAAATATTCCGTGGAATGAAAAAGCGGCCGTTAGGAGGGGTGACCGCTATTCACAGGTGGCCGCTCGGAAAGGTTTCACTGTAACTTGAATAATTATATTATAATATTTCTTTATTGTCTATATGTATTATTGTTATATGTTGACTATTTTAAAATGCATAGTTTGTAGTTTGCTATTTTTGGGGAGTGTTAATTTGGTTCCGACATCATTTGGTGCCGCAGATAAATTTTGACTTCTGAAACTTGTGCTGCAGATCGATACAGAAAATTCTGCTACTGGGATCCCTCATTCAGTCATGTACACTAATGGATATTAAAGATTTTTTCTGCACACATACAAAATAATGTTTTATAAATTACAAATGATTCCTCATTCTCATCATTTCAGATACTCACTATTATTATCAATTCAATTGCTAAAATATTACCAACTTTTATTTAGGTAGGTTATAACAATTTGCCAACCAACATAAAATAGAATATGTTAAAGTTTTTTCTCTAGAAAATTAGAGATCACAAACATTACAAGGAAACATTCTTGACTTTGTTCAAAACTTTTTTGATTTTCAACCAAAAGTGAATAACTGCTCACACATATTTTTAAACTAAAGCTTCATGAGGGAAAAAAAAAGATACTTTAAATTTTGCTTATTTTGTAATGATGTATATTAATTGCCGTAGCTTCCTATAGTAGATGCCTGTTGATTTGTGGAGAAAGTTGGCTATAAATTTTAGTGGATTTTTTTCTCAGAATTTAGCAGTACAGGACCTATCTTGGGCATGGTTTTCTAAATTATTGTCAACCTGAAATTATCGATTATAGGCAGTAAGTTAGCATTACTAACAAAGATAAAAAAATTACATTAAGAATGAGGTTCAAATATCAATGCATTTAACTTAATAAAATTACTACTGAAGTTCCAGACTTTAATTATCTCTCAAAGTAGCAAGGTAACATCACATAGTAACAATAACAATGGCACAGAATTCGAACAACTCCCTGTTAATAGAGTTGATAGGTCCTCGATCGATCATTTTCATGAGATCATTTATTTCAAGTGATAGAAACGGAAAAATGACTCATGCAAGGCAACATAATTAGTGTGATGGGACACTAAAATCAGGAAGATACATGCGGGAGGACGAGAGGTGCAAGAATAATGGATTGAGGATTTACAATATATGAAAATAAGTACCACATATTTAAATCAAAATTTTTTAAATATTACATTTGATTTGAGGATATTCCTGCAGTTTGGCATCAAGAACATTGTACTTGAAAGTCATATTCCCCATTCAAGATGTCTAGCTACTTGTTACAACAAATTACTTCTTTCTATGTTTTTAAAGAACAGTGTTGTTTTACATTATTCCCAAGTTTTTATTACTATTATCCCCCTCCCCCCCCCCCCCCCCCCAACAGTGAATTTTAAAAAAAAACCTCATTTATACGACTAATGTGTAGGCGTTCTAATGTCACAAGATGTGTTCCCATGTCTCCTCATGTTCCCATGAGAGATGCCTTCCCACGTCACAAGAATTTGCCTATGAAATTCAGCTAAAGAAAAAATGTTTACAAGGAATTATGAGAAACATACTTTTTAATGACGGAATAAATGACATTTGAATACCCGATTAGTATTATGTTTGGTGTGTTGATTATTTGAACAAGAACAATTACTGTGTGCTTTGTATCAATGGCACTTATAAACGAATAATAGTCACTTCAGTCTTAAAAGTTGGCATTATAAATTACTAAGTCAGAAGAGAGTAAAAACATAAATTGAAATCTTTTTTTTAAATTTTAAAAGTTTCTCATCCAGTAAGGCTTTTGATTATCTTTCAAAGCGTTATGATGTAAACTCAGTAAACGGACAAATAGAATTACATAGAAAATATTATAATTTCAATGAAACTCATACTAGGAGCTCAATATAATATTACCAAGGGAAGGTACGAGTGTACTTCTACCACCACATGAAATAACTAGGAAAAATTTCCTTCAATGATACTATTCTTATGTGCTAAATAACACTGAAAAACAAAAAACAGAGCAACTTCAAATGGAAATTTCTTACAAATGGGAGGTCTCAAGGTCAAATTCGTTTTTCCCGACTGAAGGATAAGAATCACTCAACATACACTTAAGTTTTGCTAAATATATGAATCTCTAAACACGACAAAAAGAAAAACAATACCAAAATTGCTTATTTTAAAAAAATATTAATACAGATAGTAAAAAAAAAAAAGCATACGATTTTGTTTTCTTCAAGCTCCCAACAACTGAGTCATCTTATAAATAAAAAAAATACTTCTATAATGTTCAGAAATGTGAATTTTCTCCCCAAATATACTCAATTATTCAAACATAATGGAGTACAATTTTAAAACAACAAACAGATACAACATAAACAACAATAAACAAGCAGTTACAACTACGATCAAGCTATATTTACGGTTTAACTGCGCAGATGAAGTTTGTTCAACTTTTGGAACCAAAGTGAGAGAATAATATCATTTTTTTTTCTTACTTTACTTTTGAAAACGTTTCACGTTATTTTTAAAGTTATTTTAAAGCTGAGATCAAATGTTGTTTTGTTTGATAGTCAAAGTGTATTATGTACTTTTTTTAACGCAAAAAAGGAAATTGTCATTAGGTTTTAAAAAAATGCATTGTTTTTTTTACCTTGGGATTGAATGATTTCTTCATTTGAAAAAAACTCAATATTTTTTGAAAATTCTTTTTTTTTTCCCTTTGAAACATTTTTTGCTAGGCGTGGTTATGCTTTTCTTATTTTCTGAACAGCCAATAGTATTAATGTATGATTGTTTTGCTGCTTTTATTTTTCTGATCGTTGTGATGCTTTCTGTGAGTAAATTTTACATTATTTATTCAGTTGTTGAAATTGTCAGGCGAATACAGAATATTATTTATTAGTTTCTTGATTTTACACACCGTCAGAGTCATGCCTTTCTTAAGTATGCTTCAATTTGCATATGTGATGTTGCGATTATCTTGTGGATAGCTAATCTCCGGTACTTTTCATGTCGTCAATATTACCACAAATCCTCAAGTGCATTTATGTATTTTTTTCAAGATTTCAACGAAAGTGTATATTTTATTGTAAAATGTTAAACAAACTCGTTTTATTTTCGTATAATGCATAAATGTTCACCTATAATTTAAGGGCTGTCAATTAAGCAACTAAGCATGTGTAATTTTAATATACTTTATCGTCCTGTTGCTGTTACAAGCCGATGTAAAATATGTACATAGATAAGGAGCTAGTTAAATTATAATTTTAGGGTAATTTAGTTATGATACATAATTTATGAAGTGTTAGTTAAGTTAAGCCTAAGCCGTATTATATCTGTAAGCTTTTACTCTTTACTAATATTTGCATCTAAAACTTCACATTTAAATTAGTAACTTCCAGTGCGTGAACTAGTTTTGAATTTTACTTTAATGGAAACATTAAATGAGAACTTACTGAAATCCTAACATGTTTGAAGATTTATTTTAAATTCAGTTCTGGTCATGATCTCATCATTTTTTCCTGAAAACTGCCAATTATCAATCAAGAAAAAGTTTATATAATTTCATTCATAAAGTTTGAAGCATATAACTCGATTCCCGCTCCCCCCCCCCCCCCGTTTTGATGCGCTACATAATGTCTCGCAAATTTACAAGGTATCTAGGTACCAGCTATTTTGAGAGAAATAATATTCAAACAAAAAGAAGCACACCAACATAGAGACACAAGGGGCTCTATCCCCTTTCCAGAAAGAGTAGTAATTTGCATATTATTAAAAGTAATAATTAAGTTTAAACGGACATTCATTCTGAAATAAGAATACGCTCAATCTCTATTTCCTATCACAATTGTCTTTTTAAAGGCCCACAAAAATTTAACCAGCATTATTTCTTACTTTTTTAAATAGTCTCGTAACAAGGCTTTAACTGTCTTTTTTGCAAAAAATTTTTTTAGGGGGAGGCACTCCTCTTCATGTCCTTGGGATATTGCAGGCTTTTCTGAACATTCTAACCATGGTCCTTCACACACAAAGCAAAATCCTTTTTGCACTACTTCCATATGTATCATGCATAGTACCAAGATTTGAAAAGTATGAAGAATTTTTGTTCATACGTTGCTGGGCATATCTATCTCAGAAAATACATGCCTAAATAAAGCTTTTCCATGTTGTAATATATGTAGATAAGGAATTGACTTTTAAAATACAGTCAAACCTGTCTATCTCGAATCTCACGGGAAGGGAAAAAAATTCGAGATAAAAAGGTTTCAAGTTATACAGGTTCACAAAAAAATGCAAAAAAAAAAAAAATAATAATAATACTTACTTTTATTGTAGATAAATACATACTGCTGAATGTTTTTTCAATGAAAATAGTCCTTCAAAGTTTTTTGATGCCTAACTTTCTTCACTTCAATTAACTTTTTAATATTTGCAAGAGCTGCAAAGCTGTCAGAGCCAACATTTTCCTGAGCCTCAAGAAAATTTGTCAAGAGTTCCACGGCCTTCTCAGCTTCTTTCGCTGTCACTTTAGGTGAATCGGCTTCGGTTTCTTCGATTTCGTCTTCTGACATGTTTTTCACATTATCGATGATCTCCGCGTCTGTCAAGGTTCCACATGTTGCTAGTGTATCATCCACTTGCAAAAATTCTTCTAAAGAAATGTCAACATTCAATCCTGATTTCAAGGTTCTCCATTCTTGAGAATTAATTTCCACCGCTTCATCAACAGTTTCTTCAGCTTCTTTTCCGTGCTCATCGCTGATCTCTTTCTCTTCTTCGCATTGATTATCGAACCCCGCTTTCTTGAAACTGTTTTGGATTGTTTTCTCTGTGACACATCTCCATGCATAATCGGTCATTCTTATGGCGTCTAGCACGTTCACCTTTGGAAGAACACTTCCCTCATGAATAGCATCGATTAGTTTACGGATTAATTGTCTTCTATAGTTCGCTTTAAAGCTTTTTATTACCCCTTGATCCATAGGTTGTAGTTTGGAAGTCGTGTTAGCAGGGAAGAACTTTACACATACGTTTTTCAAAGAAGGCAAGTTGTTATGTGCGCTGCAGTTATCTACAAAAAGTATAATTTTCCTCTTTTGGGCACACATAGATTTGTCTAAAGATTTCAACCATTCACCAAAGATTTCACTAGTCATCCAAGCTTTTCTGTTTGCTTTGTACTTGAAGGGGAAAGACTTAACTTTAGCAAAACACCTAGGTTTTTCTGAGCGTCCGATCATCAGCGGTGGAAGTTTTTCTGAGCCGTCTTCATTTGCAGCGAACAGCAGGGTTAAACGGACTTTGCTTTGTTTCCCCCCCCTTACACTCTTCATCCTTGAACATGGCAGTTTTTTCTGGCAAGCACTGATAAAATAGCCCTGTTTCATCAGCGTTGAAAATGTTTTTTGGTTTGTATCCTTTTACGAGATGAGGAATATTTTTTATAAACTCTTCACATACATTTTCTGGGACTGATGCGCTTTCTCCACAAAGCTTGCGGAAAACAATGTTGTGCCTCTTTTTGAAACTTTCGAGCCATCCATTGCTGGCTTTGAATTCTTCTGAATCATGTCCAAGTTCTTTAGCGAAATCTTCTGCTTTTTTCTGTATCACATGCCCACTGATAGGGATTCCTTGGTCTCTGCACTGTGTAAACCATTTCAATACGCATGCGTCTGCATCCGGAAAATTGCATTTTCTCCTTTTTTGTTGCTTAGAAACTTTTCCTCTATACTTTCACGGTTTTTGATAATTGTCGAGAGAGTGCTGGCTGGCACGCCAAACTTTTCTGCGATTTCGCCTTTTTTCATCAACGGGTTCTCATCTAAAAATGTCAGAATTTTCATTTTATCCTCATTTTCTAAAACATTCAATTTTCTTTTTACTCCTGCTATATTCGCATTTGCCAACCACGTACCACGGAAGAAAATCAACAATAGGAATGAATTTCAACTTTCCAGACTTCTTATCTATGTGTGTGGAAGCTGACCCCCTAGTGGTCACATCCTGCTTAACCAAACCCTCCATTGCACTCTCGCTTCTTGGAAACGCTAAACAATGATGACTGGAGGCGTCCCGGGAGAGATGACAGTAGGAGAGAGGTAGAATAGCGATAGTGACCAGAATTCCAGGAAAAGTCCCCTCCAGCTTCCTTTATCTGTGCGGCCACAGAATTTATGTTTTCCTAAACTCTTTTGCAAAAGAGGCTTCATTGTTTTCTGTAACTGACCCTATTTCCCAAAATTCGAGAAACACAGGTTTCGAACAAAATTTTTTCGAGATAAAAATGTAAAATGCACTGAATTTAGATAGTATGCGAAGGAAATTTCAGAAATTTCGAGATATAGAAGTTTTCGAGATTTACAGGTTCGAGATAGACAGGTTTGACTGTATTGACATGTTCTTAACATGCATTAATAAATGAGAAAACTCAATATACTGTTAATTCTTGAAACATGGGCCTGGCAAGGTCGCGCGGTTCCACTTCAAAAAGGGGTCCTGGAGTGGTGTAGTCGAAGGGAGACGGCGTCCCCCTTACCTTTTTGATTGAATACAAATGTTCCCCTACATTTGTTAAATTTTAACATAAGCGTCCCACCCACTTATGATTTCACTTACTTATCTTCGAATGTATCAGCGTCCCCCTCAACTTTTTTTTCAAGACTGCACCATTGGGGTCATAGATTCAAGGTTCAAGTGGATGGGCACTTGTAAGGGCGCACTTCCTATCTCATAGTTTGCTTCCCCTCTGGATGTTACTTTCAATTTTTAATTTACAACCTGTTTTGTTTGCTGCTAGTCAAAACCTCTATTTATTCCTCACATTATTCAAGTGAAAAATAAAGCTTTTAGGAGCGTTTTTATACGATGTTATCAAATTATTGGGGTGCAACCAAAAAAAGGTTCAGCAGGGATATAGAGGGAGAATTTTGAGTTTCTCTGATCCATCCTCCAAATAATTTTAATAGATCATCTTTTTTATAATTTTTTAAAAGTTTTATTTAATGTAGTAAAAATATTTAAAAAAAATTGGAGCAGGGGAGCGCAACAAATCTCTTCACACCATCTATGCTCCTGTTTCAAGCAAAATCTCGTTAGTCCACTGCTCCATGCGCCTGCTCTACATTCGCTCCAGACCCCTGTTTATTTGGGGGGAGGGGGTACATATTTTTTCCCCATGTGGAAATTTTTCTTCTAGGTGGGGCAAAGCCAAAGGCCAAAAAGAAGGGAAAATGACGTAATTTTCTGAGTAATAATCTGCAATCCCTTTGAAAATTCTCTATATTTTAAAGGAATTAAAATCCCCACCCCCCTTGCCTGCAATATTTAATGCTTTTGTGAGCAAAATAACTTTGTTTTTATCAAGACGCTTACATAACTTCTCTTGAGCAGGGATAGGAGTGCCTGTGTGTGTAGGGGGGGGGGGGTAGGAATCATGGTGTAAGTTGTGCCATCAGATTTTTTTTTATGAAGATTATTTATTAGTGGGTTTCTAATATCCGACAAATTTTTAAATAATTGGAATCTGATTCGGCCATTGCACAAAATATCCGGCAATCTGGCATGCTAAATTTGATTATTAAAATTTAGTTAACTAGCAGGATTTGAAAATGTACCTAAATTACAAACTTACTATGTATTTGTAAGCTGTGGGCTGTGTGGTTTTGATTTACAGGCTTCAAAATTTAGATCCAGCTATTTGATATATGTTCGTTAGGCAAGGGGATATCGAGAATACAGTATACGGAAAAGTCATTGAACTGGATAGGAGGAGAGGGGCACCGCTGATCAGGGATCTCTCGCAGATCAAACGTTCACCTCTATTTTGATAAAATCAAAGCAGACCTGACGCATGCGCAAATTCTATCATGGCTCTGCTTTAGAATAATGGACAAAATATTTCATTTTAGTTGGTGGTTTACTTTGCCTGGTCAAGGCATGTTAGAGTGGAAAATTTGAATGTTTTCATGCTTCTGCCATGTCGGGGAATATAATTTTTAAGCACCGATATGTACTGGCAAACATGTTATTACATCATTGTTAGACGTATAGATGTAGTTCTGGTAAATACCTAAGGGTAGGGTGTTTATAAATGGGTATTTGTCTTTGCCCTGAGTATATACTTAAAATCGGAGTATTTATAGCCTTCTGTTATTTTTAAATATTTAACCAGGATTTGTCTACACATTGTTTCTCAACCTGGGGTTTGCGACCCCCAGAGGGATCCCGTTTAGGGATAAGGCAGATAGTAATCTGACCAAAAGTAGAAATTATCAATTTGTTAAACAAAATACCTTAAATTATGATCAAATGTTACGAAATTCAGTGTTGCACTAAGAAAACATTGCAGCAAGGGCGTCCCAAGGCTTTTTATGCATATTTTTAGCTTTTACAGGTGTCGCCATTCTGAAACGGTTGAGAAACTATGGTCTGCACCAGGGTTTCAGGTTCATGATTTTTTAATTTAAATGGAATTTTTTAAAAACAGATTTTGAATGTTTTGGATATTTATTATGCTACATTTACAAACATAATATGACAATATTAAACAACATATTTTAAGCTATTTTCATGATAATAGCTATTTGTTAATAAATGTGTGATTCAAAGGAAATTTAATCTTATCACATGTTTTTTCTTTTTACTTTTTAAAGATGGAATACGTCGAACAATTGTGTGTCATGTTATTTGAGCACTTAATTTTTTCTGAGTGCACAATAATTTTTCTATTTTATAAATGAGAACATTTATAATATTTTAAACTTATTTGGTAAAATCAGATGTTCACATTATCACTAAAAGCGTATTTTTTAATAAAATATCTTCATTGAAAATTTTTATAAAAAATTCTAAAAAACTTGTTATGGAGTGTTGATAAAACATTTCTTTAAGGATGTTTATTTCAACACTATCATTCTGTATTACATATTGTGTGATATTCATTTAATAAATTAAAAATACTGTTATTGAAATAAAAACACACATAAAGTGGATCATGATTATTATGAATTGCAATGTATAAGATTGAATGAATTATGCTTGGCTGTTAAGTGCCTGGAGTAAGATTGTAAAATTTAAAAAAAAAAAAGAAAAGTTCTAAGGTGCTGAAATATGTTACACACACTTAGACAGACATAGGGTCCTTTAAAGCTTTTTCTAATGGAAACAGGTTGTAAATGCAACATATTTTATGTTTAAAACACTTTCTAAAAATACAAAATGATTTTTAAAAAAAAGAAAGAATGCAATAAAAATTGTTTAAATCAACTTAAAAATTAAAAAAATAATCACTTGATTTAAATCAACAAACCCCTGCAGGGTTTCTCAACCGTTTTCGACTTGGCGCCCTCTTAGAGGCCCCAAATTCTGCCGTCGTTCCCCTTAGATATTCATAGTAGTAATGCACCTGGGGTTTTTATTTGGAGGGAGGTCAGGAGGAGGGATGCACTGGATATAATGTCATGTGTGAATCGTACAGCGGCAAATGAAACAAAAAACATTTAATAAAAATTTAAGTTCAGAATTATTTTTTTTGTTCAGAATCACCCATGGTTACATCCTTGGTTAGAATTTTTTCAAGTGTTTGGTCTCTCAAGTAATAACATTTTTAAGAAGTACACAAGACAATTTTTTGTATGTTTTATAGGTTTGTTAAGGTATTGCAAAGAAATGAACAATGCTGGAGTCTCACAGTTCAAGTAAGTATATGAAATAGTTAAGCCTTTTAGTTTATTTTCTTATTACAAGTAAAATTTTAAAAATTAGAAATTGGGGAATATTTTTTTAAACTACGCTAGAAATCGCACTTTGGTAGATGTTGACATGACTATGACATCTTATAGATTGTACCTATTAGTGACAAAATACAATGTTATTATCATTTTTTAAAATGTTATTTGCCATTAGTAATATTACCAGTATAATCTAATGATTAACAGCTTTCCAGACCGAAAGCCCTTGGTTGCAGAAGCATGTGTTCCGATCAAGTGGTTGGCCCAGTGCTTAGTTCCCAGTCATGCTTGGTCCTCATTTTATTGACTCTCTGAGGGGATGAAGGGAAATTATAATAGTTATATTATTGTTTTTCATATAATCTTTAATTAATAGTTGATGCTCAGGGTGGAAGCAGTTGCCCCCATTGCTCCCCTCCCCTGTTACTGCACTTGATAACCTAATCTATGTCCTTATTCTTTTTGTATATCAGTGGAAAGCACCTTCTTTTGGCCTTACATTTAAATACAGTCGAGCGCCACAAATCCGCCGACCTGAAATCCGCCAACGTCCGAAATCCGCGTTGATTTTGTCCCAAGCTGGTTTTGCAGAAAAGTCATTTTTGCAAACGCAAAACTAATATATTTTTGGACCACAATCTGCCTATGACGAATTTAGGCATGTTAAATCAACTAAGGAATAAAAAGATACACCCAACGTTATTATACTACCGAACCCCAAACTCAGAATCCCAAAATTCGGAAAATCGTAAAATTCGGCACTTTTCCCAAGAATTTCAGGTTTTTTTTTTTTTTGCTAATTCAGAAAAATATTAAACTAAGAAGCTGTTAAATTAATAAACACCAGTAACTTTTGATTCAAAGTTCGTTTTTCAAGTTTTATTCCCTTAAAAAAGAGAGAAAGAAAGATAAGGGAACTTGCTCTATTTGTTTCTCTGTGGTCATAAATGACGCCCAGTAACTTAGTAATTTGTACAAATGGCTGGCGTTTTGATTTGACTTCTCTGTTAATATTTTTTTAGATTTGATACAGCTCCTATTTTCTTTTTCACGCAATTGCAGGTGATAGTAAAATGGTGAACTGCCATGTGGGTATGGTTTATTTTTGCTGAATTGTGTTGCAATTTGGAGCGTTTTACTAAAATCTATGAATAAGTTTTTTGTTTGGTAAAATATATTAAGACATGGACTTACTTATATTTCCTTTTCAAAAAAAAAAAGTTACTTATTTATCAACCCGTTGAGAAAGCGGTGCAATTTGAAGTAAAATGCGCATATCGACGTTGATGTTTGCGTACATCCGTCATTTTGGGTCGGGCTCCGAAATTCGGAAAATTCCGAAATAAGGTTGCTACCTTGTGGTTAAAAAATATAGTGTTCTTAAGCATGTTTAAAAGTGGGGGAAACAAAAAGATATCACATTATTCACGTATAATTCACACCTGGGAAACTTGTGAACTTTTTTTAACATAGTTAACTAAAGTAGCCTGAAATCCGCAAAATCCTGAAATCCACACAACCACTTCTCCCAAGTTGTGCGGATTTTTGACCTTCGACTGTATTTAATTACTTCCATGCAGCCTGTATTTAATATTTTTATTGGTATTATTTTGCCGAATAAGATAATTTTTCATAGAGATGTAAAATGAAACATTACAATTAAGTTTGCAAATAATGTAATGTAAAACTAAGTAGGGCTATTTTTTAAATGTTTCAAAATGACAGTAATCAGGGGTGATTGTATTCCGGGTTTTTCATATCCTACTTCCGTGCTTTCAAAATCTGAGTTTTTAGTCTTCAAAATTGAAAATTTAGCGGATGGGAACAAAAAAAACTTGCAGTTTTTATTGGATTTAGTTATTTTTCCGATAACCATCGCAAAAAGTTGAACTGATTTTCCAAACTTCATTTTTTTTTTTTTTGCATAATAACGCATCTCCTTTTCCTGAAATCGGCGCTGGACTCGGCGTTATTTTTTCAACTTTTATTTAAAAGTTGCAGATATTTGACAAATAAATGAAAAAGTAGTAAATTTTAAATAGAAAAAGTATTTCACTGCAAAAATTTAGCAAAAAATATATGGTCATGCAAAATTCCTATTCATTATGTTTTGCTATAAATTACAATTTATTTGCAAAACATAAATAAATTAAATTCTTCTTATTAGTTAGAAGTAGGTAAGTAAAATATAAATTTTGATTTCAAAAGTTATTTTAAACATGCCATTATAATTATATGTGTATTAAAGCTGTCGTATAATTTATGGTGCATAAATTATGTAATGTGTGTAATTATAAAATATGTAATGTGGCCCTAGAAAAGTTACATGTGGCCTTGAAAAGGCCTTAAATTTGACTTAGAGATAAGAGTGGGAACCCTGTTACCCTTTCATCTTGTCAGAAAATCAAATATTTTTGAGACTTATCAATTAAAGAATACTTAACAATTAAGATTGACCATTGATTTTTTGAATTGTCACCAACATGAACTTATGTGTTACAAACCCATATACCTCAATACGCACTACTACCTATTTAAATCCAATAACATCTCTTTGTTTACATTTGATTTGTCAATGTAAATCAATCTTGACAATACTTAATAAATATCAAATAATATAAGAACTAATTGAAAAGTTTGATATTTGAGTGATTTTCATGCTTTGTTGCCATTTGCTGTCGACTGAAAAGTATTTTCTCTGAAAAATCTAATGAATGATTTTCCTTTTTGCTGTGTTTATTAGCAGACAATCCCCAGTACAGAGAGTATAATATGTTGAAGCATTATTTAAGATGAAACTGTGTTTAAAGGAAATTACTTACACAGAAACTCGAAATACAACTGTCGCAAATAAACACTAAAATGTTTCCTCAAGAATCAAATTCCAACAGTAAATCTCAGGGGTGATTGTATTCCGGGTGTACACCGGAAATCCGGGTTTTTCATATCCTCCTTCCGTGTTTTAAAAGTCGGAGTTTTTAGTCTTCAAAATTGAAAATTTATAGCAGATGGGAACAAAAATTAGCGATAAACATTCCCTTTGTAGCAACCTTTTACGCGGCAAAGGCTGTAACAGCGCCAAACACCTTTGTTCCGAACACGTTCTAAATGAAATGAATTTAAATATATTTATGGAATATTTAAAAAGTTTTTTTTCTTTCTTCTATGAAATGTCATGTCTGTTACCTTATTCAGTAACAGACTTGACATGATACGGGTTTTTGAACAGTGGTAGAAATTCTGAAGATATTTTCTTCCATAAAACAAATTTTCATAAGAATTTATAATTTAGAATTCAGATTATCACATCAGTTGAAAACTTAAATTTTAAAAAAAATTGCATGTATTTTTCTTACTAGTTAAACAAAACATTATAATGCCATTAATTATTTTTATGATTTTAATGCTATTGCACCAAAAAAATATTCAACTTAACAAGTAAAAAGTCATGTCTATTGCTTTATGTCATGTCTATTATTATTTATATTGTTGGTTTTATATAATGTAGCTTTATGTGACACATAACAGGGTTCACACTGGGGAAAAATACTAGGTGGAATTTCCGACCTTGACCAAAATTTTAGGTGGGATTTTTAAAATTTAAGTGGGAATTTTTGTTTTTGTCTTTAAAAATACTACTAAATTGTCCGATCATGATCCAATACAAACTACGTAATAAAAGATGATTATCTAAACTATGCTCAGCAAAGAAAGAATAAACATCAACAAGGTTCACACAAAATGGATCCTTCACAAAATTCGCGATCGCAAAAATGGGTGCTTTTTGTAAAATGTTAAGCATGAAGAAGATCCCCATGCTATTAAAGAATAGCAAATGCATTGAATTGCTAATGAATTTAAATGTGGATTTGCTTATCTGTTTTTAAGTGACTTGAAAATGTTTTTATTTTCCTTTTTGTGTGTTTATTGCAGAAGAAGTCGAGGACGCCCAAGAAAAAATCTTACATTTCCTAATGTGGCTCAGATTTCAAGCTTAAATAATTTTTCAAATGTAACACTAAAACGAAAATCAACTGAGCAAGCATCTGATGAAATTGAAATTTTAGAGACAAATGGTCTGGAAAGTTTAAATGCCAAAAAATCGAAGGAAGACTTCTGTAATGACCTTGCACCTAAACGCCTTCAACCACATCGGGCAGCAAGGTTCACAGAATCTTACGGTGGAACTTCACCAGATGTGGTTGTCATTTCTGATGAAGATAAAGATGAAGGTAGTGATTCAGATAGTGATTCTGAATGTAGTCTGTTACCTTCTCCTGTCCAAAAAATCAAATCTAAAGAAGAGCTTGAGGAATTAGAAGTTTTGATTGATAAGTTAAAGAAAGAATTATGTGATGAAGAGATGAAATTAGTTCTCCTTTGCAAACTAAAAGAAAGTCAAAAGTCCAAAGATTCAAAAAGAGAAAATAATGTTAGTCCTTCTCCATCAACAGTTGGTACAGTTAACAATATTGCTCCTAAAAATTTAACTATACCTCAAAAGAGTGGCATCCAAGTTCAGAATTTGCCAAGCAAGCAGTTGTTATCCTGCAATAAATATGCAACAAGCAGAAAGGTATTTATTCCTCTTTTATTCCTATGCATTTTTCTTTTATTCCACAACATTACTTATTTCGTTTAGATTTCTAACTTGTTTACACTCATATATTTAACAAAAGACACCTTTGGCAGTTTGACCCTCTAATAGCAAACAGTACCTGCACTTTGCTGCCTGTGACATGATGAAATAGTAATATAAAGAAATTTATAGTTTCAAGGATGTAACGATAAGCAAATCTGTTGATGGTTAATTTCTACATCAACTCAATCAACAGCCAAAACCCAATATCCTTGGATTTTGTCAACTTTTGTCATAAATAGAGCATTGGCACAACATTTCAAAAATAAAGTTGTATATTTTTTTATTCATTCAATTCCAGTATCATAAATTTTGTATTGTCTAGTTTTCTTTTTAAATATCTGCATAAAGTCTATAAAAGAAAACTAGGGGAGGTGGAGGGGTACTGTTGTAAAATGCCTAGGCATTTATAAGTTGTGATTTATAAGTTAAAATTTTTAATTCATGCATTCAAAAAAATCTGACAAATCACTAGTAACATGAAAAGTCCGAACCAGTTGGTCACCAACCATAAGTAGTTAAATAACACCATTTAGTGGGAGGGGGGGAGGAATCTATTTTTATTCTTCCCAGTACCTCAGCTGCCAAAAAATCATGAAGGCAGTCTAAGAAAGCATTTTAAAGTATTTTTGGCTTAAAAATGTCATAGGCAAAATAATGAATTTGTATATATATATATAAAACTAATTTGTTGTGAGAATAAAAAATAATGAAAAGAATCATCAACTTTTGAATTTTTCATGACTCTTAAGTTTTTATAACCTGTGCTTGCAGGGGGTTGTAATTAAATTATAATTAGTTTAGTTATATTTTTTCTGCTTATAGTAAGTATCTTGTTCTTAGGTTAGTTATAGCTTGGGTAATTTGTTATTCTTCATTCTTTGAAAACGACTGTTGCGTATAGCTATGTCCTACTGCTGTGCTTTCCAGCCCAGAATTGACAAAATATTATAATTGTGTACTAAATTGAAGGTAACCATAAACCCAACTTCCTCATGTTTGAAATTTCAGCAAGGTTTCACAGTTCCCATCTCATTAGCAGTTCAAAAATAAGGAAATATTTGGAAGCTCTTACCAGTAAAACACTTTCGAATGTCCAATTTCTTAATTGTTTTGTAGTAGTGAAACTTAACGGTTAGCTCTGAACAAAAGCCATTCTTCAACAATGGCTGCTGTTCTTTACTCCTGGCCAATCACCAGAGAAATAATGTTAAAACAAAAATCTCTGAACAACAACAAACAGTCATTAACCTTTTAAACGCCGCACTATGATTGGAACATGCCACAAACTATTTATTGCTAGAAATCACTTTATAAAGCAAATATAAGAACTCTGGGTAAGTTTTTTATTCAAAAAAAAAAATTTTTTTTTGTATATGATTTTTGGCATGTTCCAAAAATGGAACATTGGCGGGTAACACTTAGTTTTTTTACATGTTTAAAAAAAAGTTAATTTGCGCTTTTTAAGTTAAAACTAATGGATTTTTGAGGAATGTTAAAGAAATTGTAGGCAAATTACATAAGGTTTTTGTGATTACCACTACTTCCAGGGGAAAATAGCCAAGCTGTACCGCAATTCCAGGGATAGTTTTCATGAATTCCTTCAGCTATAGATGTTCTGCATATCAACGAAGATTCAAATAATTAAGTCTAACAAACTGAATTCTAAAAATTACTTGTTGCTGATAACCTGAAGTTATAATTAGAGAAATAAAATTATTTATTATCTTTTGAAGGCATCAAAAATAAACAAACGGAAATAAATTTGCATTAGAAAAGCAATAGATATCACTGTGCCATAGTTTCTGAAACACGAAGTATAATGTGAATGAAAAGTTAAATAGAGTATGAATAACAAATCTTACTAAAATTCTTTGAAACAAAATATAATAGTTATTATAAACGCTAGTGGATTCAATGTCCTGAATTTTTTCCACTGTCCATGGTAGCTAGGAAAGCATGCTTCTCGCCGTCTTTTGTCGCATTAAAAACTTTTTTTTTGTAGTATTTTTCTTACATACAGCACAACTCCTTGTGATGTAGGCACAAAACAATTTGCATCAGATTTTCTTAAAGCTTCAAAAGGATGTATTCGATGTCCAGGGACACAATGCATTTTCGGTTTCATGCGAAGTAAATGCAAGGTCACCTCCCTCCCAAAATAGAGATGGGACAATTCTGCTGTTGCACCTTTGTGCAAATGTAAATGCAAAATCCAGCCAGAAGCATCAGCCATATATATTAGACAAACAACAGCTGGCATACTCACTAACTGAGAAAAATCGCAGAGAAGAAAAATAGCTGAAAGTCTTTCTCATGATTCCCTAAAAATGTGTTTCTCTGTGTTGTCTCCACTAACACCACCGTGATGAACTATTTTATCCTTGAACTATTTATTTTAGCTTCTAATTTGTACGCCTAACTGATAAACGAAGTCTAGCTATCAAAAAACATATGGAGTTTTAGAGAAAAGTAATCCCCTTCAGGTCAAGTGCTTCCCTTCAGTTTACAGGAAGGGTTGCTGCGGATGGGGAATGGGGGGTGGGGGATGGGAACAGAATGTAAATAAACAGTCATAAGCACATCTGCCTAACATTTACCATGAGTTCCAACATTTAAAAAACTGTCATTATTTATTTGATGCAATGTAACCAAAAGCACTGTAATGTGTTAAAACGTAGACCTTTACACGCCAATGTTCCATTTTTGGAACATGCAAATTTCATCGCCAATAAAAGATATATTAACATATTTTATTTTAACTTAAAGATGTTCAATTAACAATACGACTTTTTTTAATTGTGCTCACTTAGTTGTGAAATTTTTAATTAAATTTCAAATTTTGTATGAATTTTTTAGTCTTGCTTGATGAAAAGTACAAAAAATGAATAAATTACAATTTTTTTATTGTTGATACCACTACTTTCAGTTATATAATAATTATGTCAAAAAATCAATCAATAGTTCAAATACACACAGAAATTTTTGCAGCGCAATACCGATAAAATTATATTTTTCACAGATTTTGAGTTGATGTTCCAATATTGGAACATTGGCGTGTAAAAGGTTACAATTCCTGTCAACTAACAAATGGCCACATTTGTGAAAACTCTGACGATTAATTTTCTTTTTTCTGTGGGTTTTTTTACAACCAAATTAGGGATGAAAAGGTTAGCAAAGCAAAAAATGTTTGTCTTAAAGAGTCTTACAACTCCTCAAGAATGTAGAAATCTCCCCTATTGCTTCAAGGAATATTGATGTCAGAACATGGTAAGAGCATTTTAACAACGTAGACACCAAACAATGATAATCTTGAATAAATGGCCCAAAAAGGCAATCTGCAAACGACACAAAAGTGGTGAAAATGCTTTTATTACTAGTTATTTTTTTATCAGCATTTTCAGAAGTATTTTCTTTATCCTATCGCTTCTAATGATTGAAGGGATAAGAGAGAGAGACATATGAAGATAATGAGCAATATACATGATGAGCCACTACCTTTTGAGAATCTTTATCTTCTTTCATCTCAAAGACTAAGCTTTCCTGCCCTGAAGGATAGTTTTATAACACCTTTGTCATTGAATGGTGCTGCAGGAGATCATTTGCTTATTTGTAACATTCAGTTTCTTTCTGTAAAACAATTAAGTGCAGTGGAAATCTTGCATTCACAATGAATGCAAGGTAACGTAAACTAAACTTACCCGATCAAGGGACGGCAACTTTCCCTGATCTATGGAGGGGCATTTGCCCACCCCTGGCTATACCCATGATATCGTGGCATACTTAGCTTCCACGCTACTTAATTCCTAATTATTCCAATTAGATATTTTTTTTCTCTAAATTTTGTTCTTAATCCAAATTTTAGAATGAATTATAGTCTTGGGACTGAAGCGATTAAAAAATCTAATTTTACCTGTATTTAACTTAATGAAATTTAACAAGTAATCTTTTTCTTAATCTAATGGGCTGCTGTTAGCTTCGGCCAATTGCAGATCTAGTGCGTTCCCCAGAGATTGGTACCATTTCTTTCTGTCTTCACTTCAACAAATAATCATAATCACATGTAATTGAACATGGTTATAGTTACCTTGTTTATAATGATAAGTCTGTCATAGTGTCAAGAATGTCTGGGCTCTTGAATGACATAATAGAGCTCCACTGTAAATATTGGAACAGTTGTAGGAATCGTAATTGTTCTTTATATTGCCATGCTCAGCACTACAGTGGTATATGCACCTAAATTTTGTATTCAGAATTTTTTTCTTTTTGGCTCCCAATTTATCACATATAACCATAAAATTTTGAATTTAGATAAAATAAATTACATAGAGCCACCTGGTGACAAGAATTATATTTTAATAAAATGTGCAGATACACCCTTAGTGTTTAAGATGAAGATATAGTTGTAATGACTGCAAAATGATTGTAATTGTTTGAAGTCTCCACCAGCACACATTCTTAATAGCTTACTAAAAATAATTGTTTAATGTGTAATACACAATGTTCAGATGCAAGTGTACATAACATTTAGCTAAATGTTATTTATTAATGTGTATTGTTATTATAGGAAGTGAAACAGACGTCTATAGTACAAAGCAATAATGCCAAACAATCATCACCATTGCCATCATCTGCAAGTCAGCACATTGTTAAAGAAGAACCAAATAAAAATCTTGTGACAAGTTCCCAGCAGCTCAAATCTAATCCATTCAACCAATTTCCTCTTCTAAAAAATCTGTCAAATCAAATTACAGTGACACCAGTAAGTGCAAGTTTTACTTATTCATCCTTTTAATTTATCTTAATAAATGCTTAATTTTGAGGAAGTATTAGATAGCTGATTTAAAGTTGATGAATCCTTTAAGTGTAGTGCAGTAAACCTCCTCTGACCGACCATCTCTCCAGATGACTTAAAATTTGGTGAAATAGAATCACCCCATTAATTAAGTTTCAGCTTGCCCTCCATTAAGCCTTCAAGTAGCCTCCCTCTCAAAATGACCACATTTTCTTCCAAAAAAAAAAAAAATTTTTCACTTATTTTTGAATTAGTTCCATTAACTTTTGTATTGTTAGCAGACTGGTCTCCTTGAGGCCTTATACACTACATATTTTAACCCTCCAACGAAGCAAGAAATTTCCAAAAACCAGTTATAAAAGACAGGAGGGTCTGAACAAAATATGCCCTTCAAATGGTCACACACTTCAGGTTCTAGAATTCTTTCCCCCTCTAGAGGTTTGAGTTAAAAGAAACTAATCCCCTTTATTTAGCATGACAGGTGAAGTTTCCACTCCTCCCCACATTCCTTCTTGTGAGTGTGAAAGTACTGCAAACACAACCTTTTTTCCTTTACAAATATCAATGTACTGCCTAAAACTGAATGAATTTGTCGAATGAACTGAATAAATATTTTTTCTAATATTTTTTTATTTATCTAAATTTTTTTTTCATGCCATAAATAATTCTGATTATTAAAACTATACTAGCAAGTTTGCTTCAATATGAAATTCTTCATATCAGACCAAGGTAATTAAAAAAAACATTTTAATTTCCTGTTAAATGTTTTATTTCGCAAGAGCAATTTATGCACTAATTTTCATGTAAAAAATATTAAACTTTGAAAGGGAAAAAGGAAAGAGATTGTGGGTTTGAAGATTTTTTTTCATCAGCAAAGATAAAATACATTAATTATAGTAAGATTTAAACAAAATTTTCATTGTGATCTAGTATATTAATTAAAATTTACATCATGCGTTATAAAATGAACTACTTACTAAAATTCAATCATATCCATTATTTATTTTGAATTAAAACAAAATTTTTCCCTTAAAACTAATTTATTCCCAAATGCTCCCTACTTTGCTGTGTTTCATGGAATTCTCCTAATGAATTTATTACTGTGAACATTTTCATTTCAAGCACTGCCCCATAATTAAGGTGTCCAAACGCAAGTGACACAAATTATAGAACTGAATTGAAAAAATTATTCCCAGTATAAAGTTTTTATAATATGGGACCGTCCATAAATGATGTCACGCTTTTTTCACATATATTTGACTTCCTCCTCCCCTCCCCTTGTCACAATTTGTCACAATTTCAGGAACCCCTCCCCTCTCAAAGCGTGATATCATTTTTGAATGATTCCTATGATGTGTTTTGAATTAACTGAATCAATCATTCAATATCTTAGAATGGTAAGTCTACTTCTGAAATGTATTTCCATTTTATGAATGTTTTCTAAATTTTGCAAACTTAAAGCTAATTATATTTTCATAATCCTTTATTATATCTACGTAGGTCCAATTCAGTAAGTTTCCTTTCTAAGTATATTCTTTGTTACAAGCAGTGCTGCCACTACTGTGTGGCAACTTACTCCGGAAACCACTGTCAATCATATTATTTCCATTAGAGCTAACCATAAAGGAAGTAAGCAATAGCATGCATGAACGCGAAAATACCAGCTTTATGACATGTTAAGGTTTGCTTCTTATTCAAATGAAAGGAAATGCTTTCTTATTATTTTCAAAGTTCAGTGAAAGAAATGACTATTTAACAGAAAAAGTTGAATCGATGTTTGAAATACCACCACTGACAATTGACTGATTTTTAGGCTTCTTCACTCTGCTGATTAAAATAGAGGTATGTAAGGTATCATTTGTAAATGGTGTCATGCTTCGAGGGCGTGTTCATGAAATTGTGACAAAGTGTGACGAGGGAGGGGGTAACAAGAAATGTGACAACATGCTTCTGCAACATTGAGTGGCATGTAACAAAGGGGGGAGGGGTTCAATTATATGGGGGAAAAGCGTGATATCATTCATGAACGGTCCCTAAGACGCAATAGAAGGGAAATAGATTAAGAATCCTAAAAACGCAATGCAGTCTTCTGTGTCTAGATGGAAACCATTCAATTGTACATTACTACTTTATCACCCCTTCAATCCTTTTCAATTATTCCCACCTAATCCCTTCCAATAAGAACATAAACATTTCACAAAACTTGTTTGGTTTTTACATCCCTCGAACAAAAACGTATCTCTGCCATTTTCAGTTTGACCTTTCAAAACACCTCACACAGAGGTGGAAAAAGCTCTAATGATGTTTAAAAATTGTTCATTAGCAAAGTAAAAACCTACATGAATAATGGCAAGAAAAAGAGCCAAATAAAAGAAAACAGCCGCATTTTCCCCAATATTAAGCTCAAGTAGCTACTCATACTATTTTTCTTATTTCAATTTTTTGCTCTTTAGGAGCATAAAGCATAAATTCTGAGCCTAAAGTGGCCATTCTGTTTTTGAAACTGCAATTTTGAAAAAAATTCTTGACTAATCCCTGATTCCATCCTCCTTCCCTTCCCCTAAAATCACAAAAAAAATGCGGTTTTAGAAATTCAATTTCGAAAATTTTAAATGGAAAATTCCAGAATCTTTCTCTTTCTTCCCTTAACTTCACCAAATAGCGCAAAAACTGCCTTTATCAATTTCAAGTTAAGAGACTCAATTTAAAAAAATCTGAAGGGGAGCGTCAACTACGCCCTGGGCTGGCTTTTTGCTAGCAGAAAATGGTTTCTGCCGTACCAGTGGCAGAAAGTGGTTACAACCGGTTTTAACCGGCAGAAACTGGCACAAACACATTTTGTGACATTATCTGAAAATTTTTTAGTAGTATTAAATTCCCAAAGTACATTTTATTCAGAATAAATAACAAATAAAAAATATTGTGGATTGTTTTAATTAAAAAATAAATTTGTATTAGAAAAATGAGTAGTGTCCTCTTTAAAAACAAATACTGGAAAAAATTAAGATTTTTTAAATTTAGTAACTTTTGCATCCACAATAATGACATTGCCACAAAGAAATGCTGGTCTTGAAAGAATATTTTAAAGCTTTTCTTTCATTCAAAACAAATTAAGAAACAGTCTGGGTTCAGAAAGGTTAGCAAAATTAGTCATATGCTATGAAATGCTCCTTGTAAAAAGTGATACTATATTATATTTGAGTTCAAGTGGTAATTTTGAAAAATAATTGTAAGAGATATCTCATTTTAAAAGATTTCTCTGATATTTTTTGTGCTTCAATTATTAATTGATATATTTTCTCAAGAACCATTTCTATTTGTATATAATAGATAATCTTAAACTTATTGACATTGCATTGTATTATTTATTTAAAAATACTCTAAAAAATGATTTGCTAAAATATCGTAGTATTTGTTGTTTTTTTTCCTTTAAATAGAAATTCAACTGTAAACAATAATATTAATAGTTAAACTTGTACAGATTACCATTATGATTTTTTTTTCAAGTGAAAGAAAATTAGTATTATATAAACAAAGTATATTTATATGATCATTTTGAAACTTTTTGCTACTTTGAATAACATTCATTATCTTTAGTTTTAATTTTTAACCTAATTGTTTACATATCAAATACATGTGTGAATTATGAATCGCAGATTGAAGTTCTTATTAGTATTATTTTTGAGTTTCTGCCAGTTTTTGCCACTTACTGGCAGAAACTAGTTTCTGCCATGCCGGTTTAAACCGGTTATAACCACTGGTTTTAACCACCCTGGCAGAAACTTGCCAGCCCTGACTACGCCCCCCCCCCCCCCTTAACCTTCTTTCTCTTCACCAAAGGCTAACTAAACTTGCGTTTCTGAGAATTTAATTTCGAAACATTATGTGAATTTCCAAATCCTCCTCTCCCTCCCCAAAACCAAAGCTCAACAAATATCTACAAAAATTGTATTTCCGCGAACTTCAATTTCAAAATGTCACCTGGAAAGGGTACCAGGCTAACAGACCTCTCACTATCTCTTATTTCACATTTTTAAATATAATTAACGTTTAAATTATTTGTTTTCCTGGACTGGGATATTGTGTGCAAGGCCGTGGGCCGGTTAATGTTAATTAGACTTTTTAAATTAAATTCCTAACATTCCTCACACCATTGTCAGAGAACACCTTATCTACTTGATGAGATATGTGAGTGTGATATCTTGTTTCCGAGAAAGTGGTTACACGCCATTTCTAAAACTCTGATACCTAGCATTTTTATGTACATCTGAAAGCAGTTATGAAATTGTATAGTGCTGGACAGCAAGAAAAAAGTTTCATTAGCATAGATAAAAATACTTTATTCTTATGATACTTCCTATTAGTTTAATGATAATTTTGACTATTTCTAATGAAGCAACTACCTCCCTTATTGCTTGGTTTTTGCAGGAACAACTGGTGGTTGTTTTTAAGACGGTCCCTAGTGCAATATTAATGTTACAAACTATATTAATGTATTTGTGCTGCTTTTGCAAATTTTGCAAATATGTATAGGATTCTTCTAGTTGTATTTAAACTAGCTATTCTTTGAAAAGTAAGATTGTTTGTGTATTCTTACATTTGGCTCTTTTTTCTTCTGCCTTTTGTGTATTCGCACATTATAAAAGTTTTGTAAACCCTGGACAAGTATAGTTGTAGTAGAATGATATACAGTGGCGCAACCGGAAGTTTCTTCTGGGAGGCAGGGGTGCTAAGAACATATTATTCCACACCAGAAATATACAAAGCCCCTTCACAAAATTGAATTTCATGAAAATGGCCTGTTCTCAAAATTCAAATTAACAAAAAGACCCTTTTACAAAATTTTATTACATAGAAAAGGAAGCCTGTTAAAAAAAAAATGTCCATGGTCATGTTATTTTTTCACTAAAATATTTTTTTTTTTTTCACAAAAGCCCCTGCCATATTAATCATCCAAACCCTGAAAGGTGTTGCACTTTTGCTGATGTAAAATAAATACATTGCTATTTGTAGCACATCCAGGGATTCATTCCAATAAGCATAATAAAATGCTGAAGAAGTTAAAATAATATAAAAAATTAGTCCTCCAGAATAGAATTTAGAGACTAATGTTGAATATTTTGATTAGAGTTAAAATTTCAATTAACTATGCTTGATTTATCCTACTGATATAACTTAATTGGTAATTATTAATAACCAATTAATAGAAATAAAAATTTAAATTGTTTTCTTTTCATGAGTCTGTAATCAAAATCATAGTTGACGTTTTGAAATCTATAACGTTTTACCTTCTGTAATCTTTATGGTAATCGTAATTACTGTTTAGAAGACTACTATAATTGTAATCCATTATTTTTCTTACTCATAATAGTAATCGATTACATTTTGCCGTAATCAATTTGGAGTCTGAAAACGTACTACACCATTCAACCTGTATAAGGAACACCCCATAATCTGTACACTTTTCTTCAGTTCCATGACTGTTCAGAATAGAGAGTTCACTATAATCCAAAAAATCAGCTTTGTTAGTTACTGTGAAAAGACATTGTTCTCCTGAAAAAGTGTAGTTCAGATTTTGAGGTTTTAAAAAGGTCGGAAAAAAAGAAGAAGAAAATTCAGATGTGTGCAGGGGTCACAATTCTGCTCTAAAAGCATTATGTTGGCCTTTTCTGCTACAAAATGAATTTTTTGTTGAACTTTAAGGATTAAAAGAAATGTATATTTTTATATTTTGATCAATGGTAAATTTTTCTCCCAAATGTGTTATTAGTGCAAGAAAACACCAGCAATCTTTACCTTAGGCATCAACATGATGGTATTGTGCCGCAGTAAACGGACAAATCAAAAAATTAATTTTATTCACTTTTTTTTTTTTTTCTTTATGAGAATGTTCAGTTTATCTAACCATACAGAAATATCTTTATGAGAATGTTCATTTTATCCAACCATACAGAAATACAAGTAATGAATGCTATAAGAGCTTACATTACTTGTATTTCTGTATGGTTGGTTTTTGTTAGTAGGTTAAAAACAAAGGCCAGGGCAAAAGTACAAAATTATGCCAGAAAAAAAAATCTTTAGTCAAATTGTAGGACATTGTAGTTTATAAGTAATTTTAGATTATTAAACTACATGCAATTTTATCATTTTTTACATAAGTTGGATTATTACAAATGTACTCTTTTTTTTTTTTCTTAGAAGGATAAAGTGCCAAAACAGTGAAATTTGAGTTTATTTACTTTTGTTTTCTGATTTCAACTTTTTTTTTTTTATTTGAATAATGGCATATCGCTCTTATTACTAGGCTTACGCTTAAAGTTAACCAGTTTCAGAAATTACAGTTTGGAAATCAATATCCTGCCTGCTAACTTGTTTTTGTAGAATCATAATCATTGTTATTGAAAAAAAAAAAAATTAATTTGGCTTAAATAATTTTTTTTATAAAGATTACTTTCTTTATGCTGGAAGTTTTTTCCCCCTAAAATTTTGTTTGTTTCTATTAAATTTGTTTTAATCTACTATAAGGTGAAAATTTTCTGCCATAGAAGTTAGCTATATCTGCTACAAAAGTTTTTTTTCTGCTCCAAAACCAATTGCCTTTTGTGTGTGCTCGACAATTATTTTCTGGTATTTAAAGTTCCGAAGGGTTTTAAAAAAAGAATTTCTTTTGTTGGCTTTACATTTAATAGTTTAAAAAAATTAACGTGTTTTATCATTCATAAAATATGGTACTCAGTTGCAAGTACATTTTCAAAAGAATGTAGATATTTTAGTTGATTTTAAAATGATTACCCTGCTGACTTGTATAGTATGTGAGATTCATATATCAGAGCTGCCAAGTGTTCCGAAAATACGATTTCGCCCCCCAAAATCTGATTACAGTCAAACCTCGTTAACGCAAAATCGAGGAGGCTGCCAAATTTTTTCACGTTAACCGATGGCTGCAGGATTTAAAATTTAGTAAAAGTGTTTTTTCTCATGATACACAAAATATAGGAACCTAAAGTATATTTATGCAAAAATGCACATATGTACACATAGACATACGATTTGATATTTATACTTCGATTTGGAAATTTATATGAAATTTACTAAACTACTATTAAAAACAGCAATTATCAAAATGGAAGAGTACGTTTTAATTACCCGAGAAATGATTACAAGGTTCCCACCAAGTCACTTTTTTCACCTAAAATCACCTTTTTTTGGGGGGGGTATCTCATAAAGTGATAAATAACCACCAAACTTTTCCTATAAACACCAGGGAAAATGCAAATAAAATAGTTTCCTTCTACAAAGCTACTTACTGAAGCAAATAAAAAGTTAAAACAGGGCATTAGAAATCAAGATTTTACAGAAATACAGCTTGCTCGGGCAATGATAGAGGGAGCTAAGTCTGTAAAAGCTGATGAAGACGAGCACAGAGCAAAGGGGCACATGAAATTGAAAAAAAATTACAGAAGAGAAAATCTTCCATAATCACAACATTTTTTCAAAAGAAATCAAAGACTGGTTAAATTGAAACTTTTACAGAGTGCTGCCATTTATATACCAGGGGCGACAGTTCTCTAAATTTTTGAAGCATTCTTTTCTGAAATTTTTATATTAACATTTAAAATTTTTGAGCATTCCTACTGTATTGATTTTCTTTTCTGATTTTCTTTTTGCTTTTCAAGGTCTATTCTATCTTATCATTTTCAGTTTCACCTTTGAACGATTTACAAGTTAAAAACTTTTTGCTACAGGATAAGTAAGCACGTAAAGTATACTTTTCAAGTACTTTACTTTTGGTATCTGTACTTTCTAAGTTATCTTTGGACAAAGGATTATAATCAAAATCATTTCTTGTACAGAATACGTTTAATTTAGCAATTTTCTTGCTTGATTTAATTGGGCTACTGGGCATTGACCCTTTTCCTGTTTTTCATGTTTATAATTGATTTTATTTGCTTCTTTAGTTGTCAATCTAAAGATTTTTATTTTTTACTTGCTCTAACATATGTAATTTGACATTAATATATAAATAATATTCAAATTAACTTTATTTCTGTAGTAATCCCAATGAAAGCAAATTTTGAAATATCAAACTGTTTTTTTTTTCTCTTTTGAGCCTTGCGCTAGCATGCATTTGAAGTATTTATTTCTGATGTTTAAATTTTGGCATCAAAGAATATTCTGAATTAAATTTTTTAATAAAGAATTATAATATTCCTTGTATATACATATCTTTAATTTATATATAATGTTTCAAATATTTAGCGCATGCTCCTCTGATATTCTAAATGTTTTTATTAGCAATAATTAATTTTATTTTTGTGATCAAACATTATTAAAAATAAAGTTGATTCTGTAAATTGTTAGCATAATCGGTCACCCCTGGCAAATATATGTATGGCTGCTTTCTTTCTGTGTCTGATGAAAAACCATTGGTTTTTTTAAAATGATTTTTTATTTGAGATGATAGTGATATTTATTTATAGAAGTTTAGTTAAGGATTGAACTTTCTGCTGTTTTTAGCCTACTTTCCCAAAAAATAAATAAAGTTTGAAAGAAAGCTTAATGTATCGTAGAAATATCACTAAAAATAAATAAAAGTCAAAGAAGTAATTAAATGAGGAATTAACAAGAAGTTCCGTCTAGAACTATACGAGCCTACTTTCCCGTATACACCAAATTCAAATTTATAGTCTAGCTATATCTTTCTCTCTCTTTCTCATTTAGCTTTAGTTCTTAATTTTTTCAAATATACCTTTTTCAACGGACAATACATATTCGTTCACGCATTCATTTCCTTTATTTAGCCATTCATTTATGCATTCATTCGTTTACTGATTCAAATGTTTATTCCTTCATTTACTCATTCATGTATTTATTCCCTCATTTATTCATTCTTTTCCTCATTCATTTATTCATTGATTCATTCTTTCACTCATTCATTTATTCACTGAGAAATATCCTTAAAAATTCCGATAAAAAAGTTTCATAGGAAAATAGGCTCGTTAGTTCTGGAAGAACTTTCTATTTGTACATGTTCTACGTTATAAGAGCTTTCCGATAAAGTTTGTTCCAAGCAAATTGGTCCGTTAGATCAGGATTTATATAGGATTGAAATTTTCCCGTAAGCGCTATGTTAATTTTTTGAACTGTTCAAAAATGAACAAAAACTGTTCACGCCAAGCGCTTCTTCCAGTAAGCTTGCTCATTGGAATATGGATCTTGTACTCAGAGTTTACATAATTTGCTTCATTTTCGCCCACAGGCGCTAATGTTAATTTTTTTTGAACTGTTCAAAATTGAACGAAAAATTGTTCAAATCAAAAAGTAAAATATAGAAATGAGATGTCCTCGCCGAGATCTTTCGAATGCAAAAAGAATTTTTCGAATCGGACTATTCGTTCAAAAGTTATTAGGGGGGGACAGACCGCCCAAGACACACATTTTCCCCATCTCAAATCCCTACTTTCAAATTTTTTATTTTTCAATCTTTATTTAATTACTTCACTTTTTTTTTTTACTTTTCTTTATTTTTAACGATATTTTTACGATACATTAAGCCTTCTTTCATGCTTTATTATTTTTTTTTTTTTACTTTTACATGAAAGTAGGTCAAAAATAAAAAGTTTGAAAGTAGGGTTATGAGATGGGGAAAATGTGTGTTTGCCCGTTCTCTCCCCCCCCCCCCCCCCCCAATAACTTTTGAGGTAATTGGCTGATTCAAAAGATCTTGGTGAGGAAATCTTATTTCCATATTTTACTTTTTCATCTGAGAAGTTTTTTGCTTAATTTTGAACAGTTCAAAAAATCTTAACATTAGCGCCTATGGGCAAAAATAAAGCACATTACGTAAATACTGGGCATATGATCCAAGTTCGTATGGACATGCTTATTGGAAGAAGCTCTCTGTGTAAAATATTTTTTAAATTTTTACAGTTCACAAAAAATTAACATTAGCGCCTACAGGGAAATTTCAATCCTATATAAATCCTGATCTAGCTGACGGATTCACTTAGAACAAACTTTCTCAGAAAGATGTTAGGCTGAAGAACATGTACAGTTACGAAGTTAAACCTGAACTAAACGAGCCATTTTTTATGAAATTTTTTTAACAAGGTTTTTTAAGAATGTTTCTCAAGGGATGAAAGAATAAGTGAAAGAATGAATAACTGAATGAGTGAAAAAATAAATAAGTGTATAAATTCAAGAACGAATAAATTAATTAATGAGTGAATGAATATGCATTAACTGTTGAAAATGGTATATTTGACGTAATCAAGAACTAAAGCTAAATGAGAATTTAGAGAGAGAGATAGCAAGAGTATAAATCTGAAGTTGGAATGTAGCAGTAAGTAGGCTCGGTATAGTTTGAGACATTTTTTACACGAGAAAAAATTAAATGTAATGTTATATTTTTCTATGCTTAAAAACCTATAAACCTTTTTCCTACATGTGTTTTAGTGCTTAGTGGTAATGTAAATCTTATTCTCATTTGGTCACTTTTTTTTTAATTGATCACTTTTTTGGTCACTTTTTTTTTAAATGGTCACTTTTTTCACTTTTTTTGTATCATATTCTTGGTGGGAACAGTGATTACTTTTAAAAAAATTTGTTATGGATTTTTGCTTCAATTTTTTGAAATAGCATCCCTTTACAAAGCTATCAACCTCTTCTAAATTATTTAAGGCATATGAGGCATTTTCCTGCTGCATTAAAAATCGTTGCATAGTTTGTAATGCTGCCGTAGCTTTGTTCACCGTGATTAGATTTTGGGCTTCCGGATCAGCATCTTCTTCTTCGTCGTCTATTTCAGTTTCCTTTGCACTTTCCTTTTGGGATTCTCTAATTATGTCTTCATCTGTCGTTTTTATCTGAAGTTAAGGCCTCGTCATCAATTTGCACATATTCTTCAAACAAGACTGCCGAGACTATGTCCCTTTTAGCAGCTTCTTCGAGAACTGAAGAGGTTGTTTCTTCATCCTGCTCTTCTTCGACAGCTTCATCCGATACTTCTACAAACCCTCCAGGGCGAAAGCAATTTCGTATTGTCGAACGTTTTATTCTCCTCCATGCGCTTCTTAAATAAGACATGGCATCTAATACATCGATACAAAATTCCCTTTTATTGTCAAAACACTCAATAGCTTTGCAGACCATTTCTCTACGATAGTGCATTTTTAAACATTTGATAATCCCTTGGTCACAAGGCTGGATTTTCGCTGTAGTGTTGGGCGGTAGAAAGACACACTTTATAGCTTTGAGTCCTTTAACTTCTACATGGGCAGCACAGTTGTCTAGAATGAGGCAAATTTTCCTCTTTTCACGATGAAATTTCAAATCTAAATTTGTCAACTACTTAGCAAAAATGCCACTGTTCATCCAAGCTTTTTTGCTGAATGCATAGTCTACACGTAAAGTTCGTACTTTCTTGAAGCAACGGGGCTTAGCCGATTTCCCTATGACAAGGAGTGGAATTTTTTCACTGCCGTCCATGTTGCAGGCTACGAATTGGATTCATTGCAAGAAATTTAGTGAATGTCATTGCGTTTCGAAAAAGTGAGCAAGAAACTAACTCTCCTACTCAATGAGCTCAATAAATAAGATCATTTTCAAATCACTATTACTAATTAAATATTGATAGTATCAATAAAAAAAAAACCCCTGGCCATTAATCTATGAACTATGTTCTTGCGAGTGATAGAAAATAATTGTGCTAAAATGTTTCTGTCATATAATAAAAAAATAAAATGAATCACTCTTCAAATCTCTACGAGAATTAACATAGCAAGACGAAGCCCTCTCTCACCGAAGGACTCCGTCAGCTGTTTTCCGGGGAAAGACTCCTGCTTACCGACCCCGCCCCCAAACCTTGTCTATCTAGTTTATGGTCTAAGCTTTTGAAACTCTACCCCATTGTCTCCTAATGGAAGTGTCCATTGCTTATCTATGCTCATCTTGTCAATTCATTCCCGTCACTGATCCGCACTAACACGCTTGTACAGTGTCTGTCAGAAAAAGGATTAGCGTGTGAGCTGCAGGCATTTTACCTGTTTCGCTATTTTCTTAGAATTGCTAGTAGTTAAGTGCAACAGAATTTTCAAGCTACCTAAGCTCCAAAAAAATTTCATGTCAAAGAATGTTTTTTCACCTTTCTTTTCTTTTATTTTTTTTGTCAACTGAAAAGTTTTGTTTTTTGTCTTAAGCGGAATTTTGTTCAAATCAATTTCGTCTTAAACGATTAATTTAGCACCAGTTCTTAGATTATCTGACGGTTAATGACATTCATTTCGCGTTAACGGGGTTTGACTGTATTAGGGAAGAAAGAAAATTATTGTACCCTTTTTTTCCCCTCTTTTGCTGTGATGAAACAGCTATGCCTTTCGAGCTAAAACGCAAATTCTACTGTTTTATGAGCTGAAACGGCGATGTTTTAAGGAAACTGCACCAAGTGGAGGAAATACTTCTAATTACCGGTTTTTTACGCATTTCCGAAATCCAACTGCATCCGCTTCAGTAAAAACAATCTATTTTTTTTTACTACATATTTCGACCACTTAGACGTCAATAATTTTGTGTTCACCATTATTTTTGTTCTTTCTTTTATTTTTTATTTTTGGAATAGAGTACTTGACGCACCCATTCGGAAATTGCAATCGAGGTGCATCTGAGTTCATTCAAACCAACACTTTGTAAGAATTAACCTTAATTTTTAGCAGGCTTTATATTTGGTTAATGAAGAATTTGGAAAATGAATTGATCTGAAAAGTTGTTAAAAGCATTTTGGATGGTGTTAGAATCTGCAAATCGGGGGATCCTATACTGGAGAGATTGGGTTACAGCTGGGAAATTTGTGAGTTACCACAATTCAGAGGTTTCAGACATTTTATTTAGTCTTTCTTAAAATGTTGGCAATCATGTCAGTTATTGTGTTTGTTAAACATTGTAGAGCCTCATTAATGTAATAGTTCTAAAAATATTTACTCAAAATAATTTTTGCTTTTCCTCTTTTTATATATTTTCATACATATTTTAAAATACACTTATATCCACTTTAGTAACAGAGTTTTTTCTTTCATGTCAAGTACTCATGCGATATTTTTATGAAATAAAAAATATTAAGGGACTTTCTAAATATAGCTAACAAAAGGTTACATTCTAAACTGAGAAAAATATTTTATGAGCAGACCAGGAGAAAAGTCATGAATAGCGAAATGCTTTTTGGCTCAATCAATAGTAAATTTAACCAAGAATGAATGAGAGTGATTTATATACTATATGATACCCATTTAATAGCTGCCACTGCTTTTGGGTTTTTAATTTTTTTAATGGTCCTTCCTAAAGATGAATTTTATTCCAAAAGAACGTAAAAAGTTTTTTTTTAATTCCAAAAGAATGTAAAAACAGATTTTTAATTTCAAAAGAATGTAAAGACAGATTGTATTAAATAATCTTGCATGACTTTTTTTAAAAGTTTTTTTTACGCATGAAGTGTTCCTATTTTTTCCCCCGAAGTGTTCCTAATTTTTGTCTCCCAGTGTTGGGGGCAGGTATGTAATATATGTGTTGGCAGGTATGTAATATATATCCATTACTCTTCAATATATCAATGTGTCTCCCTCCCTCCTGGGATATTGGAAAGATTGTCTTGTGGTCCCAATTTAATTAAGAGTTAGTAGAAATCTACTGAATTTGTAATATTTTTTATGATACTTTTTAGCAAGGTTTTTTAAAATTAATTTTTAGTTTGTTCAATGCTATTTATGATTTCTTTAAAATATTTACTTAAAAAATGTTAAAATTTACTGCTAAGGGCAAAAGTTAGATACATTAGAAGTAGTACATATTGGAAATCTTTATTTTTATTTATTTATTATTTATATTTTAAAATTTTCCTCATCAGAAGTCCTGCACTCCTAAGATTATTTTATACTTCCTTAAGAGCTTTTCCTTGTTTATTAATGCGCATTTTTTGCTGCTTGTCCGTTATATTTTTTCATTATTTTTAGAAACTATATTTTGTATCCATCAAATCAGCAGTCAGAACTAAATAACCGGAAGTACTAAATAACATTCTGTAAAATAGAAGTTCACAGAATTTGAGTTCAAATAAAACTTTAAAAAAAAAAAAAAATGTGGGAACTGTATATTGTTTATTATGCAATATAAATTGTTTGAAGTAATACGGAATTTGCTTTCATATCTTTTTATAGTTTCATATTTTGTTTGCCTTCTAGTTGTAATATAAAAGGCATACTCTCAATACTGGAGCTCAAGAAAACAAATTTATTTTTAATTATTTCTTTCCATTTACTTTTGATTGATCATTCTTCATTCACATATGAAAATATTGAGGTTATGTTTATATTGAGGTTCTCGTTCTCAGCCTATGCACCTAATTTATAGTTAGTTCCTAGCATAAGTTATATTAACCTATGAAGATATTGAGGTTATTAGGGAAACATTTTGTATTAGTAATCAAGCAAAATATCTGCCCAATTATATTTTGGAGAATCTTTAATGATCAAACTTCCCATGCTGATATGCCTTGCATACTTAGAGCAATTATTTCCTTGTAGACTTTTACTACTATGATGTTTTAAAACAAATGCTACCAATTATGTTTAAAATATTTTAATACTTAATTGTTTTCCTGATTTTTTTTTTTTTTTTTTTTTTTTTTTTTTTTTTTTTTTAGGTACCAGCTCCAGCATCAGAAGTCAAAAAAGAGCCTGAAGAAAAAATCGATGCAGAAACTATTTATCAGCGACAAGCTGCTGCTAAGCTGGCACTAAGAAAGCAGCTTGAAAAAACACTTTTACAAATTCCTCTTCCCAAGAGACCTCCACTGAAACTAAACTTTTTCCCTAATCCCAACAGTATGGAATTTTTTTGTTTGCTAGGTTTAGATTTCGTAGTAGATTTCTTAACAAAGTCAAAAAAGAACAATGTTTGGAAAGAACCACTGAGATGTGTTCAGTGTTCTATTGATTTCACTTGTTCTTGGAAGTGGAAAGAAGTAGAAAAAAATGGAAAAAAGACGTATGATGTTTTTTGTGAGGCATGTATAAATTCTAATATACGAAAAGCTTTGAAAGCTCAGCATACCAATAATCTGAAAGCTGCATTTTTAAAAGCACTTCAGCAAGAGAAAGAGATTGACCGCTTAGCTCAGACAATACCAAAGTCACATTCCTCTACTCGTGAATCTCGTCCAAGTTCTCGCATTAATACTCCATCTCCTGCACATCAGACTCATCACACATCATCTGCTTTCTCTGTTCCTAAAACTGGATCATCCATTTCATACATTCCCAAACCTGCACCACCATTAAATCACACCAATATGGCACAAATGAACAAATTAAATCCTCAGTTTCAATCTATTTTACAAGCTCAAGCCCAACATTTATTAGCGTCAGGCGTGCCTTTGCATCCTAATGTATTGTCTTTATCGTCATATGTTCCAACAAGTTCTCATCATAATAGAGGAAAGCCATCTACGGGTCAAAACGATATTCGCAGGAATTATCGCTCAGAAAGAATACAGTCACCTTCTATACCTCATGCGTCATCAAGCTGGAAAAGTTAAATAGTTGTATAACATTAAGAAAGCAAAAAAAAAAAACCCTAACCATTTTTATTAAGTTATAATACTTCTTAATTTGTCTTGGTCTATTCAAAGGAAGAATTCATTTCTGTCTGTAGAAAAGTGAATTCCAGTGATTTAGCCTGTTTTGTTTTGTATTTATCACAACTTTAACAAATATCATAGTTGACTTTTTCTTTTTAGGTTCCAACCATTTTATTCTTATCCCAAGATGCTTTGTAATTAAAACATACTTGTATTTTTATCCAAAAATGTCTTTGTATGAAAATTTATATTAAAAATATTATACTTTTATTTGTCTTTAATGGTTATTTTAAATTCAATAACTAAATCAGCTTTATACTGAAAATTTAACTATAACCTAATTTCATTTAATACTGTGATGTAACCATATTACTTTTTAAATTTTGAATTCTTAATTTTTCATATTTTGCATCGTCTTATTTAATTATTTTATTTCACTGGAGAATTAAATTAAAGCTATTTACTGTTATGTAATGAAATCATTTCATTTCAATAATTAACCTAAATAAATTTTTATTATTTTTCTTTAATGTTTAGTTAATATTTACTGAATTCATGCTTCCCAGGGGAAGATGAGAATGTTTGGGGAATTCAAAATTTGTCTCGTAATTCAGATTTTTTTAACTAAAAAAACTTTTAACAGTTACTATATTGTTTTTCATAAATTTGAATTCAGGATCTGTGCTTTCTTCCTTGACTTAAAATTCAATCAACCAGGTAGTTCTTTTCCGGGCTACCCAAGACAACTACAGTCAAACCTCATTAACCACCTTGTGGTTAGTAATGGAAATAAAATTTCACGTTAAATTAAAGCACAAATGAGCATTAAAACGCAGACATATGCTTCGGGATCGCTTGGAATCCCTTTTTCAATGCGACAGGGAGCTTCTAGATGCAAAACATCCAAATGAAGCAGACAGAACAACAAAAACAAAGCTTATATAGCCTAAGAATTAACTGTAAACCAATGAGAATAAAGGCAGTGTGAAGTGGAAGTAGAAGTAGTATTAAAGGCACCAATAAGAGAGCAGCAAACGAATGTAATTGGAAGTACAGAAAGTAAAAAGGAATATCAATAAAAACAAAGAAAAAGACAACAGCGTGCATAAAAATGTGAAAATACATGAAAATTGCAAAAAAATAAAATAAAATACCAAGAATAAAATGGAAATAAAATAAGTACAGAAAATACCAAAACAAAGTACACATGCAAAAGAGGGGGAGGGGGGGGGAGAGAGAAAAAAATTGACACAAAAAAAGGAAAACTAACAAGAAAACCAAGAAAGAACAACAAATTAAAGGAACTTATGCCAGACCTGTGAAAAATAAGGAGTTGAGGAAGAATCATTAACCAAATTAGAACTATTCCTGTTAATATGATAAGCTTCCCAAAAGTCAAGTTCTAAAGGGGAAGAACATTTTTGAATAATTTTCCCAGAATTGAAATCAAAAGAGTGGTTGGAATTCCAACAATGTTGAGCAATGCTAGACTTATTCAGCTCTTGCTTTCGTACATAACCTTTATGCTCATTTAACCGAATTTTCAGAGCACGTTTTGTCTGTCCAATGTAAGAAAGGCCGCAACGGCAACTAATTTGGTAAATACCCCAAGTATTAAGTTGATCAACAGGATCTTTAAGAGAAGAGAAGGAAAGTTTGTTGCTAGGAGCAAAAACAACTTGAAATTGAAACCTTTTTAGGATTTTAGTTATACGAAAACTTACAGAATGAAAGAATGGTAACACAACCAAATCCTTTCTAGAAACCACATGATTGGGACTAGAAGTTTTTTTAGAAAGTTTGTTATGAATAGAATCAATTAAAGAGTGAGAAAATCCTCTATCAACAGCTACAGCTTTCAGATAGTTGAGTTCAATCTTGAGAAGCTCAGGAGAAGAGCAAATATTAATAGCACGATGGACAAGAGCATTAAAAGCCGAATATTTTTGGTTGGGAGGATGAGACGATAGTCTGTGAGGAGGTAAAGAAACAGCGAAAGGTTTACGATAGACAAAAGTTGTGAAACCAGACTCACTCCTAGAAATCAAAACATCAAGAAACGCGAGGCTACTATTAAGTTCTTTCTCACAAGAAAACTGGATATTAGAATCAATGGAGTTCATAATCGAAAGAGCATCATCAATACCTAACAAGTTACTGTCCGTTAGGACAAAACAATCATCCACATAACGAACATAAAATTGAAATTGCAATTTTTGGAATAGTTTTTCCTCAAAATAATGCATATAGAAATCACTTAAAATAGGACTAAGAGGACTTCCCATGGCTAGGCCATCTACCATAGTATAGAATTTACCATTAAATACAAAAGTGCTCTGTTGCAAGCACACACGAGTAAGAAAAACTAATTCCTCGATTTCCACAGAAGTAAAATGGAATTCAGAAAGCCTTTTCCTGAGGCAAGTCAAAGCGCCATCAGCAGGAACATTAGTAAACAAAGAATTAACATCAAAAGAGGCACTGCTCACTAAAATACCCAAGGAGTTATCGGAAAACGCGATCTTTTTGCATCCGCAATGGGAAGGGGCCCTTTTCGCTGTTTCTTTCTCTTTGTTAAAAAGTAAAAATTATAATATTTCTTTTTATTTTCAATAAAACCTTAATTAAAAATTCTTAATCGATCGGATCGCAAGGACGAACTTTTAAACGTCGAAGATATTATCTCTAGTTTTATTTTTCGTTTCCATTTTTTAATAGCATGCGTAATTCTTCAGATCGTTTAAAATACTTGAAATAAAGAATGAAACTGTTAAATAATATTTAAATTTGAAAATGTCAGAAAACAACAATCATTAACTATGCACACATTTTTGCTTTATCATGGCCACAAAACAATTTCTATAAAAGGCATTCATTCATCATATAAAGTGATTTTGCGCAGGAAGAAGATGTTAAATATCAGCAATTAATCGCAAATAAATAAATAAAAAAAAAATTTTTTGTTTCTTACTCAGTATAGTTAAGTCTTGGAATAAATTATCATGCTGTAGATTAAGAGATTTCCCTATTTCATGTGCACAGTTCAATTTTTTGACACACTAACATGAATCCTAAAATGTTTAATCTTTGATCAAAAGTCTTTTCTGGAGCTTGGTATTTCCTAATAGAATTAAATACTTTTTTAATCTTTATAAAATGCATAATTTTCTTAATAAAATTTAGGCATTTCAAAAAACAGTTTGAAAGTTGTGCATATTCTCATTCTTCTTTCAAGCAATTACTCTTTTACCCGTCAAATATTTATTAATTATTTGTTGAATAGCTATAAATTAAATAGAGGCAAAATTAAAAGAAATGCTTTTCTCATTGAACATTAAATTGCTAACAACTAACATGCATTTTGTCTTTCCCTGGAACTACTATAAAACTATTTTGATACTTTATTTTTGTGCTGAAAAAATTCAGTGCTGTAATTATGCCTCATTCTTCTTCAAAATGACAAATTTAAATGTTTGAGAAATTTACCTGCTTTAAATTTTGTTCTATCTAATATTTAAATGTAGTATTTATTTGTGTTTTGAATAGGTCTGCTTTTTCTCTTTGTGTGTAAATATGTATAATATGCAAAATATTCACTCGGGGAAGTTTTCGGAAAAATCTCTGGGAAATCAGGGGAAAGTCGGGGAATTTAGATTCAGATATTCTGTTGCTACCTTGTAATACATATTCACACATGTTATTATATGTTCTAGTGAAGAGGTTTAGTGTAACCTGGTTTTTACCCTTTACATTTATGCAGTTTTTTTTATGGAACACCTGGGGTGTGGCTGCCATTTTGTAGAACTTCTAAGAGTGGGTGCCTGCTTTTTTTACATTGAATAGGAGAAAAACAAATCTACCAGACCATACCTGAGGCAACTTATCACAAACAGCGAATTCGACTTTTTAATTTTTCTCCATTGTGATACACCTAACAGAAAAATCTCGTGGGATTTTACAAGAAAAAAAAAGCCTGGAATTTTAATTAATTTTTGTTTTTTTTTTTCAAGTTGTTCTTTTCTACTTTATAATTGTTGTTTAATTTTCATTAATAAAACAGCAAAAAGGAAAGACTATGAAAACGAGGTAAAAATATTTCTGCTTGTTTTTTTTTTTTTTTTTTTTTTTTTTTACGGACGTCTGATCATTTTATAATTGTTACCATAACTATTTGTATTTTCCCCCTTTCTATTTTTATTTCATTCATTCAACCGACTTTTTTAAAGCTATAACTTGGGCGAAAAAATATAAACTATTTAACATTTATTTAGCTAGCTTTTCTCGTTAAATAAATAAACGCTTATAATTTTAATTCAATTTATGGTATTCAGAATTTATTAAAAATTACTAAGTGATCACTTTGTTGTTTTTTATTTCCTATATCTAACTTATATTATTTTTTAAAAACTTAGTATTTTGCAAACAATATTTCTAAAAGCAAAAATAAATTTAATAAATTATTTAATAAGTATTATAAATGTAAACTTTTGAAAGAAAGTTATAAGGGAACTGTTTGTTAGTCATTAGTGTGTTTGTCCTTTCGCTCTGTAGACCTTATCTCACCCCCACCCCCTTCCTCACAAATTATTTTTTATGTATTTTCTTAAAACTGCATGTTAATAGACTAGGAAGCACTTTTTAAATGCAACATATTTTAAAGCAGAAAATTTTACAGAGATGACTAAACGTATCTCTATTTACATCAAAATATTTTTTAGCAGTTAATGAATACAAAATCTAAGTATATAAGTGGATCTCCATACTGAAATATCACGACAGAACGTTGCAAGTTTAATAAAAAAAACCTTATATTACAAAAATAAATTACTGTGCAATAGAATTTACAAATACAAAGAAAAGTTGAGTCATTACTTTACTCTTTAATATAAAGGAGTATTAGGGCCTTAATGTATAACAAAAAAAAAGTGCAGAGTTCTACATTCTTTTCAACTTATATTCATACAGAAATAGCCTGAATTCAGTGAAATCTATAAAAACTAATTCCATTTTTTAAAGAAATAAACATGTTTCCAAGCATTAACTTTTTAAACTGAAGTAACTATTTCATACCTACCGAAAATACAAGGTGGGAGTTAAGTGGGGGGGGGGGGAAAGATTGCAAAGTTCCAAAGCATTATATGAGAGCAAGATTATTAATACACAATATAAACATACTCGTGATTTAAAAACACAGTACTTTTATTTGGAAATATGTATTTTATTGAATACTTGATTAATGAACTTCTGAGATCAACAAGAGGCACTATCAAAAACCTTAGGCTTATTTTTTTCTCAAACTTACCGATTCTTTTATAATATTGGGAAACTCACCCAACAGGCAATTGCTAAATTTTCTTCACGCTTTTTAATTATGTACTGAATGAAAACAGAAAGAATTGTTAATTTATTGTGTTCCAATATACAATGAGTACTTGAAAGGAAAAACCCCTTATGCTAAGAATCAAAAATTTAAAAGCTCATTTTAAATTTAGGCAAAAATATTTTTTTACATAGCCCTTAGATCCGCCGTTGGAAATGTGCTCGGTACGGACGTCTTGCAACATATGAAGAAAATTGAACAAAAAATCTGCTTTGATTTCTGTTTTCTCACCCTTTTTCCTTAATTTATCGGTTTCTATGTCAAAAAAGGTTGCTCACATTGCGTTAAAAAACGATCTTCATATCAAATTAATATTTTTACCACTGAAAGCTGGATTTAGTTAATTTTAAAATGTCCACATAGCCCCATGCGGTGAATTATAAGTTAGTGCGTAACACTGGCAAATGTAAGCCTTGCGAAATGAAAGTGAGCATCAAAACGTGAAGTGATTATATTCATTTGTAACATACTATCCCCTTTTGTTCGAAATGTTAAATCAAAATAGTCAATGTTAGCATTTTAAATACTAATCATGAACTTACTTTTACACCATTAAAAACCTTATTTTTTAATTTCCGAATGAACTATTGAATGAATCTCATGAAAATTCACTTGGAATGTATTTCAATGTTCCAAAACTGCAAAAATTTACTCAAAAAACTTAAACTGAAAAATAACAGAATATTTCACGTTGTCCCACACTAGGCCCCTTTCTCCCTAAATATCCTCCAAAAATAATCATTTCCACAAAAAATTGTTTTAACAGGGTGTCTACCAAGTTTCACAAAGTCAATTTGGTGACTTTTTAGTGACTTTTCGGGGACTTTGTAAACTTATTTAGTGACCTAGTATATTTTCATAAAACCTGTTTTTAAAAACTTTAATAGCAATTAAAGTAAATGACAAATTAATGCAGCATTTCTTAATATAAATTATTTAATTTTAAGTTTTTACATTTTTTAAATACTTTTTAAAAATTGATATCAGTGTGCACAACAAAAGAAATAATGAATAAAAGAAATAATAAATGAGACTTACACAAGCCTGTTATGTCACACACACTTATATATATTTAATGAACCACTGCAATTACTTATTAATTTTTTTTTCAGTTAAAATCATTTTTTCTTCACGCAGTTTTAATTCTTCTTTTGCACTTTGCATGACATCTAGTTTTCTCTTTTTAATAGCTTTCAGTTCAGCCATTGCTTTTCTCTTTTCTTCATTGTCAGTTTGACATTTCATTCTGACTTTGTGAAGAGCTTCTTTTCTTTTGTTGGAAGCACTTTTAAAAGCTAAGATCATACTTTTTGTAATTGTTCTACACCGCCGTAGTTGCATATTGCTGCATGCACTAACCGTTGAAATATTAAAGAATTATCTTCTAAGTTTTCTACTAAGCATTTCTTGTTAACAGAAAAACTCCTTTCTACAGCTGCATTTCCATGAAACAAAATTAAGACTTTTTTTCAGAAGTTTTAAAAATGGATCGTTTATGCAGACTGTTTTGAATACATTCAGCAGAAATACATCTAATCTGTCTTTTTTGGCATCATATGATGAAAGCCTCTTCTTAATAATTTGATCCTCACAAAGCATCAAATATGTTTTCAGGGTTCCCACCAAGAATATGATACAAAAAAAGTGACCATTTAAGAAAAAAAAGTGATCAATTAAAAAAAAAGTGACCAAATGAGAATAAGCGTTGCATTACCACTAAAACACATGTAGAAAAAAGGTTTATAGGTTTTTAAGCATAGAAAAATATACATTTATTTTCTTCACATGCAAAAGTTCCATCTAGAACTATACGAGCCTACTTTCATACATTCCAACTTCAGATTTATACTCTTGCTATCTCACTCTACTCTCTAAATTCTCATTTAACTTTAGTTCTTGATTACTTCAAATGTACTGTCCTCAACGGTTAATACATATTCATTCACTCATTAATTAATTTACTCATTCATGAATTTGCACACTTATTTATTTCTTCACTCATTCAGTTATTCACTGATTCATTCTTTCACTTATTCATTCATTCCTTGAGAAATATCCTTAAAAATGCAGGTCAACAAATTTCATAAAAAAATAGGCTTGGTTAGTTTAGGTTGAACTTCGTATCTGTACATGTTCTTTGGCCTAACATCTTTCCGATAAAGTTTGTTCCAAGCGAATCCGTCAGCTAGATCAGGATTTACATAGGATTGAAATTTCCCCGTAGGCGATAACGTTATTTTTTTTTTTTTGAACTGTTTAAAAATGAGCAAAAATTGTTCAAATCTAAAAAAATATTTCACAACGAGAGCTTCTTCTAATAAGCTTGTCCATACGAACTTGGATCTTATGCCTAATGTTACGTACTGTGCTTTATTTTTGCCCATAGGAGCTAATGTTAAGATTTTTTTAACTGTTCAAAATTAAACGAAAAATTGTTTAAATGAAAAAGTAAAATATGGAAATGAGATATCCTGGCCAAGATCTTTTCAAATGCCAATTTCCTCAAAAGTTATTGGGGGGGGGGGGGAGAGAACGGGCAAACACACATTTTCCCCATCACATAACCCTACTTTCAAACTTTTTATTTTTCACCTACTTTCACGTAAAAGTAAAAAAAAAAAATAATAAAGCATGAAAGAAGGCTTAATGTATCGTAAAAATATCGTTAAAAATAAAGAAAAGTAAAAAAAAAAAGTGAAGTAATTAAATAAAGATTGAAAAATAAAAAATTTGAAAGTAGGGATTTGAGATGGGGAAAATGTGTGTCTGTCGGTCTGTCCCCCCCTAATAACTTTTGAACGAATAGTCCGATTCGAAAAATTCTTTTTGCATTCGAAAGATCTCGGCGAGGACATCTCATTTCTATATTTTACTTTTTGATTTGAACAATTTTTCGTTCAATTTTGAACAGTTCAAAAAAATTTAACATTAGCGCCTGTGGGCGAAAATGAAGCAAATTATGTAAACTCTGAGTACAAGATCCATATTCCAATGAGCAAGCTTACTGGAAGAAGCGCTTGGCGTGAAATATCAATTTGAACAGTTTTTGTTCATTTTTGAACAGTTCAAAAAATTAACATAGCGCTTACAGGAAAAGGGGGGACTGACAAACGCACATTTTGCCCATCTCAAAACCCTACTTTCAAATTTTTCATTTTTCATTCCTTATTTAATTCCTTTTTGACTTCTTTTTATTTTTAATGATATTTTTACGATACATTAAGCCTTCTTTCACTTTATTTATTTTTTGGGAAAGTACGCTAAAAACAGCAGAAAGTTCAATCCTTAACTACTCTTCCATAAATAAACATCACCATCATCTCAAATAAAAAATCATTTAAAAAAAACCAATGGTTTTTAATCAGACACAGAAAGAAAGCAGCCATACATATATATGCCAGGGGTGACCTATTATGCTAGCAATATACAGAATCAACTTTATTTTTTAATGTGTGAAACAAGAAAAATTATTTTAAATGTTTTATCACAAAAATAAAATTAATTATAGGTAATAAAACATTTAGAATATCAGAGGAGAATGTGCAAAATATTTGAAACAATTAGATAAATTAAAGGTACGTATATACAAGGAATAATATGATCCTTTCTTAAAAAATTTAATTCAGAATATTCTTTGATGCCAAAATTAAAACACCAAAACTAAGTACAGTGAAACCTGTGTAAGTTAACCACTTGCGGCGCAGCACTTTAGTGGTCAACTGACAAAGATAGTCAACTTTACAGATTTTACTGTACTTCAAATGCATGCTAGTGCAAGGCTCAAAAGAGAAAAAAACAGTTCAAAATTTGCTTTTATTGGGATTACTACAGAAATAAAGTTAATTTGAATATTATTTAAATTTATCTCAAATTACATATTTTAGAGCAAGTAAAAAATAAAAATCTTTTGATTAACAATTAAAGAAGCAAATAAAATCAATTTTAAGCATGAAAAACAGGAAAAGGGTCAATGCCAAGTTAAATCAAGCAAGTCACTAAATTAAATGCATTCTGTTCAAGAAATGATTTTAATTATAATCCTTTGTCCAAAGCTAATTTCGAAAGTACAGATACCAAAAGTAAAATATTTGAAAAGTATATTTTAAGTGCTTACTTATCCTGTAGCAAAAAGTTTTTAACTTGCAAATCGTTCAAAGGCTAAAGAAAATGATATGATAGAATAGACCTCGAAAAGCAAAAAAAAAAAAAAAAAAAATCAGAAAAGAAAATCAATACAGTAGGAATGCTTAAAAATGTTAAACGTTAATATAAAAATCTCAGAAAAGAATGCTTCAAAAATTTAGAGAACCATCGCCCCTGGTATATAAATGGCAGCATTTTGTAAAAGTTCCAATTTATAGTCTTAGATTTCTTTTGAAAAAATGTTGCGATTACGGAAGATTTTCTCTTCTGTAATTTTTTAAAAATTTCATATGCTCCTTTGCTGTGTGCTCATCTTCATCAGCTTTTATAGATTTAGCACCCTCTATCATTCCCCGAGCAAGCTGTATTTCTGTAAAAGCTAGATTTCAAATGCCCTCTTTTCATTTGCTTCGTCAAGTAGCTTTGTGGAAACTATTTTATTTGCATTTTACCTGGTGTTTATAGGAAAAGTTTGGTCGTTATATATCACTTTATGAGATACCTAAAAAAAAAAGTGATTTTAGGTGAAAAAAGTGACTTGGTGGGAACCCTGTGTTTTTTTTGCACTGTCAGCCTCTATTGGAGACATATGTTTCTTATGTAAAAACTCTTTTAAAACGGGAGATACTCGATTTGATTTAATAGAATCGGAAGAGAGCATTATTTGTGGGGAAAAACAGGATAGCCCTTTGACAAATGCTTTAGCTAACGGAGATCTTATCTTCAACTTACTGAGAAGATCTATCAAAAAGCTTCGACATTTTGTATAGTAGAAGATTATCTTCTCAGCTTCTGGAACACTAGAACAAGCAGCAGAAGCACCAAACCCTACATCTACTTGTTTTATGGGTTGATAATTTTCACTGCTATCTAGGTCAATGAGCAAAATATCACGTTTATTTTTCAAAGACAAAAGATCTTTTTTTTAAAAAACGAGCAGATAAACTTTTGAATAGCAGTGACAATTCATCATATAGATGAGGTGCAAGTGGTTTATCAGCCTGAAAGGAAATTAAAAATTATTCCAACTCCTTGGTTATGGACAGCAAAAAGTTAAGTTTACCAAGCAGCAGATCATCAGCCAAAAATTTCTTCAAAATTTCAAAATTTTTTTGTATTTGGTGGATTATTTTTCATCCCTTTCAGGGGGTAACAGGGGTATAACAGGGTAATATTAACAGGGTAATATTTGTATGGCCCTTTCGATTACGCTAGAATTTTCCACCCAACGTATATTGCGCACAATTTTAGAGGGAATGATGAGGAGTTACACAGATGAGTGTAATCAGCTCTCCGTTAGGGGAAATCATGGAACAAGTAATATGCTGCTCGTAAAAAGTCCTTAGTTCCCCATTTAGACTTATTCAGAGCCGTCTTATAGCATCCATTCAAAATATGTAGGGAACATGTACCAACATCTAATAGTTGATTACCTTTCTCAATTCTTAAGTGTTCATCAAAATCTCTTTAAAATTTCAACACAACATTGGGTCCATCAGTTTCTACTTGAATTATGCTTTCAAAGGGCACATCTAATTTGCTAAGGCAAGTATTGAAGGCCTCCAACAAGTTAGCTACTGTAGAATGTCCAAGAAACACAGACGATAAATAACGAGTCAAAACCATGTTTTGGGCATCATCAAAGAATCTAACTATAATGTCCATCTGTCCCATTTGTGCTATTTTATTCAAGCTCTTATCGATAGATAACGAAATATTTTTGTTTCCTAATGACACTTGCCAGCTGATCTTGAAAATAAGGTCCTAAACCATAGGTGATTGAATATGCCAATTTATCTTTATTCATCTGCAATAATAGAGTCAGGAAACATCAATTTAAACAATTTTGATGCGGATTCACCACTTCGTGAAGAAGTATGGGTTAACATATGGCTTGAAGAGCCCATAAAATTTCTGCCTTCGTAACTTGTTCTGTTACCAAGTATTTTTTTAAGCCGCTACTAGGCTGCAAATCTTCAAAACATTGAACTTCTGAAGGGCCTTCTTTACTTGTTGAGGATTTTCCAGTCAAAGATCCTGTCTTTTTAAATGAAATAGTTGTTTGGCTGCCTTTCAGCACAGCAGTCCAAAGACTTAGGTGCTTCTTCCCCTTTCCATGGGATTTCACAGAAAAAATGCCAGCATGACTGTCAAATATGGTGTTGCATATTTTGCAATACGCTTTATACTTATTTCCATTTACTGGAGATAGCCATTTTTTAAAATCATCTTCACTAAGCCACAGCTCATTAAAATAGCATTTCCCAGGCATGGTATCCTAAAAAATAAAAAATGCATACATTTATTATCTTTCTGTTTTCTAAACTAATGCTCAGGAGTAAGTAGGGAAAACTAATGCTTAGGAGTAAGATTATCAAACACTTAAGCAAAGTCAAGTCATTACTTTAATATAAATGATTAATTGGGGGCTCAATGTCTAACAAAAAAAAGTGTGGTAAGTCCTACGTAGGACTATTCTTCCTACATTCTTCGGAGCTTATATTAATACGTAAAGTCTGAATTAAATATCTAAAAATTCATTGCATTTTTTAAAGAAATAAACATGTTTTCAAGCATTAAGTTTTTAAACTGAAATAACTATTTCATACCTGCCAACTATTGCAAATACTGATGAAACGAATAAGGTGAGAAGAAAAAAAATATATTGCAAAGTACCAAAGCATTATATGAAGAGCATAAAAGAGCAATGCTTAAAGGAGAGAATAAGCTTCTCACTGGATAGGTAAAGAAAGAGGAATAACATTATTAATACACAATGGACATACATGTGCACACCATAGTTAATGTTTTATTAATATATGTGTGTATTAAATTCAACTACTTGACTAATGAACTTCTAAGATCAAAAAGAGGCAGAATTAAAAACATTAGGATTACTTTTTGTCTAATTAACGATCACTTTATAGTATATGAAAAACAATTGCTACATTTTTAACATGTTTTTAAAATATTATATTAAAAGAAAATAGAAAAAAAAAAAGTTATTTATTTATTTTGTAAAAAATGATGAGTACTTGAAAGGGGGGGGGGGAACCTAATGTTAATGACAATCTAACATTGAAAAACATTTTTAATTGCATGCAGAGAATAAAGGGAAATATTTTTTGTCTCTAGCAAAAATATTTTTAAATTATATTCTTAATAAGACTGAATATTTAATAATTATAATCAACTGATATAATCACTAAAACCTTAAAGCTAAAAATGAATTTTAAAACTTCCTTAATTTTCGATTAAATTTAGAGTGGGTGTAGCAAAATGACGCCCGCGCAAGTCCTTTACTACAGAAATTAAAACTTGAGAAACATTAAAAATAATGGTAAACTCAAACTTATTGATGTCCCAGAGGAAGAATCTGATAGCAAACGAGAACTAGGAAGTTTTACTGAAGCCGATGCAACTGGATTTCGAAAATGCGTAAAACATCGGTATTGACCCTTAAAAGCACAAAAAACGAACTAAACGCGCAAATTTTACTCGTAATTTGAAACATTTAGCAGGCAACTACGTAAGCTACGTTAAGGAAATTTCATAGAAAAGAAAAATTGGCAAGAGAAACCTTTAAAATTAAGACTGTTTGCGAAAACGAAACTTTTAATTTCCATGTTTACCGAAAATACAGAAAAATCACACGTCTGATAATGCGAAAAAAATGATTTAAAATCAATGGTATATCTGCCATCTACCGCCTTAATAAATGATTTAATCAACTAGTTTTTACATCTAAAAACTTTTCAGTGAAAAATGGAATTATACAAAATGAGAATAAAGAAATAAGTGAAGAAATTGATCACTTACCTCACTGAGTACGTTCCGACTTCTACGGGCAGCAAATGGCACAGACCAAATTCTTGTGTTATTTTCCCCGATCACATTTTGCGAAGTAATAAAAATAAAATTAAGATTTTCTTTAGAACAAGCCATACTCCAATTATATAACTGTTCGAAATATTTCCATTTTAATTTTTATTCTATTAAGTGTGGGAGAATTGTTGCATCTTATTAATGTGACACTTCAAGGCTGTCTGCCTCATTGGCGACTATCGGCTCACTGGCGCTATCCCTATGATTGGATCAAGATCATTGTATATATTTCTGTAAATAGCTATTTTGTGTAAATAAAGTTAGTTCCAAAACGTAATAAATTCCTTTGTTTCTTCTAACCACCTCCAAAATAATAACTGCCAATAAGAGCTCCACCAGTGAGGTTTGAACCAACTCGCCCAATCAGCCCCACTTTCAGTACTAAAAATTAGAGGCGCCGCGAATTATCGCGCTCATCGGGCCGAGAAAAAAAACATTCAGTGCCGTCGGATTTTTTCGTAACCGGTTATCCAATTTCGTTACTTTCTGGGGACTTCCGTGACCGCTTTTCCGATTTGGTTACTTTTTGGGGACTTCCGTGACCGGTAGACACCCTGTTTTAATGTAATTTCTAACCAGTTATTTTGAGGTTAGGAATACATTAAAACAATTTTTTGTTGAAATGTTGATTTTTGGGTACTTCAGACGTACTTTTCAGACTATCCCTTAAAGGGACAATAGGCATTAATAGGTTAAAATGAGAAAATAAATGTCCTCCGATTTTCGAAATCAAGCAAAAGTAGACATAAGAGCTTCAAGATTTTGTATGCATGCTCCTTATGCCTGTCCAAAACTTTTCAGCATTCTCGGAAAAACAATTTATAGTGTATATATATATATATATATATATATATATATATATATACTATAATATGCTTTGTCCTAATATGTATGTCAATTTATTATTTTATTTAACGTCATTCATTTACGTTAGCAGTTGCATAAGTTCCGCTTTTGAAGTCTTTTCGCAAACCCCCCTTCATACACCACGCGAGCCCACCGGTTGGGAAACTCTATTCTATACTAATATCTTTTTCATTTGATTGAATACCTTTCCCCCGTATGTTAATGTAGTTTTAAATGGTCCTAGACTGGTATTTGCCCCCTCTCGCCACAATAAAAAATAAAAATTTCTGCACAAGCTCCATTTTTTTAATTTTGGGAATGCTCCTTTCAGAGGATTTTCTTGGTGTTGGGCAATAAAGTAGGTTTGCTTCTTTTAGGGGGGAGGGGGGCAGCTTTCAGTTTTTTCTACGGGTAGCATAGAGCTAAATTCAACTTTGGTAATATGTACTATGACTTTCATGCACTGTAGTTGTCGAACTCCGTCGTACTGGAATTTCCAAGATGAAGTTTTTTCTTTGTACAAAATAACTCCAAATTAGTCAATTCTCTCAAATCCGCGTAAGAATTCCGATGTAAACTGAAACTTTAGTTAAAAAACTTAGTTTAAAAAACTAGAAATTCCTTAAATTTTCAAACCTAAAAGCCTTTTTTAACTTGAAATGTTTACAACAACTTACATCTGCCTTTTGTACGTTGAAAATAATGTATTTTTAGGTTATATTTATGTTTTTTTTAAAGCCACGCGTCGTGCGCTATATCGTTTTGCCGTGATTAGACATCAATCTTTTTGCATCTGTTTTCGGTTTGCGATAGTTATTATTTTTTCATTAGTACACAATTCAAATCGTATTCAGCAGAAATATTACTTTTTGTATAAATGTTGTATTTGCATCGATTTTAAGGTGCAAAAGCCCTTCCTCCTTGCTCTAATTAATGGAGACAATTTTGGCCGCCAATGTGGCGATCGGCAATGACATTGTTGGTCATCATTAAAAAATTTTTCGTAGCCAGTTGGCGAGTGGCGACCACCAATCTGCACCTTTACAATGTAGTTGAATAAAAAAAAAATTATTTAAAATTCACACACACGTATATATATATATACAAATTGTACGTACCTAATTTTTAGAAATTTTCTTTCTTTTCTATCAATCTTTTTTTATATTCATGCCTGTATAATTAGTGTTTCATGAAAAAATTTTTTAGTAATAAGTAAATAGGTGAATGCAACATTATAACCTCGTAGAATGCTTACACAGACCAATGACCCGTAATCCGCAAAATTCTAAAATACGCACAACCCTTGGTCCCAAGCAGTGCGGATTTCGAAGAGTTGACTACATCATTTAAGATGGGGTGAACCAATTAAGTTACACTATGATAATTTGTCTATAATAATATTTCATGTTCTGGAACTTTAATAGAAGAAAAAAAGTTTTATGCTTGCATTTAGAAGGGAAAAGTGGGAGTTATTAAATAAAATTTGTAACATTTAATATTCGGCATAGAATTATATTACAATCAGATAGTAATATAATTCTATGCCGAATATTAAATATAGAAGGCCACTTGCTTTTTCAGATCTCCATGACATTTCAGATATTTTCCCAATTTTTTGGCCTTGCTTTTCATTTATCTTATTTTAGGTTTTCCCCGACCTTGTAAGAACTCTGGCGACTCATTTGATAGTGGAAAATATCTCCGTTTGAAAAGGAAAATAGCTGACCGAAGTCTGAAAAATAATCTTTTATATTTTTCTAGTATTTTAATAAATTTCCAGTATGATTCCAATATTTCCAGTACGTAAAAAAAAATAAAAATGTCAGTACATTTCAAGTATTCCCATTACCACTAGACACCCTGTTAATTAAAAAACTGAAATTTTAAATATTTTTTCAATCAAAAAAAAAAAAAAAATCCAAAGTTAAAACAAAAAAAAAAAAAGGAATGAAGTTTATATATTACTTATAAGTTTCAATGAGAATTAAGTCTAATTTTTGAACTGATGAAATAATTTTTATTTTCACCTGCATATATATAGTGATGAATAAATTTTAATGAAGCACTTTTAAAATTTAAATTCTTTGTATTTCTTAGGAGGTTTTGCACTATCCATTTGCTGTTTCTTCCTCTTATTCTTTTGTCTTGCAGCATGTTCAGCAACCATATCGCTTAAATCTTCTTTTTCCAACTGAGATTGCTGCTCGCGCATAGTCTGTTCATATCTTGCTGCCATAGCAGCAGTGTCCATTTCTAGTTCACTGGGATCTAAGGCAACTTCAATTCCTTGAGGTGGCACAGATGAAGTCCCTGGCATTCTAAGTTTGCTTCCTGGAATGGCAGCAGCTAAGTCATAAATATGTGTTGACCCCATCATAGCTGCACCTACACGTTCAGTTTTCTTTTCAGGGAGTATTGTATAAAGAGCAGGAGTCTCGCCACCTTCTAACTCAGCTTCAATTTTTCTTTTACGCAACTCTATCATATCGGGAGTTTCCATACCTGCTGGTATTGAACTGAATCCACTTGGAGTTATCAGACCTTCTGCAGGAGTAACAAGACCGCTCTCATCTTCCGCCTTTTCTTCTTCTTCTTCCTCTTCATCTTCTTCATCTTCCTCTTCTTCTTCAGAGGATTCAGACTCTAACTCACCCCACAGAGTGTGATCTATTTCTTCTTCCTGAATATGAGGTTGATTGTCTGTTATTTGAGTTCCAAAGACATCCCCATACAATGGTCTCCCAGTTTCATCAACAGGAGGTTTTCCCCAACCCCCAGCGTGATAACCAAATGAGCAACTATCGGGTATAGGTGCATTAAGACCGGGTATTTTTAAATTTGGATACGATGGTGGTGGACCATAACGTTGCATAGCAATAAGCCAAGGTGGAGGACACTTATTAGCATTAGGACCAGTAGGCATGCCTAAAGCCGTTCTTAAGTCATCACTCAAATCACCAGGTTTTTTTTCTTTTAATCGTGTTTCAAATTCTTTACCTTCATAATAAAGATCTCCATGAATAGTCATTCTTGGTTTTGTTTGCCATTTAAAAAAGGCATCATGAAGTTTCTGGTAATCAATGTCAATTTTTCCTAATTTGGGTCTCACTCGTTCCCTCATTTTTGCTTTCATCGTTTTTTGATCCTCTTTTTCTTGCAAAGCTTGCCTCATCTCCATAATGCCAGTTCGTTTTATGAAATCAGGAAGTTCAAAAGCAGGTTTTTCAATGCCTCTTTTTCCTTGTAAATATTTTCGTTTAAAACACCAATGTCTGGGAACAGGGACTGTGTTTCTAGATGCTTTCAGATGCAATAAAAGAACAGGATCTTTAGCTGTTACATCATGCATCTCAACAAGCTCTGGACGATTAACTTTCTGTTTTAATTCTGCAACAGTCATTCTGCTTAATTTTTTTAGCTTTCTCTTAGACAGTTTTGGCTTTTCTTCCTCCTTTTTATCATCTTCATCTGGTTCATCATCATCATCTAAATCCATAGGTTTTTTCCTAAGAGCCATTGGATTAATACTTTCTTCTTTGTTTGCATCTTTGGACGCATCTGTTGCCATATCTTCTTTCCCTTTTTCATTTTCTGTTAATTTGAATTTCTCAAATATTTTCATAAACTGGAAATATAAAGGATCTGAAACATCAATAACTTCCTGAACATATTCTATATCAATATCTACACTAGTTTCTTTAGGAGGTTCTGATCGTTTTGTGGAATCTTTTTTGGTTTCAGTTGTTCTTTCAGCATGCCTCTTCTTCTTTTTCTTCTTCCTTCGCTTGCTTTTAGCATCTTTGTTTTTATTTGATGCATTTTCATCATCAATGAACTCATCTTCATCAACTGAAACTAAACTCACAACAGTTGATTTATTAGGAGTTAGGTTTTTTTCCTCATTTACTTGATCAGGCTGCACAACTGCATCTGGATCAACACCTAATTGTTGAGCACGTTCAGTTTTTAATGCTAAAACTTTTTCCAGAGCCTGAGGAAGCTGGATGTCAGAGGGAGCTTCAGTAGTATCCATGCTTTCTTCCGAGTTAAAATTCAGATCCAATTCCTGAACATCATTTTCACTGAGGATTTGAAATTCTCCACTAGGATTGGATTTCATACTTGATGGTGAAAATGGTATGGAACTAAATTTAGTAGCGGATGTTCCTTGTGCAACTGATACATTGGAATTACTTAACACATTTGAAAGAGGCATAGGTGGTGGTGGTGGTGGCGGGAAATTTGACATAAGTGTAGTTGGAGGTGGAGGTATAATTGTTGGACTTGAACTAAACGCGTTAGAACTAGTGGAAGAAATTCCTTTTGCTGAACTTGACTGGTCTATTTCATTTTCTTTCTGCTTTTTAATTTCAGCAGTAGCCAATCTCTGTTGTTTTTCCACAATCATTTGCTGTTCTTCTTGTTTTTGCTGTTCTTCTGCTAACTGGCGCTTTTTTTCTTCAGCCTTCAACCTCTTCCTATGTTCCTCCTGTGCTTTCCGCATTTGCTCTTCCACAAGCCATCTTTCTTGTTCTCTTTTCATTTCTTCCTCTTCTGCCATTCGTTGCTCTTTAATTTTCTTTTCTCTTTCAGTTTTTCTTCTCTCCTCTTCCTCGAGCCGACTTTTCTCATCTCTGATTCTCTGCTCCTCCTTCTTTCTTTCTTCGATTCTTTTCTGTTCTTCAGCTTTGCTTTTTTCTTCTTCTAAACGTTGCACTTCAGCCTTCTTTTTTTCCTCTAAAATTCTTATCCGATCTTCCTCGGCTTTCCTTTGAGCTTCAATCCGCAACTGTTCCTCCTCTGCCCTTCTTTTAGCTTCTATTCTCAATCTTTCTGTCTCTGCTTTCCTTTGAGCATCAATTCTTACTCTTTCCTCTTCAGCTTTTCTTTCTGCTTCAATTTGCAGTCTCTCCTCCTCAGCTTTTCTTTCTTCCAGAATGCGCAATCTATCCTCTTCTGCTATCCTCTCTGCTTCAACTCTTGCTCTTTCCTCTGCAGCTTTTCTTTCAGCTTCAACTCTTGCTCTTTCCTCTGCAGCTTTTCTTTCGGCTTCAATTCTCGCCTTTTCCTCAGCTGCTGCTCTTTCAGCTTCAATCCTTGCTCTTTCCTCCGCGGCTTTTCTTTCCGCTTCAATCCTTGCTCTTTCCTCCGTGGCTTTTCTTTCCACTTCAATCCTTGCTCTTTCCTCCACTGCTTTCCTTTCTGCTTCAATTCGCAATCTCTCTTCTTCTGCTTTCCTTTCTGCTTCAATTCGCAATCTCTCTTCTTCTTCTTTCCTTTCTGCTTCAATTCGCAATCTCTCTTCTTCTGCTTTCCTTTCTGCTTCAATTCGCAATCTCTCTTCTTCTGCTTTTCTTTCTGCTTCAATTCGCAATCTCTCTTCTTCTGCTTTTCTTTCTGCTTCAATTCGCAATCTCTCTTCTTCTGCTTTTCTTTCTGCTTCAATTCGCAATCTCTCTTCTTCTGCTTCAATTCTTGCTTTTTCCTCTGCTGCTTTATTTTCTGCTTCAATGCTTAATCTGTCCTCCTCTGATTTTCTTTCAGCTTCAATCCTCAATCTCTCTTCAGCTTCAAGTTCGTTGTCTACTTCCATTTTCTCTTCTTCATCAATCTGACAAGATTCATTTTCAACACTTGTGCTTGATTTGCTACTTTTATCAGTCATTTCAGATGAATTATCATCAGAGTCCCTTGACCTATCCTGTTCATCTGTATCTTGTACACCATCTATAAAGAATTAATTGTACTATATCAAAATGTAAACAAGATTCACATGTAAAAAAAGCATACTTGTCAACCAACAGTCCAAGGAAAAAATCCAGTAGATAATTACAATGCATCACAATATCATTTATTTTTCATTATTATTTAGAGGAAAATAGGGATTCTGAACTATTTCCTGCACAAGCGTTGTTTGCCAGGGGGGGGGGGGGGGACACGTCCCCTCAGTATTTCGGGAATAGTGAAAAGTCTCCCACTCCCAATATTTTAGGTATATATGTTGCTGCACCGAATGCAGATGTTGGGTGTAATACAGAACTTTCAACGTAAATAGCAACTGAATCAAAATTTAACACATAAATATGTCAATTATTTATTCAAAACTGAATTTTCCTTTCTTTTGTATTTCAGTCTAGTTTTGGAATGGGAAATATTTGTTAGTGACATTGAAAGCCACATGTTAAGAAGGGAAGCAAATATGCTAAATTAAACTGTGTTCAAATTTCAATGGTAATTATTTAAAATGAGTTTAGCTTGCTTTAACATAACAATGCCAATCAATGACCTTAATGTCAAAATATCAGTATACCCGGTTTTTTATTAGTTAACCAAAAGAAATATTGGTTCCTGGTCCCCTCTCTTTATGAAAGTAGAGTTAAAATTTTTTGATTTGTTTCAGTGTTTAAATAATATTTCAGTTATTATTTAAATTGTTAAAAATGCAGTAAAACCCAAAAAGTTGACCACTTTTGTAAGGAACGGAATTAGCCCTCTTTATGTAATGTAGAGCAGCGGTCGGCAACCTAAATTGACTGAAGATCTACTTTCCCAGTTCGGAGAACACCAAGATCGACTCGTAGGACCGACGGGGGCGGGAGTGTTATAACTATCAATAGGGCATGTTGGGATCCCGGGAGCAGAAAGTGTTTAAAAGTGCGACGTACGTCGCAGAACAAACGCGGTCTCTCCAGAACATTTTATCCGAAGAGGAAAAAAATGAGAGTGCAAGCGCAAAAGAATAAATAATAATAAAAAAAAAACGATGTGTTCTGCAGAACAATCAAAGCGAAGTGCCCTTTATCGGGGCCGCGAAATGTCGCAGTATCCGACTTCTAAAATCATTGACAGAATTGCAAATTCTGAATATATGCCTTGGTTTTAAATAAATAATTTAATATGTTTTATCAAAAATGAGTAATAAATATTCTACTAGTTAATTAATATCCTTATATCTATTTTGTGTTGTACTGTGGTCCATCAAATTTGGACAACATGCTTGCAGAACATTTGGAACTGTTTGAGGTCATGTTGCAGAACACTGAGTATAATTCTGCTCCTGGGGTTGGGATTACGGCCATCTTCAAATTGTGGGGTTAATTCTTGTCAGAATAAGTTTTGATGCTCATAAAATACCTAATTTAAAATTTCTAAAATAATGGTTTGTTCATGCCTTTAACTTGCATCAAAACAAATACAAACATATTATTTCTTTGAATTTGATTGAAAAACTGTTAGTTTTTGTTTTGTTTTTAAATAAAACACATGTGAAATGCAGTTACATTCCTGAATTAACTCTCACCGAGAGCATAGTTAATGTGAGGACTGACATTACACATTATTGGAAGTTTTTCTTTGATCCAGTGAATGGTCTGGCAAACTAATAAATATTTTTTGAAGGGAGAAAAAATATTAATAAATTCGCCATCCATCGGATAAGTTATTTTATTTGTTTTTTTAAACCATAAACTGTCCAAAATGTTGTCGCTGTAATATATTAAAGTTGGTTTTGGCAACAGCACTTTTTGTAATAAAAACTGGCAACAATGACTGTGTTCTAATAATTAGATTTTGGACTTGTAACTGAATTATCTCTGTGCAAAATAAAGTGGTTTTTATAATACAATGGTATTATTACTGGAGATAAAACAATTGGCGACGAGAAAATTAATGTGGGCAATGTATGTAAGCTTTAATTAGAAGATGAGTTTAATTGGAAATTTGAAAGAATTTGACCCATCAAAAGATGATTGGGTGGTTTATCATGAAATGCTGGAGCAGATGTTCATGGCGAATGACATTACGGATGATAAGAAAAAGTCAGTATAATGCTTTGCTCAATAGGAGAATTGGCTTATAAGCTCCTACAAAATTTGTGTATGCCAAAGAAAGTCCAAGAATTGAAATTCGATGAAATTGTTTTAAAATTAAAGGATCATGTAGCTCCGAAAAGATCGGTATTTGCAGAGCGGTATAAATTTCATCGAGCATGCCAAAGTGAAGATGAAAACATCGCCAACTGGAGTGCAAAACTGCAAGAATTAGCAAAATGTTGCAAATTTGAAAGTACTTTAGATTCAGTTTTGAGAGATCGCTTTATAGTGGGTCTTCGAAATGGTCCAATTTTAGATAGACTGTTTTGTGAACCAGAAGATATTACGTTTCAAAAGTCGGTCGAGATTGCTATAAGTATGGAGGCCGCTCGTTTACATTCAGCTGAAGTGAAGGAGGTAAATCAAGAAAGTGGATTTCACAAAGTACAAGGAGTTTCGCCAACTTCAACAAACTTCCGGAATTACGGTGTACCTGTAAGAAAACCCGAAATGTGCCAGTGTTGTGGGAGGAAGAACCACAATATAAATAACTGCAGATTTCGCTCATATAAATGCAATAATTGCGGAATTAAAGGTCATCTGAGTAAAATGTGTACGAAGGAAAGCGTAAGTGTACGAAGGTTTAAAAATAATGACGCAAATTACTTTGGCGAAAATTATGTTGGTGACATTTTGGGTCACAACGATGTTAAACCATTCAATGACTTGAAGGATAACTTTAGTGATGAATAACTTATTGATAATTTTGGAAATAAGCCATTTCTTAATGTGAGGTGTTCTGAACAGTTTAAGGATCGACTGTTTAATTTGAAGGGTATTGGCAGCAACGCACCTTTAAGGGAAACGGTTATAATTGAAAATGTTCCAATATAGATGGAAATTGACACAGGTGCTGGAATCTCAGCAGTTCCCGAACATGTTTATTATAAACTGTTATCTCATGTACCTTTGATCAAAACTGTTCATCAATTTAAAAGTTACGTAGGTGATCCTATTACACCTTCGGGCACTGCCAAAGTTAATGTGAAGTACAATAATGAAAAATATGTCTTGACTTTATATGTTTTTCCAGACGGAGGTACACCTTTAATGGGGAGAGACTGGATTGCTACATTAAAAGTACAGCTCCCATCATTTAATTGCATCAACGTGAAATATTCCTTAAAGGATTTAATAGATAAGTATGCTACTGTATTCGATGGGGGTCTCGGTACTTTTACCAAAGGTTGTTTTAAACTGAATTTAAAAGAGCAAGCAAAACCTGTATTTTTCAAGCCAAGAGCAGTTCCTTTTGCTTTAAAAGAAAGTTGAAACGGAGCTGGATAAATTGGTACAGTTGAGGGTTTTATCACCTGTTGAATTTAGCGAGTGGGGTACGCCTATTGTTCCCGTTATTAAACCAGATAACACTGTAAGAATTTGTGGAGATTATAAAGTAACTTTAAATCCAGTTTTAAAAGCAGATAGGTATCCTTTGCCTCGTATTGAAGAATTATTTAATAAATTACAAGGGGGTGAAGAATTTACTAAACTGGATTTGTCGCATGCCTACCAGCAAGTTCTTCTAGATGATGAATCTCAAAAATTGGTAACCGGGGGTTACCAATTTTTGAGTTAATTGGTTACTCACAAGGGGTTATTTCGATACCACAGAATACCCTATGGCGTTTCCTCTGCACCAGCAATGTTCCAAAGATTAATGGATCAATTATTACAAGGTTTAGATGGCGTAGGATGTTTTCTAGATGATATTATCATTACTGGGAAAAATAGAAATGAACATTTGGAAAGACTGGAAAAAGTTCTAACTAGATTGGCAGAAAGTGGACTTAAAGTTAATAAAAGAAAGTGTATGTTCTTTCAAAAGTCTGTGGAATATTTGGGGTATAAGATAAGCAGCGAAGGTTTAAATCAGGGATGCACAAACTTTTTTGGGTGAAGGGCCAAAAAATTAGAAAGTATCAGGTTGGGGGCCAAAGTAACGTGATGTTTTATTCATAAAAATACAGGGTGTATTTCAGTTTTTATTTAGAGGTAATATGTACAAATTACATGTATTAATAATTACTGTACTCAGGAACAGATTATTAAGTAAAAGTTTTAAAAAATTAATGTAGACGAATTCAAACAAAATGAAGTATAAGATTTTTAAACAATTAATTGCACTTCATTTATGTGTATCAATGAAGTGATTGGTCAAATGGCAAAAAAGAGGAATACTAAAATATTTTACAAACATTTGTGCAAATTATGAAAACGAAACAAATGGAAAATAAAAAGGTAATTTAAATTAAGAAAAACGCAGCATTATTCTCTAAATTATAACTTTCTTTATAATTTAGATAATTTTTCTTTGACATTTTATAATGTAAAATTTAAAATATATATATGGAGTTAAAATGATAAATTAATTAAAAGTGCAAATATAAGTACAGAAGAAATAAACACACATATATTAAATAGCAAAATCCAAATGCTGTGAGTCTGTACATCACGTTAAAAACTTGCGATTCAGAATTACTACTACTAGTCAATTTGGCTGGTAGAATTGTTTTTTAAACTAACCATTTACAAAATCTTATTAGTTAAATTGGCATAGTAATATTAAATTTATACATTGCTACATGGACAATGAAAAAGGTAAACTGATTCCTTTATCAAAAATCAACATATCATTATTTTGTTCCATGGCATATAATTAAATTTTAATCCTTTAATCACTAGTTTTCCTGCAGATTAGAAATTGATCTTTGTGAATTAATGTAAAAAATCGTTCTTTATTTATTCATTTTTTAATACATATCAACAATAAAATTTTCCTAAATATATATCAACAATAAATTTTAAAATTTTGATTATAAATTACACTTTATAAAGTGAAATAATTATTCATATTGATATTATTAATTCTGAAAATTAATGTTTAATTAATAAATTTTAATTCATTCATTACTATTAATCAATTTGGCTAGTAGAATTGTTTTTTTAACTAACCATTTACAAAATCTTATTAGTTAAATTGGCATAGTAATACAGTACAGAACCTCTTATCCGAGAACCAGAAAACCGGGAATTTTTTTCGTGAATTTTCCTCCATTTTTGAAAAGTTCGCGTTTTTTTTTTTTTTTTTGCCCATTTATTAAAAATACGAATTTTTCGTTACAAGTAACATATTCAGTGTTTATGTCGAACAATTTAGTCTAAAAACGATCTTTTTTTAGGGGAGGGGGGCGTCAACTTACTTGCAGATGAAAATTAGAATAAAAAATCTCCAACGATACTTGAGAAAAATCGGACCTTTTCTCTATTTTATTTCAATAATTAAACATGAAAGAAATAAGTAATTAGATTCTTATACATTTATTTAATTGTCTCGTCAGTATTCGAAGACGAATTGCAACAAAAGTCGGACTAATAAACGAACGTTCCGAAAATTTCTAATACGGCAGATTCGCGAATTTTCCGCAATAGCTGATCGTGTGAAAATTAAACCTCGTTTATTTTTGTTATATATATATATATTTATTTATTTAAGAGCTGAAATAAGGTAATAAGAATTTAAAATTGATATTAAGGCAACAAAAATTGCAACTGTGAAAATGAATTCTTTATTAAAATCGAGTTCGCAAAAGCGAAGTCGTTTTACACAAGTATGAAATTTGCGCGTTTCTGCATGTAAACATGCTTCTTACATTTCGTTTTCCTCCTTTTTGAAATCATTTATTACTGTAAAAATGATTGATGATCAGATTTTACGAAATTAATAGTTTGATAAACAAGATGTCCGATTCGGAGAGCATCCAAATGGGTGCTACACCCGAACGATGACAAAGAGCAAGATAGCGATGAAGACGAAAATAATGACATTTTGCCTGCCTGCTATGTCTAACGATCGTTGCTTTGAATTAACTAAAGAAATCATAGCAGGAATGGGACAAAATTCTTTTATAGACGAACTAACGCGCACAATGGCTGTTCGAAAAATCCAGCAATCGAATTTTCGACCATTTCCCGATAAACTATTGTTCTGAAACTTTACATATAGCTCAGAACCAGATGACAATGCAATATTCTACCACTTTTATCATGATTTGATTAGTTTCTGAAGTATTTCCAATAAAATAAAATTAAATATGGCGATTAGTTCCGAAAATTGGGACCAAAATTCAGTAGCGGCGTTGCGATCGTATTTTTTCACTACGATTTTTCGTAAGCTTTTTTTTTACAATTATTTTTTCTTTCGTATTTTTTAAAAATTTTATTATAATTATCCTTTTTTATCAACTATATTAGCGGGCCAATTCAAAAGGCTCGGAGGGCCAATTTTGGCCCGCGGGCCATAGTTTGTGCATCCCTGGTTTAAATGTTTTATCAGAGAAAGTTGAAGCTATTCAAAATGTACCCAAGCCTCTGAATACAGGACAACTAAAAGCTTTTCTTGGTATGATAAACTACTATGGATCATTTGTTCCAAATCTTGCAAACATTCTACACCCATTGCATAAATTATTGAACAAAAATGTCCGTTGGTCTTGGAATGCACATTGTGAGCAAGCGTTCCAGAAAATTAAAGCTTGTTCGTGTTCTGCAAGAGTTTTAGTGCATTATGATCCTACGCTCCAAGTTAAACTTGCTTGTGATGCCTCTGCTTATGGCCTGGGAGCAGTAATTTCTCATATTTTCCCGAATGGTGAAGAAAAACCTGTTGCATATGCTTCTAGAACTCTGTCTAAAAGTTAGATAAACTATTCTCAAATTGATAAAGAAGCTTTAGCTATAATTTTTGGGGTTACTAAATTTTACCAATACCTGATAGCAAGACATTTTATTTTAGTTACAGATCATAAGCTGTTAGTTTCAATATTTGGTCCTAAAAAGGGTATACCACAAATGGCAGCAAATAGGCTGCAACGATGGTCTTTATATTTATCAGGTTTCGATTTTGAAATTAAGTATATCAATTCGGAAAAAAATGCCAATGCGGATGCTTTATCAAGACTACCGTTGAAATCCAAATCAGTGGACGATGATGAAGAAGAATGGTCCATTTGTAACTTTATGAGGATGAATAGTGAAATACCTGTGGATTTCAGACAAGTGGCATTAGAAACACGTCGAGATAAAATTTTAAGTCGCGTATTGCACTACGTATCACATGGATGGCCAGAAGTAGATGAACTAATTATTGATAATGGAATTAAACCATACTGGCATCGGAGAAATGAACTTACCAGTGAACAATATTGTTTATTGTGGGGGTACCGTGTTGTTATACCAGCTCAATTAAGGAAAAAAGTGTTAGATGAACTTCATTGGAAGCCATATGGGTATAGTTAAAATGAAGTCCAGAGCAAGATCAATTGTTTGGTGGCCTTTATTAGATCAAGAAATTGAGAAATTTGTTACATCTTGCAATGGATGTTTGAAAACTCAAACAATGCCCCCCAAAAACACACTAACTCCTTGGGACTGGCCAACGAAGCCGTGGCAGAGAATTCATGTAGATTTCCTTGGGCCATTGTATGGTAAAAAGTACATGGTTTTGATTGATGCACATAGCAAATGGGCAGAGGTTGTCCCTATGTCCAATACGACTGCACAAAACACGATTGAAAAATTGCGAGGAATTTTTGCATGTTTTGGTTTACCAAATCAGCTGGTTTCGGACAATGGACCACCTTTTGATTCAGGGGAATTTCGACATTTTACTGCAAATAATGGCATAAAGCATATTCTTACCCCACCATATCATCCTCGGAGTAATGGTGCTGCAGAGAATTTAGTAAAAACTGTAAAAAACATGATTGCAAAAGCCGTCACTTCTAAATATGAGGCACAAAACGGTGTAAATAATTTTTCCCCTCAAGATATTATTTATAAATTTCTGTTTGACTATAGGAATACAACTCATAATACTACTGGCGAAACTCCTGCTAAATTGATGTTTGGTAGAGCTTTACGTACCAGATTAGACCTTTTGAGGCCAAATTTGGAAGATAGAGTCAAAAGTCAACAGTCTCATCAAGAAAGAAATTATGGAGGGAAACATAGGAAAGATATAAATGTTGGAGAGAGAGTTATGGTAAGAGATTATCGCGGCAAAAGTGACAAATGGGTTGAAGCAATTGTGATTAATAAAATAGGAAAGAGTATATATTTATGCAAGGTCAAAGAAACCGGTATAATTTGGAAAAGGCATTTAGATCAAATTTGGAAATGTCAGTCTGAAGATAATTCCATCAAGTTAAAGGAGTTAGATGATAAAGAAATTGATTGTAGTAATCAAGCGAGTAGCAATACATGGATGCCTTCTCATTTTTGGTCAAATATTCCAATAACAGACAACTCAACAGAAGAGGGGATCGAGGACCAATTGGTAAATAAAAGTAAGACAGTTGTAGCCACAGAAAATCAAAATGAAACTCCTCAAGAAGTTAATAGTAATATTGCACTCCACCATCGTCCCCAGAGAGTTCGAAAGGCGCCGGCCAGACTCGGTTACTGATAACTTTTCATTCATATAAATAATTACACTTTTCTGGGATTTAAAAGGGAGGAAATGTAATATATTAAAGTTGGTTTTGGCAACAGCACTTTTTGTAATAAAAACTGGCAACAATGACTGTGTTCTAATAATTAGATTTTGGACTTGTAACTAAATTATCTCTGTGCAAAATAAAGTGGTTTTTATAATACGATGGTATTATTACTGGAGATAAAACAATCGCGATCGATGGGTTGCCGACTACTGATGTAGAGAAACCTTTGTAACTTGACCACCTGATAATCATTCATAAATGATGCCACGATTCGAGGGGGAGAGGGGGTTGAAATTTTGACAAGGGGAGAGGAGAGGGTAAAAAGAAATGTGGCATCATGACTATGCAATAGCGTGGCATGTGACAAAGGGGGGGGAGGGGGTCAAATATATAGGAAAAAAGCGTGACAGCATTTATGGACGGTCCCCTCAGTGGCGGATCACCACACAGGCGCAGGAGGAGCATGCCTGGGGCCTCACCAAAGCAGGGACCTCGAAACCATCTAGTGTCTCATTCTCAGAACCAAAATTGAATCTTAATTGCCAGTTAATATGAGAATAAAAAGAAATACTTGAGGGCAAATTTTAAACGACAGGGTGTCTCAGAACGATCCAACGATTTCGATCACCAGATTAAAAAATGCTCTTTGAAATCATTTATTTATTCATACCAAAATGTAAACAAACAAGGAAATTTTATTTTTTACATATTGCATTAGTTAAATGACGACCGTTTGTTTGAAGACATTCTTCAAACCTTGTGCGGACGTTATTGAGGAATTTTGTAAGAAGTTGTTGAGGAATCAATCTCATCTTCTCTTCAATATTTCTTTTCAAATCTACCAAAGTTCGTTAAATTTTCACGTATACAACACTCTTAAGATAACCCCACAAGAAAAAATAAAGTGGGGTTAAATCAGGGCTCCGTGGTGACCACTCAATGTCACCTCTTCGAGAAATCACTTTTTCGGGAAACAACTCTTGCAGCACTGCTCGCGAGCTGTTATTGGTATGCGCCGTGGTATCTTGTTGGAACCCCGTAAGACGGCTGGAGTGGCCACTTTTCTCGAAGTTTTGGACCAAAAAAATTGCGCTAAATCAAAATAGTTGGACCGTTTTGAGACACCCTGTATTTTCATTGTGGATACTGGAAAACAGCCATGTGATGGATCATTGGATGCCAAAAAAAGTTCCATAATTGCATGGTCTATCTTGAAAGAGCGAAAAAAGGCGAAAAAGTATATCGGGAAGCCCCCTTCCCTTACAGGGATGTCGACTTGAAGCGGAAGATCGGGAGTAAGATAACCCCTCATACATCGATGCAAAGACTCGAATCCGCTAGTTTCTTATTTTATCCATTGTACAGAGAAAAATTTATTTCCCAGAGGTTTTGGAGTTTCCGGGTCCCCCTTTCTTGAGTGGACCGAGGAGAAAAATCAGCTTGTGGTACCCTTCCTCCTTAAGGGGTGGTGGGTGTTAAAAACAACAACAACAACAACAAAAAACCTTCCCAGAATTTTGGACATCGAGACATAGACCGAGCTAAAGTTCACTCAATCGTGAAGCCCTTGATTAGCAAAGAGTTGACGTTGTTATTTATTAGTATTTCCTTGCATCAATTGTGTAGAATAGTAAATACTAAAGTGGTGTTATATTACGAAGTGCATTTGCGTTACTGTCGAGCAGAAGCATTAAAATCTGCCAAAGAGAAATGCTATTCAACTATAAGATAAAAATTTCTAATAATATTGTTATCGATTTTTTTCCACGTGTCATACGTTGTGTAGTACATAGATATACACAACAGGGGTGCTCAATGCTCCAAAGAGCAATGGTAACCCCCTTGAAAGCCATGTAGCACCTCCACCTAAGAATATATATTAGGCAAGTGATGAACTCCAAAATGACGGCTCCAGTGGTTTTGTCGGTTATGCATGTTACTTGTTGAGTTTACAGGCGAGTTTAAAACAGAAGCCATTGGGGTATTTGTTTCCCTTTAGAGTAGTATTAATTATGTGCATTATTTAAATTCATCCAAACTAAAGGCGCTTTTAAGATTTCAGTTTTCAAAAAATATCCACGGGAGAATCTTCAAAATCCCCCTTTCACTGTCATCACCAAAGACCCTAAATTTGCGTTCTTAGGACTTTCCTTAACTTCACCAAATATAGCCTAAAATTGAGTTTTTAAAACTTTTGTTTTGAAAATTTTTCGAGGGCGAGCGCCCGAAACTTTCTTTTATCTACCAAAGACTACCTCCCTGCCTCCTTACTTTTATAATTTTAAAACGTTCCCTGGGGAGAGTCCTCAAACGGCATCTGCTGTTAGCCTTTCATAAAACTACTAACAATAAATTGCAGAATTTAAGTGATTTTCTTTTTTTTTTTTGTATGGAATTATTTATTTTTTCTTTTAAACCAGGATGCAAGATTTTCTTTGCCTTTGTTTTTTCAAATACTGAGAACAAAATATATATTATATAATATAAATATATATACGTGTTGTTCTGTATCATCCTTTTAAGTCTTGTTGATTCCAAATAAAAAAATGTTATGGTTGTTCTACATTGTTCTTGTTAGTGGCAGTGCTTCCCTCAGGCTTGGGCGGGAGGGCGCCGCGCCCTGCCCGCCCTTGGATTCGGGAAACGCGCCCATCTTGCCCTTTTGTTAGTGAAATTGCACCCTTCTTGTAGAGCTCAAAACTCGCGATCGCCAGTCGCCAAAGGCGACCAATTTTCACGTTTTGGCGACCATTAGTTTTCATTGAAGTCGCCAATGTGGCTACCATTTGCTAATGCTAAAACCCTTTCCCGAATTTTTATCTTGACATGCGACCTTTTCCCAAATTCTCTTGTCCACTAAAAATTAAATAAAGAAGAAAGAAATAAGAGTTAATTTTTGGGCCACACGGAAACTAGTTTTTCCTCCGATTTTTACCGCAAATTGCTTACCGTGTTTGAAATTTCAATCTTTTTCCACCCTGGAATTATTTCAATTATCTTGAAACTTGTAAGATATATTTTGCATGCACTATCTTAAATCTGCTTATTTGTCGTTTCATTTTAACAATTAAAAAAGAAAAAAAGTATAAAGATAAAATCAGCCAAAATCGTGCACGTGCTTCGCCGAAAATTGGATTCTACGTTAGAGATTTTAATCCTTTTGCATCGGGTACAAATTTCAATTATTTTCTAAATTAGAAGATATTTTTCACATATGCTACCCTAAATCTGCTTATTTTGCATTTTATTTTATTAGTTTCTGGCTTTTTTTTTTCTTTTTTTGAACTGTGCCGATATTGAACACGTGTTTGTCGAAAATTGCGTTTATCACTAATTATTCACCATTATTAAATCACTAAAATTGTTAATTTACCTGGAACCAACTTCTTTAAAAATCAATAAACAATTATTGAAAACTGTTTGCTAAATAAACAATTATTGAAAAGAAGTAGTATTATCACAAATCATAAAACAAATAAGGAATTTTTTTTTAGTTTAAACATTTTACAAAATTAATAATGATCTCTTTTAGGGCCGACCATTTGGGGGTTTGTTCGGGCACTTATTGAGATTTTGGGGATTCTTTTTTTCACATCATTTTATGTCTTTTTTTTGGCTTTGGGTAATTTTTTGTGTATAGCCTGAAACTCTTCCAATGATTCTGTGCTTGATTAAATTGCAACTCTTAAAAACTCTCTATCTCATAAAATTTAGAACAGTAGGTTCCCAAAGACTAATAAAAAAATTCTTTTTTTCATCTTTATAAGGGACCCATTTGGGTCAAATATGCATTTATTACATCTGTAGACGTTGAGAAAACTAACCAAAATATAAGAATGCTCTTTCAAACAAGAAACTATTTACTATTCAAAATATGAAAAAGCATTTAATAATCCCAATCTAATGATGCTTTCTAGTTATTTCAAGAAAGAAAAGTTTTAAAATGTAATAAAACTTGCGGGAAAAAAGATGGCAACGTGTGAGGAATCCATATACAATTCCTTTTTCGTTTTAATAAACATTTATTTCAATCAATTTTAATGAAAATGTATTGTATTAATTTTGACTCTTAAATTTTTTAAAAAATACTATTGTCATTTTAAGCTAAACTATTGCTTTCAATTTGTATTCTTGATTAATTATAATGGCATTTTTTGCAATTTTGCTGTTTTTAGGACATGTTAAAAATTTTAAAGGGCGTTTTCAGTGATCGTTTAAGTCATCAAAATCTGGGCTATAATTATTATTACTGAAGCTTTATTGTATTAAGAAAAGATATATTCTTATTTTCTTATTATTCCTCAAAGGTGATCAGATCTTCAGAAGTACTGGAATGAACAGAAACACTCTCATAAATTAATAAAAATGTATAACTCAGAAAATCCTTGCTAGATATTTTATTGAATTTAAAATCATTATTGGTTGATGTTGCCTTGAATATACAAGCAGAAGTTTTTCATGCTTTACGTCAAATATTGAAAACAATCTTAAAAATAGATATTGTCAAATTAGTTTATATATATTTTTCAATGTTCAGTTTCACTGTGATGATGTTGATGTTTGACTAAAATGTTAAATTATGGCAATAATAAAGTATTACTACGGGAGAATCCATAAATGATGTCACGCTTCTAGGGGGAAGGGGCGTTTGTGAAATTGTGACAAAGTGTGACAAGGGGAGGAGTAACAGAAAGTGATATTCTGCTTGTGCAACATAGCGTAACATGCGACAATGGGGGAGGGCGGTCCAACATGGAAAAAAGTGTGACATCATTTATGAACGGTCCCTACTTCAAATTACATGTGCCCTTTATTTCGGTAAGATGCACTAAATTTGGAAAAGTGCCCTTTTTTTTACAGTAGCACCCTGCCCTTTTTCAATCCTGGGGGAAGGTCTGTTAGTGGACCATCCTATTTTCAGTGGGGTCAGTGGAGGACCTCCAGATCAGGTTGCGCCTGGGGCCATACAAAATCATGATCCACCACTGAGGGCAAGTGCCTTGCGCCTGCCGTGCATGTAACGAAAATCAGTGTTTTAACTGCACGCGATGAGAAATATACCCATTTTGAAAAGTATTTTCAGATTTGATTGATTATTTTAATGAAATTTATTTTTTAACCCACTGGCGGCTTTGGCCGTCATATCACGGCCTGAGGAATGTGCGGAAAAGCAACGCCTCCGATGCACCAGGGAACCTGTTTGGGAAAAAGGGAAGGAATATCGCAAATATACGCTCCAGACCATCTTGACATGGAAAAAGCCCATCGTAATATCACGGCTTCAACCATTTTGAGAAACATTTATCATGGCGTGATGTCACAGCCCAAACCGCCAGTGGGTTAATGGTGCCCAACATGATATTAAGCTGAAAACTAATGAAACATGATATAACCATGTTGTAAACAGGGTTATATTGTTATATTTATCCATTACTCTACTCGGGAGGGCATTTTTTGGCCGATGAGCCGAAGCCAATTATTCTCCTTTTCCATCGGCCAATGGAAAAAAAAGTCGCCTTAAACCATTAAAACAAGTAGATTGCTTGTCAAAAATGTCATTTAAATCATTTGTTTATTTTTATGTTTATAAAAACATAAATGCATCATTCAAGCACCATAAAACTGTTTGGGGGAAGCTTACATAATAATTAAAACCAAAAGAATCATTTGCGATTCTAGTAAAGTAATTAAACTATTTGGAAATTTAAAAAAATTAAAAAATGCTATGTCAGAGGGTTTTTAATTCCTTTTTTTTTATCTTCGCAAAAAAACTCAACAACTATTGAATTGGATCGGGTCTAATTCCCTTTCCTTCAACATTTTCTCTTTATAGCACCTACACTGCGAATGCCAAGTGCAGCTGCCTTCCTTTTCTCAAAGAGAGGAATGCAGATGTTATAATGCAGACTAACAAATAATGTGGGTTTGTATCTTTAACGAAATTGTGAACCCCTCCCCTTAGATTTTTTCATAATTCACCCCCCCCCCCCCATTTTTAAAAGAAAAGCTGGAACAATATGTTTATTTTTCTTCATAAAAGTGATTTTAAATAAAATAGCTCTTTTTCTAAAATAAAAATAAAATATTGAAAAATTTTGCTTGCAGTAATGACCCTCCCCCGTTCATAACCAAGAAATACTGAATATTGCTTTAAAAACATAGGCGCAAGATATTTGTCATTATAAATGAATGATGGGGGGGGGGGGGGGGTGTAAGAACCAATTTTATTAGCTTTTTTTCCTTGTGAGTTGAAAATTACACTGAAATACTTGACATGTTCTTTTTATATTTTCATGAGCACAATGTAAGGTCACCGAAATAAACCAATATTTTGAGCAGCAGCAGTTTTCTGTTGACAAATAATCTTCTAGAAAAAAACGTGATTGTTTATAAAAATTAAGATGTATTTTGAAAATATATATATATATATTTATACATACGTTGTCAATTTTTGAAATTAATGAAATTGTAGCATTTTTATTAAGGTATTATTCCACCCTGCCGCGCGAACTCGTAGTTTAAGAATTCATTTTTTGAAAATTGCAAGTCGAATTTGGACACATAAAATTTCGATCAATTTATACTTGAAAATTGTTTCTCACTTTTGATCAACTTTTTTTATGTTGTAAACTAAAAATGAAATAATGAGAATAACCGCACACTAAAAGCAGATGCAACGAGATTGCTGTACAATTGCAGAAGAACTAACACGTGGCATCGAAGAGGCAAAAAAAAAAACGCTACGAAAAAAAAGTTTACGGCTGGTAAAGATGAAAATTATTATCGTACTTTGATTGAGTTGAGTTTGTATTGTTTACAATTTCGGAATAATAAGAAACATGACAAACTAAAAGCAGTTGGTATAATATTATTGCATAATGACATCTAATGACCTCTGGTTCTACTTTTAGCACATAGCTGTAGTCCATCAACATTTCCCATTTTAATGAATTTAAACAACTGAATCATGTCCCCTCTCTCCTTTGCTCAAGACTATACATATTGACCCTTTTCAGCCTAACCTCATAATCTAATTCTGAAAGACCACTCACCAATCTTGTAGATCTCCTTTGAACAACCCTTTCCAATAGGGTAATATCGTTTTTTAGGTACGGAGACCAAAACTGAACAGCATACTCCAAATGAGGTCTTACCAAACTTCTGTATAATGGCAAACTTCCTTAGACCTGTTCGAAATAACCTTATTGATAAATCCAAGCATCCTGTAAGCTGTTACTTACTCTGCTGACTGGACTTGAAGTCGTGACTAATCAATACTCCTTAGATCAACAACTCTGCTTCTGCTTCCCTAATGATGGAACCTTGTAAATAATAGGTTGCATGTTTATTCCCATGACTAAAATGAAACACTTGACGTTTCCCAATATTAAAAGACATACCCCCAGGGCTGCCGGATTTTAGCCGGGCTAAAAAAAGCCGGCTTTCACCTTTTCAAATTTATAATACATATAATGCTTTTTTTTAACACGTTGACTGCCAACCTACGAGATAACTTGTAGTAGGTGAACTTGTTGAGGAGACCTTGTCTTGTTGTTGCCGACTGTTTTGCATTTTTCAATACATTTATAAAAAGTTAGTAAATTCTTACTTAATAAAATGTTTTGTACAATAAATGTTTTAATTAAATTAAACTATCGTCTGGAGATCCACAAACTACAAACAGCGCTGGCAGTCAGCGTGTCGGCAGTCAACATGTTAAAGAACCTGTGCTATATTAAAACAAAAAAAATTCTCATTAATGTTGTTTTGTATTACAACTAGTCTGTACTTTTGAATCCATTGCATATATTTTGTCCATTTTTAAATACATTGGTTACATAGGTACACTCATCTATACCCAGTTTTCTAGGGTAATTCTTGCTCACCGTGAGGGGGGGGGGGGGGGGGTTGGATTGTTGGTCACCGATATTCTACAGAAATTCAGAAGTTTTTCATATTCATTTCCCCCTAAACGTTACTAGACCTCACTTGTTAGGTCTACATTATTTATTAATATACTATTGATCTACTTGTTTTCAAACAATTTATTTTTTGAAAAAATATATACTTACTCATGATAATACAAGAAGATAATTATGTGCATATTATGGATTATGTACCATGTATTTAGCTATTTTCTACTATAACTATGACCAGAATTATGTTTATTTTTACTTTAACCAGAGTTTTGTTTACTTTAAATGTTTCACGACTAATGCTTCTGCAAAAGATGCAAAAAATTGCAGTTAAAAATTATTAAATGAGTGTCAAGAATAATTCTAATGACAAAAAAAATTAAATCAATGCCTGATACTAATACAAATGCTTTACCATCAGAAAGAAGGCTGGATTTTGAAGCATCAGAGAGCTAGAAATACCCGAGGCTGAGAATAATAACAAAAATGGGCCGCTACTAGGAAAAAAAATCGAATTTTTTCAACCTCTGAGAAATTTTAGTACTTATGAATAAATTTTGTGAATTTTTTTACGTCCAAACAACGTACAATAGTATTGTTTTTTTGTCCACCGAAAAATAGCAATATTTCAGCTTTTAACAAACTAACAAATCCATAAAAGTAGCACATTAAATATAAACGAAAAACAATCAGAGAAGACTATCGGTTTTTTTTTTTTTTTTTCAAAACATTTTTTAAATATGAAATGCCGGCTACATTAAAAAGTACCATTAAAAAAAATCATACCATTTTCCCCTTCATCTAAGAGTGCTTCTTGTAGCCTTTTCACCAATTCCGCTTTTAATCCTGAAGTTGGTAACCCTCGGTTGGATAAATGTTCCCTTAAGTCTATCACACGTAATTTAGATAAATTTTTAGGGTCCAAATCAGCCATTTTAATACTATGAGTCCATAAATATCCTACTGTTTATCATTTTCTTGCACAAAGTCAGCTTTCCAAATTTTTTTATTCATTTCATTTCATTTCATTTCATCTCCTTGGTGTAGCGATAAGATGAGAGGTCTGGAAAAAGCGGAAAAAGACTCTCTTCTCATCAACACGAATATTTTTAGCACTTGTGTAGTTATTTATGAGCGATACGTGTTTGTTGACGTCTGCGGATATCAATAAGTAAATATAAGCACTTTTAAGACCAAACATAGCATTAAACTCCTAATCAAACTATCTACACCACGCATTCTAGGATAGGATTGCAGTTTAACAGTAATAATATATAAATAAAAGGCTTTTGCTGTAGCTTTTTTCATCCTTAATAATAGAGTTAGCATAGATAATACCACGTTTCCTCTCTCGCCATCCTCTTCTAGACTTATCTGTAGTTTCGTACCTAGAATCAAATGCTTTCTGTTTCGTCTTAGCAGAGGCTGTCGTTGCTTAATACATCAATTATAAGTGAAATAGTAAAAACTTGAAAATGTCGAAAAACATTTTTAAATGTAGGGGGGAAAATATTTAAATTTGACATATTTCGATGTCAATCTGTACCTGGAATTCGACCATTTTAACGGATAAGGTTCTTGAAACATAGAATTATGTCGAAATATGTTTTTTTACCGACCTTATTTTTAAAACTCATTTTTACTCCTTCTTCTGAAGTTTTAAATCAATTAATAATCAACAAAAGCGTTCATTTTGCAATATTCTGTTTTATACATCAATTATAAGCAAAATAGTAAAAACTTGAAAATGTCGAAAAACATTTTAGAATGTTGGGAAAAAAATATTCAAATTTGACATATTTCGATGTCAATCTGTATCTGGGATTTGACTATTAATAATGGATAAGCTTCTTGAAACATAGAATTATGTCGAAATATGTTTTTTTACCGACTTATTTTCAAAACTCATTTTTACTCCTTTTGATGTTTTAAATCAATTAATAATCAACAAAAGCGTTTATTTTGCAATAATCTGTTTTATACATCAATTATAAGCGAAATAGTAAAAACTTGAAAATGTCGAAAAACATTTTAAAATGTTGTGAAAAAAATATTCAAATTTGACATATTTCGATGTCAATCTGTATCTGGGATTTGACTAACGGATAAGCTTCCTGAAACATAGAATTAGGTCGAAGTATGTTTTTCACAGACTAATTTTTAAAACTCATTTTTTACTTATTGGTTAGAAGTTTTAAATCATTTAAAAACTTTCATTTAACAATATTCCGATTTACACATGAATTATACAGGGGGCCATGCCTCCAGAGCGATGGCGTTTTCCCCCATAATGACAACGACCCTCCCAAATTTGCCAAATAGTCGACCAAGTCCCCCCCTCAAATGTCCCTAAAACGACCGCACTCCCATAAAATCTCAGTGCCGCAACCTGCGCCATCATGCCCCCCCCCCCCGCCCCCCCCCCGAGTTTAAGCAAAATAGTAAAAACCGAAAATGTCGAAAAACATTTTAGAATGTTAGGAAAAAACTATTCAAATCTGACATACTTTGACGTCAATCTGTATGCGGGATCTGACTTTTGATAGGAGATAAAGTTCTTGAAACATAGAATTAGGTCGAAGTATGTTTTTTTTACCGACTTATTTTTGAAACTAATTTTTTAGTTCTTGTTTCGAAGTTTTAAATAAATTAACAATTTACAAAAACCGTTTATTTAACGATATTTTGATTTATACAGGAAAGAATCAGGGGTGCCCCCCCTAGGGAACTGACGCACCCCGCTAAAAACTGCGAAGAAACCTCCTCAAATTTTCCAAACAGTTGACCAAGCCCCCCCCCCCCAAACAATATGAGTGTTGCAGTTTGCGCCATGTCCCCCCCCCCCCCAAATCCCGGAGTTATTAGCAAAATAGTAAAAATTGAAAATGTCGAAAAATATTTTTAAATGTTAGAAAAAAACATTCAATCTGACATGCTTCGACGTCAATCTGTATGAAACTTGGGATGAGGAATTTCAAGTTTCGTCACAGGTCACATGATTTCGAGGTCACGTGATTTTGTTTTCGTTTGCTTGATCAGCATGGTGATCGGTTATGAAAAGCTGTCAATGCAGGAACAATCCTGACAGATAAATGAACGGTTATCACGTAATAAGAATTCAAGTAAGTAGCTTCTTTCTAAGTTTCCAAATGCATCCTGATATTAAATTATTAATTGTTAATTCACATGAATATCACTCATTCTCTGTATAATATTCGTTCATTTCAGCAAAAAAAGTTTCGGTAACAAACAGTTCTCAGAAACAGACTGGAACATGTAAAATGGCGAAAGAATTAAAATTCTCTAAATTTTAAATCGAGTTTTTAATGTAATGATTTTAATACTAATAATCAAGCATTAATTTCACGTAAGTTCTTATCTTTCAGGTGCATTTTAAAATTTGATTTTAATATTGCTGACAAACGCCTTATTGTTGGCTATGTCTATGATTGAGAATTATGTTACTTCCAAGCAGTTCATTGAGTTGTGAGTACATGTAGTTAGGCTTTCTCTTTCTGCACTAGATGAAAGAGGAGAAGATAACTAATGTTGCAAAAATTAGCACTTTTATTCCCCCATAGACCCCTGTGTAGAGTTTTAAATTCTTTGCTTACTAATATTTTTCTTTGAAGACTTCTACTGAGAACTACTACTAGAAGGATATGATAATTTTGTGTAACTGAAGGCCAGGACGAGTAGATTTTAGGCCATGGAGGGAGCTATAATGTTATTTGGGGTTAATGAAATGATCCTTATTTATTAGTTTTACATTATAATACACCTATCCCTCGATTTACACGAAAGATAGGTTCTGCTCAAAACCGTGTGAATCAAGCTTATTTAGAGCCAAGTAGGCCTATTTTCCGCTCTCATTTAGTTCACCGAAAAGAAATGATTTCTTATTTAGTAACACAAAAGGGTGTGTATACCTATTTACAAAAGTGTACACAAAAGGGTTTTTTGTCCCATGAATGAATACATTATAACAGAAAATGTGATTGAAAAGTTCCGTGACACATTCTAAACAGCAAAATAAATAAATCTAAAATGTATTTTCCAGATTCCTCATATTGACAATTAAATTTAAATCCTCAGTTTCAAACATTGAGTTATTGCAAAATCTCTGACAATTCAAAATGGTTGTGAAGATTTTAGGCTTTTTATTGTGTATGAGCATTTAAATGAAAAAGTATATGTACATTATTGTTAACATTGAAGAAATAGTTTCCTAAAAAATTATAGTATCTTTTTAAGTTGTATTAAGCCCAGGGCTGCAAAAAAGCCGTCTTTTATTTAAAAAGGCCGGTCTTTATTGGCTTTTTTCAATTAGGCACAATACCTTACCTATTTACAATTTGTACTTCTATTATGTTAATTTATGTTGCTATTGTGAATTTGTGTAAAATGAAGCTCAAATCTTTCTTTTAATGAAGTTTATTTTAAGTTGGATTCAGAATTATTTTGTGAACTGCATGAATGTATTTTACAATATGGAATACCATTTTCGGGTTTGTGTGCTTAATTTCGTGAGGATCTCTCATTAAACCTTCGCCTAATATTATAGCTAGTACGCAATTGTTTTTTTTTTCAACACAAAAGGAGAAGGAAATTAAATCCAGGTTGGGAGAGAGGAATGGAATTCTTCTATAGTCGAGCACAATACCTTATCTTTATAAATATGAGAAGCTATTTTATTACAGATTCAAGTACATACTTCTCACTTAAAATGGATTTTGACATTAAGACTTTAATTACTTTAAAATAATTCAGAATACTGAAACTTGCAATAAAGAACTATGTTCGTTAATTTTTTCTAGCATACATTTGACACTACCAACAAAAAAGCCCTTTGCTCAAGGCGAGAAGAGTAAGAAAAACAGTGATTTGAAGTATTTTTCTTTTTGTTAACAAAATACTTAACATAATTTTGAATTGAAGTACATTTATTTTCCAGTTCGTGTGCTTAGTCTCGGGACTCGCTTATGAACTGTCGTCCAATATGACAGATAGCACAAGACAATACATGAAAGATTTTATTACATCACAAAGAAAGGAAATAACAGAAATACACCCAGGGCAAGGTGGGAATCGAACCCACGACCTCGTTACTGCGCGCAAGCAGCGGGCGGAAACTGGTACTAAGACCGCTCGGCCACCGAGGCCCCTACTTAACATAATCCTAATTAACTAAACTAGTACTTACCTACAACACCACTCATGGCAAAAATTTAAAAGAGTCGCCTGTGGGGAGTAGTTAGCTCACTTTTATATAAGAGAAATTTTTTTTAATACATAGCATTAAAAATTTTCTAAGATCAATATCATTCTAGTACAATTTAACGTTGACCAGCAGGTCTGCTTCAAGATGAGCATCTTTATTTTATGCAATTTATTTGACAATTGACAAATAGCTTTTATTTTTATTTGGATCAGAGAACTAGTTAAGGTTCTGAAAAGGCATTAAGAAAAGCTAAAGATACTTTAAAATATGCAAAAGATTATTAGTTATAGACTAAGGCAAATGGTTAATAATATTTAGTTCATATAGCAGTGTTAAGTCAACTTTTGAATTCTTAGTGAAAATCTTTGAAAATAAATCTTTTAAACTGTATTGAATTTAAATAAATTTCTAATAAGGTGCACTTTCCTTTTGCTATTTCTGTAATGTATCATTCTATTAAATAATTTTCATTCTTATTTCAATTATTTTGCTATTGCAGTAAAAATTTAATTGTATGAACGCTATAAATATAATTTTTTATTTAATACTTTGTTGGGAAAATGTTTAAACTTTTTTTAATAAAAGCCGGCCTTTTTTAAGCGGTTTAAACAAAAACCAGCCAGCCAGCTTTTTTTTGGCCCAGTTAAAATCCTACAGCTCTGAAAGTCCTTGATATGATAAAACAATAGTGAAGTGCTTTACTAGTAGACTAAAATACTTATCGAGTACTAATATTGTAGTTGAACTATCAACCTCAAAATATGCGCCAACCATAATTAAAATTGCTAGTTTCCAAAACTTCTGGACAATCAGACTTGATACAGATCATGCTTATCAAGCCCAGCTCTGTCAATGAAGAAATCACCCTTCCTTCGGAAGAGACACATCATTGTAGAATTAGGGGATGTAATTACTCTTATGTTGCGATGCATTGCAATGTAAAAAAGTGAATTTGCATTTGCACAATTTGAATAATTGCTCATTTATTAAACGATTGAATGTATAATTTTTAATTTAACTGATAATTTATTGAAAAATACAAGTAATTTTTCTTTGAATTTTCATTTTACAATATTTTTATTTGTTTAAATAAATATATTTTTAAAAATATTCTTCAAAATATGTACACATTTACAATTGTATTATGTGATTGGCGAAATGAAGCTCCTTGTTTTCTTATAATGCTTTGACATAAGCCAATAAATATACTTTTGTAGAAATTGTATTTCATCTTTGAGAACCAAGGTAAGTTTTAAGTAACATTTTGAGAGATGGGCTTTCCACCATTTGAATGTATTTTGTTCAAAGGAAACTTTAGCCATTGACATATAATTAATTCTTCCTTTAAAGTTATTGATTGTGCATCTGTTTGAATCAGATATTGTACTTATAAAACTTAAAAATCCTTTTTGTTCTTGATTTCTTCCCCCCCCCCCCCAATTGTGAGGTTATACAGTTGTTCAAACTATGCAAAAATTATTATTTCTCATGTTGCCATTCACCAACTATGCTTAGTTTCCTCAGGAGACAAAATGAAGTTAAGCCAGTATTTTGGATCACAAAAAGTTGATGAGACTGCTGGGGTCATACATTTTAAGATAATTAAAGATTTCTTCTTTTATAAAATGGTCTTCAGATTCATTTTGAAATAGGCAGAACGATGCAGGAATTGATTAGTCATGTTTATAGGTACTAATTACTGTCAAAAAACTATTAAGGTAAACAAAATATTGTTTAACAAAGGAGCAACAATCTTTAATAAATAAATAATACTTGAAATGAGTGTTATGTAATAATTAAAAAAAAATTAAACACATTAAATACTAATTTTACTTGTAACTACAACACATTTTTTAAATATATATATTATTTAAAGCAAAAAAACAAAACAAAGCAAGTACTGCAATGCATTTTTTTTAAATATATATTTTTTTAAGTAAAAAAAAACAAAGCAAATCAAAGAATTAAAACAAAATAATTAATAAATACTAGGTAAATTTAAAAAACAACCCTGCCTTGAGAATGCAAATTTAACAATAATTTCAACAGTTCAGGATTTTGTAGTTAACGTATAATCCTCGGAGCATGAAGTTTTTTGCGAGAGGGAAAATTATTGTATCTAGATTTCATTGTGCTTAAATGTAAAAGATATATAATAGTAGCAATATAATTTTTGATTATTGAAGGTAAAAAAAAAAAAAAACATAAACCTTTTGAATAATAATGGAAATAATTCCTCTTAATATCTGTTTTTTACTTTATCAGAAAATGCTGCTGCTTTGTAATTTTCTGCAGTTTAAAAAGGCTTTTTTGTTTAATCCTTTCTTTTTGCATTTTTAGCTTGTGCTTAGGTAAGCTATACCAATTGTGATGAGAAGATTTGGATGATAAATTTGGGGTAGAGTTTTGGGAGGTTCATCATATTGGCATGAATTCACATCTGCAAAAAACCATATAGTGTTTTGTTATTAGATGATTATATATTTTTAGCTTTAAACTTTTACTTTGACTTAAAATATTTACTGAGGTCACAGCCTTCCCCCTATATATAGAGCCTATTTTGTATTTTTCACCCTAATATGTTTTTAAATTTTAATTTATGTCCACTAACTTTTGGATTTCAATTAATTATGTTCTTTTTTTGTAAGTCACCCACCCCCATCCCCCAAGTACCACACTACATACTGTATACAAAGCATTTTAATGTACCCTAAATTCTCAGCATATTTGTCCAGTTTTAATCATAAGTTCATGTGACATTCCTATGTCTTATTGTATTCTGAGAAAATATCTGCTCTGTATTTAATTTTATGGCTTTTAATAAATATTTTTAGAAATTGTTTTTCTCTTGTTTTTGTTCAGGTGTGATATTGCATTTTGCTAAAATAAAAAGAAATCTATTGGTAAAGTTATTATTTTTCTGTCACATATATTTCAGTAGCTTAAAAAAACTTAAGTACAATTTGCCCTTTGAATAAATTGCTGGTTTTTATTTATTTATTTTAATACAATGTTCCTAATCTTTGTTATAGAGACTCGTCTTCTCAAAAGCAGTTTATAAAATAACAGTTGTATAATAAAATTGAATTTTTTGCATTGATATTTAAGATAAAAATTAATATGAATAGGTTAATGCTTGAAATTACTGGTATCGGTATTTTAGAAGTTTAAGAATGTTTCAGCATTCCTTTTTGTTTATTTTCTGGAAAAAATAGTAAAGTGAAGTTTAGGGCAAGTTGGTATTCTACTACAAATTCAAAATCTCTTGTACACCAATTGTTTTGACCACTTAAATTGTATTTTATTATTATTTTGTTTTATGTATTTATTTTTGAAATATTTGTAAAGTGACAATCCAATTCTATATTCCTAGTTTTGTTTGAAAAGTGCTTCGTTTTCCGGAAAATCGACGTAGGTAAAAAATCTAGTTCTATGTTCAAGTCATATATTTTTTAATGTTATAGAAGTGTTGCGTTTTGATGCAGATTGACGTCGGTCAAAAATATCGTTTTATGTTCAGGAACCATATTTTTTAACGTTCGAGAAGTGTTACGTTTTTATGCAGATCGACGTCGATCAAAAATCTAGTTCTATATTCCCAGCCAATATTTTTTAACGTTAAAGCAGTGTTGCGTTTTGATGCAGATTGACGTCGGTCAAAAACTTCGTTTTATATTCCGGAACTATATTTTTTAACGTTTGACAAGTGTTAAGTTTTGATGCAGATTGACACAGATAAAAATGATAGATCTATATTCATCATCTATATTTTTTAACGTTAAGTTTTTACACAGATCGGCGTCGATGAAAAATCTAGATCTATATTCAGGACTTATATTTTTTAACGTTTGACAAGTGTTAAGTTTCGATGCAGATTGACATAGGTAAAAAAGATAGATCTATATTTTTTCGGCAAATTTTTCTACGTCGATCGGTAAGTCGTGCTACAAGGGATTGCCTCCAGTTTTTCTTTTTGTACCAGGTTTAGCTGAAGTTCGGGGAGAGCTTTACAGGTAGAGTTTGTGCAACATCCGTTATTAATAATTCAACATATCTATTTTTCGAAGGAGAAGCTAAGTAAGGGTTCTTTGAATTTTTAAATGTGAGCTTGAAAGCTTGATTATTTTTACTCTTGCCGATAGGACGGCGCAGTGGTAAAAGGCGCAGGCCTTGTACGCCAAAGTTCGCAGGATCAAACACGCGGGATCTTAAAGATCCCTTGTTGAGTATCCGTTTGGCGTGGGTACTCTCGGCTAAATTAAATTCCTAGTGCACAGTCTGCATCAGTTAGAGCTCAGGTGCAGCCATCTAGGGGGAACTGAGCGTCAAAAATTGCCGCAATGATACTACACTCATTTTTTGCTGCCGCTGAAAGAGTTGGTACCAATCTCTGAGAACGCACTACAATGTTTAAGAACCAATATATGTAGCCAATTAGAAAAAAAAAAAACTTTCACTGCTGCTTCCACAAACCCATTGTTTTCTGGGTACCTGATATGGGACTTCAGGTAATAATGCTTAAATTGGTATGCTCCAGAAAATTGCTGGAACTCAGATGTTCGAGTTGCGTCAAATTGGGGACCATTGTCAGATCTGACAATGACTGGTATTCCGTGTCTGGAGAAGAATGATTTGCAATGCAGAATCATTTCTGTGGATGTACGTCTTTATAGTTCGCAATTTCTGGATAGCTTACCAGTAGATAACAGTGCGATTGAAGCTTAAACAGCTTCATCCCAGACAACCACCTATCTCCAAACTACAGCCTGTCCAACGGATTACGAGTTGGATATGAAGCTTATCCTGTGGACATCTGTGGCATGTCCAACTGATCCAGGAATATCCAGAAGTGGTAGAAAAGGTTGCAACGTTTGGACGTCTGGATGTCCAGAAGTGCATAGGACAGGCTATAGATAAGCAGGGGAGGTTTTGGATGGCTCACAGAAATGCTGTGGATATCTCTTTCCTATCCATAAGATATCGTATCCAGATATCTTCTAGATATCCTGTAACTGTTAAATAGATGTGTATTTTAAATCTTCTAGATGTATTTGAGATATCCAATAGGATATGATCTGGATATAATGTTTGTTTTATATTTTTAAGCTGTAAAGAGTGTTAAAAATTGCTACTTTTTGTATCAATGAAATAAGTTATTTATAAATATTCAATTTTACAGGCTGAATGCAGTTATATGGGACGTTTTTACATACATAATTGTGAGTAAAAATTTTTTACTCAGAATTCTGAATAAAATAACTACAATAAACCAGTAAAAATATTGATATTTATAAATTATTTATTTATTTATTTATTTATACAAAAATTGCAATTTTTGAACTCTTAAATTTTACAGCTTTAAAATAGAAAAAATAATCATAATGCTTCATTAATATTAGTGAAGTTAATTATTATTTATAAATATTAAAAATTCTCATTTAATAGAAGTTTCTTTTCAAACATGATTTTTACATAAAAACATGCATTTTTACATGATTTTGAACTTTTGTAGATCGGAGAACTTTTAACCAAATTCTTCATTTAGGAACGTTATAAAAACTTTGCATAAAAAATCAAGTTTTTATTCTTATAATAGAATCAAATTTAATCTTATCATAGAATCTGATCAACCCCCCCCCCCCCCCCCACCGAAAGAAAAACCAGTCCTTTTGGTTTCAATAAATAAAATTATAAATAATTAAATACAAATAAAATATGAATAAAATTAAAATGTTTAAATATGTGAATAATTACAATTTATAATGCATTGTACTGAAGTGATATTTTAAGACATGAATAATAGGACAAATATTACTTCTAAATTCTTCTCATTAATTCATCCATAGAATTAAATATGTTCTTGAAATATGGTTAGATCTCGATTCTATGAATGAATAATAATTTGAATTCCTTAATAAAAAACTCAATAAGTTCAATTTAATTAATATTTGCATAATATAAAATACATCATTATATATAATCATTCGTACTCCAAAGACAAGCTACAGTGAAGATTGGACAACATAATAAACAATGCATATTTATATAAAAATAGTTTTGCACTATAGTGTTATTAATTAATTCATTAATTATTTTTTATTTTTTGCCAAATAGACGTTATGAAAGACACACACATAGTAATAATAATAACAACAACATTAATAATTCACTTCACCTGTATAATTACTTTTGAACGTTGCGTTTCACGACCAATTTTATGCAGATGTTTTAGTGATAATTTATCCATGCAAATTAACTACTGCAGTAATTACCGGTAACTACTGCAGCAATAACCAAGATCTATCCCAGTAGGGGAATAAGGCCGTTTCTGCCCCAGCAGGCGGATCCGGATCAGGGGGCGTGGCCGATCCGCCTCCCAATACCCCCAAGCGTTAGTCGAGTGGAGTTGAGTTGTATGCCCTCAGGCATTTTTCGAGTAGAGTTGAGTTGTATGCCCTCAGGCGTTTTTCAAGTAGAGTTGAGTTGTTTTTCAAAAGTTTATAGTTTTGGAATGGCAACACTTTTTAGTTTCAGTTTAACACTTAATGTAAAACCGATTGTGACACCATCTACGAGAAGAAAATGGAACTATTATTGAACTTAGAATAATTTTCAATGTTTTAGAATTCGAGCATTAAATATTAACAAAAAATTAATTATAATGTATAATGAATTAGATTTAATATCGTTAATTATATCCTGATACAGCTTTATTTATGTTTTCGACTTAGAAAGATAGTCCCAACCAAGTATCACCTATTATATACTTTCTTTCTATATAAAATTGCTTTCAAAATTACTTTCAATAGATGGGATTCGAACTCCAAACTTTCTAACACAAAAAAAACATCCATGATCTTAATTAGCAGCGCGCTTTGCTGATTAACCCATGAATGTTTTCAACTTTACACGTTAGAATTTGTTTCTAACAGAATGCAAACATCTGAGAATGTATCCATTCAGGGTACATTTGACGAAAGTTATAATTCCTGCAGCATTGCAAGACATGAACAAACTTGTATTGCGCTAAAAGATTGAAATCATAGTGCAGGTGTTTTTTTATGGCTTTAGATCCTTTGTGACGATCGGACAGAAAAGAAAAGGTCCCCTTTCCAGCCCTATAGGCATACTTTCTCTTTATACATTGAATGAAGTGATTGACAAAGATCGCTTTCCTTTTCACATACAAAGCATCTCCATTGTACTTAATTTTTAACTGTAGATAATGGATACATTTTTTTTTTTTTTTTTTTTTTTTTTTTTTTTTTTTTTTTTTTTTTTTTTTTTTTTTTTTTTTTTTTTTTTTTTTTTTTTTTTTTTTTTTTTTTTTTTTTTTTTTTTTTTTTTTTTTTTTTTTTTTTTTTTTTTTTTTTTTTTTTTTTTTTTTTTTTTTTTTTTTTTTTTTTTTTTTTTTTTTTTTTTTTTTTTTTTTTTTTTTTTTTTTTTTTTTTTTTTTTTTTTTTTTTTTTTTTTTTTTTTTTTTTTTTTTTTTTTTTTTTTTTTTTTTTTTTTTTTTTTTTTTTTTTTTTTTTTTTTTTTTTTTTTTTTTTTTTTTTTTTTTTTTTTTTTTTTTTTTTTTTTTTTTTTTTTTTTTTTTTTTTTTTTTTTTTTTTTTTTTTTTTTTTTTTTTTTTTTTTTTTTTTTTTTTTTTTTTTTATCCGTTTGGCGTGGGTACTCTCGGCTAAATTAAATTCCTAGTGCACAGTCTGCATCAGTTAGAGCTCAGGTGCAGCCATCTAGGGGGAACTGAGCGTCAAAAATTGCCGCAATGATACTACACTCATTTTTTGCTGCCGCTGAAAGAGTTGGTACCAATCTCTGAGAACGCACTACAATGTTTAAGAACCAATATATGTAGCCAATTAGAAAAAAAAAAAACTTTCACTGCTGCTTCCACAAACCCATTGTTTTCTGGGTACCTGATATGGGACTTCAGGTAATAATGCTTAAATTGGTATGCTCCAGAAAATTGCTGGAACTCAGATGTTCGAGTTGCGTCAAATTGGGGACCATTGTCAGATCTGACAATGACTGGTATTCCGTGTCTGGAGAAGAATGATTTGCAATGCAGAATCATTTCTGTGGATGTACGTCTTTATAGTTCGCAATTTCTGGATAGCTTACCAGTAGATAACAGTGCGATTGAAGCTTAAACAGCTTCATCCCAGACAACCACCTATCTCCAAACTACAGCCTGTCCAACGGATTACGAGTTGGATATGAAGCTTATCCTGTGGACATCTGTGGCATGTCCAACTGATCCAGGAATATCCAGAAGTGGTAGAAAAGGTTGCAACGTTTGGACGTCTGGATGTCCAGAAGTGCATAGGACAGGCTATAGATAAGCAGGGGAGGTTTTGGATGGCTCACAGAAATGCTGTGGATATCTCTTTCCTATCCATAAGATATCGTATCCAGATATCTTCTAGATATCCTGTAACTGTTAAATAGATGTGTATTTTAAATCTTCTAGATGTATTTGAGATATCCAATAGGATATGATCTGGATATAATGTTTGTTTTATATTTTTAAGCTGTAAAGAGTGTTAAAAATTGCTACTTTTTGTATCAATGAAATAAGTTATTTATAAATATTCAATTTTACAGGCTGAATGCAGTTATATGGGACGTTTTTACATACATAATTGTGAGTAAAAATTTTTTACTCAGAATTCTGAATAAAATAACTACAATAAACCAGTAAAAATATTGATATTTATAAATTATTTATTTATTTATTTATTTATACAAAAATTGCAATTTTTGAACTCTTAAATTTTACAGCTTTAAAATAGAAAAAATAATCATAATGCTTCATTAATATTAGTGAAGTTAATTATTATTTATAAATATTAAAAATTCTCATTTAATAGAAGTTTCTTTTCAAACATGATTTTTACATAAAAACATGCATTTTTACATGATTTTGAACTTTTGTAGATCGGAGAACTTGGAACCAAATTCTTCATTTAGGAACGTTATAAAAACTTTGCATAAAAAATCAAGTTTTTATTCTTATAATAGAATCAAATTTAATCTTATCATAGAATCTGATCAACCCCCCCCCCCCCCCCCCACCGAAAGAAAAACCAGTCCTTTTGGTTTCAATAAATAAAATTATAAATAATTAAATACAAATAAAATATGAATAAAATTAAAATGTTTAAATATGTGAATAATTACAATTTATAATGCATTGTACTGAAGTGATATTTTAAGACATGAATAATAGGACAAATATTACTTCTAAATTCTTCTCATTAATTCATCCATAGAATTAAATATGTTCTTGAAATATGGTTAGATCTCGATTCTATGAATGAATAATAATTTGAATTCCTTAATAAAAAACTCAATAAGTTCAATTTAATTAATATTTGCATAATATAAAATACATCATTATATATAATCATTCGTACTCCAAAGACAAGCTACAGTGAAGATTGGACAACATAATAAACAATGCATATTTATATAAAAATAGTTTTGCACTATAGTGTTATTAATTAATTCATTAATTATTTTTTATTTTTTGCCAAATAGACGTTATGAAAGACACACACATAGTAATAATAATAACAACAACATTAATAATTCACTTCACCTGTATAATTACTTTTGAACGTTGCGTTTCACGACCAATTTTATGCAGATGTTTTAGTGATAATTTATCCATGCAAATTAACTACTGCAGTAATTACCGGTAACTACTGCAGCAATAACCAAGATCTATCCCAGTAGGGGAATAAGGCCGTTTCTGCCCCAGCAGGCGGATCCGGATCAGGGGGCGTGGCCGATCCGCCTCCCAATACCCCCAAGCGTTAGTCGAGTGGAGTTGAGTTGTATGCCCTCAGGCATTTTTCGAGTAGAGTTGAGTTGTATGCCCTCAGGCGTTTTTCAAGTAGAGTTGAGTTGTTTTTCAAAAGTTTATAGTTTTGGAATGGCAACACTTTTTAGTTTCAGTTTAACACTTAATGTAAAACCGATTGTGACACCATCTACGAGAAGAAAATGGAACTATTATTGAACTTAGAATAATTTTCAATGTTTTAGAATTCGAGCATTAAATATTAACAAAAAATTAATTATAATGTATAATGAATTAGATTTAATATCGTTAATTATATCCTGATACAGCTTTATTTATGTTTTCGACTTAGAAAGATAGTCCCAACCAAGTATCACCTATTATATACTTTCTTTCTATATAAAATTGCTTTCAAAATTACTTTCAATAGATGGGATTCGAACTCCAAACTTTCTAACACAAAAAAAACATCCATGATCTTAATTAGCAGCGCGCTTTGCTGATTAACCCATGAATGTTTTCAACTTTACACGTTAGAATTTGTTTCTAACAGAATGCAAACATCTGAGAATGTATCCATTCAGGGTACATTTGACGAAAGTTATAATTCCTGCAGCATTGCAAGACATGAACAAACTTGTATTGCGCTAAAAGATTGAAATCATAGTGCAGGTGTTTTTTTATGGCTTTAGATCCTTTGTGACGATCGGACAGAAAAGAAAAGGTCCCCTTTCCAGCCCTATAGGCATACTTTCTCTTTATACATTGAATGAAGTGATTGACAAAGATCGCTTTCCTTTTCACATACAAAGCATCTCCATTGTACTTAATTTTTAACTGTAGATAATGGATACATTACTTGATGGTGGTGAATATCGGCTTAATGAAAACAAAAATACGTTAATGAGAGATGATTTTTACTCGCAAAAAACATGTTTGATAGTGTTTTCTTCTATTAGCTCCAACCTTTTTTTTCATTGGTGCAGAAGCTACTAGTAGGATTCATTCTGTAAAACAATAGAGAATGTAAGATTTTACTAAATAAAGATGTTTGAACTTGCAAAACAAAATTATTTTCTACTTACAAAATTTTAGAACTTCGCATGAAAATTAAAAAAAAAAAAGTACTTATTCAAACGGTTGAAACTTGGAACTAAAATTTCAACACTGAATCATCAAAAATCCGAAACAATTTAAGCTGTGGGATAAAGATTCGAGACTTAAAAAGTAAATGTAAACTCACTAAAAGAGATTTGAAAATCTGAAAAGAAAAATAGAATAATAACTTCACTAGAAACACTGAAATAGAATCGTAAAACTTGAAAAATTTAAATCACAAAACTTAAATCTATTGCAAAGAGCTTTATGTGAAACGTAAAAGTGCTAAGAGCAAAATGCTAAAACTGAGGAAACTTAGAAATACGTGGAACAAATCATTTACAACTATAAACTTTAAAAACTTAAACTCATTCAGAAAAGAACGGAAATGCAAAATTACAAAACAAAAGTGTTACGCTCTTGCAAAATATTAAAACTTAACGCGAAAAGAAATGTAAGAAAGTACAAAACACCAAAAGTTAAGAGTAGTATAAAAAACTGTTACTTAGATTCATCTAAAACATAACTCGGAAAAAGTAAAAGTAATATATACAAATTGAAAAAACTTATATTCACCTAATTAACATATCAAAATAGCAAGTACAAGACGTTAAAACAGAACGAAAAATGTAAAAGTATGAAACGTAAAATTACAAAACCTAAATTCATCTGGTAAAAGTTAAGTAAAAAGGGTAAAAGCACTAAGAGTGAAAACTACAAAACAGCATGAAAGCTAGAAATAAAAAATATACAACATCAGAACTTAAATTCATCAAGAAAAACTTAGAAGAAAAAATGTAAAAGTTCGGAAATTTTCAAAACAAAAGTATGATGCACTTGCAAAATGTTAAAACTTAGTGCAAAAACGTAAAAAGTACTATGTACAAAATGTTAAAATTTAGATTTATCTACTAAAACAGTGAATGAAGATGTAAAATTACTAAGAGTAATATATTAAAACAACACGAAAACGTAAAAGTACTAAGTACAAAACGTAAAAAAAAAAAAAAAATTTATCTGATATAACTTAGACTGAAGTCGTAAAATTACTAAGTACAAAGTGTTAAAACATCATAAAAATGTAAAAATATCAAGTATAAAGCAGCAAAACATAGATTTGTCTGTAGAAATCTTGATCAAAAAAATGTAAAAATTCAAACAACAAAATCCTAAAACTCTGAAAAATTGAAAACACGCAGTACAAAAACAGCAAAACCTGTAAAATTGCTAAGTATAAGGATGCAAAACTTAAATTTTTCCAGAAAAACTTAGAACGAAGTTGTAAAAGTACGGATCTTTTCAAAGTAAAAGCGTTATGTACTTACAAAATGTTAAAACTTAATGTAAAAATGTAAAAAATTCTTCGTCAAAAATATCAAAACTCTGATTTATCTACTGAAACTTAGAATGAAAATGTAATTGAATCAAATGTACTAAGTGTGAAATAGTAAAGTAACATGAAAATGTAAAAGTACTAAGTATATAGCGTAGTCATCAAGTGAAACTTTGTACAAAAATGTCAAACTTAAGTACGAAACTTAAAAGACTTAGATCTGTTTGCAGAAATCTTGATGAAATAACGTAAAAATTCGAACAACAAAATCCTAAAACTCCGAAAAATGTAAAAACACGCAGAACAAAAACAGCAAAACATAGATTTGTCTAATGAAATCTTGATCAAAAATGTAAAAGTTCAAACAAAAAAATCCTAAAACTCTGAAAAATTGAAAACATGCAGTACAAAAACAGCAAAACCTGTAAAATTGCTAAGTATAAGGCTGCAAAACTTAAATTTTTCCAGAAAAACTTAGAACGAAGTTGTAAAAATACGGAACTTTTCAAAATAAAAGTGTTATGCACTTACAAAATGTTAAAACTTAGAATGAAAATGTAATTGAATCAAATGTACTAAGTATGAAATAGTAAAGTAACATGAAATGTAAAAGTACTAAGTATATAGCGTAGTCATCAAGTGAAACGTTGTACAAAAATGTCAAACTTAAGTACGAAACTTAAAAAACTTAGATCTGTCTGCAGAAATCTTGATCAAAAAACGTAAGAATTCAAACAACAAAATCCTAAAACTCTGAAAAAAGTAAAAACACGCAGTACAAAAACAGCAAAACATAGATTTGTCTACTGAAATCTTGATCAAAAATGTAAAAGTTCTAACAACAAAATCTTAAAACTCTGAAAAATTAAAAACATGCAGTACAAAACATCAAAACATGTACAAATGCTAAGTATAAAGCTGCAATACAAATGCTAAGCATAAAACTTAAATTCATCCAGAAAAACTTAGAACGAAAAATGTAAAAGTACGAAACTTTTCAAAACAAAAGTGTGATGCACTTGAAAAACATTAAAACTTAATGCGAAAATGTAAAAAGTACTACGCACAAAATGCTAAAATTTAAACTTATCTACTAAAACAGTGGATGAAGATGTAAAATTACTAAGTAAAATATATTAAAGCAGCAAGAACATGTTAAAGTACTAAGTACAAAAACGTAAATAAATTGATTTATCTACTAAAACATAGACTGAAGTTGTAAAATTACTAACTGTTAAAACATCATAAAATTTGAAAATAGCAAGTATAAACCAACAAAACATAGATCTGTCCACTGAAATCTTGATCAAAAATGAAAAAGTTCTAACAACAAAATCCTAAAACTGATAAATTAAAAACATTCAGTACAAAACGACAAAACATGTAAAAATGGTAAGTAGAAAGCTGCAAAACTTAAACTCAATCAGAAAAACTTAGAACGATGATGTAAAAGCGCGAAACTTTTCAAAATAAAAGTGTTTTACACTTGGAAAATGTTAAAAACTTACGGCAAAAATCTTAAGAATTACTACGTACAAAATGTTAAAACTCTGATTTATCTACTAAAGCAACGCGAAAATGTAAAAGTACTAAGTATATAACGTATTCATTAAGTGAAATTTTGTACGAAAATGTAATCGTTTATGAACGAAACTTAAAAAACTTAGATTTATCTAAAAAAAAATCCCAACTAAAGTCGTAAATGTATGAAATGTAAACTTTCCAAAAATGCAAACATCAAAACTTAGATGTATCTAATAAAATTTAGGGCGAGTAAAAGTGTCAAACTTAATAAAAGTACTAAGTAAAAAACAAAAAACAAAAAAACTAATATTCATCTACTAAAACACAGAAAAACTTAGAACGAAAAGGTAACAGAAAATTTTCAAAATAAACGTGTTATGCACTTGCAAAATGTTAAAACTTAAATTTATCTACTAAAAATCAGAACAAAGATGTAAAAATACTAAGTATAATACATTGTAGCAACACAAAAATTTAAGAGTACTAAATACAAAACGTAAAAAAAGTTAGAGTTATCCAACTAAAACTTAGACTGAAGTCGTAAAATTACCAAGTACGAAATGTTCAAGCATCATAAAAATGACTAAATAACAAGTATAATGTAGCAAAAACATAGATTTCTCCATTGAAATCTTTTAAAAAAATGTAAAAGTTCTAAGGACAAAAATGCTAAAGAAGTGAAAAAATGAAGAATACGCAGTGCCACACAACAAAGCATGTACTAACTATAAAACTTCTAATCTTAAATTCATCCAAGGGAAAAAAACTTAGAAAAAAAATATGTAAACCCAAACGAAAATTTTCAGAAATAAAACTGTTATCCACTTGCAAAGTGTTAAAACTTAATGCAAAAATATAAAAAGTACTGTGTATGAATGTTAAAACTTAGATTTAACAACGAAAACACGGAATGAAGATGTAAAAATATTAAGTATAATATATTAAAGCAACACTAAAATGTAAAAGCACTATGTACAAAGCATCAAAACTTAGATTCATCTAGTAAAACTTGGTACAAAAATGTAAAAGTACTAAGCATAGAACCTCAAATATACATTTATTTAGTAAAAAACAGAACGAAACTGTTAAAGTACTAAAGCCAACGCCTCAAACAAGGATTAATCTATTAAAACAGTATAAAAGCACTACATACAAACTGCAAAATCTCTTAGAACTAAAATTTAAAAATGTAACAAATCATAAAACTTTAAAACTTAACTTCATCCAGAAAAACTTAGAACGGAAATATAAAATTACTGAAGTTTACAAAACAAAAGTGATAGGTATTTGCAAATTGTTAAAAGCAAAAACGTAAAAAGTACGAAACATCAAAACTTGGAGTAGTATAATAACAAAACTGCAACTTCGATTCATCAAATAGGACTTAACTCTAAAATTGTGAAAGAAATGTGAAAACTGATATTCACCTTTTAAAATGTAAAAATATTAAGTACACGATGTTAAAACAGAACAAAATGTAAAGGTACGAAGTGTAAAACTCCAAAAAATTAAATTCCTCTACTAAAAAAATGGTTTGAAAAGTAAAAGTACTACGTACATCAACTAAAAACAACATAAAAATTTAAAAATAGCAAGTACAACACGTTAAAACAGCACGAAAATCTAAAAGTACTAAGTACAATGCATCAAAACTTACGTTGATCCAGAAAAGCTTGAAACGAAAGATGTAAAAGTACGGACATTTTCAAAATAAAGGTGATATGCATTTGCAAAATGTTAAAACTTAATGTAAAAACGTAAAAAGTACCATATACAAAATGTTAACACTTAGATTTATCTACTAAAACCTAGAATGAAGATATAAAAATTCTAAGTATAATATACTAAAGAAACACAAAATTATAAAAGTGCAAAATACTAGAACTATCTATTAAAACTTCAAAACATAGATTCAGCATCAAAATATATAATCTGTTTACAAAAACCTTAATCAGAAATGTAAGAGTTCGAAGAACAAAGTGCTAAAACTTAAAAAAGTAAAGAAACGCAGTACAAAACAATAAAGAATGAAAGAGTACCAACTATAAAGCTTTAAAACCTAATTTCATCCAGAAAAATTTAGAACAAAAATGTAAAGCTACGGAAATTTTCAAAATAAAAGTTTTATGCACTTGCAAAACTTAAATTCATCTACTAAAAATTCGGTTAAAAAAGTAAAAGTACTACTAAGAACAAAAAACTAAAAACAGCATGAAAATCTAAAAGTACTAAGTACAAAACATCAAAACTTAAATTGATCCAGAAAAACTTAGAATAAAAACGTAATTGTACAGTTATTATAAAAATAAGAGTATTATGCATTAGCAAAGCGCTGAAACGTAAGGCAAAAATGTGTAGAATGAAGATGTAAAAATACCAAGTATAATATATTAAAGCCACACAAAAATGCAAAAGTACTAAATACAAAACGTAAAAAATGAAGATTTATCTACTAAAACTTAGATTGATCCCACAAAACTACTGAGTACGAAATGTTAAAACACCATGAAAATTTATAAATAACATGTATAAAGTTTCAAAACATAAATTTATCTACTGAAATCTTGATCAAAAATGATAATGTTCTGAGAACAAAATTATTAAAACTGGGAAAAATTAAAAATACGTAGTACAATGAGTACTACGTAGTCATTGTAGAGAGCCCTAACCAAGCACTGGTTCCCCAACTATAAATTTTCCTCGACAGAAAAGTGTTCACAGTCGGGAAAATATGTAGTTGGGGAACCAGTGTTCGGTTAGGGTTCCTTCATTGTCGGTTAACAGCCACTTCTCTGTTCTCGAGAAGAATAAGTCCAATTGTGACTTTAAGATTAAAGCAGTTTTGATTTAAGCTTTTTTTTTTTTACCTGCTTTATTGTGTTGTACTACGTATTTTTAATTTTTCCCAGTTTTAATAATTTTGTTCTCAGAACATTATCATTTTTGATCAAGATTTCAGTAGATAAATTTATGTTTGGAAACTTTATACATGTTATTTATAAATTTTCATGGTGTTTTAACATTTCGTACTCAGTAGTTTTGTGGGATCAATCTAAGTTTTAGTAGATAAATCTTCATTTTTTACGTTTTGTATTTAGTACTTTTGCATTTTTGTGTGGCTTTAATATATTATACTTGGTATTTTTACATCTTCATTCTACACATTTTTGCCTTACGTTTCAGCGCTTTGCTAATGCATAATACTCTTATTTTTATAATAACTGTACAATTACGTTTTTATTCTAAGTTTTTCTGGATCAATTTAAGTTTTGATGTTTTGTACTTAGTACTTTTAGATTTTCATGCTGTTTTTAGTTTTTTGTTCTTAGTAGTACTTTTACTTTTTTAACCGAATTTTTAGTAGATGAATTTAAGTTTTGCAAGTGCATAAAACTTTTATTTTGAAAATTTCCGTAGCTTTACATTTTTGTTCTAAATTTTTCTGGATGAAATTAGGTTTTAAAGCTTTATAGTTGGTACTCTTTCATTCTTTATTGTTTTGTACTGCGTTTCTTTACTTTTTTAAGTTTTAGCACTTTGTTCTTCGAACTCTTACATTTCTGATTAAGGTTTTTGTAAACAGATTATATATTTTGATGCTGAATCTATGTTTTGAAGTTTTAATAGATAGTTCTAGTATTTTGCACTTTTATAATTTTGTGTTTCTTTAGTATATTATACTTAGAATTTTTATATCTTCATTCTAGGTTTTAGTAGATAAATCTAAGTGTTAACATTTTGTATATGGTACTTTTTACGTTTTTACATTAAGTTTTAACATTTTGCAAATGCATATCACCTTTATTTTGAAAATGTCCGTACTTTTACATCTTTCGTTTCAAGCTTTTCTGGATCAACGTAAGTTTTGATGCATTGTACTTAGTACTTTTAGATTTTCGTGCTGTTTTAACGTGTTGTACTTGCTATTTTTAAATTTTTATGTTGTTTTTAGTTGATGTACGTAGTACTTTTACTTTTCAAACCATTTTTTTAGTAGAGGAATTTAATTTTTTGGAGTTTTACACTTCGTACCTTTACATTTTGTTCTGTTTTAACATCGTGTACTTAATATTTTTACATTTTAAAAGGTGAATATCAGTTTTCACATTTCTTTCACAATTTTAGAGTTAAGTCCTATTTGATGAATCGAAGTTGCAGTTTTGTTATTATACTACTCCAAGTTTTGATGTTTCGTACTTTTTACGTTTTTGCTTTTAACAATTTGCAAATACCTATCACTTTTGTTTTGTAAACTTCAGTAATTTTATATTTCCGTTCTAAGTTTTTCTGGATGAAGTTAAGTTTTAAAATTTTATGATTTGTTACATTTTAAAATTTTAGTTCTAAGAGTTTTTGCAGTTTGTATGTAGTGCTTTTATACTGTTTTAATAGATTAATCCTTGTTTGATGCGTTGGCTTTAGTACTTTAACAGTTTCGTTCTGTTTTTTACTAAATAAATGTATATTTGAGGTTCTATGCTTAGTACTTTTACATTTTTGTACCAAATTTTACTAGATGAATCTAAGTTTTGATGCTTTGTACATAGTGCTTTTACATTTTAGTGTTGCTTTAATATATTATATTTAATATTTTTACATCTTCATTCCGTGTTTTTGTTGTTAAATCTAAGTTTTAACATTCATACACAGTACTTTTTATATTTTTGCATTAAGTTTTAACACTTTGCAAGTGGATAACAGTTTTATTTCTGAAAATTTTCGTTTGGATTTACATATTTTTTTTCTAAGTTTTTTTCCCTTGGATGAATTCAAGATTAGAAGTTTTATAGTTAGTACATGCTTTGTTGTGTGGCACTGCGTATTCTTCATTTTTTCACTTCTTTAGCATTTTTGTCCTTAGAACTTTTACATTTTTTTAAAAGATTTCAATGGAGAAATCTATGTTTTTGCTACATTATACTTGTTATTTAGTCATTTTTATGATGCTTGAACATTTCGTACTTGGTAATTTTACGACTTCAGTCTAAGTTTTAGTTGGATAACTCTAACTTTTTTTACGTTTTGCATTTAGTACTCTTAAATTTTTGTGTTGCTACAATGTATTATACTTAGTATTTTTACATCTTTGTTCTGATTTTTAGTAGATAAATTTAAGTTTTAACATTTTGCAAGTGCATAACACGTTTATTTTGAAAATTTTCTGTTACCTTTTCGTTCTAAGTTTTTCTGTGTTTTAGTAGATGAATATTAGTTTTTTTGTTTTTTGTTTTTTACTTAGTACTTTTATTAAGTTTGACACTTTTACTCGTCCTAAATTTTATTAGATACATCTAAGTTTTGATGTTTGCATTTTTGGAAAGTTTACATTTCATACATTTACGACTTTAGTTGGGATTTTTTTTTAGAAAAATCTAAGTTTTTTAAGTTTCGTTCATAAACGATTACATTTTCGTACAAAATTTCACTTAATGAATACGTTATATACTTAGTACTTTTACATTTTCGCGTTGCTTTAGTAGATAAATCAGAGTTTTAACATTTTGTACGTAGTAATTCTTAAGATTTTTGCCGTAAGTTTTTAACATTTTCCAAGTGTAAAACACTTTTATTTTGAAAAGTTTCGCGCTTTTACATCATCGTTCTAAGTTTTTCTGATTGAGTTTAAGTTTTGCAGCTTTCTACTTACCATTTTTACATGTTTTGTCGTTTTGTACTGAATGTTTTTAATTTATCAGTTTTAGGATTTTGTTGTTAGAACTTTTTCATTTTTGATCAAGATTTCAGTGGACAGATCTATGTTTTGTTGGTTTATACTTGCTATTTTCAAATTTTATGATGTTTTAACAGTTAGTAATTTTACAACTTCAGTCTATGTTTTAGTAGATAAATCAATTTATTTACGTTTTTGTACTTAGTACTTTAACATGTTCTTGCTGCTTTAATATATTTTACTTAGTAATTTTACATCTTCATCCACTGTTTTAGTAGATAAGTCTAAATTTTAGCATTTTGTGCGTAGTACTTTTTACATTTTCGCATTAAGTTTTAATGTTTTTCAAGTGCATCACACTTTTGTTTTGAAAAGTTTCGTACTTTTACATTTTTCGTTCTAAGTTTTTCTGGATGAATTTAAGTTTTATGCTTAGCATTTGTATTGCAGCTTTATACTTAGCATTTGTACATGTTTTGATGTTTTGTACTGCATGTTTTTAATTTTTCAGAGTTTTAAGATTTTGTTGTTAGAACTTTTACATTTTTGATCAAGATTTCAGTAGACAAATCTATGTTTTGCTGTTTTTGTACTGCGTGTTTTTACTTTTTTCAGAGTTTTAGGATTTTGTTGTTTGAATTCTTACGTTTTTTGATCAAGATTTCTGCAGACAGATCTAAGTTTTTTAAGTTTCGTACTTAAGTTTGACATTTTTGTACAAAGTTTCACTTGATGACTACGCTATATACTTAGTACTTTTACATTTTCATGTTACTTTACTATTTCACACTTAGTACATTTGATTCAATTACATTTTCATTCTAAGTTTCAGTAGATAAATCATAGTTTTGATATTTTTGACGAAGAATTTTTTACATTTTTACACTAAGTTTTAACATTTTGTAAGTACATAACGCTTTTACTTTGAAAAGATCCGTACTTTTACAACTTCGTTCTAAGTTTTTCTGGAAAAATTTAAGTTTTGCATCCCTATACTTAGCAATTTTACAGGTTTTGCTGTTTTTGTACTGCGTGTTTTCAATTTTTCAGAGTTTTAGGATTTTGTTGTTTGAACTTTTACATTTTTTTGATGAAGATTTCTACAGACAAATCTATGTTTTGCTGCTTTATACTTGATATTTTTACATTTTTATGATGTTTTAACACTTTGTACTTAGTAATTTTACGACTTCAGTCTAAGTTATATCAGATAAATAATTTTTTTTTTTACGTTTTGTACTTAGTACTTTTACGTTTTCGTGTTGTTTTAATATATTACTCTTAGTAATTTTACATCTTCATTCACTGTTTTAGTAGATAAATCTAAATTTTAACATTTTGTACATAGTACTTTTTACGTTTTTGCACTAAGTTTTAACATTTTGCAAGTGCATCATACTTTTGTTTTGAAAATTTCCGAACTTTTACATTTTTTCTTCTAAGTTTTTCTGGATGAATTTAAGTTCTGATGTTGTATATTTTTTATTTCTAGCTTTCATGCTGTTTTGTAGTTTTCACTCTTAGTGCTTTTACATTTTTTACTTAACTTTTACAAGATGAATTTAGGTTTTGTAATTTTACGTTTCATACTTTTACATTTTTCGTTCTGTTTTAACGTCTTGTACTTGCTATTTTGATATGTTAATTAGGTGAATATAAGTTTTTTCAATTTGTATATATTACTTTTACTTTTTCCGAGTTATGTTTTAGATGAATCTAAGTAACAGTTTTTTATACTACTTTAACTTTTGGTGTTTTGTACTTTCTTACATTTTTTTTTGCGTTAAGTTTTAATATTTTGCAAGAGCGTAACACTTTTGTTTTGTAATTTTGCATTTCCGTTCTTTTCTGAATGAGTTTAAGTTTTTAAAGTTTATAGTTGTAAATGATTTGTTCCACGTATTTCTAAGTTTCCTCAGTTTTAGCATTTTGCTCTTAGCACTTTTACGTTTCACATAAAGCTCTTTGCAATAGATTTAAGTTTTGTGATTTAAATTTTTCAAGTTTTACGATTCTATTTCAGTGTTTCTAGTGAAGTTATTATTCTATTTCTCTTTTCAGATTTTCAAATCTCTTTTAGTGAGTTTACATTTACTTTTTAAATCTCGAATCTTTATTCCACAGCTTAAATTGTTTCAGATTTTTGATGATTCAGTGTTGAAATTTTAGTTCCAAGTTTCAACCGTTTGAATAAGTACTTTTTTTTTTTTAATTTTCATGCGAAGTTCTAAAATTTTGCAAGTAGAAAATAATTTTGTTTTGCAAGTTCAAACATTTTTATTTAGTAAAATCTTACATTCTCTATTGTTTTACAGAATGAATCCTACTAGTAGCTTCTGCACCAATGAAAAAAAAGGTTGGGGCTAATAGAAGAAAACACTATCAAACATGTTTTTTGCGAGTAAAAATCATCTCTCATTAACGTATTTTTGTTTTCATTAAGCCGATATTCACCACCATCAAGTAATGTATCCATTATCTACAGTTAAAAATTAAGTACAATGGAGATGCTTTGTATGTGAAAAGGAAAGCGATCTTTGTCAATCACTTCATTCAATGTATAAAGAGAAAGTATGCCTATAGGGGTGGAAAGGGGACCTTTTCTTTTCTGTCCGATCGTCACAAAGGATCTAAAGCCATAAAAAAACACCTGCACTATGATTTCAATCTTTTAGCGCAATACAAGTTTGTTCATGTCTTGCAATGCTGCAGGAATTATAACTTTCGTCAAATGTACCCTGAATGGATACATTCTCAGATGTTTGCATTCTGTTAGAAACAAATTCTAACGTGTAAAGTTGAAAATATTCATGGGTTAATCAGCAAAGCGCGCTGCTAATTAAGATCATGGATGTTTTTTTTTGTGTTAGAAAGTTTGGAGTTCGAATCCCACCTATTGTAAGTAATTTTGAAAGCAATTTTATATAGAAAGAAAGTATATAATAGGTGATACTTGGTTGGGACTATCTTTCTAAGTCGAAAACATAAATAAAGCTGTATCAGGATATAATTAACGATATTAAATCTAATTCATTATACATTATAATTAATTTTTTGTTAATATTTAATGCTCGAATTCTAAAACATTGAAAATTATTCTAAGTTTAATAATAGTTCCATTTTCTTCTCGTAGATGGTGTCACAATCGGGTTTACATTAAGTGTTAAACTGAAACTAAAAAGTGTTGCCATTCCAAAACTATAAACTTTTGAAAAACAACTCAACTTTACTTGAAAAACGCCTGAGGGCATACAACTCAACTCTACTCGAAAAATGCCTGAGGGCATACAACTCAACTCCACTCGAAAAAGGCCTGAGGGCAAACAACTCAACTCCACTCGAAAAATGCCTGAGGGCATACAACTCAACTCCACTCGACTAACGCCTGAGGGCACGCCTGAGGGTATTGGGAGGCGGATCGGCCACGCCCCCTGATCCGGATCCGCCTGCTGGGGCAGAAACTGCCTTATTCCCCTACTTATCCCCCCAAAGAAACGAGATACATCGTTGTATGTGCAAGTATTTATATTTGTTTCCTTGATAGCTTCTATCATTCCAGAGACTCATTCACTGTTTAAAAAAAACCTGAATTTTCAGAGTGTTTTTTGACTGATTTTTAAGTTCAATACATGTGTTTTCCTTCCAAAAACGGAAATATCACGTCCTGAAACTACAAGAACGGAACTTTTCCGTTTTACGGTTGCAACTGTATTTTCACAACCTGATTTGGATTAACGGAGAAAAAAAAATGTAACTTCTGTCAAATCTCGGGAAAATATTATCAGAAATGGAATCCATCCAAAAATACACTGCAAGAAAAATCTCCTGAAAATAACGGAAAAAGTACGGCAGCAGAGTTGCCGGAAAAATTCCATTTCTGATATTTTCCCAAGACTTGATAGATGTTCCATTTCTTTTTTTTTCCCGTTGATCCTTTTAAATACAGCAACCGTAAATCGGAAAAGTTCCGTTTTCGTACTTACAGGATCGTGAGGTACGTGATATTTCCGTTTTTTAAAGGAAAAACCATTCATTGAAGCACTACTGAAATCTTCCGTTAAAATCAGTCAAAAAACAATCTGAAAATTCAGGTTTGTTTTAAACAGTGTAGTTACAGTAAAAACGAAACATGACAGTATTATTAACATGCCTTTCATTATTTGCTATTTTTTGTGCGAGTCCTACATTTGCAATCCTTCCGTGAATTTTACTGCGTTCAATCAGTTTCAGCTTTATCCCTTTTGTTAATCAATTTCTCAGATTTTGTAAGATATTTTTTAATTATTGATAGCTTCTTTTGAGTGGTTGGTAAGTGCGCTGTTAGGGTTTTCGTCTGCATTGCTGATTTCGTGACAATATTTTTTTTTATCATTAATCATAGAGTATTGTGTTTCGTCACTAATTTGTCAAATGCTGACCTCAGATTAACATGTACGCTAGTCTTGCTGAAGAATAAGATTTCTGGAGTTACATTTGTTGATGTGTACAGAAAACGAATATGGCGCATACATATTATTTAAGGTTAAGGAGAAGATAAAAATATATTGATGCTGGGACAAGGGTGTAAATTCTAGAGTGTTTATCATTTTCTTTCAACTTATAAGGTCTAATACTCTTAATCAAAAAACGATATAACCAAAATTGAACGCTCAGAAAAAATGACATTAACACTTATGTCTCCATTTTAACCATCAGGTTAAAAAAGAGGTGGTTATAAAAGTGGTGGTTATTTTTTAAATCAGTCGTTGACCACCTGTCTAAGTTGACCACTTGTCTAAGTTGACCACTAAAGTGCTGCACCGCAAGTGGTCAACTTACACAGGTTTCACTGTATATTAATCTACTTTATGCTTCAAAAAATAATACAAAAACTGCCCCTTACTGTTCTCCTTAACTTTTAGTAGGATTGGGGCTCATGTTAACTTTATCCAAACTGAATAAAATTTTACACACATTCATTTGCATCTAAAGTGCATCTTTTCCCCCTCCTGCCGATCAAACATTCGAAGAAAAGTTTTTTCACTCCATTCTAATAATGCTAAGTTTCTAGCCTCTTGGATGCGCAATGGACATTCTCGAACTAACTGTTCTATCTGCTTGTTGATTCCTAGCCAGTAAACAGCAACAGCAGATCATGCAAGAGCTTTACATTTATTTATTCCTATGTGACCTTCATGAATCTTCTTCAAAATGTCTTGTCGTAGCGTATCAGGAACGATTACTCGGGCTCAAGGGCGGATCTAGAAAATCTTCAAGGGGGGGGGGGGGCGATTTTGGAAATCTCGGGGTTCAATGTAAGGATGGATGGAGGAGATTCTTCATTCCTTTTCAACAGTCCCTCCGCCCCCCCCCCCTTTTTTTCAAACAGCAGGAACAACAACAACAAAAAAAAATGCTAGTGTAGTGCTATTTAAAATTTTACTAGCACATTTTTTCAATGCATATACGTTTATTCAAAGCCCTTATAAAAGGAACACCAGCTGACGTTTTTTTGCTTTCGCAAATCTGTCTATAAGTTTTTCAACGTCCAATGTAATATCTTTATGGATATGCAATAACGCTAATTCAGTGAGTCTATCATCACTCATTCTGCTTCTTAGTCAAGTTTTAACCGAGTTAGGATTTCCTTCAAGCTTTCTCAAGAAAAATGTAGGCTTGTAAATACATTTTCTAAACTTGAGTTGATATGTCTAAATTACAAAATAATAGCAATTATTAGTAATATATTTTCTAAAATTTTCAAAATGTAATACTAAATATGTACTAAAAAAACCATCAACGAGTATGTGCAATTTATATAAACATCTGTAATTATGAATGTTCAGTGAAATGTTTCAGACTCCAGGTTTTAGCGTAAATGCTGCAGGAATTTACACCACGTGCTAAGGGTTGGCTAGCTGTCACCAGTTTGATAGGTAGAAGAAAAGAGCACGGAATCTCTTTCCCATTACTCCGAGGTTTAGCAACTCAGCAATACTAAAGGACAAAGGAACAGGGGGAAAGCATAGAACTTGAAGGGCGTTTAGGCTGGGATTCCAAGAACATAAAAAAATGGCTGGTCCCGGGGCACAAAGAGTAAAAACTTACTTAGGAGTGTCGTTGTAGTATCCACTTGAATCAGCCCAAGGGGGGGGGGGGGCGATCGCCCCCCCCCCCTAGATCCGCCGTTGCTCGGGCTTTATAAATAACCCGTTTTAAAGTGAGATTTTGTACCGCAAATGCCAATGGCTATTCTTCTAAGGCATAAGAAGTTAACATCTTACATATTGAATCTTTTTCTTGCTCTACATTCAACTGCGAAAGTATTTGCGGAGCAATAGGGATAGTATCCGTAAGTTGGTTAACGAAAATTTCAATTTCTTCTTCCAAATCAAAATTTGGAGTCTCCTTTGGATGAGGTGATCTGGATAATGCGTCTGCAGCCAATAGGTTCTTTCCTGGAGTATAAAAGACATCAAAGAAATATCTCATCAATCTCATTTTCAATCTTTGGACACTATAGGAGAAAGATCATCTAGAGATATTCTAGTGAATATAGGAACAAGTGGTTTGTGATCAGTTTCCAAAAGAAAATTGCTACCTATCAAGAAATTGGAGAACTCTTCGCATGCCCAAGTGAGCGCTAGAGCCTCTTTTTCAATCTGAACGTAACATTGCTCAGTTGGTGTTAAAGTTTTTGAAGTATACGCAATCACTTTCATCGTAGAATCCTCTTGTTTCTGACACAAAGTAGCCCCCAGCCCATATTATGAAGCATCAGCTCTTATTATTGAGTTTGCTAGGGTCGAAAACAATTAAGTACTTTTTCCCTCCAGACCTTCTTCCCTGTTAGAACTAGGCCATAGGGATGCCCTGCACCCGGGGGCGAGGGAATGATGGGGTCCATAAATTTTACATGCACGTACCCCCAAGTGTACATGGTGGGTCTTCAGCGGGAATTGAACACGCGACCTTCCAGGTGGAAGACCAACGTTGAAACCACTAGGCTACCACGCCCTAACAATTAAGTACTGGTTCAGACCCTAGTATTTCTTTTAATTTCTTCAAAGCATTTTCCTGAGGCGTATCCCAAATAAATTGTTTTTTTGTACACAACAAAGAAATCAAGGGTGCTATTAGATTAGAAAAAGGTGGACTAAATCTTGTTAGATAGTAATAAGCCATTCCAAACAGTTATTTACGTTTTGTTTTTAGGCTTTCGAATCCTTATATTAAGTACAAAATCTACACATATTTTTACGTTTCCATCTTTTTTCCACACCACTACTCTGTTGGTGAAGACCAATCCGTTGGTTTTTCTACTGGCTTTAGATTATGTTTAGTTCTTGCATTCTTTGGATTTCCTCTCTTGTTTTCTCTAACAGTGTATTAGGTATTCTTCATGGAGATGTAAATGCATAATGTTTTGCATTAGCACTCAGGTTCTATATGATAGTTGCCTTTTAGTGGTCCGGAGTTGGACTCAAAATCAAGTTTCTCAGTCATGCGCCGATTGCTTTACTACTTAAGGGCAGCCAGCCACCCAAAAATGTCGAAGAAAAACGAATTTTTTTTTTTTTACTGGCTTAAGTAGTAAAATAATTTTTAAAAATGTTCCCTGAAAGTTTCAGAAAAATTGAAGCAATATTTATTGATTTATCATTGATTTTATTACGGTGTGATTTGACACCTTTTCATTTCGAAACCGAAACTGTGCTGAATATGAGCCACATATTTATTTTTAAAATAAAATAAGCGAAAGCAATTTGATCGTGACTGTCAAGTTTTTGCAAGCCGAAAAACTTCAAATGCTGTTTTCTCTCGCTTCGTTTTTTGCTTATTTCATCTCATTTAAAACACAAAGGGGTTTTTAAATTGGTATCTATAATGTGGATTTTTCCCCCACACGTTCCTGAAACTATACATAACAAATTTATGCTTTACTTTTATGATAACTTAAGTACTTTTTCTTTTTAAATTTTTTTTTGCAGGTTTCTTGAATTTTTCGTTGTTTTTTCTGCGTTAGTCTTTTTTTTCTCAAAAAGTATTTGAGACTTTACGCCAATTTTTGAAAAAGAAGATGCATTTTTAAAAATTGCTAAATTTTGGTTTAAAAATTAAAATTTTCAAATTATATTTTAGAATTCCAGTTTTTTAAATATTAACTTTCTTATGAAGTGATATAACATGACATGTGACAAAAATTAAATAAAAGCACCATAGAGAAAAAAAATGGTCTCATGGTGCCAACTCTCCGTAAGCTTTCCGGCCGATACTGGTTCTCTTTCTATTTCATCTATAACTATTCAGCCACACCGTCCATCTTACCGTAATGCAACATTTTTATATAATGATCTTCCACGGGAACTACATTCTTCAGAGATAAAAAGTAGCCTATGTGCAATTCCAGACTGTAATTTATCTCTGTGCCAACTTTTATCCAGACACGTTCAGCTGTTCTGGAGTGATAGAGTAACAAACATACATCCAAACTTTTGCGTTTATAATAGTAATAACGTATGCATGCATTTTATGTAGCTCCTTACAAGATACTGCAGATTTTTGTAAAAATTCTGTAATTTTACAAAGAGGTAAAACTTTATACATTAAGTAATAATATACATCCTCTAAAAAGGCAGCAAAATGCCTTTTTGAGCATAGCAAGGGAATGACTGAATATTATAAACTGAAGTTTTGAATATCCATACAAAAGTTCCTAAATTGTTTTACATTCAAATTTTAAACATTAATTTAATTATTTCTAACAATAATTAAATTAATACTTTCAACAACATAATACGTTTTTAATGTTGTCTTGGTTCCTAATTTTACATAAAAATCAGTGCTGCTGCCATGGTAGTTTAGAAGTTATAAGCAAAAATATCGGAAAACAAATGAACATTACCCCCCTCCTCCAAATAGGTGGATTTTTTTCAATTAAATTCGGGACCTCGCAGGTACACTGCAATTATCATTTTGATCAACTTTTCAGCAGAGCAGTTTGGATGTACTTTATTATTTTTTTGCATAATAAATCATTCTTTGGAATGCAAAGCAATCTGACTAGAGTGTATAGTATACTTCTGGACTGGCATTACGATATTCAGAGAACTTTTGCAAAACAGCACCCATTTTATTCAGGGCCCGACTTAGCCTAATTGGGGCCTGGGGCAAAAACTTATTTGGGGCCCCCTCTGCTTCACTTTTAAAAAGTTCATTAAAGAAGGAAACACAATGTAAACTTTCTATTCGATTTGGGGTCCCCTCAGATGTGGGGGCCCTGGGCAGCTGCCCCGTATGCCCCTGCCTTAATCAGGCCCTGATTTTATTTTTCCAGCACTGGTTCTCAACTGAACAAGCTTTATCAATGAATAGATTCTGAAAAGTAATCTACATTTTGATAAGTTTCAAGGATAAATTTCAATTGATAAATTACCCTTCACTCTCTTCGTTTTAATATCCAAATTTTCTTAAAAATTATTTGCCTTTACACAAGCATATATGGTAGTATATGACAATTTCTAGGAATTAAGGAACAAAAATAATTATTTCAACATGAAGTTTATTTATGCATATACAAACAATAAATATATACAACAATTTAAATTACCAATGTTGAAGATCAATCTTGTTTATTTTAAAAATATACAAATAAGTTTTGATTTGTATTCTCAATGCAAAGTTCCTTATGCCAATGAAATGAAAATATGTAATACATCTTGGTTATATGTGACAAGTTGTACTTAATTTAGCTATACTAAAAGTCTAATTTCAACAAAAATTCAATAATAAGACTAGATATTGATTATTTTCCATATTGTAAATAATGCTAATAATATTTAAAAAAATAAAAAATAATACTAAACTTTACCAACAAATTTATTAATGAAATAAAATTACAAAACAGGAAAAAAAAAAGAGTATACACAATAAATATAACAAACCAACAGCATTATGTGGTTCATTTAAATAAAAATAAAAATGTATCACAAGAGATGTTCAGTGCGTATTAAATAGTGATGAAACTAAATGCTGCCTCATTAAGAGATTCTGCCACATTAAAATAATTCATTTAATTTGGAAAGAAATTTGTAGTTCAATTGCCTGTCATATACCATCTTGAAACAGTATAAATCAACAATTGTATTGAAGAAAATAAATGCACTTATTATAGTAAATTTCGCAAATATCACATTTTATTACATAACAATACTCAGTGTGCAAATAAATAATAACTTTTTGCATGTCATAATTAGTAATAAAATATGTGTAAAAAATGATAAGATGTTAATGATATAGCAAATGAAAATGTAAGTTGGCATGTTCAAAATTTGCATTATTGAGCTATGGTACAATAATGTAATAGGATTATGACATAAATTAAAATCTAATGCTGTATACAAAACATTATTTTCAGGGCAATATAACCGTTTTCAGCTGCGTAAGAATCATTTTACTGTATCCATAAGTAACACTTTACTTGGTGGACGAAAATCTTTCTTTACGTATTATTTTAATGTTGAGTAAAAAAAAAATAATAAAAAGAGTATGAATTACACAAAATCTTTAATGGATAAACATAAAATACATAAAAGTCTAATTTATATTATTTTTTTAGCTGACGATATAACATCTTCTGCTGTGACAATGCATTGATTTCTAAGAAAACTATTTCATAAGACACAAACACTTAAAAAAAAAAAAAAAAAAACGTTTGGCCTGTTTTAACGTTGGTTTAAAATTTTAATATTAATTTTGATTTTTTTATTTATAAGAAAGTGTGAATAATTATTACATTAAAGATCATATCTTAAAAGAAAGCTATTATAACAAATACAAATGATCTAAAATCTATCTCTCAATATTAGCTGTCATAGGGATTCTTTAATTTTAAAAAATAAATGATTTTAATAAGTACTTGTTTTTTAAAAGAGCACAAAGTAGATGAAGAATTTAGACACATAAAGAGAGCTATTAAATTTGAGTTAAACATTTTGACAAGACATTTTAAAAAGTCATTTTAACTTTTGGTTCATAAAACTTCGATGAAACATTTATAGTAAAAATATCAGGTATGAAAAAAACATGTGTGAACGATTTAAGAAATAGAAAATAAATAAATAATCACAGAAAAGTTCATCATAGCATAAGTAATAAATCCCAATAAAGTTGCAACTTTACAAACGATATGCAATCAACCCCCTTAAATCCGCTGACCACAATCCCTGAAATCCACAATTGTCTAAAATCTGCACAAGACTTTAATTGTAATCAATTAAATGTTGAGCAGAAATTTATGATGGAAAAAAAATATTTTGAATATAAATGTTGAAAAGAAGGAATCAATTTATATTAAAAGGTTTAATTGGTATGAATATAGTTTGGATTACAACTTTATTAATAATTATTTTTATGCTGGACTTTGCCATCACTATGTGACAGGTTTTACTTTTTTGTTTGCTTTTTGGCATAGATTTTTTTAATGTATCATTTTAAATAAGTATTTCCTCGTTCAATTTTTATCTGATTATATGTTTAAAAAAAACTTGGTTTTGAGAATAGTTTTATATGGTATTATAGTTTATTTTCCTTTCACATATATAAGTAATAGTTCTTTGGAAAGAATGGTGATAGGTATTAGAATTGAACATTACAAAGAAAAAAAAAATGTAAACAAATCATTGACCCTAGATCTGCAAAATTCTAAAATTCAAATTTTTCGGTTCCAAGTTGTGTGGTTTTGAGAGAGTTGATTGTATTTAATACTTTATTTGCAATAACAGTGAAAAAATTAGTTCATTTTAATTATAATAGTTAGTGTACAACCAATAAATGTTAAGTAGCTTAATTAATGAAAACTAATGTTTATCTAGCTGCACACTTTGCTTTTTGTAATGATTTCTAAAACAAAGCATCAGATGAAAAATTGAAAGTGTTAGATCAGCAATTTTAAAGTACTGTCAGTTAATTTTAAAAACATTACAAGGCAAAATTTTTACGAAAAGAGTTCTGTGATTTAAACCATCATATTCTTCTTTTTCTTCGGACCACGTTATTGCATGGTGCGTAATATTTTCTTCCCGAGGCTCAAACGGCAATAATCCATTTTTTTGTTTGTACAATAAACGCTCGCTTTCTTGACATTCATATGGCATCACTTTTTCGAACATTCAGGATCTGAATGATCAATGTTTTGAACGTCAGAAACATTTTGTAACATTTGGAAATGAATGTTCTCCAAATTTTACACAATTTTGATGTAATTTAATGAAACAACCAAAGAGAGTTCTTTAGAAAAATATGAATCAAATGGGCTTGATGGCAGTTTGAGAATAAAGTTCATTCCACATTGTAACACGTTATGTACATTAACACCAATGCAAGCCTCTGAAGTCTTCTTATTTTCAGCAAGGCCATACAAGTAGTTGACTTTGAAAAGTTGTACAATTGACTCAGTCATATTAAGCTCTGCATGCCTGCCATACCGTTCATTCGGCATAATCGGAAATGAAACGAAAATGCACTCAGGACTAAATAATGGCAGGGGAGGGATGAGAGATAAAAAGTATATCATGTACACTCAGAAAACATGGTGATCATCTGTGATACACTCACACACACACATTTATAAACAGAAAGGCCGGAAGCTGGCTCAAAGTTTTCTGGCTGCCCAGAGACAGAAGATCCGAGGCATCGAATCGGAGATCAGAACAGGAGCCTGGATGTGTCTCCAGTGGCTGTTGTTAATGACACACTTCATCAACCAGTCTCAGAAAGTGAAGTCTTTAACCTTCTGCAGTACTCTACACAAAGGACGCAAATTGAGCACTCTGGCTTGGCTTGGAACTTGGCTGCATTGACAGTATAATAGTCTCACACAAGAGTGCCACCTTGATATGTTACATCATTTGGATGCACGGATTGGCATTTCTATTTAAAGAAAAAAGATAGACAAAGTCAAAATTATTGAAGGACATGCATATTTCTAGCTTTTGTGATTCTAACCCTTTCCCCTCGTAATATGGAGCATAAACATGTCTGGCCAGAAAGTTCTGGTTATGTCAGTTGACATCCACAGTACAATTAATGTTGTATTATCCTGAACATCACCCATTCCCAACTATAACCCACACTTTTATTACTACAGGAGCTATTCTGGAAAAAAGAAAGGTAGTTATTTAAAATTTCACTTGATTTAACTTAACTGACAAATAAAACATCTCCAAAATAACACCAAAAAGCAAAGGGGCTACAGCAATGAATCAAGCAACTTTCTGTAATATGCAAAGCCTAAGATGTTGTGAAGAAAAAGTAAAAAAAAGCTGTGGCTTACTTGTTAAAGTCTAAAAAATAATACTAGAGTTCGCCTAGTGGGCGAAACTCGAAGGTAATTCTATAAATTTTTCAAGTTCATCCTTGAACGTTTAAACAACTTTTAGAAATTTTAGTTTTTCTGTTTGACAACAGTTTGTTCTGTTTAAATATTTCAATCAGCGATAAGCTCTCCTGAGTGCACCTGATGGAGCACTGAGCTAGTTATTTAGTTTGATGCATTGATAACACATATTATGCATAAATATTATCTAAAATAGAAATGAAAATCTTACAGTTCCCCTATTATTATTGCATAAATTAGAAATGCTAACACTCGCTTTCAATATAATCAAGAGTTCAAAATGCACTGCAAATAAAAAAACTTAAGAAACATTGATTCAAAGCAACATAATGGGTCACCATACTTATTATCCCACTTAATATGATATTAGACATTGTTAGCTTCAAATTGTATTTTCTTTTTGTTTGACATTGTTCTGGACAAACAATCTGACTGACTTATCACTTATACAGTTGAACCTTGTTTTCACGACACCCGGATGACACGTCACTCTGGATATCACGTCACTTCTTCAAAGTCCCGAACTTGAAACATATAATTCTAATGTTAAATAACTCCGCAATTCAAGACACTAATTTATTGTACCACTCCGTTTATGTTGACACTTCAAATTGTTAAAACAGGCTCAATTTTTTTTTAAACTTAAACCTTTCAGTAAAATAATGAAGATTTCACGAAAAGTTGGTCCTGCAATTTCTGAAAATGGATTAGCGACAAGTGTTATCAACCTCCTGGAGAAAATCCTCAGCCACCTCAAACCTAATAACAATTGAGAGCCAGCAAGGCATGTGCAGTAGGTTTGAAAGCGACAGGTGGAAACATGACCACAGACCCCTGGGTGGAAAGATAAAGTTGTTCTGCAGCAGGTTTACTTGAACTTCTCCGAATTAGGGATTTGAAATACAGAAATAATTTTACAACTGTCAACATTGACCGGCACAAGAAGTGAGTGACAAGTTTCATTCGCATTGCTCGTAGGATTAAATCTCTACTCAGCAATACTTCAGAAAAGGATAAAAGTGACCCAAGAGAAAGAAAGAAATCCATTCTAAATGAGCTTCTAAAAATGAGTGCTATCATATCAAACTCTTTTTTCGAAAAGAAGGAATCTGCTTTCACGGTTCAGTCATATAGTGGTCAAAAGTAAAGGGGTTTTACAGTTGGGGGATAAACTTTCAAGTAAATCAGATGCGTTGCATTGCATTGATGCCGTAGAAAAATACCTTTCTTCAATTGAAGAAGCTAAACAGGAAGATTATGACTTTTTGTACAAAGTACACAGAAAAAATTTTAAATTGTAAATCAAGAAGTAAGCAAACCATTATTGGAGAATATTTTAGTGCAAAATGAAAAGTAAGTTATCTTTTCTTAATGTTTTTGCCTTAACTTATTAAATAATACAAAATGACGGTAATTGAATCTAATTTAATAAGGCAAAGGAATAATACAGCCGTGAATGCATTTTTACGTTATATGTTCTTTAAATTATGTGTCTCGAAGCAGTTCCGGTTAAGACGTCGCTCCGCTTACGATGACACTTTATAAAAAGTCCGCAGGGTGTCGTGATAACCAGGTTTGACTGTATATATATATTTGGGAAAGGGGTTAACGGACACCTTAAGATTAGTATTATTTTGCTTTGACATTCATTTAATAGATTACATTTTCTTTTTCATTTTGTTCTTGACACTTTGAATTATAAATGGAAAAAAATATATCTAGCACTGTAAAGGTATTATAGATTGTAGATGCAAGGAGTAGAATGAAAGTATGACGAATAAAGACTTCTGAAAAGGGGCTTCAATTCTACATCCAAAGTAGCAGAAAATAAAATTAACTACCTCAAAATTTTTTGTATGGATAAGACGAAAACTCATCAATAGCTACTAAATTTTAAAAAGTAAGAAAATCAGTTGACAAACAGGAGAAAAAGGTACTTAACTGTTTTGTCTTTGGCTATTTATACATAGATGACAGCACAATATTGAATCCTTAATTAAGACCTGCATCCCAATTTATAATATTTGGGATTATACAGCAAGGTTATAAAAAATATGCATAGCTGTTGTACTTGTCCTTTTTGCTCTTGAAAAATTTTCTTTGCACAGTTGTTCATACAATTGCAGTTGAACAAAATAATTAAAGCCTGCATCAACATTAGAAATATGCCATAAATTAGAACCAATACAAAAGTTCCAATTCCCACTGATGATAAAATGTTAACTAACATTTGTAGCTAAATTATATTAGGATACTTATAAATATGTGGCAAATAAACAAGAAGGTCATGATTTAATTAACACTAGAAAGGCGGAGCGGGGGGCTTGTGCGGCCCTTCTCCATATTTGTTGTTTAATAATTCCAACACTACATAATTGAATGCATTAAAGCTTTTCCACTTTTCCCATTATTATCCTATTTACAGGGGTGCCCACCAGGAAGTGGCGTTCATGAGGCTAACACCATTGAGATGGGGGGGGGGGGGGGGGTACTTCAGAAGCTTTTTTTGGGCAGGTACATAATTTTTAGTGGGTGGGGTCGGGCTATAGCTCTGAGGGCACCCATGGTATTTAAGAGCTAATTTAATGATATTTGTATTATCCACATAGCAGCATAAATATTGGACCTTATACCTAGAACAACAGAAGTGGTCTGGCTCCCCATGTGGCTCCTTAGATATTTTTCAATGAAAAGGGACAAATTTTTTGTTTCTTCTGATGGCTGTAACATAATAAAGTGTTAGATAATCTAGTTTGACCTTTTTCATTTTACAACCAATTTCAATTTAAAATGCAAACCAGATGGTCAAACACTGGGCAGATAGACTCGTTCGAGAAGAAATTTTGAAAGAATTACACGCAAAAATTCTAGGAATGGTTATACTGGCCCCTGCAGATGTTTAGGGTTAAGCCTTTAGAGAAATGCTTCCTAAACATTAGAATCTGAAGGTTTTTTCAGTGAGTGATACCCACAAAGTAAATTTATAACTAAACTGAATTAAAAAATAAATTTTAGCATACATTACATGCAGGGAAAAAAGCAAATATTTAACTTACTGCTTGTTTATTCTGCCACGTCTTCATTGCCATTTTATATTTTTCAAACTCATGACACCAATCTGAATAAATTTTTCTATATTCAGCTTCAGAAGGAGCACTGCAAGTTTCTAGATAAAACAAATAACATAATAAAAACATTATTTCAAGCATGAATAGAATATAAATTATGCTTCAAGAAGAAAAACTAAACAGCATGACATGTAAATATTACATTATAAAAAAATTCCAGCACTATAAAAATGGTAGATTTAATTATCCCTTGATATTGAGGTCTTTTAAATGCTTTTTTCAGTGCAATTTAAGTGCAGATTAAGCAAATTCATTTGGCCATTAGCGCTGAAATGGTAATCATTTACATAACTCATTCAATCACACCCAGCAAGCCAAGTTTCTGCACGCTAGTTCAATTTTTTGCATAAAAGTACGTCCCCCCCCCCCACAACCGAACATACAATGCCAAGTTCATTATTGTTGATCATTTGGTTTATTAATTGCTTTATAATAAATATTTTGACTGCAGAATATGGAATCAGCACAGCAGGGACCTTAATCTACTACAGATTCCAAGCTGTCACGCAACTGGTATACAAATGCTTTTGTTCTCTAAAGTTTAAAATTTTTTGACAAAAGAAAGTATAACTAAATGGAAACTTACTGGTATCCACTGTTATATTGAAGCTGCATAAAGTGCTTGAGCCAAGCTTGCAGTCATAACGGCCTGCATCTCTCTCAGACACAGAGAGAATGACAAGACCATGATCCGCCGTGTGGATGTACTTTTCTCTTCTGTGAATGACTGCATACTTCCCCTTCTCTCGAGTGTAATGATACCATCGCAAAGGGCCCAAACCCATGCTTTCAATATCAGGCATGTGTATGGCACAAGAAAGATGAACACTCTGTCCCCAAAACACGTGCAGAGGTTTATTTTTTACACCTACAAATACAAATCAGATCATTACTGTAAAATAAGCAATAATAAGGGGAAAAGCAGTTTTTTCTGTAAATAAAAATTGCGAACTTCTAATATTATTCTATTGGCCAACTGAAAAGGATGCCGGTACAGTAAGGGATCATTTATAAATGATGTCAAGGTTCGAGGGGGGAGGGAGTTTCATGAAATTGCGACAAAGTGTGACAAGGGGAGGGGAAGGGGTAACAAGAAGTATGACATCAGGCTTATACAACATAGCGTGTCATGCGACGAAGGCGGAAGGGGGGTTCGTTGAAGTGTGACGTTTTGTGACAAAGGGGGAGAGGGTCAAATATATCAGAAAAAGTGCCTAAGACATTTGAAATTACTTCCCCCTTCCTAAGCATAATGTCATTATTGGATACACTTTTTCAAGCTGCTTTCAGTTCATTACTATTTAATCAGCAGGACAAAAATCCAAAAGATTAGCAACTTTACAATAGGCACAAGGAAATCTTTAAATACATACATCATATACATTGGAGTACAGTTCGCCCATAAAGAGCAAAAGGGGAAAAATGAAAGTGCTTTTGAACAAATTACGAAATCATTTGTGGTTGAACAATCAAATTTAAGTATTAAGTTTGAAAGTAAATTAATTGATAACAATGCATTTAACACTAGTTATTTCAATCATCATTCCATTTCGCGACTCATAATAATACCTATATTTCTTAGTTGAGACTTAAATGCATTGTTTTAACAAATAAATGAGGCATCAAGCTCAAAGGGATAAATATCATTTGTAGATCAACAACAACAAAAAAAGTCAAATTGGAAGAAACTTGATATTATGCATTATGATTTTTGCATGGCACTGTTTACAGAAATTTGTCATTAATAAAGCATAAAAAGTTGCTTATTGGGGCATATTAATAATTCAGGGCTAGTCAGCATAACAGAATAGCAAGTACCAAAGCCAACAGAATACTTAAATTTATCAACAGAACTATTACAAGTAATTTCTTCTACCATGGTACAAAAGTTTCAAAAGATTCCATTTGGAGTAGATAGCTTTGAAACAAAAGTATCAAAGTATTATACAATTTTTCTTTTAAATGTAGCAAATTTGTCTTAGTTGAACTTGGACTAATCTTCCAAGATCAGAGAATTGTTATTTAGCTATTGTTAGAACTACTATTGAATAAGCATCTATATCACTGGGTGATATCAATCAATTTTGAAACATTACTTAAGTTTATAGTGCTTTGATTCTAGAGTTAAAAAACCATTTAATATGTTCCAAAAATAATGTGCTCAAATGGTTCAAAAGATGATCATACAAAATTAAAGATATTATCAGCAGTCGGTTCTGGACATTACTAAGCTGGTCTTAGTCAATTTATCAACTCCTAATGAAGATCAGGTGTTATAAGCATGAACAACTAACTAATAGGTGTCAAAGTTTTCACCATTTCTTGAGCACAAAACACTATTAGTAGCAACGTTGTTTCATATTGGGATAAAGAAAGTAAGCAAAAGAACATAGCACTGCATTGTTTCTTACAATGACAGAAATGAAGTAATTTATAGATTTTCTTAAGAAAAAAATGGTGAAAATAGAAAATTGGATAGCAAGAGGGAAAATTAACCCGTGATTCCTACAGATTTGACAAAAACATGTTCCAAGTATATTACAAGAATTTTTGAGGACTACTAAAAATAGTAATTTCAAAGCTATAAATTTGATAAAGAAAAATACTTTCTCAGCATGAAAACAGTATGTTATTTAATTGTCAGACTATGAAGACAGTAAAATTAATAACGCTTTTTTATAACACCTTTCAGAGAAGGATCGGAATCTTTCAAAAATACTTAATATTTAGTAAGAATATCAATTGTCAAATGGTAAAGACAGTAAAACTATTAAGTCTTTTCCAATAGCTTTTTGAGACAGCGAGGGAACATTCAAAAATACTTAATATTAGTGAGAATATTCTTGGAAAAAAAATATTTATGCTAATTAAAAAAGCAGGTTTACAATTAAAGTACTACTCATATTTAAGCATTAGCTTTCATGAAAAAATAATTCTTAATATTGGTGACTAAAATTTTTTAACATTGTTGTGAGAGAATTTAATCTGTGCAATGCTAACACATGACATTGTATTTGCACAACAAAATGAAATATAAAATTAGATACTAAAAAACAAAACAACAAATTCATCCGGTTGGCATTGTAAAGCCTCTTGCTATTTTTTTGTAGAGAGGTGACAATAATTACAGTGGGGAAATAAGCCAAATTAAAACTGTTGAATTAATAAAAATAATAACACACAAAAAGTTTAATTTTTTCTTTTCATATCAGTTATGTTTCAATTGAAAATTTCATGGATACTATACAGGTAAAATTTAAAATACTTACAATTATCACAGATACCAGGGGTTGCATTAGTAACATCTTGCAGTAATCTAAAGAAAAATAAAACATTAACAATTTAATATGTCTGCTGCATCAAATGTACCAAAAGAAAAAAAAAGTATTCACGCAACAGGATTCTTGGGTTTTCTAATAAGGTTATTTCGAACATGTCTAAGGAAGTTGTTATTGTTATTATACAGAACTTTGGTAAGACCTCATTTGGAGTATGCTGTTCAGTTTTGGTCTACTGACCTAAAGAAGGACATTACTTTATTGGAAAGGGTTCAAAGGAAGGCTACTAGGTTGGTAAGTGGTCTTTCAGACTTGGATTATGAGGTTAGGCTCAATATGTATAGTCTAGAACAAAAGAGAGCTTGAGGGGACATGATTCAGTTGTTTACATTCATTAAAATAGGAAATGTTGATGGCTACAGTCATGTGCTGAAGGTAGAAGCAGAGGTCATTGTTTTAAGCTTTTCAAACCTCAAGCTAATCTTGAAATTAGGAAACATTACTACTTCAATAGTGTTGTAGGCAGTTGGAATAGTTTACCAGAAGCGACTGTTATTTGCAGTGGGGTAAAAACTTTTTAAAAAGCTCTTGTTGTTCATTGGGGGCCGTTCATAAATGACGTCACGCTTTTTTCCCATATATTTGACCCCCCTCCCCCCCTTTGTCACAGTATATCACACTTCAGCAGACCCCCCTCCCCCCTTTGTCAAGCGTCACGCTATGTTGCATAATGCATGATGTCACACTTCTTGTTACCCCTCTCCTTGTCACACTTTCACAAACTCCCCTCCCCCCCTCAAAGCGTGACATCATTTATGAATGATCCCTTGGGGACTGTTAAATTGAAGTGCACCAGCCTAGCTGGGCCCTGTGTCTCTTTCTGGTCGTCACTTTTGTATTTGTATATTCAGCACTTTAAAATATATTTGGGAAATATTTTACTAACTTAAGAATTGCTTAGATTTATATTTAATATTTGTTACAAAGTCCTTTGATTCTTTCATGAAAAAAAAAAAAAATTATACTGTTTCTAGGACAAAAATAATATTCTAATACTGCAACTAGCAAACTTAAGTATTTGAAGTTTATTTATGAAAATTATTTTCTATTTATTTATTTATTTATTAAAAATAAATATAATTTTAAACTTTAGAAGTCTGTCAATTAAAATTTTGGTAATACATACAAAACAACTCCTTGAAAAATACTACAATTATAGACAAATGCTTCCCTTTAACACTAGAAAGACAAAAGGGGCCTGTGTGGCCCCTCTCGGTATTTGCTGTTCAGTAATTCCAATAATAATCTACTGAATACATTGTAACTATCCGACTTTTTCTAATATGACCCTATTTAAGTGCTTTTTTCACCATTTTTGTTTTACCCTCATAAAAGAGAAAAGATTGATCCTTATATGTAGAGTAATGGGAGGAACCACCCTGACCCCCGAGGTATTTTGCTATGAAATGGGTTAAATTCTTCGTTTCTTTTAACGGCTGTAGTAGAAGTGCGATTCAGTCTAATTTGACCTGACCTTTTTCTTTTAATACCAGTTTCAATCCAAAATACTAAACAAATCTGACAAGTGGCTTGGGGGAAAATTTCGATTGCTCTTCAAAAGAGAAATAAGTTTCACGTTTTGACGTGACAAAGAAATGCCATGGTACACTATCATACATTCTACTGTTGTTTAGGAATTAGAGAACATGCATGGGGGAGGTGGACTCACTCGAGCAGGAATTTAAAAAAAATTGTGAGCCAAATTCTCCAAAGGGCTGCACTGGCCCCTTTCAGTCTTTCTATGTATACAGGGATTTTCCGCCTTTCTAGTGTTAACAACAGGGGCTTGATTTTGTGTCTACGAAATATATATTTATGCATTATGTCATGCAAAATGCAATTGATAAAAGAATAAATGAACCAATCAAAAACCAAATACATACCCAGGGACATACGGCTTGCATTCTCCCCTCTCTTTGTCCCAACCACAATAAGGATCTTGAATACACCGTAAGCAATTGGCATATCTTCCTTTGCACATTACAAGATCAAACTGCCGAAGCACATAGTCTGATGACACATACAGGGACTTGTGCTGAGTGAAAAAAATGTAAAATAAATAATTAGAAGAATAATGATAGGTTAATTACTAAACATAAAAATTAAGCACTAACAAACATTTGATATCGAAAAATTCAATTTAGTTCTGCTTTGGATTTTTTAATAATTTTTTTTCTTGAATTTACAATTTCGAATAAATAAGTATACCAACACATCCAATTGCATTCTCATTAGTAATAAGAAAAAAAAAAACGTCTTACAGCTGACTTGATATTTCAAAGCTTCAGTTCTAATAAAGACACTTTTGTTAACTAAAGTTAGAGATAACAAAATTTGTTATTGTATTTATTTATTGTTTTTTTGGGGCTATTTTTTTCTAAACCATAAAATAAAAATACGATATCAGCGATTGATATAAATTTTTGTCATATGATTTGAAAAACTTCCAAAGTATTGGTACATTAAAAAGTAGGCTCGATTAGATCTGAATGAACTTGTTAAAAAGATAACATACATTAAGTAAATTAAAATGTTTGTTTTATGAAATAAAACTATAGCATTTAAAATTTACTAATGACCTTCAGATTGACATCAGCAATTTGGATAGTATAATTTTAATGCTACGGAATTAAGAAAACTTATTTAAGCTCTAAAAATCAGCAAAAAGAATGATATTATAAATAAAATTAAAAAAGAATTATTACGGCCAACAAATGTTCCAATAGAATACAAAGTTATCTGAAGTTGAATGTAATTAAAGCAAAAACAAAAGTTTTACTGTATAAATGTCTAATAAGATCTATACTAAGATATGATTGTGAAACTTGGTCCATGCCTTGATCTGATGAGAACTGTATTGGTATCTTCGAAAGGAAGATTTCAAGAGCTATATTTGGTGGTTTGTAAAAAAAAAACAGGTGAACGTTCAGAACTGTAATCGTTCATACAATGAACCGGACATTGTTAATTTCACCAAATGACAGCAAATAAAGTGCGCAGGTCACGTTGTCAGAATGGACGAATATCACACCAAAAAAAAAAGATTTTCCTGCCTGTCCAGTTAGCACTCACAGAAAAGGTAGGCCAAATGTAAGATCCTTGAAAATGACATCCTAATCTTAGGAATCAAGAATTGGGAACCTTGTTTCCCAATTCTAGATTCCTAATATAAATATAATCCTATTCTAATGTGGGAAAAAGGCTGGCTTGGAAAAGACTCCTTGAGAAAGGAAGGCATTAAAATAAATAAACAAATAAAATTATAAAAAATTAATTAAAACAAAAACTTTTAGAAACTTTAAGCATTAAACTTAGTTGAGTACTTGTAGTTAATTATCAATACAAAGTATATAAAAATCAATAGTAATGCAAAATTTGTTTCTAAGTAAAGAATATACATTAGGCCCAGAGAATGTTTCAGCTCATTACTTTTGTATTTGTATTGTATAATTAGATGTGTAAAAAGGATGTGAAAATATTAAACTGTTATCAGTAGCATAGTTGGGATTTTTATTAGGGGGGAGGGCTATTGCTAGGAAACCACATATTAATGCCTGTTTCTTAGGTGGCTTCCCCTAAATACCAGAGTTTTGAAGGAAAATGGGGGACTCAATATCCTGATATCCCCCCACCCAATACGCCATTGCTGTAGTCAAATACAAATGAAAAGAGTAATGTAACAGATCATTAAAACATGCATAAAATATTGTATCTTCAATCAAGATCAATGCACAAAAGAGGTGTGCCTACCGCTCGTTATTCATTAAATTAAATGCATTTGTCGTAATTATTATAGATGTGCAGTAGGGATCACTTAGGGTACCTGAATTAGCTCATAAAAATGAATATTAAAGTGGATTTTTGTGTTTTAGATACAATTATTCCATACCTCAGATGACTTTTTCTTTACGCCTAATCTTTAACCTTTTTGCATGGGATCGCATTTGAGGGCCATTTTTCTGGGCATAATATATACCCCAAGACAAAATGTTAGTAATAGCCCTAACGCTGATGCTCTGTATATGTCTATGCTTAATATGGAAATATTGTTCATTCTACAAGTACATGAAATGCATTCTAGAAATTGTGCATCAACTAGCAAATTTCATGGCACAGAATCGCTATATGGTAATTTAAGCAAATGATTTCCAACAAGCTTATTACAACAGCAATATAACATTTAACAGTTTTTTTAGACCTGTTCTAAAAAACTTTCTCCACAATTTTTATTCCAATGAATATTTTACTAATTTAATAATAAGTATTGGGCAATGATAACTTGCTCACAATCTTTTAAAATATTCATACCTTGCTTGATATTTCAATGGCACGAACTGAATCGGGAACAGTTGCTTCAAAAATGTCCACCAGATTTGAATGCTCTTCTCCAAGGCGATCATACCATTCTACCAGTTTATAAACGTAGCCTTCAGCTGAAATAAAGTAGAATAAAAATTAGCATGTGAAATCAAAATACAGTCTACTTGCGTTGTCTTGACCCATGCTGAATTCACTGTTCAAAGGTCACAGTAAACATACAGTGTGAAATTAATGAAATTTTTCATACATAATTTGTTTTTATAAATTAAAAAACAATAAAAATTATCATTAATGATTTTATGTGCCAATTTGAAACAGTTGCACCATTAATGACATATGACATTGTAACATATGAAGTATACATTTAGAATTCATAAATAAATACACTTTAAAGCAAAGGTATGAACAATTTATTTAAGTATTGTGTAAAAATCTGGAGTATCTTTTATATATAAAGAAGAGCAAGCTCTTTAAGTGGACAATGGTGGGAGAGACTTCCATTTTTAAAAGAGGGTTTGTCAAATTTTTTAATGACAATTATCATTTTTTCTTTTCTCAGAGCCAGATAAATTTAAGATTCCCAATTTGTAGAATGGAAAAAATCCCTATTTGACTGGTTCAGACCCGTAATGACGGTTGTTATATATGAAGAGTTGTGTTTCTTTAAAACATTAATTCGAATTTTTTTATTTTTCAATCTTTATTTATTTATTTATTCATTCATTTTTGAACAATATTTTTACGATACATTAAGCCTTCTTTTACACTTAAAAAGAAAACTTTTATGGGAAAGTAGAGCTAAAACTATTTGTTCAACTGCTACGTTTTGGGAGAGGGTTCTTGAACATTTTCACAACTTCATCAACACTTTATTCCTCAATTCATCCAGGTTGGCAGAAGGCTTAAGAATCCTTTTTTAGAAGAATGAACCTTTATGACTAATTCCTCAATATTATACAATGGATAAAAATAGTACACACTGCTGTTAAGTATATGTCTGTTTTTTTTACTGGATTGAATAAAATTTAATACATACTTGATCCAGCATAGTAAACTGTGTACTGAACACCATCCACTTCTATCATATCTATAACTAGACAAGTAAATATGACATCCCTCTTGTAATAAACAGGCTTTGCATTGTCATGGGAAACAGCAGAATCCATGAGAGGATGTCCTCGAATGAAGTTCAGAACCGAGTCTGGAAGCGTCTGTGTGTCATTAACACACAGTCCAGGCCGTGGCTCCGGGACTTTGCTGGTCAGAACTGGAAGCCATGCAGAAGAGGAAGTTGCTTGTTCCTTAAATTTCCCATTAAAAACTTCCTGAATGGAGTCCAGACTGTAGCTGCAGATGGCAGATCCAAGTAGCCCATTTCTAATGGAAAATTCAACTTGTAAATTGGCCATTTATTACTATGTCATGTATTTATGCGACTGTTATTATGCTTAATAAATTAATGAAATTTACAACAGGTTTCTAGAAATGACTGCAACAGTTCTGAAATGCGTTACAAAAAATTATCATCATGGAAACAACCCTATGGCAGCTTCTTTATTAATCAATATTATAGAAATTACTTAAAAACTAATAAAACTGAATAAAAGGGGGGCAAAGAAAGAAATCACTCTCTACATAACCTACAAGCAAATATCTAGCTCCTTTTTAAAAAGAACTTCATTCAGTTACCACAGATGATTGACATTTTACAATACATTTTAGGGATCAATTTATAGATTATTTCAGAATTATTAACAGACTTAACAAACAAGCAGTTTTTTGTGGAATCTGTGTATCAACTTTTCATAAAATTGAACTTATTTATTATGTATTGATAAATACTACACACACAAAGAAATATTTCTTAAAATGGTGTGACAAGAGCCAATAACCTCTCTAGCTTACAAGCTAATCAGCAACAACAGCAACAAGGGGAAAAAAAAAAACACTTTTTCCAAACAAAATCAAAATAGAAAAATTAATTCTGTGCATCCCAGGTAAGATGCCCTTTGTCTTTTTTTCTGACCATCAATATAAGACATAAAAGAATCACCAACTCTGTGTAGCAGAGGTAAAAGACAGTATGTCACAAATGTTAAGTTTTTCAAGATTTCCAGTTGAATGATGCGTTTGCATATTTTCTTAAGTTTTGCACCAATATTGAGGGTCATAAATAATGGATATAGTGCCTTTTATGGCAAATACACAGAATTGAACAAGAAAAAAAAACTTGATGAATGAATGGATACTTTCATTTGTAATACTTTAATTCCGTGTTCTTTTTGCATAATTTCAATGACATTACTTCATTTACAAAAAATAAATCAAGTATATAATTTTTCTGGAAGAAGAAGAAGGAAAATAAAAGCAGAAAGAGTTGTACATACGTTGATGTGGAAAACACAGCATAAAATTTCTTCTCATCTTCTGGATGTTTATAAACATGCTCTGCAAAATATGAAATCACTTAAAATACAAGTTTTCACCAATACTGTTGCTTTTACATACAGTGCTCCCTCCCCACTTCGCGCTTCATGTTTTGCGGCTTCAGTGCTTCGCGGGTTTTTCCAAAACATTCATCACAAAATAAAAGTAAAAAAGTTCAAAAATCTCGTCAGCCACATTGCGGAAAGGAGCGTTGTTTCATGTTGATGCGCGAGATAGAAGGATCCCTGCATGTCAAACAAAGAGATGAGTTGACTCAGAGTACATATCATGGGCTCTAATAATGTTGATTAATGTTTATTACTGTATAAGGTTTTGTAATTAACCTTATAAGCACTGACACGTTTAAGTAAATACGTATACTGTTGTAATTTTTGTCTTAAATGTGTAAAGTATAAATACTGTTTACATATTTAAAACATTCGTGTACCCGCATACACAAAAATTCCTAGGGGCTAATCCTACTTCACGGTTTTTCAGCTTTCGCGGAAGGTTCTGGTCCCCACTAATCACGAAAAACGAGGGATCACTGTAAACCAGTGACATAAATTTTATTTATATGCCAACACTTTCTACATAAACTTGTGACATACATGTTATTTAAAAGCCACCACTTTTTTAGGTACAGTATTTCGTTGCCTGAATTCAAATGTTAACTACTATGCAAAAACTGCAGCAAGGAAAAATTTTTTGATTCATTAAAACTTACAAAACCTATAATTTTAATGAAACCATATAATTAATTAAGAGTTTTGCAGCAAAAATTTTGTTTCATTGAGATTTTTCTATTGCAACTTATCCCTGCCTGGAATTAAAATAATAATTATTATTTAAAAAAATAATAGTTATTATTTAGCTATTGAGGAAGATTGCTCTTTCACAGAGGTGGATCTATGCACAGGTCAATTAGGCACTCTTAAATGCTTCGTCGGTAACAGAGGAGGTCAAACGGAACATTGCGTGGTAAATTTACGACAGTGGTAAAGTTGTAATTGAGATTTTGTTTATTTTTTTTATAATTTAACTACATTAAAAATCAGTTCACTTAAACACACACAAATATGAAAAATATCTTCACCTTTAAAATTGTGTAGCAAGAACAAGTTGTTTTCCCTGCATTTGTACTAAACTGGCAAGGAAATAACTTTTAAAAAATTTATTTATCTTACTGAGAATTTTTATACAAGTTGGAGGCAAAACCTTAATATCCTTGAAAAAAATAAATTATTTAGACCAAGTAATTTAAGAATAAAAACTTTATTGCTGAAAATGAATCATACAATTCATTTCAAAACTACTCAATTTATTTAGTAAAAGATTAAGTGTCAAAATAAGTAATAGACATGCCACCTGCAATTACCAATGTGGTAAAAACAAATCATACAAAGAAGTATTTTAATGAAAGGAAAAAAAATGCTAACGTTTCACCCCGTTGCATTGAGCAAAAAAATGTGAATGAAATCATTTCTAAACTCCAAAATAGAAAAAAAATCCAGGTAGGAAAGTTCATGAATTCAAGTCTTAAATTATGAAAATTATACTGTTACTTACGAATTTCATTGAAGTAAAATGGAAACTCTCCAGGAATAGAACAATTCAATCTAGCTTTCAAAAATGAAGCCCAATTTTTATTCAAAATGTTTTTCCCTCCAGTATCTCTCTGTTGAAAGGAAAACAAATAATTATAATGGACACCTCTTATAATAAGCATGATTTATTAGAAAATTACTTGAATAGGAACACAAACCTTACAAACTCTTGCTACTCTAGAATATATATTTTTTCCGCAATTAATGTACTCAACTGCACTTTCTCGAAAGAAAAAGTAAACATAATCACCAATATCATAAGACCCAACAAAGTGAGGACCTGAAACAAATTGTGAAAAAGGTTAAAAGTTATAGATCCAATTTTTATGTACAAAATAAAGCAGCACTTAGAAAAAAAAATGTAACCTAATAAAAGTAATCATTACCAAAAAAATAATAAGTGAAATAAATAATAAATAAATGAATAAATAATGTTACGCACTTTCAGATTTTGACTGATTCCAGACTTAAAAGGTTAATATGTGCAGTTTCAAGCAAAATATTGTCACGAAGGATATGATTTAGTTGTTTATAACAGAAAGGGAAATGTCGATGGGCAAAATTTTTCATACAAGGGCAGAATTTATCATAGAAGGCAGAAGCAGAGGTCATTGTCTTAAGATAATTCCACGCTAATTTTGAAATTAGGAAACATCAACAAGTTTACATGTATTTGGAACAGTTCGCTGGCTACAGTTGTTTCTTAGTATTGGGTAAACTGTTTTAAAAGAGCACTTGATTTTCAGATCCTTATTGTGGATTGGACTTGGGCAAGTTTAGTTGAACCCAGAGCACGACCCTGTCTTTTGTAAATGTATAATCTTGTAAATGTTACTCTTTTTAAATTAAATAACTAAGACTAGTTTTAAATTAAATAACTATACTGGTTTCTACTGGCCATTTTGTTTTATTCAACATTTCGCAGTGAAACTAATTATGCTAACATTAAAAATTTGAAATTTTGCAGTGAAACCGCTTTAGCTATGCTTACATTAAAAATTCAAAATTGTCTTTTCTGCTTCGGTTTTCTCATTAATTTATTCTCGGAATTTAAATCATTTTAATATTTCCACTAGTATTTGAACCATTTTGCTGACAAATAGTTAAAAAGTACGTTAAATTTTTGTTTAGCTTTCTTTGTGTTTACTAACCCCTTGTTATGTTTCTTCTGTTTTCAGTACGAGCAGTGGCGTACGCAAGGGTTTTGGGGGTTAGGGGTTTAACCCCCCCCTTGAGCCCTAAATAATAGTGCTTTATTATATACTCGAATTTCTTTTAGTAGTTTCAGAAAATTATGAGCCCCCCCTTGAAAAAATTCTGCGTACGCCACTGAGTATGAGTATTAAAATTCTCTTCTATTCTTCAAAACAAAGAATTGATGCAAATAAAGTTTTATAACTGCTAAAAATTGATGAAACAATCTTTCCCTCATTAAGAACAGTATATAAAAGAGAAATTTATTTACAATTTAGTTTTATTTTCTGAAAAATTCTTATAACATAGTCATAAAATAAAGATTTGCTTCATCACTGCCATATTACTGAAAACAAACTTTTCTTCTCAATTTGAAAAATTCGGCATTCTATATTCCACATCTTCTGCTTGGTGAAAATGAAAATGCAATTATTATTCTGACCTATTAATGATTGCACATCAGACTTTATATCTTACATTCAAATTTTAAAAAGGAAAGACAATAATTTTGCTTACGACTGCTGTAATTTCCTAAAAGTGTTGAAAAGTAGGTTGATAATGTACATCATAGTTTAAAATATTTACTTACGATCAAGCCATTTTGAGTCATACTTGATTGTTCTTTTAAATGGGTGAACACTTGCTCCTGTAGTAAGATTATATAGATTTGTGCGAAAAATGACCGTATCAGCTTTAGTAAATTCTGCAACTGTTCCACTGTAGAGTCCAGGTAGTCCTCCAGGGTTACCATGTTCTAAAAATATTGGATTTAATGGTTATTTCAAGGTTTAACAGTAGATATAAAACAGCAAAAAATAAGCCATTGGCATAGATTATTGAATATAACTTTTAATATTTTATGATTAAATCAAGAAAAGTTTCTGATGGAAGGAAGCTTATATAAAATTTCTGTATATGTTCCAACAAGATTTTTTAAAACTTTGATGAGTTTTCAATTTCACAACTCTTAAAAAGTACAATGAAATTTGGAAAATTAACATTTGTAATGCAACAATACTCTAAGAAGGTAGCCAAATTAAAATTTCACAAATATCAATAAATTTCACAAAGTGAATATTCAGAGATTTTTGCGCATGTGCTTTTTTTTCTTTTCAGTGAATTTTTATAAATGACAAGGAATGTCAGACATTTAGGCATGAATATATGTTTTGAAAAATATAGAAACTTTGCATCTTTTTTTTGGTTAGAAACTCAGCCCTGGCCGAAGCTAAGAATGGACAATTGGAAGATACAAAATAAAAGCAATCAGAACTTAATTCTATGTTACACAGGCAGTTTACACATAGGGATATGGTTGGATATTAAAAGGTACCATATAAAAGGGAAGGGAAACTTTCAATGTATGAGGTATAATATGATAAATAACTTTTAAATTTCAAAGGGAGGCTCAAAGAAGGGAATTAGGCCCTTTCTCTATGCAACTGGAATTGTTCAAATATAAAATTGCACATTTGCACGTCATGTTCATCTAATAAGATACCTTAATGAATTAAGAAATGTAATGAGGGAAATCAATGAGTACCTTTTGAATTTATGAAGATTTTATTCAGTTAAATGGAAGGGAAAAGTAGATGATGCACATTAAATAAATTAGTGTAATCGAGCATTGAAAAATCTACAAACGAAAACTTTCTGAATGAAAGAAGCTAATTACTTACCAACCCAAACAGCAGTTGCATTATCATCTGGATCAAAAGGACATTTGGCGATTCCATCTCCTATACCAGGAAAGTGTTCATTTGGGGGAAGATAGCTGAGATTAGCCTAAAAATAAAATGCAACGGGGTAAAAATATATGAAGTTCCTTCAAGAATTTCTTACAATTTTTAAGAGTATGTCAACTTTTTCTAAATCAAAAACATATTATTCCTCCCTTTCAAAAAATCTACTATGTTTTTTGTATGTAAACAGTAAACTAAAGTATCGTAATTTCCTGAATAAACGCTGCATCGGAATAAATGCCGCACCCGAGGAAAATGGCCTAGAAAAAAATAATAAAAATGCACAGATACGCCGCGGTAAAGAACGCTGCGTTATTGTGAGCCACCGATGGTATATTTCAAAGGATTGCTTGTGTCATTCAAGTTTATGTTTTACGTTCATAAAATTACCTTATTAAAAATTAAAATATTACTGTAGTTATATTAATAAAAAATTCTCAAGTTGGAAGTCACCAAAGTCATCACTATCGGCCTGGAGATTGCATAACAAATACTCTTGACATTAATATGTATCTCAAAAGAAAAAGAAAAAAAAAACTAAAAATTTTAAAGTCTCGAATTGTTTATTGTCCTTCTTTAATAATGAAACAAATTCCAGCTCATTTAACGTATAAAAAAAATTTGAAACTTCAAACGCATATCGGAGATCGAGCGAAGAAATGAAACACGAAGATGAGGTGACAAGCTGGCGAATTACACCGATCAGTTACGTTCTGATACCGTAAAAGCAGTCCTTGCAAACTTCTAACACTTCTTTTGTAATCACCAAACGGCGCGAACTTACGCGATGACGCGGCATTCCCTCCGATATGATAAGGGATATGATTTTTAAGAATATTTCCAAATGAATAAATGAGTGAGTGAGTGAATATGTATAAACCGTTAAAAAAGATACATTTGAAGCAATTAAAAACTAAAGCTAAATGCAAAAGAAAAGAGAGAGAGAGAGAGAGAGAGAGATGGCTAGATTATTAATTTGACATCTGTGTACATGTGAGAGTAGATTTATATAGATCTAGACGAGACTTCTTGTTTCTTTCTTGTTAAAATCTCGAAAATTCAATTTCGAAGCATCATAACTTTTTACTGAAAGTAAATAAAGCTAAGATTATAGGTCAGTTCCCTAGTCTAGTGTATAAGAAATGCAAATCATACAAAAATATTCATCATTTATTCAAAAAAAAAAAAAAGTATTTTTGTATCAAGCAAAAACTTTGAAACTACGCGAAATTCCAAAACTGCAACAACATTTAATTTGTAAAGTAGCAAATGATCCATTAGTAAAAATAAGCCTAAAAGTTTAAATGGGAAATTAAATCCGAGCAGTTACTTAATTGCTTAATTATTTTTATAGATAGTTGATTCATACAAATAAAATAATTGGTCCTGCCTGAGAATTAAAGAGGCAGCATCAGGGACATTTTTATAATGTGGTTACAAATTTCTAAATTAAAAATGCAAAAAACATATCTACAATTAAATAAATAGTTTTCATATTTTATAGTTTGCATCTGGATGGCTTTAATGAATGTAAAGTAAAGAATTACTTACATATATAACAAGATCACGAGGATTATGAGCGTTGGTCCCGCAAAGATACAATTTACTTCCATCTCCTATAGGCTGTATCACTCTAATGTGATTCCTGCAGTCATAGCGCTGCAATAATAATAAAAAAAAAAATTCAGGAAAAATGTACAGGAAAAGACATAAATTAGAAAAATTTCAGCCAAAGCAACTTACATAAATTAGGTTAAATTAAATCCATTATTTATTGGTGCTGGAAGTACTGTTCACACATACACATCGATAGCGCTAATTTGAGCAAGACTTACGCTTTTAAAAAGGTTTCTGGTAATTAAAAACCTTGTGCTTATCAGACGATATTTTAAACTTGTAAGAAGTTAATAATAATAAAAAAAAAATGGGTAACAAAGAAATATGTTTCATTTAAATTGGTGACGGTTTTAGTTTCCGAGAATTAAATTCATACAAGAGGAGGATTGTATTAATTTATCTTTGAGACAATTCTAAACAGCAATAAAAATTTAGTTATATTAAACATTTAAGAATTTAAACCAATAGAAAACTTTCACAATAACTTGAAATTTAACATAAACTGAAAATAAATTGGAAAAATAAATAATATTAATTAATTATATTTGAAAAAAAAAAAAAAGAAAAGAAAAGAAAACTCATATATTTTAAAGTTTGAATCTAATTTTTAAAATAAACAAATAATTCGATTTTTTGTAAAGTAGGTATAGAGAAAAAAAATTTGACAAGGATGTAAAGTATTTGAATATGCTAAAGTTGATTTTAGTTTCATAAAATACGTTTAAAACTTCATTTTCCGTCAAAAAATCACTTTTTAAAAAACTTCTGTGTAGTAAAATATTTTAGGATTTCAAAAAGGTTTTGTTTCGTCTCTAAGTCACTTCAAAGGAAAGTTGTAGTAGTTCAAACTATAAAAATACAGTTTCTTCCCACTTCTAACGTGTTTTTCTCAGAACTGTTTTCGATGAAAACTGATACTTCAAAGATGATTTCTTAAAAAGTTTATAACATATTTGAATTAAATTCAGCAGAAATGTTCTTTATAGTATTTACTAGAGAATGATCTATAACCTTTTGATTTGCATAAATTTTACTGGTTTTGTGCTCATATTTAGCTTTAAAGGTAGTTAAAATCTCGAAAATTCAATTTCGAAGCATCATAACTTTTTATTGAAAGTAAATAAAGCTAAGATTACAGTGCGTATCGAAATGATAGGTCCATCAGTAAAAACGAAATTCATGTTGGGGAAAAAAATTTTATTATGCATTAAGTACTATTTTATAATATACTCTAGTTCATCGAATGAAAAAATAATGCTTAAATAATATACAAATCATATTAATGATAAACGAAACAAAAAAATTGTGAAATTGCTGTTTCAAAAAGATAGGTCCACTGAACCAAACATTAAATTAATAATCAATTAATAGAAAATTTTCCCACCTTTTTTCAAAATGAGCTCATAAATCCTATTCGGCATAGTTTCTACAAGTTTTTGCAAACAGCTGGTCTCGATTTTTGCCCATTCGGAGGAAATAGATCTTTTTAAGTCTGTAGTACAGTTGTACTGCCTTCCACCTGCATATACTGCTCTTGCGAGTATGCCCCACATGTTTTCTACCGGATTCAGGTCCGGGCTGCAAGGTGGCCAATCGATAATATGCACACCATTATCCAGGAACCACTCAAAAGTGGACTTTGCAGTATTAACAGGAGCATTGTCCTATTGGAACATGAAGAACGGCCCTCCAATGTGCTCTGCTTGTGGAAGAAAATGTTGTTCGAGCAGCTGTTGATAGCCTGCAGCAATTAAGCGATTGTATACAAATGCTATATCAGTTTTTCCAATGCGTCCGAAGCCGGCCCACACCATAACGGAACCGCCACCAGCTTCGCTCTTCTCTATCTCTCTATCGTTACGCAGATCATGCCAGTGATATTGCCAGCCATCTGGACCATCCAGATTGAATTTTTTTTCATCACTGAATATCACTCGATGCCAGTTTTCTTTCCAGGACATCACTTCCTGTGCGAATTTCACTCGCTTTTCTTTGTGATTTTTAGTCAATTTTGAAGCCGCTTTCCTCTTCCTGTAAACTAAACTACCGAACTTCTTTATCACTCTATGGACCGTTGATTTTGATATTGCAGGAATTTGTTTTCGGGCCAAAGTGGATAAGCTCGTATTTCCAAATTTTAACTCCTTTACAATAGTCCTTCTTTGTCGGTGTGTCACTTTTGACGGCCGACCAGATGATTTTTTCTTACCATAAGCACTTCTAAGTCGCAAAAAATTGCTTACGACATTGTGAGATCTGTTTAAAAGTTTAGCTATTTCTCTGTTCGATTTTCCACACTTCTTAAATGCGTCAATTTTCCCCTGTTCAACCAGCGAAAGACTGCAACGACGACCCATTTCGTTTGATTACAATGTGGTGTTCAACTCCGTTTAAATACTTCCACGGCAGCCCGCGTAGTCCCATAGTAAGACTTAACTATGATGATTATGCAAGTTTTATGCAAAAAAAACGTTTTGGTACAAGGATTTAAAAAGGCGGACCTATCTTTTTGAAACGGCTTCAAAATAAAAATTTTCATAAAATAAAAAAGAATTATTTATTTTTAACAAATTGCTTTCTAGATAATTATAACGATTATTGTTGAATTATCTGTACCAAAAAAACAGGAATTATTCTCAATTAACAGTCGAAACATTGAAAAATGCGGGTGGACCTATCATTTGGATACGCACTGTATATGTCAGTTCCCTAGTCTAGTGTATAAGAAATGCAAATCATACAAAAATATTCAAGTAGATGCATTTTTGTAAGAAATGGAGCTTCTTTTTTTAAAAATGCTAAATTTTACTAAAATTTCTTATTTTTATTCAAATTTTGTAAAATATATTTATGCATTCGTTTTTAAAGTGTGTTTTCAATAATTATGATGTTAATTAAATCTAAAAATATAAAGGTCCAAAATATTTTTGTCAATTACCACAAGAAACCTTCTACGAACGTAGTCGGATACTTTAATCCATTAGAATATTCAAATTAATGAATTTTTGGTATAATTAATATTTTTCTTTTACTCATTGACAGTAAAACAGAAAGACGAAATTTTGTAGCTAACAGAAACTAACAGCAGCAAGCAAAACTTTGAAAGCGGATAAAACCTCTCATCCGAGCTCAAATTTAATAGGCAAATAACAATGTGCTAATTCACTGGAGAGAAAAAAATAAAATAAATAAAAATGTAAATAGTAATAATAATTTGGAATAACAAAAATCGCTATAAAGGATAACATTTCTTTGAAAACCCCTGTACAGTATATGGAGAATGGTCCCGTAAAACACTTGTCAAAATAAGGAAATCAAAATAAGCTATCGATCGCCTATGAGCTCAGAAAATAGATTTTAATTCGTTATTAAAAAGAAGAAGAAGAAGAAGAATCAAAATCAAAAAAAAAAAAAAAAAGAGAGAGAGAGAGAGAGAGAAAATAAAGAAATTAAAAATCGGCAACTTCTTAAAATGCTAACAACCGCAGGAAATAAATTTTAACTCAAAATGCTACACACATTGTGAAGAGAATTTTATCTAGCAAATATACATGTACACAGAATGGCAGCAATTCAGATAAAATAAAAATCAAGCACTTTATCAATCATCTGGAGAAAAAAAATTAAGTTAATTACCGTGAAAAGATAATTTCGAACTAAAGAGAAAAACGCTTAGAATTTCTTTTCTAGTTTTAATTTAGAAGCTTCGAATTTTAGCGCAAAGAGCAAACCTCTTTCTAGAGCAGTTTTTACGCGCTTTTCTATGGTATCAAGCTCGAAAGGATGCGATAATTTCTTCCGATAGAAAAGGACCATTTTATGAAATTTTCGGCTATAAATTGAAATAAAAAAAGAACAAATTAGAATTTCAAAAAAAAATCTACGATGTGCACACCTCCACGTTCCAAACTAATTTTGTGCCAAATTTCATGAAAATCCACTGATCGGCCTTGGTCCTATGCCGGACACACACACACACATACTTGCTGCTTTATTATTAGTAGAGACAGAGAAGAGATTTTCAGGTCCCTGAACTGAGTCTCAAAAACCACTGAACGTAGGCTTATGACAGTAGTCAGTACCGGATCTTGGAGTTTTCCGAGGCGGGGCAAAACTTGAAAATGCCGCCCCCTCCATCTAATTACTGTTGATATTCCATATAAATTTTATGCGCAGGACTTTTTTTTTTTTCAGGATTTTTCACTTGGGGGTCACTGATAAACCCATAAAACTTTCGTTAATGTTCCCACGGCATGTTTTTTTAAGCTCAACATTCCGGGGGATTCTCCCCCAGGAAATTTTTGAAAACTATATGCAAGCTGTTGCATTTTGAGGCCTTTAGAGATGCATTTGGGACAAAAATGTTAGAAAAAAAAAAGCAGACAAAAACTTTTAAAAATTTAAATGCTTTTACTCATAAAAAATATTCATCAAATGCAGAAAAAAATAGTCATTTTTTTTAAATTCAGGGGGCAGGAGTCCACCTTCCTAATTTTTACTAACGCCCATATCGAAGAGCCATCACGTGTCTGCCTTCTCAAATGATACTTACAAGCTTCCCCCCCCCCCCTCTTCCCAAAAGGATGCTTTGAAAATTTGCAAAAGAAAAACTATTGTATTGTTTGAGCATAGCATGATTTAATTCTTACGTATTTCACTATTACCAGGGGGAAAAACCTTGACATTTTTAATTTTGACACTGCGAAATTTGACATCCCTAACCTCAATTTTAGAGTTTCCGACAGTTTATACAAATAAATAATTCTATTATATATCGGTTTTAATTGTTAGCAAAATAGCTGATCAATGATCAAATCGGAGCGCCGAACTAGGATTTTAATTATCTTTCAAAAGTTAAAGTTTCTTAATTATTTTTTTTCTCTTTCTTCTTCTTTTTTTTGTGCATCACAGTTGAATTTGCCGCCCCCCAGAAGTGCCGCCCGGAGCATGGGCCCCGGCTTGCCCCACCCTAGCTCCGGCACTGACAGTAGTGCCCAAACTGGGTGCACCCTCTAGTCCAACAGCGAGAGATGCGGGATACCGAGAGGCTGTTACAATCATCAAATCTTCTGTGTTACCAAACAAACAAAAAATTACAAAATTGAAGTACTTTTGTAATCTTTAAATATGAGTTACAATCTTTGTTTCTATGTCCTTAGTACTTCTGTGATTCTTCTTTAAAATCATACAAAGATACTGGCTAATGAGATAGGGAAATATATCTATCAATTATCCTGTTTCTGTGTGCATCCCTCTCCCAGACTTTAAAAAAAGCTTTTACTTTGGAAAAAAAAAAGTGCCGTCAACGAAAGGATGGTTTGTGTATTGCACAAAAACATTCATTCATTGGCTCCTCTAATTTCGGCGTAAATTGCGACATTAAAAACATACCTCTGATTTTCCTTTGGAAACACAATTAGCTACATGTTGTGGATCTAGGAACAGCGCATCAACCTATAATGGAAAAAAAAATCAAGTAAATATAGTTTGAAAAAATTCATGTCCCATCAGTTACATATTTAAATGTAAGTTGAACAATATTTTGGGAACTGATTTCCTGCATTTAAACACATAAAATCTTAAACCTTTGCGATAATAGTACTTCGTAACAAGCACCGCAAACTAGACACCTGATTTTGATCATGAGTGGCTTCATGAAGCATTGAAGAAGTGCATTTTTTACTAAGAAGTCTTTCAATGAAAACGTTTAAAGTGTAAAAATAGAACAACAACTTACATGTAAATCAAGTTCCTCAAATCATATTAAGGAGCTATTTGAAGTAAATCAAAAATATTTTTAATACATTTACATATTTTTTTTTGGTCATTTAAATGCATTTCAATATCAATAAATATTCAAAACTCAGAAGGAAATACAATAAAAATTTTTATAAATGTTTCTCAACGTACTCTTATCTGTATTCGATAAAATGTCCATAAGAATAGCTGAGGGCCGAAAATTTTTCGGAATCTTATTTAGCATAGAACAAGGTTTCACGTATACATAAAGAAGTAAAAACTGACTCTTTAGTGATAAGCCAGATCAACGTATTTTCGATTTCAGATATGGCAGTAAGAGACCCTGAGAAGAAAAAATAAATAATACATGAGCTTTCTATACTCAAGATTCCCTCCCCGCAGGCGATATCAGGGAACCTAAAGTGATAAAAAGCAAAGATGGGTGTGAGGACGAAGTTAGATAAAATCATTACTTCAAATCCGGAAAAGGAAGAGGAAGAAATCAATAACGAAATTAAAGTAAGACCTGAAGTTTTTTTTTCCTTTTCCTGGGTGAAGATATTTCTAGGAAACAAATTTTCCACACTAAATCAATCTCACATTATTTACGCTGCAGTGGGCTGGCGCGTGGATGGGTGGGTATACCTATCATTTTGAATACCACTGAGTTATGCTATTAATTTTTTTTTAAACATCAAACTCCCACTAGTGATTGGTAAAACCAATTTTTCCTTTCAGTTCTATAAAATAAATAAATAAGTAAAATGAAATAAAAATGAAAAATATCAGTAACTTTAAAAATAACAGAAAAAATATATACATATATATAAAATAAATAAATGATCGATTTTCTCAAATTTTGATTGTAACTAAATTTACACAAATTAATATGAGAGTTAGCAAAACAATAGTGGTCTAATTCAGAAAAACTAAACTCTTAGAGTTCATGTCTCGATGAACATTTGTCGAAATTTTAGTCAGGTGTCCGTCATTTCAAAATTTTCCGAATGGGGGGGGGGGGGGTATATTTTAAATGCGTATTATTGGTTTTAAAAAAACATAAAAAAATGTATAAATTCAATGCATTCTGGACCGCCCAAATCACAGGCCTGGTTTTAGTCATGGAAAAGATGACCCTGTAGAAATTAAACCTCGGTTAAAGTTTATCTACGGTTTTAAAAAGCATACAACTAAAAATCTTAAAATAAATTAAACACACTAAAAATTGTGAATTTGGGAAACATTGTTTTGATACTCACATAGTATTTATATTTGGGATTTTAGAATACCCAAACAGAATATAGTAAAGTTATAAAAAACTTTACAAAATGTATCTTAAATCTTTTATTAATTTAGCGAAAGGAAGCAAAAAAATAGCCTTTCATCAATTACACAAGCAAAAAGGAAGGGAAGGGCGTAACTAGCACACATAAGGAGCATTTTTTGGATCATAAAACAGTTCTTCAAAACATGGATTGCAAGAACGAACTCAAATATTTTGATCTCCGAAACGGAACTTTTGCAAAATTATTAACATTTTCTTATCATGAAAAAATTCCCATGAAATAGCTAAATTTATCAATTATATAAAATACCTACCAACATTTCAAATTTAAAAAAAAATCCAGCAGGTGATTGCGATACACCGTAATATCGCGTACATTTTTCAACATTACAGGGGGGAAAAAAAGGATTTACAGCAATCTTTTAAATTACAATCACATGCAGGATCCTTATGCGATATATATCCAGGTTAACAAGTAAAATAATCACTCCTTTATGGTTAAAATTGATTTTATAATATTTATAACGTCTGAAACCCAAGTTTTCCTGTATGCATTTCGCAAGGAAACCCAAGTCGGAAAATAATGCATGTGAAATTAGTTTTGAAGGGATTCTTCTTCCTCTCTCCCCCCTCCCCCAAACATTGGGATTTTTCTCAAAATTTATAAAACCACTTTTTTCAAAAAAAAAAGAAAAGAAATAAACAAAAACAATATTAACAGCATGTTAACAAAACACATCGATTTTTTTTTTCTAAAATAATTCACCCCCTCAACCCAATCAATAAAAGAAAAAAAAATGAATAATAAAAATCGAGTCGGAAGGAGAGGAATTATGACTCTCCTGACACAAACAATACCACGCAAACCGCAAGCTAGTTATTACTTATATCATCGTCTTAATCCGCAGAACTTTGCCTTAATATAAATGTTCCAGAAATATACAACTTCCTAAGCATTCGAAAGCAAAAGTTCTTTCTTCAAAGACACCTTAAGAAAATATAAATCTTTTTTAATCTCCTACTTTTCATATTTAAATACAAGTTTTCGGTAGAGACGCAAACCTTCGTTTGTTCTCAAAATATTTTCCCTTCCTAAGATAGCAAATCCTTTCCCAGTCAAATTAAGAAATAACCTACAGAAATATGTGCATAATTAACAACACAAGTTGTCATTTCCTTATTGTCTTGGAATATTTACTCTGGCAGGTACTTCAGAAATGTCACTTTAGAGAAACTTAAGACAACTGGAAGTTCTGTGAATCAGCTCCAGCATTCCTCCAGCTTTAACAAAGGAATCTCCACTCTCAAAGCCTCAACAAGCAAAATTTTGTCAGAAATGTTATGTCTTTTACGCATAAGGAGTGTTCATCATTTATTTGTTATAAATGATTACTCTGCATTTCCGAGATATCCTTATTAAGAATTTTTTTGAAAAATTCTTATCCTTGCGTTGTGGAATGGAGTAAACCCAAATCCTTATTGCAAATGAGAAAATATTGTGTTCTAGAAATTTAATAATATCCATACATGACTTTTAATGAAAAAGTTCGAAAAACAAAAAATACTTGTCTTTTTTAATGCCTCTCCCCTGGAAAGTTTGCTCTTACTGATGCAACGCAATTAACTCAGTAATATTGCCATTTTGCTGGAAGCAGTCTTAGAAATCACTTACATTCTTTTGTCCGCAAAACCTCGTTCATTTTAGGGACCGTCCATAAATGATGTCACGCTTTTTTCCTATATATTTGACACCCCCTCTCACCTATGTCACAAAATGTCACACTTCCATATATCTCCCTTCCCCCTTTGTCATATGCCTTGCTATGTTGCATAAGCATCACACTTTTTGTTAGTCCCTCCCCTCTCGAAGCGTGACATCATTTATGAGTGATCCCTTAGCGTATTTTAGATCTTAAGGATCACACAAAGTCATTAAGACTCCTTCGGCCGACATAGCTCCTCAGAGTTTTTTTTTTAAGTTTAATTTAAAAAATTGTTTAACGAAAAGAAATTTGAAGACAGATTAAAAGAAATGCGATCAAAAAAGGACGCTTGGGGTCAAATAAAAGTAGTTTATGAAAATGCAACTAGAAATTTTAGCATCCCCGAGGTAAGCGTTATAACAACAGCCTACTTTCGAAGGGATAAAGCAGGGCGAAGTCAGTACAACAACTAGTTTTGTTTTCAAGGAGTTTTTAATTTAATATTCTTGTACAAATGAAATACAGAAAGAGAAAGATTATTTATTTCATTACTATTCTTAGTAACCTTTACACCAAGCAACACACATGAAAATTAAGTGTTTTAATTTCTAAAATTTTTCTTTTTTTCTTTCAATATGCATAATCAGGGCCGTCCGAAGAGACGACAGCACCTAGAGCGAAAATTTATTGTCCCCCTCCCTCCTCTTAGAATAAGGTTGGTTACAACGCCAATGTAGAGACTGTGAACTTTTCGTATTTTAATTATTAGATTGCTGAACATAATGTGAAAACTATGGTATAAAAGCTAAGTATCACGTAATAAAAAACAGACAATGAACCATTAATAATAACAATTGCGTGCTAGCATTTTAAAACACTTTTTAAAAGGGGGATAAAATTAAAAAAAAAGTACTAAGTAAAAGGCCACGACACAAAGTCCTCTCATGTTTGGGAGCTCGAAGCGCGACCGCCCCCCCCCCTCCCCCGCACTTTCGGGTGACCCTGCGAGAATAACTCTTCATATAATTAAATTCCCTAAGGCACAATTCATAAATGATGTCACACTTTTTTTCAGTATATTTACTCCTCCCCCTCTGTCACCAAATGTCCCACTTGAACATACCCACTACTCCCCCTTGTCACGCTATATATTTCATAACCACATGTACTTGCAGTTCAGAAAGAAGTCACTACGTTAGACACCCCATTTCCATTTCATTTTTGAGCTTCTGATGACATTAGTGAGCATAATAAGAGTGATGCTATTGATTATACGTGTACCTAATTTGTATAAAATTTGATTAATGTTTGCAATAGAAAACGTAAAATTAGGATTAATAATCTCCTACTTTTCATATTTAAATACAAGTTTTCGGTAGAGACGCAAACCTTGGTTTGTTCTCAAAATATATTCCCTTCCAAGGGTAGCAAATCCTTTCTCAGTCAAATTAAGAAATAACCTACAGAAATATGTGCATAATTAACAACACTATTAATTGTTTGAATTCTGTACAAATTCCCGCACTATTTTGTCTGAAAAGTGGAAATGCCCAAGATGATTTCCTATTAAATTTGAACTTTTAACTAGAAGTTAATTTAAATCTTAATCAACATCGATGTTTTTGATACAAAATGAAATCAATAAGAATACAAATAAATAAATAAATAAACAAATAATGTAAAAATATTTAATTTGCTGATTTTAATTGCTTTTATTTTAACCAAAATGTGTGATGTCACGCTTCTTGCTACCCCCTTCCCTCCCTTGTCCCCTTGTCAACAACTGTCACAATTCCTAGAACCCCTCCCCCTTCGAAATGTGACATCTTTTGTGAATGACTCCTAATTTGCAAGTTTTCCTCCACCATTTCTCCACAACCAGTTAAATTTTATAGTGTTTCCTTTATAAGATTATATGTATGTACAAAGATTACAAAATTTCAAGAAATCTCTGCAGTGATTCAATTTACTATATATTTTTATTTGGATAAAACCTTTTTCAATGTTGCAATCTATAGAATACGCATGTAAAAATTGAGATCAGTTACCTAAAGAAAGTTTTATGTCAGTCAATTTTCAATGAAAATTTTAGTTCTTATAATATTGACAAGAAAGATTACATCTTTTAAATATTTTAACTAAAATTTGCATAGATAAATAATGCTTTAAAAAAACGAGTATTGAAAAGCACTTGAAAGTACTTATTAAATAAAAAGAAGTCTGTATTTCTTTAAAGAAGTAACACACCGATACAGAAGAGTAAATTAATAAACGTTTTGTTACAAAGAGCAACAATATTTAAAAATTAGCAAGAGTAAAAGCAAGTAAAAATTGAATAAAATGTTTAGCAGAGAAAAATAAAATACAAATCCTGAAACAATCTAAACTCGACACATTTCAAAAGTAGTTTACAAACCTATCGTTGATGGAAAATTGCAACGACCGAAACTGTTTTGTAAAATAAGCGTCAATTTGCAAATGATTAAAAAAAAATTAACGCTCAGACAAAATTAAAATTAATGACTTTTTTTTCTTGAGAAGGAAAAAACATACACACACAAGAACCTGAAACATTTCAGATTATCATTCTTTATCAGAACCAAGTGGGAAAAAATATCACCACTATATATTCTGGATAAAAGGAATTTATAGGAAGACCTTTTTTGTTACTTTTCCATTTCTTTAAGGCCTTACCAGAACGAAAACGTGAAGAAATAATTCTTGTCTTCCGGCGGAGTTTAATGAAAATATATATACATATCACCAACGAAGACACATTCTTTTGTTAAAAGAGAAAGAAGAAAAACTAATTAGTATCGACGGAAGCGCCATACGTTTTAATTCCGAAAAAGAGCATTAATGAAAAAAAGAAGAAAATACGGTACAATGAGAAAATTAGATTAATTGGCACAGTTTTTAATCGACGCAGTCAGAAATCAATTAAAAATAGATTCAAAAAAAAAAAAAAAAAAACTAAGAAAAAAGGATCTCTTTAATTCTTGAAATGAACAAATTGCAACTATAACGCAATGAACAATTAATTGAAAGTATTAAGAAGGGCCTTAGGTATTTAAGTACTTACGGAATGACTCAGCTGAATTTTTCGTAAAAAATAGAGAATGAAAAATACGCTTGAAATTCTGTTCCTCTCGTATAAGTGTGCGAGAAGCATGAATATACGATTCTTAACCCTCTATCATACTGTTGACTGCAGGCACTGTTTTTGTAATTAAATTTTCTGAAATACGTATATTTTATTTATTATTTTGTTATTTAAAGAAAACAAAATTTAATTAAATTTTAAAAATAAATAAATAAAATAAATTCTTTTTTAAATTAAAAGTCCTGAAATACGCGCATTTTATTTTTTCTTATTATCTCGAATCCCAAAAATCAAATATGTAAATATGGGTTGTAATTAAAAATAATTTCACGTTAAGAAAGCACAAATAAGTTGTTGAGTTATAGAAAGTTAACAAAATATAGCAATACGAAATAAGGTAAAGAGAAGTGAGAAAGAATATTTCACACATAGATTAAGAAACAAAGAATAAAATATATGTATATGTATTAGTTAAAAAGCAAGAGCAATTGAACAAATGTGTTTCCTACGGAAATAACGAGCCAATAAGCTACTACTAGTCTTCTGTAAATGTCGCTCTTTGACAACAGTAATCGCTCAACAGTGAAGTCAAAAATGCGCATGTAAACAACATTCTCTTGCAACAGTAATTGTTTAGCAGTGAAAGTAGTTTGTGAAAACATTAATATTGGGCGGGGGGGGGGGGGAGGTAACTACTTGAAAGTCATTTTTATTAACTGTTAAAACGTACTCTAGCTTTAAGTTGCTTGACAAAAAAAGTTTTTTTTTTTTTAATCAATGCACTTTTTAGTTATGTAATTAATCTTGAAAATTCTACGTTAAAATTAAAATGTTTTATTTCAACATCAAAACAATTTCAGATAAGCATGATTGTGAATTTTAATTCTATACCATACATTGAGAGGTTTTTGCTCCGACTCTTTTTTTCATTAACTACAAATTCAGTACAACATTTTAAAACACTATTAAAAACGTATTAATGCAACGAATAGTCATTTGGCCGAATAGAGAACTTATTATTATATTTTGCCTCAAATAAAAACGTAGAATGAATTGTAAGTATATTTCAGTACAGACAACAATTTTAAATACGATATTTATTTTTAAAAAAATGCATTGGAACAATAAAAAAATATTGGAAAGCATTAGTTTATATTTCAGAAAGTATTCGCTCTGAAACTACCAAGATGGAAGACTAGGAAGGGTTGCTTTTAAACAAGAAACTACTTCAAAAGCAACTCTTGAGGCCAGAGTTTTTATATGCATGCTTTTGAAATTGCATTTTTATTCAACTAGAACCATTAATTAATAAAGTTTTTCAAATAAATTATTGCAGATATTTTTTTTACTCTTTCATCAATATGCATTAGTGTTGGGGAGCCTGTGACATTTGATGTTTCATAAGTCCTTTCACAGTCACAATTTGCATTAAAAAAATCTAATTTGTTCACTACACTGCCAAAAAATCTATGCTTTTACCATTTACTCCAATTATTTTTCGCTCATTTTACAGTCAACAGTTTTAAGAAAAAGCGGTGAAATTATTGTCTCATTTTTGGTATAAGTCAGAAATAGTAAATCATATGACTGTTAATTTCTATTCTATTTGGGATACATAGATATGTTCAAATAGTATGATAATGGTTATGATATATTACTAGTTATTAGGGATTTGAAGGACGTAAAGTAATAGTTACAGTGATTTTCTAGTATAACCATGTAAAAATAGTACAATTAACACAGCACAATAACCCCTGAGATTGTTTGTGTGAGCTTTTGCCCAATTACCAAATTTAATGGGTATTTCTGTGCAAAAAGTTCCCTATTTCATATATGTAAAAACAAATTACTTCAGAATGCATTATAGGACAATTTCAATTGAAATGCTCAATAAAAATGATAAATATAAATCATTCAGCAAAAAAAAAAAAAAAAAAAAAAACACCTTTAAATGCACAAAGAAAAATATTTTTCGTTTCATGGTATCCGGCCATGGCCGAATATTTGTTGAGGAATTCGGCCGCAGCCGAATATTCGGCAGACAGGCCGACCTCGAAAGGGCTGTTTACGTTTCAACTGTTTTTACTTTTCTTGCGAGTGTCGCTATTCACTATGATTTTAACATCCACATCATATCACAAAGAATTCTGAGCATTGTTTTCCACTTAATTGTATTTTAAATCAATCTTATATATTGCATGGAAAGAAAAAGAAAAACATACCATTTTATCAAAGTTCAGTCATCTATAATCGAAATTTAAAATCCCTATAAAATTTTCTTTCAGTAACCAAGAAATAAAAGCATTTATTAGTGCAACGAGCCGAAGCCACATTATCATTAAAATTTCAGATGTAAAGGAAATCTCCCAGTTATTTTTCCAAAATCGGAACTATGAACTAACATCAATCCATCCCAAAAATTGGCAGCAGTTTTTAAGACGGAGAGACAAAGGACAGAGACAAGCATCCCCCAGAGCATAGCCGAAAAGATCTCGCTGATCACAGAAACGACCCTACTTAAGAGACGAGCAACAAAAGACAGCAAGGATAACAGATGCACATCTTGGGCAAAGTGGATCAAGATAGATGCCACTGCAAGAAAGCCCACTCCACTTTTCCACTACGTACGGATGTCAGTTTGACGTCATCGTTAAACAAGAGCCTCTCTGGCGGAAAACGTCAAATATTATTGCAGGGAGTTAAAGCACCGGCGAATGGATTAATTACCAAAGCCTTAATATTGCGTTTGCAGGGTTGTTGGGGCGAGAAGTCGCCGACCGCGAAGAAAGTAAAGAAATAATAGCGCTCTCATTATCATTTGGGCTTTTGTAAATGAAGGTTGGGCCAAAATATTTTCGCGAACAGGCATCAGTTTCATAATTCAGGAAAAGCCACATTACTGAAGCCGCTTTTAGACACTGGGCATTGGCGTTTTCATTAATGAAAGAACACCATCACAAGGTTAAAAATTAATTCCGTAGCTTTACGTTGCTTTCTGGTTAAGTGCACTTCTTACAAAATTTTTAATTCGAAATACACTTACGCAATTAAGCGCACAAAACTTGTAGTCGGGAACTTTACAAAAATACATTTTAATTCTTCCGCGAAAGTTGAAAATTTCACATGTTTAAATTACGACAGACAATTAAAAAGATATATATGGCAACTAAGATTTACCGACATTTTGCAAGGAGGTATTCTCTGCCCTCAACTGTAATCCTCTCAGAAATATTAACTACTTTCTTTTTTTTGATCCATCATTAACGTAACAGAAGTTAAATTTGCTACAAGTCTGACTAATATTGCATTAGATCCAATTAGCGTGCCTCTAGTAGTAAGAGTGATGACAGCGGCTACTGCGCATGCTCCCCACCGCCATATTTTTACCACAGCGCCTGCGCATGTCTCATTTACATTTTGAGTATTAACGCTCCAGCAATTTTTAGCACGCAATTAGAGAGTTTTTGAAAATGGGTTTGAGCCTGCGCATACACCCTCAGAAACGCATGCTCAAATCTCACGAAACTTTCGTCGTATTTGACGAAATAGCTTCGTGAAAAATGCTCCGAGTAAACCTTTCGTCAAATTGCCGAAATTTGTGTAGTAACTTTTTTAAGTCACGTGATAGCGCGAGGAAAGAATCGTTATAAATGACCAAATTTTCTTGACGATTGAAGAATCGTCGAAAAAGAGGATTCTATTTTTGAGAGTGTACAGCGTAAGGCAAAGGGTGTTTATACTTGTACTGATTCCAAAGCCTGTACTTCAACCAAACGACCCAAAAAGGACCTGAAATTACGTTTTTAGGGCTTCAATTCCAAAAAAATTCCGTGTGAGAAGACAGAGTAGTGAGACAAGAAGACGAGAATAAAATGCTCGTGTATGACTTCATGGTATTTCAAATTTTGGTTTGGCGGAAATGGTCGACGGGAACTTATAAATTAAGCCAGATAAAATATAAAATTTTCGATAATGTGCAAAATAAATAAAAGTAAAAGCTTTTTGTTTTGGATTATATATATATATATATAGCTTGAATAAAAAAAAACGCTTGATTTTGGAGGGAGGAAAGGAATAAAAAGCTTTTTAAAATGAAGGATATCACAGCTAATTTCCATCTATGAATATTTTTACTATGCTTTGTAAATTGTATACCCTAAAGGCATTTCAAGTAGTTTTGAAACTGTTGTACCAATTCCATTATTTTTAGTTCATAAACATTACTTCACTTTGCGGAGATAAAATGTTAAACATCAAGTAAGACGTGCTTACAACGGTGGACGCATTGATAAAGTTATTTCCTACTTCTGATGGACAGATAATTAGAAAGTAGATAAATAAAGGCTCGTGACTTGAGGTTAATTGATTTCACGACGAAGAATTGTTCGCACAATTAGCGAACTTTTAATCTTGTGTGGATAAAAAAGGGGAGGTTAAAAAATCAGGAAGGTGAGAAGAGGGAGTTCGTAGGGCCCATCAACTCACTTCATCTCTTCAAATAAAGGATCAGACGACCGTGAAAAAGCGATGAACAAAACTGATGAGATCTCACACTAACGTAAGAGTTCATAGAACAAAACGATGATGAAGGGTGGGAGAAGGGGTGGGGCGAATGTTTGGACCACTGGAGGAAGGGAGGGAGGGACGCAGCGGCAGATGACAGCTTGGAGCAAGACTTCCACGACATCCATTAGCTGTGTCATCGTCTCAGCGGCCCCGGCTTTAGGTGACATCGACTTTCAAACAAAACGACAAGAAATCAGGGTGGAAAGAGGGGGGATAGATAAAAAATAGAAAAGATTGGGAGAGAGAGTTTTGAAAAGCTGGCGGTAATAAACGTCCCGAATTCTTACCTCCGATAGAAGTCGGCTATCTGTTCCCTTCATCAATTAGGGTTGAGAGGGATCTTGCGGAGTGGGGACTTCATACCAATTAATTACGGTCGAATGCTAAATCTTTCAAAGCGCCTGGTTGCGGATTTGTTCTTCGGAAAGTTCAAGCGCCCGACTTTGAATATTGCTTTTGCTTAGTGATGTGAGCAGGCATGTCAGGCGAAAATGGGAGTTCATGACATTTAATTCTTCACCAAGTGGCTTTTATCTCGTTGTAGTCCACAGAAAACTTGTGACTAGTATATAGAGTAGCTTTGATGACAAAAAGCTACATTATTTATGTATTATTTTTACATTAATTCTTTTATACAGTGTTACTTCTGTTTTCACCCCAGTTTTTCTTGTTCACATTCAATTTGATGTCTGTCTATCTATTTTTCTGGACTAATGTCATTTTGGTAGTTAAATCTCAGAGCCCAAATAGGTGAAATTCTTCAGATTCAAATTTGAATGGGTGGATCTCAAAGGTCTGAGACTGGCGTTCTTTTCTGCCACAAAACATATGTTTTGTTTTCTCCATATTTACTTTGAGCTTCATTTTCTTAGCTGCTCTTTCCAGGGCCAAAAATGTTACACTCGGCTCAGTAGTAGATCTTGAGATTATGTCGATATCATCAGCATACGCTAGAAGGTATATATATATGCTATAGTTCCCTTGTATTGATATTAGCATCTTTTATCACTTTCTCTAGAGCTAGATTAAAAAGGAGGCATGCCAATGCATCGCCCTGCCTGACTCCCTTGCTAACCTCAAAGGGTGTATATGTTTCACCCTGAACTCGTACTGTAGAAAAGGTTCCTGTGAGTTTAATTAGCTTTGCTGGGACATTAAATTCAGAAAGGGCATTTAGTAGCTCCGTTCTATCGATACTGTCATAGGCTGCCCTGAAGTCCACAAACAGATGGTGAGTATCAATTCCATATCCTCTACATTTCTCTAGGGTTTGTCGCAAAGTGAAGATTTGGTCAGTGGTGGATCTTCCTTTTCTAAAGCCACATTGATATTAGTCAACAACAGTATCAATGAATCCACTTTTTTCACCCCAGTTTTTCTTGTCAAATTCAATTTGATGTCTATCTGACTTTAGTACTATGAATGACTGATGATGCTAATGTGCTGTTTCAATGAATCATTCCTTCATTACGCACGAAACCATTTAAGCAAATTTGAACAAAGGTCTTGAAACAAATTCGAGACTTAGTAGCCAAAAAACGCCCTTCATCATTAATTTAGAAGAAAATGAGAGTAATTTTTTTCCAGTTTAAAGCTTTGAGTAATTAGCACATTATGCACAGTAGTGTACTGTATGTTTATTGATATAACTTTTTCTACTGTAACTGTTTTTATTCTATGTTTACTATTAATTAAATAAACAATATTTTACACTGCAAAGCATTTCCCTTTTTACTGTATCACTAATGATCCATTTTAGCTGTTGTTATTTACAGTGAAAAGCATTGTATGTTCTGTAATCCGAATGATGTGATAGTCCGAACTCCCTCCGATTCCAATTAGTTCGGATTAAAGAGGTTGTACTGCCTCATTCGAAAGAGAATCACAGTATCAATTCTGTCACAGTATCAGTTTTGTTTCTAAATTACTTAAAGAATATCTATATAATAAAATCTAAAAAAAAAAAAAAAAAAGGCTCCTGACACTAATCTTGTTTATGGTTGGGTCTGGGCAGCCTGCCCTTGTCCCTCCTTGTGTACGCCACTGAATCGGAGCACTTTCGAGAACAATAAAGTGCATTGCAGAGATAGAAATGATAAAATATTTTTTCACTCTGCGGATCTTTTTAAGACTAGCTAAATTAAAAAGGACGAGCCTGGAGAGTATTAACAAGATTCACAGCATCCATTCGTCTTCCGCTAGCAAAACACGTGGCAGATAGGCAATCTAGTTACCCACTAAATCTCCGGCAGAGCGAGGATGCCTTTTTTATTCCTCCTTTAACAGCGTCCATTTGCATGTCATTACAGTCCAGATCGCCGATTTAGGCAAAAATCCAAGCCATTTGCAAACACTGCAATAGTAGACGCTCCCCGCGAAGAAGGAAATATCTCGACGAAATCGGCCATCTCAGACGATGAACAACAACTTTCGTGACTACCCGCAGTTCCCCAGCTCAGAGGGGGGTTTCGTGGCCAAAAATGATAGAAGGGAGAGACTTTCATTTCATTTGCATGATTTAGTTGTACCCCACCCGACTTTATGGGCGGATATATGCGGGCTCTTTTGTTTATGAGGTTGGTCATCCACAGCTGACAGTCCATTAAATGGGCAGAAAGCAGTAAGTCTGCCTTGAAAATATTCCTGCCTTTTGTACATCTGCACTAAAATGAATATCTTTTAAATCATAAAATTACATTTCATTTTTACTCCAAAATTTAAATAAAAATTTCATTCCAAGGTGTGAAAAGCTTTGTATTGTTTGAACAAGGAATGAAAAGAAAATAGCTGAGTTCGGCTTTACAATCATCCATCTTTTGATCTAAATAACAAATAATCCAAACAGCAGAAAGTCGGCAACATTCTCTCATTAGTTGATAAGAAACTGCTTCAATTGAGCTTTCGTCAAGTTAGAAAAGAGTTTAGAACCAAGTCAAAAATAATCCTTTGTGAAAAAGAAATTTAAGTATAATTTTCATCACGAAATGACTGAAGATTTGCGTTTAAAAGATATCATTCGTTAGTCCACATTGAAACGTTAAACGCTTGTTCAGAACTATTGAGTATGCTACGTATACTAGAGGGGTCAGGATTGTAAAAATTCATATTCTTCTCCATGATTAAAAATTACATATTTTGTGAGCATAAAGATAACTGAAATGAAATATTTTCAGTGAAAAATCTAGGCTATTTTGGACGTAGATTTCGCGGAATACAATAGATATATGGAGGTGATAAAAAAAAATTCCTTGCATTAGTGGAGCCATGTGAGAAATTATGTACCTAATTTTTACAAAAGTCAACTTTTTTTTTTTAAACATGAGCTGCATGTTTGTGCATTAACGAATAGCCTGTAACCTAGACCTAGCAACGTGTTTCTCCATTTTGCATTGCAAACGTTTATTCTATTATCTTTGTCATATTAAGGCTTGTAAAGGAGAGCTAATATTTTTAAGCATAACTACAAAAATTTAATCTACGGAATATTTCAATTCATTTCATCTTCCCTGACATCTCTCATTGAATTTATTTTTCTTAACTGGTGATCCAAAGAATAGAGCTTAAAATGCTTGAAAGATTTTTGCATTTGGACTTTTTGCAAATAGATGCTCTCCATTTCCTTTTGTTCCTTCTCGTAAATTGTAACAGCTGATAAATTAAGCTCGTTTGACGATACATGATCAGTTTGTGCACAATATGTGAACACAGATATTATTGAAGAACTTATAACTGATATAAAGTTTTGAGAACCATTTCATACAATGATGAATAAGATTTTAATTTAGTACTTATAACACTCTCAGAAACGCATGCTCAAATCTCACGAAACTTTCGTCGTATTTGGCGAAATGGCTTCGTAAAAAATGCTCCGAGTAAACCTTTCGTCAAATTGCCGAAATTTGTGTAGTAATTTTTTTAAGTCACGTGATTGCACGAGGAAAGAATCGTTATAAATGACGAAATTCTCCTGACGATTGAAGAATTGTCGAAAATGAGAATTCTATTTTTGAGAGTGAACCGAGTAACCACCGTACATATTCGACTGTAGTCGAATTATTAATTTCGGTCTGGAAACCGATAACTATTACTGAAACTTGTGAAATAAAACATGTGGAGAATAGATAATAGATACAGAACATTGGAGCAGTTTGCTGCTGAGCACGATGGACGGCTATCATGCTTTCATGCTCTGGTCCAGGAGGAGGTCCCCTTCGAGAAGTGTTGTACATAGTGTAAATCTTATGTTTCGTATGCACTTTTCCACTAGAGGTGCGATATAAAGCCTAAAACTGCTTATGCCTAATTATTAAGGTGTAAACAGTTTTTAGTCACAAGAATATTTGATGCATGCAAGTTGCTGATTTGGCGGAGATCAACACATTTTTAAGAAATAAACTGCACTGGAGAAGTAAATATGCACTTGGCTTGGCCTCATGATGAAGCTGATGTTTCAGTTATTTTTATTACAAGAAACAAAGCATGAGAAATAAGGGTGGAGCGATCATAGTACCACTGGATTTAATTCCATCTAAGTTCGGTACTCTCAGCTCTCGTTTTTATGATCCCAATGAGTGTTAAATATCGAGAGAACTGCACATGCAGGGGTCGATCCAGCCTTTTTTAACAGCTTCCGCCTTTTGTGAATTTTAAGGAAATTTTTGTGAAAAATCAAATAATTTTGAGAAAACTGAAAATTTAAACATATAGTGAGAAAACATTTTATTATTATTTGCCGCTTTTATAATAAATGATGGTGTGAAAAGTACGATTTGGAAGCTTGGAATTTTGTGAAGGATCCGAAAACGGACCCGAATTTCCTCTGGCGCATCCCTTGATATAAAACCGAAAATACTCTCAAAGCAGAAAAAAAAAAGTATGAAAATGTTGTACTCATTAACATGAAACTTTTTTGTACAATTATTTACTCAGAAGTATCGGTAGTAATATATAGCGCAGGAGGGGGGGGGGGATACTTCACTCAAACCAAAATTCAGTCGAAGATAAAAAGTTAAAATATTAAAAAAAATTCAAATTTTACGACTGATACCGGAAGTTTCATAACTCATTCACAAAATCGTAATTTTTCCAAGCTAACCGTCATTAACAGAAATCCCGCTTTGAAATCAGTTTCAGAGTATAATGAATGCATGAAATCAAAACCTCACCTCTGGCAAAGTATTCCTTTTAACTTGAATGCAAACAGAAGCGAAGCTAAACTTCTGAACCGAATTTTCTGGGAGTGCTAAGCAAAGAAAAGCGGAAACTAACCCAAACATATCTCGCCTTAGCGACACTTATTTCTTTCGAGGGAAATAAATAGTGAGAAAAGCAATCGCCTCATTCTTTTCACATTTAACGACCAAACACTGCGAAAAAAAAAATATAAAAAATTAAAGAAAGATTAAAAAAAAAAAAAAAAGCTCAAGCAAAAGAATACAGGAAAAAATAAGGAAAACTAAATTCATGGGGAGCAGGGGAAACAACCGGAGACCAGAGCCCACAATCAACCCCGCCGGACGCCTCATCGAAGGAAAAACCGTAACAAGATTGCTGACATTTTCTAATTCTTGGGGCTGACTCAAAAGTTTACCGGACGGAACACCAAAGGGGGAAAAAAGAGAGAAAAAAGTTCTCAATTAGGGACGTGTGGCTGCTTTCAATCGAAGAGGAGGTTCTGCCAAGAATACTCAACTATTTACTCTTATTTCCTGGGATTTTTCTAAAGGATTCATTTTCTTTCTCTCATGAAGGCCATTCCTTCAGTTAATAAACATTTAATATATTTCTTTTTACGCTTCTGTTTATTTGTGCAACTAATAGCATGTTGGTCTGGATTTTTATCTTTTGAGGAAGTTTTTCGTCAACATAATGTTTTAGTTCCTGAGAAATACATCTCCGAGGAAAAGCCCTCTGACAAACGTTCAAAGAATAAAATACAACAAATTAGAAAGAAAATATTATTAGAGCCAATTTTTTATGTATCACCGCTGCTTTTTATCACATAAACGTTCTTCCTTGTAGAGCTCTACTACATATTTATTTTTGATTGTTTTTATTATTTATTTAGAAAATTATGATCACCCGTACATATAAATAGGTTTTCAGTTTATTTTATATAAATGAGTTTTCTTTTTATTTTAGTTCTTTCAATTGGAGAACTTCATAGTGTATTACTATTTTCATTTTTACATAATGCATACTACATAAAATACAAATAAATAAAAATACACCCTCTGACAAATCCTTATAACAGTGAAATAAAACAAACTCTACTTTTACACTGCTAATGGATCCAAATTTTTACTATATTACATCATCACTTAAAATAAATAAATAAAAATAATAATTTAATAAAATAAACAAAATAAATCGTCGAAAAATCTTTTTGATTGCATGTACGAGTGGAATGAATACACTACAAAAGCGGTAAAATTTTCGATCCTTTCAAGCCAGACAGCAATGTTGCCCCATAAATAAAACTAAAAATAAAACAAGAGTCAGAGATTTAAAAAAATAAATAAAGAAATAAATACGTATTTTGTTTTAGCTCTGGAAGATGCTGCAGCCGCATAGCAACCCTTCCCCCGTATTCCTCAAAGATTAGAACAATTATAAGTTAATTAGTATACCTTCGATTTCAGTGAAAAGCACCTATTTACGACTACGAGATAGTGGATTCAATTTTGACTGCAGTAGCGTCAATTTCAACAGAAAAGCACCATATCAGAAATCATTTCTTGCACCCAACCCCAGCACAGTCCACAATCTCTCCGGCAACCATGTCCATCCCTCTCTGGAAACGAGCTAATCCTGCCGATGTATCTGCACCATAAGGATAATTGAATAACCTGGTCGTCCTTTACGGCGTCAATGGTCAACCTATGGCTTTATAACAAGGGGGGAAGGGGAGACAGAGCGGGATTCCCGATTTCGCAGCGTCGGTTGGGAAGGAGGGGGTAGGGGTGGATTAGAACATATGGAGAAGGTACATATTGGTAGACGAAGATGGAGATTAATCACCTGTCAATGAGCTGCCCTACGCGCTCGGACGGGGGACGATTATTTGCTTTCTGGACTGGCGTAAGATCTTGTTCAGTCTGAATGGATGACCAAACGAGCACACCATCAAACTAATTTAAAGCTTCAGAAAAATCTAAAGTTGTTGCCACTCGTAACTATTTTCCCAGAAACATTTCATTTGGGCACAGCTTAGTTTCTACTTTGTGAAATTACTATTATCTAAAGATGAGTTTTAAAAGTTCTCCTAAATAATACCTGCAGACTGACGCACATTTTCAAAATAAAAAGGCGTGACTAACGTCGTCAAAATAAGATAAGCACATTTTGTGCTACTGCAGAGCGAGTGTCGTGAGTAAACAGCAAAGGGATCATTCATAAATGATGTCACGCTTCGAGGGGGGGGGGGAGGGGTAACAAGAAGTGTGACATCATGCATTAGGCAACAGCGTGACATGTGACAAAGGGGGGAGGGGGTCAGCTGAAGTGTGACATACTGTGAAAAGGGGGGAGGGGGGTCAAATATATGGGAAAAAAGCGTGACGTCATTTATGAACGGCCCCAAATTTAAAGGTTTGGGGTTTTCAGCACTTATTGTGGAATATAGAGAAAAATAGCTCTCAAATTTCGTTTCCCCCTGTGTTTGTTTCGATAGCGCCTCCTTTGACGTGTAACCAGTTGAAATGTAAACATTGTATGCTCTAGCTCTCAAAAGTAAAAATGAAAGCATTGTCTGCACGGGCTTCTTAAAGTAAAGTTCAGTGGATCACTTATCGGCGCACGCTACAACTTGCCATCGGGCGATTTTCCCGTTCCCAAAACTGAGGGAGGCATTCCCGGTTTTTATTTCCGTGCGCCTCCACTTCCTCACGTCTTCCCGAATGACGTGACCATTTGTTGTGTTTGGAAAAGGCCCGCTGGGGCCCGTCACGTCATCCAGGCGCATTTTCCGGAAACTCGATACTGCAGGCGGGGCTTCGCCACGGAAACATTTTAACGCTCTTCAGCGGACAGTTTTACAAATTGCCTTCAACCCGACAAGCAGCACTGAATTATGAGGGATAAGCCTTTTAGTCACTGAATGCAGATTCAGCGAATGCCTATGAATATAAAGAAGGACCTGATTTCATTAGGTATTCCGGGGGAAAGAGAGCCGCGAGCGAATATCGATAGCAGCGCTGAAAGCATTTACTTCACTTCGAATCTAACTCCCATTCAACATTCTTGGAAAAGCTCTTAGTACTTTTCAACAGATTAGCCGAGCGCCAGAGTTTTATTAAATACATTTCTGGATAAATTAAATAAAGAGGTGCGTGATGTTGAATTAAATGAAGGATTATTTTCGCTCCTCACATATGGAGAGGGCGTTTGAATACAGCGTTTCAAAATCATGATTTCAGCGGCTGGAGTACAACATATTTGTCACATCTTTAGTATTTTCCCAGCCAAAGGACATTTATTTCCCACAATTTTCCAACATCATTTTCGAGGGCACGAAAGTAGTAAAAGTAATATTCGGAATTTTTTGATGAATTACTTACTGTAAATAAAATTTTCTAGCCCTTCCACACCTTGTAACTATGAAATACACGTATGCAGCTTTCATTCGAACTTTTCTTAAAACGCCAATAAAATAGTTGAGCTTATAAGTAAAAATATACTAAAATTCAATGAACGAACGTGCTTTATATCAGGGCGAAATGAAGTATCACAAAATAACATTTTAGTTTCAATTTCTGAAAGTTTTTGAAAGAATGACTTTTTTTTAAAGAGTTCTCCAAAGTCGACAATTAGGTTTGAGAACCAAAGCTATTAGAAAACTTTGGTTAACTTGAATTTTAAAATTTGAGCTTCGAAGTGCACTCCAGTCTCAGATTCCATACCATCTGCGTGCCAATTTTACTTGTGAAGAAAGTGGGAAAACTGCGTTAAGACACTGAGTGTACGAACACAAACTTATTTTCTTTCATAAGTAGAGATAAATAGCTAAATATCAACAGGATTCATTAAATAATTAAATATTGCGACCCCAATTTCTTATTGTTTAAGGACTCTGCGGACAGATTTGTGTGTGTTGGCGAAGAATTTTTTCGTCTGAGTTACTCGTATTTACCTTATTAAACCAGTTTAAAAAAAAAAAAAAACAAGGATATTATACCAACGAGTTTTATTTCAGAATGAACATATTCTGAAATTAAAGCTATTCAGAATAAAACCTTAAAAACAATTAAAAGAAAACATAATCTCAAACACTCTCTTTTGTCATCAGAATGTCTGCCCATTCGAATTATTTTTAACGGATTAATTAGGCTTAGAGTGGCCATCACGTGACTCCCCAATGCTTTTCTCCCATAGGCGCTTTGCAAATGCAGGAGCCATTTATTACGCTGGATTTACGGTACTCTATCTTGTTTATTTTTTCAAATATTCAGTTTCTAGGGAATTCAGATTCACACATAGCTTCCAGGATGAGAAACATTTATTCCAAAACGTTTTCAAAGACTGTCCATCGTTTTTATTGTGTTTCATCAGAAGAGGACATTCTAATTATACACGATCTCTATGGACTAACCACAATCTTATATTCAAAGTTTTATCGTAGCAACACCTACTTACGAAGATACTGAAAAGCATAAATACAGTGGGCGTAGTAAGATGAAAATATCAGACAAAATGTCATTGCAACTTTTTGGCATTTTCCTTTTCATTTGCGATATCAGAGGAATAATTAGCAACGATATTGTGCAAATTTTAAAGGAAACGTCATGACATAAGAAAATAAAAAAGTATAGACATGCACATTGCACATCGTTGCTTAAATCGATTATAGAAGGTTTCCTTTTTACTAATAAGCAATGAATAAATAACTTGACGCAATCATAAATATGAACAAAATTTATAAAAGATGAAAGTTAATTAAAAAGAAAGATGTCTGCCAAACTCATTATGGGAAACAATCCTCACTCATCTTCGCAAGTTACCATAGCAACCAAAACTAAGAAAGACGAAATAAACAGCCCACGCACCTTGCTTTTAATTTTTTTGGAAATTACTTTGTATCAAGAAAGCATCTGAGGTTTATTTTTTTAATTGATACAAAAAACGAAAATGAGCAGGAAAAGTAGATATTAAAAGAAAAAGTTCGTTAAAATAAATAGGTAAACAATATACACAATATTTAAATAAGTACGTAATGAGAATTTAGGAATAGAAAGAACCACAAAGAGAAAAAACCGCTAAGTGAGAAAAAAGAGAATCACTGGAACTTCGAATGGAGAGGGTTATGGTTTGAATATTCTATCAGGGTTCGTACGCTTTTGGCAAAACCAAAAATAAGGATTTTCTAAGGACTTTTTAAGGACCTACAAAAAAATTTAAGGACCTCACAAATTTTGCGCAATATACAAACTGTTATGTTTATTCAAAAGGAAGCATTATTGAAAGAGGAAATTGATTTAACATCGTATTTTTATTAGGAACACAACACAAACACTTTTATGGAGCTCTCTTTGTCTTGTTGCTTTTCTAATGTCCAATCAGAACCCCCTATACTAAATGCCTTCCGATATGAGAGAAAAAACGGTCGTGAAAAGTTCTCCGCTAGGTGGCGCAGATAACCTGTTTTTTCAACTTTAAATTCCTTTTAAGAAACTAGTTAGATTTTAATCAAAATTATGGTGCATTGCGTTGTGCCGTATTGCTCTTCAGGTTCAAAATCTGAAAAAATAAGTTTTCATGAATTCCCTTCCGACGAAGGACTACGAACAAAGTGGATAACAGCTTTGTCTAGACAAAGTAATTATTATTTTTTTTACTCCAATGTGTTTTATGAAACTTTAAATGTTTATTATCTTCAAATCTGCCGTTTTATTCTTTTACATGCTTTATTTTCGATATCACAGATCATGTTTCGTTTCCGTATATTAGAAACGTTCATGTTTCTTAATTGTTTATACAAAATTCAAAAATATGAGGTTGTACAGATTCAAATAAACATTTTAACTTTATACCACTCTTTATTTCTTGGATAATTTAATTGATGGAAACAGTGCTACTATTTCCTATTTTAGAGTGGATATGTCATAAATGCTTTTATTCAAGAATAAAAATACGTTAAGAATTTCAATTTTTTAGTAATTAGGATAAAAGTTTGCAATCGGGTGGTACCACTTGATTTTTTGGCGATTTTTTTTGACACCAAGATGTGATTAGTAAGATGTCCGCTGCCTAACCATAAATAAAATATTATCGCCAAAATATAACGCCAAACTAAGGGGTACCCGCTTCTACACCAAAACGGTAATTAGTTCAATTTAATTTAAATTTATTACACATTCTCAAATGTACCTAAACGGCAGCCTATTGCCATTGATTTTCGCCAAGTTCTGGTCGCCGTTGATCGCCAAGCTTAGCGGTGTTGCAAAACTGCAAACAGGAATGGCGCCAAACAAAAATCGCCAATTTTGTGAAGGGGCACACGAAAGTAAATTTTTACCTAAAAGATTATATAGTATGAATTAAAGAACTAATTCCAAGAGAAGATTATTAATTTTTTTGATATAATAACCTGCAAAGTGAAAAAATAAGGTTTCCAATATTATATAATTTGAATCACTAGAAAAATATTTTATATGAGAAATTAAGAATAACGTATTGTACTGTCTTCAATAAATTCATTAAATAACAAGTCAAAATTAGCTTTTTGGAAGATTTTGTTTGCTGATATGTTTAAAATTAAACAGTATATGCAATTTAAACACTCAGTTCATTAATCTTTGCCCTATGTATCTACTTATAAAAGCAATATTATGAGTAGGGAACTAGCGCCCTCTATATAAAAAGTTGCGGCCAAAATGTGTATGGATTTAAAGCGCTATCGGAGGGCATTTAGTATAGGGGGCTCTGGTCCAATACAGTCAGGGAGTTAAACAATTATTGGAGCTAGTAATAAGAAACACACAGCACAAGTATTAATCATATATAAGCAAGTGAAAAATTATCAAAAATGGTTAATGCTATAAAATACAAGTTAAATTAAAAACAATTTAAATAAAAAAAAATGTTGCAGAAAACGCTGCACTTTGTCTTGAGAATTTGTGTTTAATTTAGATTTTTTTTCATTTTACTTAACTTATGTTGCCAGCATCTCAATTTAGGCTTACTTAAATTTTTATCTCTGACATAAATAATTTTTTTAAATTATTTAGAAGGACTTAGAAAAATTCTGAAAAAACTTTTTCAACTTGAGAAAAATATTTCATTTTGGAAACAACATACAAATAAAAAATGGAGCTTATTCGCTTAAAACTTTGTACATTACCCTCAAATAGTAACTGCCAAAATTTAATAAAATAAAGTTTCAAAAAATTGAACAATATTTTTAAATAAAAAATAAAACAAGCAGACTACAGGCTGCAAATACTAAAACAACTGTCAAATTTTTAAATAATTGATATATTTACAGGATGCAAAAAGATAGCAGTCTCAATAGCTTCGTGCAATTTTCGGCGAAGCACGTGCTAGATATTAGCAAGTTTCCGAAAAACAGGCTTTTACATTTTCGCGTTATAAGTTACGAAAGTTCATGTAAATTAATACATGTCTTCTTAAAAAGTTTCTTCAAAAATTTTCTTGTTTTGTAGTACAATCCCTTTAGATAAAAATACTTGTACATCAGCTTGAAAAATCGGATCTTTTTGCAAAAAATCGAATTTTCGAAGTTCACAAAAAAAAAAAAAAGCAGAAAAACTAGGGGAAAACGGAGCATTTGACAACTACGGTGTATAGGTTTAAGAAGAGGTCGATTCCTTCAATTTACTGCAAATTAAGAAATTTCACGAGATACAAATTTTGATTAACACAGCAAATATCCATCATCTCTCACACAAAAAACCCCAAAGCGAACGATCACGAAGCCAAATTGCTTGATAAAAAATTACTAAATATTAAAACATTACTTTAAAAAATTTTTAGATATATATATTTAATTTGATTTAAAAAAAACAATGGGAGAACAAACTGTATAGCGAAAGATCAGCTAAAAAGCGATCGGGAGAGTTGGCAACTCGCCGCTTATTTGTAAGGTGTAAGGAAAACGATAAAAATAAATCATTCTTTTACCTTTAACAGTATAAAGAAGCGATAATCATACATGCGATTGGTCAAACGAAAAAAAAAAAAGCTGAAAGTTTTTTTTTTTTTTTCCTACATATTACTTAAATGTATCTCTTTTATTGAGCTAGATGTCAACAATATGCGTCTTTGAAGTATTAACCCCCCCCCCCCCCGCCCCTTAAATTAAAAAAAAAATTTCAAAAGAAATATCTATTTACTGATTACTTGTTAAGAGCTGCTCCCTCTTGCTTTATTGATAATTGTTTAGAATGTAGATGATTTAGTAACAATTTTCATGCAAAAAAATATTTATTTACTTTGAAACTAAATTATATAAATAGTATCGAATCCCAAATTTGAAATCCCGAAATTCGGCTCTTTTTCGAAAATTCCCGATTTTTGTTTATTCATAAAAATTTTTTCCCCTTGAGTCCTTAAAAGTCCGTTTTTCAAATTTTATTCCTTTTTCTTTTCTTTTTTAAAAGCAAAATGTGGGAACTTGTGTGATTTATTTTTCTGTGGTCTTAAATGGTACCCAGTTACTGGGCACCATTGCATTTTGTACAAATGCTTGTTTTGATTCGACTTCTCTTACTAATATTTAAATTTTTTTTAAGATGTAGCTCGATTTTCTTTTTCATACAATTGCAGGAAATAGCAAATTGGAAGCTGCCATGTGGGTGGGTACAAGTTAATTTTAACTGAATTGGGTGTTGTATAATAATAATTTAACTTTGTGCAAAGTAATAGAAATAAAATTTCACGTTAATTTAAAGAACAAATGAGCATTAAAACGCAGACATATGTTTCGGGATTGCTTGGAATCCCGAAACATATGTCTACGTTTTAATGCTCATTTGTGCTTTAAATTAACGTGAAATTTTATTTCTATTGTGTGTTGTAGTTTGAAGCATTTTATCAAAATCCATGAACCTTTTTTTTTGTCAAAATATATAACACACCAATTTGCTTATAACTTTTCAAAAAAATTAAAAAAACAAGAGTTACTTATTTATTTACCAGTTGAGAAAGCGCTGAAATTTGTAATAAAAATGCGATGATGTTTATGTAAGTCCGCCATTTTGAGTCATGTTAATCCGCCGTTTTGTGTCTGTCCGAAAGCCGCGATAGTACCGAACCCAAGCAAACCAAATTTGAGGTTCGATTAAGTAGTTGAAATGAAAGAAGTTTGATTCTTGTGAAGAATACAAAACATAGCAAAACAAATAGAGCGCATGGGTACCTTTTTACTTTAACAAAAAAAAAAAAATAAGCACCCGGAATAAAAAATAAGGACTATTTAAGGACTTTTTAAGGCCTTAAAAATGAAAATGAACATTAAGGACTTTCTAAGGACCGTACGAACCCTGTCTATCTATGTATCTGTATATTCTTTCCCTTCTCAAATACGTATTCATTAGAGAACTTCCTTTAGTATTAAAATCTCTGGTATAATCAACGTAGTTTTTAATGAAATACAGTAGTAGATATTTTTTGCGGCATATAATTGCACTGTGATGAAATAACTTTAAAATTTAACTTTTAATTTTTATATTTTAGTAACTAACCCTCTTATATCTTAATACAAAGTATAAATTTTCTAACACAAAACGTTTTATTTAAAAAATATTATTTTGCAACATGCAAAAATTTTGTTTTTTATGTAAAGCTTTTTTTTTTTAGAAACTTGATATTTTATATTAAGATACGTGATGGTTATTTACATTCAAAAACATAAAAAATAAAAGCCAAAGATTAAAATTCTTTAATTCCAAATATATGCTTACAAATGTCACACCCGCAACAATGGATTGAGCATCATATAATACTATATTCTCATCGAAAAGACGGAAGCTTGCGTGTGGTCTGGGATTTGGTGGATGACCAAAAAATTTCTACTCTCATCTAAGCTACTTAAATTTTCGTTTTTTAATAATTAATTGAAAATGTTAGAACGTATTACGTTAATCTTTTTACTATCCTATGAGGTATCCAAATAGGCACAATAAATTGCACTACCGCCATAAATTATTTCTAGCATCAAATCTATTCAAAAAGTCTTTGCGATCAAAATAAGATCCGGAGAGGGGGGAAATCTAAGAATATATTTTTTGCCTAGCCTACAAAGTATCAAGCCGAAAAAAGTAACATAATTAAAACCAGTAAATTGGTTTTCCTAAGCAGTAAATCTCCAGACAATGGGCTTACCAACCATAAAAAGCCTACCACTATATCTTTTTTAATAAGCTTACGACACATAAATACTGATGCGTGAGTTGGCTCTTCTTTCTCAAAAACGGAATCCCACTGTGGTCACGGATCTCGGTAGTTAAAATGAAGTGAAATGGCAAGCTTGTTAAAGGAAAGAGAAGATTGCACCAAATGGCGCGAAGCTCGCCATCGGAGAAATGAAACGTCAAACTTCCACCTTCGCCATCTTTAACTAAATTTTCGAAAACGAATTTAAATTATGTACATATCTTGCTTTAAATTTTTGACTTCAAAAGCGAAACCGACACAGACACAGAAAAGACTTCAGCGAATTATTAATTAGTTTCCTTTCAAATGATAGATGAAGTTTAAATATTCTCATTTCATTAAAGCACCAGGAATCATCACAATTACGTTTTGAAAATTTCAAATAAAACTAAATATTTCAGAACAAATCAAACACTCATTAATAATAAAATTACACGTTAATTTAAAGCACAAATGAGCAATAAAATGCAGACATATGTTTCGGGATTGCTTGGAATCCCTTTTTCAATGCGACAAGGAGCTTCTAGATGCAAAAAATCCAAATGAAGCAGACAGAACAACAAAAACAAAGCTTTGTTTTTGTTGTTCTGTCTGCTTCATTTGGATTTTTTGCATCTAGAAGCTCCTTGTCGCATTGAAAAAGGGATTCCAAGCAATCCCGAAACATATGTCTGCATTTTATTGCTCATTTGTGCTTTAAATTAACGTGTAATTTTATTATTATTGTTTACTTGCACAAAGTTAAATTATTTTTATCAAACACTCATTATTTTAAAAGATCAGTTACTTTCAAATATTCAAAAAGAAAACGCATTTCCAATTCACAAAATACATTTTTAACGAAAAGAGCCAAAGAATACAGAAATAAACATTATCAAATAGAGTGAACTGTTTAAATGGCCACATTGAATTGCTTCCCCAAATCACGAATCACAATGCATAAATACAAAATAATGAGCACGGTTACTTTGAGTTGATGTTAACAAAAGTTATGTAATGTAAAGCTGCAAGTAAGTACTGTGATGTAAACTGTATCAAGTTCGAATTCATTTGCTAATATCACGATTTGGGATTATAAGTATACTTTCAAACATTAAAACTGGAAAAATTATGACAGACTGCTTTGAAATTTAATTGTAATTGATCATAAGAATTAATTATCACACTTAACTTTAGTATCTTTGTTGAAGAATGTTAGTATGGATAGTAGATCGAAGAAAGTTTTTATGTTGGGAATACTTGGTGCGCAAAAATAAATAAAAAAGCTTTCAATCATTTTATACAAAATTAAAAGCCGAATGTCATGTGTAGAAAACTAAACGCAGCAGTTGATTACCTGTCAAGAATTAATAAGTTCGTAAATTTAGTGAAATGGGAACTGCAATGAAGTGACATTTTTATAGTTTGGACACGAAGTGAAAAGGTTCTGCACGATAACTGATATTCAAGATGTTGTCTTTAAAACTAATATACATTAAACTAATCTCGCAAATAAATTTTCGACACCTCTTCTCTTACTGCCAAAATTAAAGATTAAGAGTTTCCACCATCATATCAACAAGTTCAAGCTATGTACCCGAATGAAAAAGGAAGCCTACTTTTAATTAAAAATTTCCTCCCAGGAGTGTTAATGATGTGTGCAAACATGTCTGCCGTAGGTTGTACCTACAGAAGTGTTCTATGCAAACAACGAGAGAGGGGTCGGTATCGCGTGACCGCTGTCCATATAATAGATTCACGCAGCCAGGTAAAGCCCGAGCCCCGCCCATACCCGGGCGAATATAAACAGGGCCCATAAATCCGCTTATGATTTATGGCGTGGCATTTCCCCTCTTGCTTTGACTCCTCATCCATCTGGGCCCTCGTTGGGATTCTTTATTGAATTAACCCTTCCTTCTAAAATGGAATCTATTTCGACGTGCGACATGCGATGAATCCGAGGATGACATCATCAAAAGCCCTGGCATAAAAAATCTGGTTGTCATCTACAAAACTCGGAAAATTGGCCATAGACAGTAGAAAGTAGAATTGTAATGTATCGCATGTCTGGGAATGGAAACCTAAGTAGTTTTCCTACCCTGATAAATTTTTATCCACTTCGATCCAGTTTTAGTTAGCTGCCTATTTGATTTCGAGACAAATGTCTACTATTTCCTATGATGTTAATGGACTGCTACGGGAAAGCCGTCCTGATAGTAATAATGAAGTTGATGATATATTGGATGCGATTGCGAAACCTAGTAGAAATTTGCCATTTTAATTTGATTCTATAGCATTTGATCTACAGGATGCGAGTAAAGTCATGGTACACTTTTGACCGATTACAAGAAATCAAAGAAACAAAATGTAAAATATAATCTAAAAAAAAAAAAAAAATCTCAAATTTCTGTAGTATGATCAATCATTTAAAACAGAATCACTGACGTTATTCACTGTACACCCGATGTCCTTAAAACGTGTGTGGGAAGAAATTGAAAATCGGTTAGATGTATGGTACAGCAATAAATGGAGGTTACCTCGAGCTGCACTGAACAGGTATGAAACTTGGAAAGTTTTCTTTTTATATGGTGAAGATTTCACATTTCTGTCTTGAGGTTTCGTTGATTTTTCAGGTTTCGTTGATTTCCTGTGACCAGTCAAAAGTGCACTATGGCTTTATGGACACAGTGTACGAAGTGATATATTAGCGTAGAAATGATGATAGTCAAAAGAAGTGAAATCGGTGCAAGAATTAGCTATTTGATATTCAACACAGAAGTTGTTGCATTTTGCCAACGAAAAAATAGAGGTAAAACACACGTCCATGCTTATTTTATGCCTGCATTTAAATGTCGTTTTCACTTGAAAAATTCTGCAGGAAAATGCGTTGAAAATGATTTGGTAATTGGTGAAAATGACGAAAAAAATCTTTTTACAGCACTCAAAAAATGTAATGAAAGAAATATCCACCAATTTCGTTTATCTAATTTTTTTTGTTTTGATGCTGCAATCTTAAACAACTTATGTAATGTAGTTTCACACATGAGAAATAGCACAGAAAATCAGTTAAGCGCAGATTCAAAATAAACGTGAACAAGCAATTTCGAGAAATTCTAAAACTAACATTTTCTTTCTTTATAACTCAACAGGAAGATTATACCAGTAATGAGGCTGGGAGATAGGTACTTATAAAATGGTGTTCAAATCGTGAGAGGTGAAAAAGAATAAAAGCCTCTTTTAATTTCGTTTATGTTCTGATGTCCAAGATCATCTTTTTGGCTGATAATCCTGCAGTATAATGTTGAAGGAAATGTAACATACTTCGAACTGAATGACTTCTTCGTAAAACAGCTCTCCTTAACAAATCACAAAAGTATATCGGGGGTTGCAGAAGAAAGATATATATATATATAGAGAGAGAGAAAATTATTGTATTTTACTGTTGGTATATCGTAAAACAGCGAGACTTTGCCAATTCCAATGTCACGCTGACATGATGTATGCGAGTGCATACTTACCTATTAGAAAATACTTTTTTGCATACAATATACAGTACAACCTCGATCCATCCTTGTTGCATCTATCGTTTTCCCATAAGTATCGTCTTGTTTTAACAGTTTAACTGGTTTACGAATATGATAAAACTATTTTATAGGCAAGAAAAAATTGTTTCAGTTTGTCAAGGAATTGATGACACCAGTTTGTTCCTCTTTACTTACACCAGACGAGAAAAAAAGAACTCAACGTTTGAAATGTGTGTCCTGGAAATTAAATTTGATTTTCAGCCAATTTTTATGCTTGTTTTTCATGTAAAGATACGACACAAATAAGGTGAGCACAGTTGCAGAAATGATTATTATGCATGCAGAATAAAGCAAAAATCAAATTTAGCTGATTTTGCAATATCATTTGAAAATGATGAATTCCATAGGTTAATGGAACACCACACTGTGCACGTAATAGTTATTCGGGAAAATTAAATAGCCTGAAGTAGGAGAACAAATGTGTGGTAGCTTCTTGGATGAATTTGGTTACGTAATTACCCCTACTCATTATTATAACAGTAATTCATCAACTAAAGGAAGAAAAGTATGCTACATAATTTATTTCGATAGTTATTAATTTAGTATAAGAAAAAGAAAATTATACTTCACTTACTATTTATCTAATAATAGACAAAGAAAATACATGCCACCTTCCAGCATAAATTCTTTTAATTATACTCATTATTTCCTTACTAATTTATTTAGGTTGGGAAAAAAAGAAAGAAGATTTTTTCGCAACAACTTCATCAATAATTTGTTAGTTAAAGAAAATAGTTGGAACTTCTATCGCAAATTATGCCTTGCTAAATTGTGAGGCACAATTTACATTACATTGCCTACTCATTATTTCGTAATATTTCCCTTTTAAAAAAAACTGTTATGATTTTTGGAGATTTTTAAAGAAAAATTTAGTCTAGTGTTAATTTTCTTAAAAATTACCACTGTTTATTTCTGCAAATTCAAAAGAATATGTGCACTATTTAACTAAAATTCGACCTTTTGTTTTATCAGTAAATGCGTATAACTTTGGCTTTGAGTTATTAATAGCAAAATATTATATTTGATAGGTTCTTTTAGTTCTAAAATGGCTTATGTCAAATAACAACCAGAAAGCCATTTTTAAAAACGTTAATCTATATTTAAAAAATGTTTAATATCTTTGAATGCTTTTCCTTTCAACTAACGATTTCGAATTTGGCCCTTTTAGAACCATGCCCCACACACACACACCCACATATATATATATATATGCATATCAAACTATTAAGTCACAAAACTTTAATATGGCAAAAATCTACGAAATGCAGCGGAGATAAAATTATGAGAAATAAATTGTTTTTTGATTGATGTGACATCCATAAAACTACTGCTTAAATTGAACTTGTCAAATTTCGTCAGGCGTAAGGAGTACAAAATTTAAAATTCACCAATTCTTTTCAGAAAATATTCATAAATTGCACGCTGACATACACAAGGGGAGATTTTCACTTGCATTTCAATTATGGGCGTCAACCAGAAATTGTGGGTGATGGGCGACAGTGATAAGAAAAAAAAATTACTAAAAAAAATTATCTGCACCCAAAAGAAAAAATCGTAATAAAATTAAATTCCCCAACATTGACAGGGTGTGCCTACGTATCCTGTCAATGCAAAACTTTCTTTCGAAGTCCCGTTAGTCATCATTGCTAGTTGGAAAAAAGAGGGACAAAAAATAAGATATACATGAAGAGGGGAAAAAAGAACTCCCCCTGTCATCTCCCAGAAGAAGTCGAAGAGCGCTGTCTAATTCGATTAAAGTCATAAAAGTGGCCACAGCATATCAATAGACCGACAGATGGAATGCCTTTGATGGGTGGGTGTAGGCTCAGAGATTGCTCTTTTATTCATTCCTTCTTCCCTTCTAAACATAAAAAAATGGCGAAACACAAAGCCAGTGAGGAGGAGGATCGGGAGAAAAAAGGGGAAGTGTCGGAAGATATAAACGCAAAGAATATGTTTATACGTATATGGATGTGGGGCGGAGATCGATAGAGGAAGAAGGCATTGTCCATATAGGCGACTGGAGGTCAAATGACGCATGAATATAAGGGGGCTGGGGGCTTGACGAAGAGACATGATTAACGAGTGACGGTCCTCATCTGCTGGGTGTAATGGAGAGCTGTTTCGCCAATTACCCAATTGCAAAATGTAGTAGAATGTACCGTCACGATTCTTCCGGTATAAAGTAAAGCAAATATTTCCTGGAGGACAGTTACTGTTTATTTTTCTTGACATTTTTTCCTATGTTTTTTTTTTTTTTACACGGACCTAGAGTAAATTTAACCAAATGAGAAATAGATTTATGAGTTAAATAAGAGCTAAGACATGAGTGGGTAATCAAGTATGAAATTGTAAAGTAGCAGAATATACATTCATGATTTTTCCTCCCCTGTACAACAACAAAGTATAGTTCCTTCGGAATAAGGATTATTGGTTTTCTTCCTTTTTATGTTTTCTGGTTCAAATAAATAACTCGAAAGCGAAAGGAAATTGAAACCTTAATTACAATAGAACACTCTGTGCTGAAGGCACAAAGTTAATAAAATTACTGCAGTGAAAAGTGTAATGGTGCGTAACAGATGGAATTGAAGCACTATTGTTTACCAAATTATGCTATCTTTTGTTTTTTTATACTCCTTTGTAGAATAATCATACAAGACATTTAATTGTACGAAAGGCACATTTTAGAGAACTACAAAAGGAATAACTTCAGTGGAATACCGTAATCGAAATTCTGCAAATTTTCACTATGGCAAAAAATTATGTCATCCCAAATTTTTCGATTTCTATGCATGCTGCTGATAAGAGCAGATTTAGTTCCTTGCTTTCCGATTCCTCCGGAACATATAAGGCAAATTAAATTTTTACAATGGCTGCAACACAAGGGTTTCCTTATTGCAATGTTGAAAAACTATTAACATGATGTCCTGTATTGTGAGAAATTGATCCGCTTCCCGGAGAGCTCCAATACGGGAAGCCAAAAGTCCCGGATTCTTGCCAGGATATTGAATATGTAATGACCCTTAATTGACGGGTTAGTACCGGATATCCGGCTCTGATATTTAAAACCTGTAAATTCGAAACATTTTGTAAACATTCCGAAGCTTTCAAATACGTAATCAGTTTTAAATTTACTTTTATTTTCAAAATATCCCCCTCCCCCGGTCGGTGCAGCCCTACTGTCCCGTATTTGCAGTTTTTTAAATTGGCAATCCTGACTGGCATTGACATCAATGGTAAAAAAAATAATCTTTTTAACAATGAAGACATTGTCATCTCATCATGATATTTTATCCTGTGATTTAGAACACTACAAGTATAAATAGAATTAGTTTGAAAATTTTTAATTATGTGCTTTGAGAAAAAAAAAATTTATTTCCTAGGTTTACCTTAATTTTCGGAATTTTTCCTTTTAATTTTTTATCCTATATAATGTTGCATATCACTAGCAAGCACAAGAAAAATGCAGTAAAATAAGTTCTTATACAGCCCTTTAGCTCATTTAGGAAAGCGTCTTGATTAATGCTCAAATTGTCATCTTTTGTTATTAGCCGAATTTTACACCTCTGTAAATCAAAAACGAGTAGACATCCCTCCGGAAAATTATATATTTTCCCAGTAGTACATCTGTGGCAAATTTCAGGAAAATAAGAGGTTGAGATTTTGAGCAACATGTTTTTAAAAGGCAGAACCTCAAAATCCTCACTGATTGGAACGGCTGCAGATTAAAATTGATATTTTTGAACATACTAATGTAAAATTTTAGAAAATGTTGTTTATGATTGAGATGCCTTACGCAAAAAGAATAATTCGTAAAATTTTTACAATCGCCGAAATAAACTGCAAACCTTTACTTAAGTAAAACTTTTCAGAAAAAGAAGCGTCTCCAGTTCATGATTAAACGATTGCTCCAAAAAATATTCATTGTAAAATAATTTGAACAAAGCTAAAACTGCTAGTCAAAGGAAAAGAAATGCACTGAAAGCATAACAACCAGCGCTCATAATGTTTAACACCAAGTGTTAAATTCAAGGGACTACAAAAATCAGCGATACTGCATCAAAAGAGCTGAATAAATATACATTTTAAAATTTCTCTAACAATACAAACATTTTCTAATAATTTTAAACTACTTTATCAACACGATGACGAACAAATGCACTACCTTCCTAAGATAACAATTTTACCCTGAAACTGAAGTAATCTCATTTACAAAAGATTTCCGGAATTTTCATACACGTAGATAATTAAATTGCCTTTTCTTTCTTATTTTCTCCAAGTATTGTCGGGAGATATGCGATTTAGATCTCAGCCCAGGATCAGATTTGAAAATGAAAGTATCAATTATATTTTTGCTTTCTTCTCATTTTGCTGCTACAACAATTTCAAGATTTCCATTTTGCACGAAAAGAGCTAAATTGAATGTTATAAACTACAGAAATGTATTGTAAATTCCGTTTGAATTTTCATTCAGGTTCAATAACAAAGTAAATGAAAATTTTAAATTACCTTAAAGACGCCAGAAAATAAATTTTTTCCTTAACAAATAAAAAAGCAATAACCGACGCTTAGTAATTTCTTTTTTTATAATTTCATAACTTAACAAGAAGTTCCGTCTAGAACTATACGAGCCTACTTTCCCGTATGTATACACCAGCTTCAAATTTATATTCTAGCTATCTCTCTCTCTCTCTTTCTCGTTTAGCTTAAGTTCTTAATTGCTTCAGATATACCTTTTCAACGGTAAATGCATATTCATTCAATCACTCATTTATTCAGTCATTCATGTATTTATTCACTCAGTTATTAATTCATTCTTTTGCTTATTCATTTAATCATTCATTAATTCAAAAATATTCTTGAAAATCTCGATAAAAAAATTTCATAGGAAAATAGGCTCGTTAGTTCTGGATGAACTTTCTATCTGTACATGTTCTACGTCATAAGAGCTTTCCGATAAAGTTTGTTCCAAGCAAATCGGTCCGTTAGATCAGGATTTATATAGGATTGAAATTTCCCAATAGGCAATATGTTTTTTTTTTGAACTGTTCAAAAATGAACAAAAATTGTTCAAATCAATATTTCCCGCCAAGAACTTCTTCCAGTGAGCTTGTTCATTGGAACATGTATCTTGTACCCAGAGTTTACATAATTTGCTTCATTTTCGCCCATAGGCGCTAATGTTAAAATTTTTTGAACTGTTCAAAATTGAACAAAAAATTGTTCAATATGGAAATGAGATGTCCTCGCCGAGATCTTTCGAATGCAAAAAGAATTTTTCGAATCGGACAATTCGTTCAAAAGTTATTAGGGGGGGGGGGGGACAGACCGACAGACACTTTTTCCCCATCTCAATACCCTACTTTCAAATTTTTTATTTTTAAATCTTTATTTAATTACTTAACTTATTTTTCACTTTTCTTGATTTCTAACGATATTTTCAAGATACATTAAGCCTTCTTTCATGCTTTATTATTATTTTTTTTACTTTTACGGGAAAGTAGGCTAAAAACGAGTAAAATATTAATTTTTATTATTCAGTAGAAAAGAAGTTTTTTTCCCCCCATTTATTGAGCGGTTAAGTAAAAGTATAAGCTCACTAAATAAATAAATGTATACATAAATAAGCGCAATAAATATTTTCATGTTGTCTGCTGAAAATCTATGCAGATGTGACTAAGCTAATAGGTTATACTGCAGTATAATTTGAAAAAGAATGAAGTAACTCAGTATTAATTTATTAATTTTTATGGCATAATTAATCAAAAATCGTTTTTATTTACCAATATTGCATTGCTATTACCTACTTAAATAAAATAATAAAAAAATTAGACCCGTAAAGTTTTCCAACTTTTCATAAGCCATTTTTTTCTACCTCCTGAAACAAAATTTTGCTTTTCAGAGTTGTTACCTTTTCGAAATAAACGGTTCAATTATCTTCAGTTTTGAATTTTCTTCAAATGCAATGAACATTTTTAAAAATTTTAAACAAATCTTTAATATTTCTTATTTACCATTAAAAATACTATCCGATGTTAATGTGATTGGGTTGAAATTTTCAACCTGATTAATTACGTCGCTGATAAATTTCCATATGAGGAAAAAATAAAAATAAAAAACCTTAGTAATAATTATTTCGCGTTCTAAAAAACAAAAATACATTATTTTAGAGAAGGAATTTGGCATGATTTCGATGGCTGCTTTTTCCTGTTGAAACAAAAGAATTACTCTTAAGGGACATTAATTATTTTAATTCACTACAAATTGAAGCTAAATTCTCTCTCTAAACATGAAAAGAAATTAATTACAGAACGTAACGCAAGCGAAAGTGAATTGGATTCCATTCCGAACAAAAACTTTCATTCCACGTGAAATATGCCATCTTTTTAGAAAGCTGCAAACGAATCCTCGACTCATTCAAAAAGGAAAGCAATTATGGTAACCATACAAAAACAAACTGCTATCAAACGACCTGTTTCCGAAGCAAATTTTGCAAACACACAAGCGACTTCTGTCCGCACAATTAAAAGGAAACATTTGCCCTGAAAACTAATTTCGCGCCAAAATAATTAGAAAAGCTTCACTCTGGGCACCAGAGTAAGAAAAAGTCACCAAATAAATGTACTTACGTCACAGCGGCTTTTGTTAACGTTGTTTAAATTTAGCTTGTACAAGCGGTCCCTGAAAGAAAAAGGAAAGACCACATTTAAAGAAAAGAAAACAAATACACATACAGAGACATACGTACACAAACGAAACGAAACATTCCGAGATAATGATGAAAGTATGTATCGTTGAGGTTAATTAAAAATGGATGCAAATTATGCGCGATCAAAGACGACTTTTAATTCCATCGAAAAGAAAATCTGTTTCTATTATGGTTTTGGATAATGAGCCAGTAATGGGGAGAGAAAGAGATAAAACAAACACGTAGTCGTTAGAATCTGTTATCTTGTGTACTTTTGCACTCTCGGAGAAAGAAGTGTCTTTAAAAAGGAATGCATCAATTAATTAATTAATTTTTTTCACCAGTTTCTTTTTATGTGTCACACATAGGACTGATTTAGGCGGATTGAAATCAATACATCTTGTTTTTTTCTTTTCAAATAAGAAAACATTAGACAGTGCGAGCTATTTTTGTAATATTGAACAAAGAGAACGGTTGTTACATAATTAACTAGCTGGGAGTATTACAAACAGAACTGCAGAACACAATAAAAATGCAATTTTGTTGTTGCATTTTTGTTTTCTTTAATTTTGCAAAAGACAAAAATGAAAACCAAAATTGAGTTTTTGGGGATTTTGAGACAAATTTGGACTTGGTCTGACAAAGCTATAAAGATTCTATAGTTTTTTATCAAACTATAACCACACAAATAGTAGTTTTAGCAGAAACAAATTAAGAAAAGTGATACTTTGATGTGCATAAAAATAGGTTGGAGTTTCTCAAAAATGATTTCTGCATAAAACCTTTTACTACAAATGGAAACCATTATTAATGCATGAAAAGCGACTAACAACAAACATAAACGGGTAATGATTAAATACTCTTTTACCCTAAAATATTTTATGCAATATCATAATGAATTCGAGTTCCTTTTCGTTAGACGAAGAAGTCGAAGTAATTCTCAACCATCAGTCAGGAACAAAATTACAAAAGAGCCGGCTGAAACTTAAATAAATTTGGGTAGGCTCTAAACCGATGACCAATCCTGAGTGAGTTTTTGTTTGACTTACTAGGTCTAGTACGAAGTGCCTCTAAGAATTGCTGTTTTACTGTGAAGCACTGGACTAGAGCATGGTCGGAAGAAATGTTACGCCGCTGAGTAACATCCAATCGGGTTTCGTGGGGATAGTACGGGAGCCTTGTGCTCAATCGTTTCTGCCTTTGGACGGCTCTGGCGCTCTAGATATCATATGATGGAGGGAAGGGATAAACTTGAGAGCTCAAAATGAGTGCTTTGTAATTAATAGATATCTAACAATCAATGAAGAAGTCCCATGCACTGTTTTTATCACTTTCTTTTAAGTGCTGGCACATTTGTAACACAGGAAAGATTTCCCTTTTTTACAATTGTTACATTGTACACGTTGCGAATTCAAAGCCGATAGTTATATAAGAGCATTGATTTTGTTTTGCGGTAGTAACAAAGCATACACAATGCACATTGACTAATACGCATTAAATAACAGCAGAAATATGTGCTATCAGAAAATTAAGTCGCGTCGTCTTGGAAAGGCAAATAGACATTCCGAATTTGCTTCTCAATTTTCCGAATTCGTTTATATTTAGTCCGATCTAAAAATTCATTATTTCATTCCCAAAGCATGTTATTGAACAAATAACTATCCCACAAAGCCCCAATTCCAAACTTTGTGCAAACTTAATTCAATCAGAGCCGAAATAAAAGAGAAGAGTTTTCTGGATTCAAAGCAAAACTGAACACACGATCGAATTCAGAAGCAAATTCAACCTTGGAAAGGTATGAATACATTCAAAAGCAATGCATTCCCAGCATATGCAAAGCGCGACTGTTTCATTGAGCAACCACCCAATTAAAAAATTTATAGTCACTCATATATGCATTCGAATATCCGTTAGTCCATCGAAAAGCCGACTCTGCCCTCAACAACATGTTTATCCACCGTGAAAGCTCCGATGTAACAAATCCAGATTACTGTTTATTAATATCAGCATTCGAATGGCCACACTGTGGGATTAACGAGGACAATTCGAATTATTAGTTGGGAGATGGAGAAGGAGGGGAGTGTGGCAGGGGCATGTTGGTCAAAATCGAAGTGCCAGAGGACTGAACAAATAGAGCGGATCTCGAAAGGATATTCATATGTCGCAGAGTTACAATGATGGACATTAATGGTTCGTGTTAATGAATACGTAGTGTGTGTATGTTTATCGAAGTTCCTGGAGTCACTTGGATATTCAACATAATGGTATGGGCAAACGGAAACTGAAATGAAAGGAGTCCATTACCGATGCATTTTGGGTGTTTTCGAACACTTTTAGCCAGGAGGAGGTGTGCTTATAATTATAAATGTTATTATAACATTCGAAATAAATTTCACACTCTCGTACACACTTCATCTTCTAAACATATTCTGAGATTTTAAACCCAAATACTTCAACTAAGCAATATATACAAATTCAATCACTTTACTTAATTCAGGCATGCTAAATGCCAGTGGCGTTCTTACCACCACAGATGTCATTTGGTTCGGTATTTTGTGATGTCACCCACCCCGTTCCCCAAAAGACAATGTTGTATTACATAAAAATGCAGTTTATACTATTTTCCATAATGGGGGGAAAAATCTAAAGAAATTCCATTTTATTAATTTGGTGCAACGAAAGTTTAATAGTTGGATATGCAGTTAGAATACGTTTAAATGGGACCAGTTAAATCCGGAAGGCATTTTATGTAAAACTTACTCTAGATACCTGATATGTAACTAAAGTTCCTTCTAAGCCGCGAGCGTGCGCAATCACGTAGTAATTGCACCGTGCGCGAACTAATTTTCGATGGCCGCGCGCCCTCGCAAAATCGACAGCAACATTACATTTGGATCGCTCAGCTGTCAAGTCGATTAACTCTACAATGACAACTCTTGAAAAAACTGACGAAGATTCTGTGTTTCATAGGAAGAAGTAATTGAGCACTAGCGGTACATTTTTAGCTGCCACATTGTTAGAAATGTGCTTAACCGAAACTTCATTACAAATTTACTAACTACATGTCTATCGAGCTCTTTTAGAGCTGGAAGAAGAAAACTTTTTAGAAGGGAAGAAGTGGAATTAATCGATTTGGTAACTGAGTCATCCATTTAACAACTTATCAAAAAAAAAAAGAAAAAGAAAAACAGGGAGAGAAAGAAAGGAAGACTATATGCTAACATTCAATCTTTAATCTTGAACGAAATAGAAGACGCTGTGAGTCTAAATATGCATTTTTAGCTCGAAAAGGTTAAATAATTTCCTGTATACCTGGGATCAATTAGCGAATAACTCAAAGCGGAACTGATCTGTTAAATAGTCCGAAAAGGGAATAAATAATAATTTCAACTATCAAAAATTCAAGTGATCGAAAATCATATGAAAAATCTTCCAAAGAAAAAAAAAAAAACTTATGGAATGGGTAAAAGAATAGTAACTTTGGAAAATAACCAAAATAACCGACGATCGAGGCAACCTGCATGTGGAGACAGGCAACCTACGAATCATTCCAAAACAAAACCAAAATTGAAATTCTGAAGAAAGTCTTTATTTTTAGAGCCGGGACCAACGCCTAAGTTGGTGAAAGACGTTATTCACTGTATCCCACGGGAATCCGGAATGAATAGGCCGCCGAAAAGTGAGGGCAAAACAAATGAGAAAAAGGTAAAGCAAAGCAAGGCGGAGACGGAACAAATGTTGATTAAAGCAGGCTGTGGCCAACACCTGGCCGGGCATCCCTTCTTTCCCAAAGAAGAACGACCTCGGTTTTTTGTTCTTGTTCCATCCATTCCGAGTCTTTTCTTCCAGGATTTTTATGGTTCGCTCGTCGTCCTAACACATTTACACACACACACACAGGAATTATTGCTCACTTCTCAAGAATGGGGGGCGATTCCCCCTTTTTTTCAGAGGAAATGACGAGATTCTCAATCACGAACGACGTTTATGAGAACGCATTTCCTACTTTTCTCGAAAAAGCGGGAAAAATTACGGAAGAGAGGAAAATAACGACGGGATAAAATAAAAGGATTTTTTTCCCCATTTGCAACGGTGCGCACACATGGGAGGGCAGTTTGTTTTCAGATTAGGGAACTTATGATAAGAAAAGAGTAAAGCTAGCTCTTTTATACAGAGTTATGCAAGGAAAAAAAAAAGTGAAGGATAGAGCATTTAATATTTCTTATTTTTCACGCAGCGGGAATTATTTGCACAGAAATCGCTTTCAATAGCGGTACCACAACGAAAAATGTGCTTCAATAGTGGTAAACGTCAAATCTTCAGAATCTATGTCCGTGAGCCGGAATTCGCCAATTATACATAAGAGGGCAGTCTATAAACCAACCCTCCCCTCCACACTATAAATCTTCTGGTTGTGCCCAGAAACCAATCTACAGACAGATCGACAGACACACACACACTTCCCGACATTCAAAACTTTTATTCACTTTTATTCTTTAATATGTATTGAATTATTTTTTTCTTACCTTTTTTTTCTAATGCGGAAAAGTATACAGTATACTGAAAATTCTTTACAGGTCCATCGATAGATAAACAGATACAAAAACCGTAACGTAACAATAATAATAACAAATAAAATAAACAAACTTTAAATTTGATGAGTAGACAGGACAAGTAGACACACATTTATTTTTCAAAACCCTGACATGTTCGACGCAGATTATGTTTCCATTCAGGTGAGTAACAGCTCAAAAAAGCGTCAAAAATGATATGAAACAGCTACAGCTAGTAATAATTTGATTGCGTTCATCGATGTAACAACATTAGCCAGAGTTTCCACTTGAGTCAACACGGCACTCTTCCTATCAGCTGCACAGAACACGTTAACACGAGATGTGGTGGTGTGTCTGTCGATACCGATTTTTTTGTCTCTGACGTCAAGACAAACGAAACGATAACCATCGAGCAATATTTTAAAAATCTACTCTAGCGTTATGAATCGTGTGCTTGGCTGGTCTTTCCGTCAGCTTCAAAAATGGCTGCGCCCCCTTTCGAGTTAATCAACCTCTATCCGTCATTAGCAGTAAAAATAAGGCAACTCTAACATGAACATATGGCGTAATTAAGTGCAGTCAAAGTGTCGAAACTCAGAGTTCGTTAAAGGCACCGATTTAAATTCTTAATGATGGGATTGGAATCAAAATTTATTTATATACGGCGGTTTCCATTTTGATGGAATGTTCAAGAAACAAACGGTTTTTAAAAAGATGAGGCACCCAGCCCGAAACATGAGAAATATTGCATAACGAACTAGGGGAAATACGAACGCAGTTTCTGGGATTTCTGCAAAGTCATTTAAATTTTTAATCATGCTAGTCTAAATTTATTTTTTGGCGGCAAAATTACTGAAAGCAACTTCGACCGTGTATATTTGTTTCCTTCGAGTTTGCTTTATTGCTAGTACTTTGCATCATCGTTAGACCAACCATGAGATTGAATATCTTTCGATATTTCTTTAGAGCTAATTTTAATTTGGTTTAAAAACGCATGATTAAAACAAGGTATTTAATTTTAATTTGCAACCATATGAATTAAGTAATACGCAATTCGTTTGACTTTTGTGCAATGCAGAAGATGGATCAAAAAATTAAAATGAGGGTGAATAATTTAAGACGTGAAACTAGATGGCTCCTTAAAAGGGCATACACAATGATTGTAGTCATAGTTGGCGAGATATTTGTAGTTACCCCAATCAGCGATGCTGGAACAATAAAACCTCTGTTGAAACAGATTAGATAACAGAAACCTCAATCAGATATTTTACACACACATATTACCATAAATTTAAATCAAATATTTCACTTCTGTTATTCAATCATCTTTAATTTATAAAATTAATTACACCACACATGATAAAGGTCAGGATTGACTGCACGTCTATCGAACTTTTCAGCTAGAAATAGATAACCACCACAGGAGTGAAACAGAAAATTAATATTCCATTAATGGTTGCAGTTAACGTACAAGAGAGAGAGAGAGAAACAATCATAGAGCAAATACGCCAAACGATAAATAAATAATAAAAAAAAAAACTCCACTCTCGACAATAATGAGCGAAATTTGTTTTCCGAAATCAATTTTCATGCACGATTCCGTGAATGGAATGCGACCTCAAGGGAACATTTTCCATCTGTTTATGCTGACAACTGATGATGACAAATCGGTGTGCCCCAAGGTTCAAGTCGTTTTTCATCATCCAATTATTATAACAGAGAATAATTTTCGCAATACACAACTTCTCATTAGTTTTTCAAAGAGAAAACGTGAATATTTAAAATCTACGCATAAAAATAAATGCGAGAGATTTGCAGACGGCTACCCAGGGAAACGATAATGATGAATCATTACGACCCCAGGTTCAAGCAATTTATCGTCATCTAATTATTTAAACAAAAGAGGAGATTTTCTCAAACGCTTAACGCCCACTCGATCAAGAAGAAAAAGCTTTTCACTTTTAAAAGACAATTCTTTAAATTTACAAAAAAATATTGTAAAATAATGCAACTGAAAATGAGATACCAGAAAAGATTTATTGGGGAGGGGAAAAAAGGAAAGAAAACTTTGTAGTGTAAGTTCAAATTGTAGTGGCGCAAGAAAGTATTCAGGGCAAAACGGAATATTTGTCATGGTTGAATACGGCAAGAACTAGACGATATTTCCGGAAAAGTCTACTTACTATGACAGTGCAATGATATATTTCGTTCAGTACATTTTAAAAAGAAAATCAGGATTTTTGATTGGGTGGAATACAGTAAAAACTAACCAGTACTCCAAAAAACAATCGGCGGGAAACGTCAGACTTTGGTAAAAATGTATTAATGTAGAGGTAATATTCCATGAATGGTTGTTGTAGTTAACGTACCGAGAAACAGAGAAAAACCAGACCCTAATACTAAATGCCTTCCGATAGCGCTTTAAATCCATACAAATTTTGGCCGCAACTTTTTATATAGAGGGCGCTAGTTCCCTACTTATAATACTGCTTTTATAAGTGGATACATATGGCAAAGATTAATGAACTGAGTGTTTAAATTGCATAAACTATTTAATTTTAAACATATCAGCAAACAAAATCTTCCAAAAAGCCAATTTTGACTTGTTATTTAATGAATTTATTGAAGACAGTACAATACGTTATTCTTAAGTTCTCATTTAAAATATTTTTCTAGCGATTCAAATCATAAAATATTGGAATCCTTATTTTTTTCACTTTGCAGGTTATTATATCAAAAAAATTAATAATCTTCTCTTGGAATTAGTTCTTTAATTCATACTATATAATCTTTTAGGTAAAAATGTTGGACCAATGCTAGAAGCTCGAACATAACATTACAATATAATGAAGGAATTAATTTTATATATACTAATAACATATTACAAGAGAGATAAGTAAAAAGATCACATATACGGAAACACGAATCTAAACAAACATGGAACAACAATGATGTTGCCAAAGCATATAACATGAAAACGATGCAGTTTATGAACGAACAGTTAAAATCACGGAGCACAACTCTGTGGCTAAAATAAATTCAACACTCCTCCTCGTTTTCATAAACTTTGCAATTCTTTCTGAGTACCGCATGTCTGTTAGGTGACAAAGGTTTGGTTAGCAAATCAGCAATCATCAGATCAGTAGGACAGTATTCACATTCAATGAGATGTTTATCCACACAGTCCTTAACAAAATGGTATTTTGTGTCTATGTGTTTGGTACGATTAGAGTACTTCCCACTCTTAATCAAACATAAGCAACTCTGATTGTCCTCGTAGATTGTTGTGCACTGTTAACATCTTGATACATGTCTTTCAATAAACGTCGCAACCACAGAGCTTCTTGACATGCTTCAGACAAGGCTACATACTCAGCTTCTGTAGAAGACAATGAAACACATGTTTGCTTCCTACAACACCAGCTGATGACACCCCCATTTAAGAAGAATACATATCCACTATTGGACTTTCTCGTTTTACGATCTTCAGCCCAATTTGCATCAGCGTACCCATATAGTGCAGAATTTTTCTGAATCCTTACATTACTAAGCTTAAGTTTCATATTGGCAGTAGATCTCAAATATTTCACAATTCGTTTTAATTGTGTCCAGTCTTCTTGGTTTGGAGAAGAAACCTTTTGTGCAAGAATACTTACACTTGCTGAAATATCAGGCCTGGTATTAACTGATACATATAACAAGGATCCAACCAGTTTTCGGTATTTAGTGTTGTCTTTCAACAGGTCTGTATATTCTGACTTCCCATAATTTTGATCCATTGGTGTTGTCACTGGTTTGGCATCTGAGAGTCCTACATCAAGCGCAATTTTCTTGATATAATTTGATTGGCATAGCTCAAAGTTCCCATCTGGATCCTTTTTAACTTCAATTCCAAGATACTGTTGAATAGGACCAAGATTTTTGATTTCAAATTTCTTAGATAAAATATTTTCAACTGCACATATTTCATCCTCTGATTTTCCAGCAACTAAGATATCGTCTACATATATCAAAATATAACACCAACTGTCACATGATCTTCGGGAATAAAGACAAGGATCTGTTTCACTTTGTTTGAAATTTGCACTGACAATAACATTATGCACTGCATCATTCCAGACTCTAGCTGCTTGTTTTAGGCGATAGATACTCTTCTTTAATAAGCACACCTGTGATGTATCACCTTTAATAAAACCCGGAGGTTGTTTCATGTAAATTGTTTCAGTTAGTTTACCATTCAAAAATGCTGTTTTTACATCTAGGTGATGAACTACTAGTTTTTCTTTTGCTGCAACTGATAATAAGGTGCGTAGAGTTGTTTGACGCACAACTGGAGCAAAGATCTCATCATAGTCTTCCCCGTACCGCTGGGAAAATCCTTGGGCAACAAGCCGTGCTTTGAACTGCTGGATGCCTCCGCTTGTGTTCCGTTTAACTTTAAACACCCACTTACTCCCAACTGCCTTTCGATCTTCCGGAAGTTTACACAGTTCCCAGGTTTCGTTTTTCTCTAATGATGTTAGCTCCTCCTGCATTGCCTGAAGCCAGTTTTCTTTAAATTCACTAGAAATTGCTTCATTATAGGTTTTGGGTTCATAGATGTCTTTTGCAGTATGCATTTCCTCTATTAATCTTTTCGGAGCAATGCCTTTAGTTGATCTATGAGAAACACGAATCTGAGGTTCATCAACTGATTCACTTATCTCCTCCTGAACCTCGATTCCTGGAGTTGAAATTATGACACTTGAATCCACATCTTCATCATTTTTGAAATTTTCATACTTTTCACATGCATCTACACTGAATCTGACATCTCGACTGATAACCACTTTCTTTGAAAATGAATTGTAGCAACGATAAGCTTTTGATTCTTCATCATACCCAAGAAATATCATTTCTATTCCTGTATTATCTAGCTTTCGACGATTTTGGGCTGGTATATGAACAAAACATTTGGAGCCAAAAATTTGAAAGTTCTTCACTTTAGGTTTTTCCTTATTCCACAATTCATATGGAGTTAACTTCTTTGCTCGAGTAAGAACTCTATTTTGAATGAAATTAGCAGTCACCACAGCTTCACCCCAAAATTGATTTGGTAAGCCTGCATCAATAAGTATGCAACGTGCCATTTCCACCAATGTTCTGTTCTTCCTTTCTGCTACACCATTTTGTTGAGGAGAAAAAGCAGCGGTTAACTGAGTTTGAATTCCTTTATCAGCTAAATACTTTCTTAAGTGTGTACTTAGATACTCACCTCCACGATCAGATCGAATAATTTTGATCTTTCTTCCAAATTTGTTTCTCACAAGTGCTATATAACGTTTTAAAGTATCAGGAACTTCAGATTTATTTGCCAATAAATATACGTGAGTATACCTAGAGAAATCGTCAATAAAAGTCACTACATACCGTTTACCACTGGGTGTCATTGTTTGCATTGGTCCACAAACATCTGTGTGAATCAAGTCCAAAGGACCAGTTGACTTGCTAGTGGATTCTTTAGGAAATGGTAAGCGTGTGAGTTTTCCTTTCATGCATGTATCACAGGACATTCTGATACCACAGTCAACTATATTCAAGTCAGCTAAAAGTCCTTCAGTATGCATTTTCTTTATTGCTTCTGGATCACGATGCCCCATTTTTCGGTGCCACGAATGTATGCAATCCTCCTTATGTTCAATCACTGTGTTAACTTTATGTGGTTGACATAATTTGAATAAGTTCCCAACAGTGCTAATAAATCCTATTTGTTTTCCGTTCTTGAGAATTTCACAACAATCTTTATCAAAAGTCACTGAAATATTGCTCAAAGTTAGCTGTCGAACAGAAACTAAATTTCCAATAACCTTTGGAGCATAAAGCACATCAGAAACAACAACTTCTGTAATTGAACCTTCTCGATCCTTAAATAGCAATTTTCCACTACCAATGCCAACAACATCAACTAATTCACCATTTGCAACTTCAATTTTATCAACATATGAACTATCTAAAGATGTGAAAAACTTTTTATCATTAGTTACATGCCGAGTAGCCCCAGAGTCCAAAATCCAACTTTCAGATCGAATTCCAACAGTAAACAAACTATCTTTATGTTCAACTGTATTAACTTTATTTGGATGACTTTCTTTCCATTTTAAATACTTTTTGCATTCACTTTTCGCATGCCCATACTTTTTGCAAAAATAACATTTCATGGAAGTTTTCCGAGCATCTTTGCTTAGGTTTACCTTCAACATTCTTTCAGAGGAACTAGGAGTTTCTACTGCATGTTGCCTACGTTCATATTCCGCAATAACCTTCTGCTGAACAATGGCAAAACTCAGTTCACTTTCAGAACGTGTTTCTAATGCAGTAATTAAAGGATCATAACTTCTAGGCAAACTACTTAAAAGCATCGCCACACTCCAATTGTCAGATAAAGACTTCTCGCCAATGTCTCTAAGCTTTAAAAACAACTCTTGCATGTGAGTAACATGTTGGCGAATATTACCGCCTTCTTCAAGTTTCAAAGAACAAATCACTCTCATGAGGTGAACTTTATTTGTTAATGTATTTCTCTCATGATATTCCTTAAGAGTGTTCCACATGTCCTTGGCTGTCGTCTTACCCCGGATATGAATAAGTTGATCATCCTCGACTGTAAGACCAATATAAGCTTGTGCTTTATTATCAGCAGCTTCCCAATCAGTTATTAATTTTGTGCTCGATTCACCACTTGAAATTGGTCTTTCATCTTCAATAACTCTCTTGAATATATTTTCCTTCATTAAAAGTAGCTGAACTTTATATTTCCAGTTTGAATAATTTTGATTATTCAATTTGACGATATCACTTCGGAATTCCGCCATATCGTTACTTCCACTTTATGTAACGCTAATACAACCGGAAAACAAAACTACTTAAAGATTATAATGTTTTAAATATAATGCGTATCCTGGGCCCATAACCTGTTGGACCAATGCTAGAAGCTCGAACATAACATTACAATATAATGAAGGAATTAATTTTATATATACTAATAACATATTACAAGAGAGATAAGTAAAAAGATCACATATACGGAAACACGAATCTAAACAAACATGGAACAACAATGATGTTGCCAAAGCATATAACATGAAAACGATGCAGTTTATGAACGAACAGTTAAAATCACGGAGCACAACTCTGTGGCTAAAATAAATTCAACAAAAAATTTACTTTCGGGTGCCCCTTCACTAAATTGGCGATTTTTGTTTGGCGACATTCCTGTTTGCAGTTTTGCAACACCGCTAAGCTTGGCGATCAACCGCGACCAGAACTTGGCGAAAATCAATGGCAATAGGCTACCATTTAGGTACATTTGAGAATGTGTACTAAATTTAAATTAAATTGAACTAATTACCGTTTCAGTGTAGAAGCGGGTACCCCTTAGATTGGCGTTATATTTTGGCGATAATATTTTATTTCTGGTTAGGCAGCGGACATCTTACTAATCACATCTTGGCGTCAAAAAAAAATCGCCAAAAAATCAAGTGGCACCACCCGATGGCAAACTTTTATCCTAATTACTGAAAAATTGAAATTCTTAACGTATTTTTATTCTTGAATAAAAGCATTTATGACATATCCACTCTAAAATAGGAAATAGTAGCACTGTTTTCATCAATTAAATTAGCCAAGAAATAAAGAGTGGTATAAAGTTAAAATGTTTATTTGGATCTGTACAACCTCATATTTTTGAATTTTGTATAAACAATTAAGAAACATGAACGTTTCTAATGTACGGAAACGAAACAGGATCTGTGATATCGAAAATAAAGCATGTATTTACTATACGACAACGATTTGAAAATAATAAACATTTAAAGTTTCATAAAACACATTGGAGTAAAAAAAATAATAATTACCTTGTCTAGACAAAGCTGTTATCCACTTTGTTCGTAGTCCTTCGTCAGAAGGGAATTCATGAAAACTTATTTTTTCAGATTTTGAATCTGAAGAGCAATACGGCACAACGCAATGCACCATAATTTTGATTAAAATCTAACTAATTTCTTAAAAGAAATTTAAAGTTGAACAAGAAGTTCCGTCTAGAACTATACGAGCCTACTTTCCCGTATACACCAAATTCAAATTTATAATCTAGCTATCTCTTTCTCTCTCTTTCTCCTTTAGCTTTAGTTCTTAATTTTTTCAAATATACCTTTTTCAACGGATAATACATATTCATTCACGCATTCATTTTTTCCTTTATTTAGCCATTCATTTATGCATTCATTCGTTTACTCATTCAAGTGTTTATTCATTCATTTACTCATTCATGTATTTATTCCCTCATTTATTCATTCTTTTCCTCATTCATTTATTCATTGATTCATTCTTTCACTCATTCATTCATTTATTGAGAAATATCCCTATAAATTCCGATAAAAAAATTTCATAGGAAAATAGGCTCGTTAGTTCTAGAAGAACTTTCTATTTGTACATGTTCTACGTTATAAGAGCTTTCCGATAAAGTTTGTTCCAAGCAAATCGGTCCGTTGGATCAGGATTTATATAGGATTGAAATTTCCCCGTAAGCGCTATGTTAATTTTTTGAACTGTTCAAAAATGAACAAAAACTGTTCAAATTGATATTTCACGCCAAGCGCTTCTTCCAGTAAGCTTGTTCATTGGAACATGGATCTTGTACCCAGAGTTTACATAATTTGCTTCATTTTCGCCCATAGGCGCTAATGTTAAATTTTTTGAACTGTTCAAAATTGAACGAAAAATTGTTCAAATCAAAAAGTAAAATATAGAAATGAGATGTCCTCGCCGAGATCTTTCGAATGCAAAAAGAATTTTTCGAATCGGACTATTCGTTTAAACGTTATTGGGGGGGGGGGGGGGACAGACCGACAGACACACATTTTCCCCATCTCAAAACCCTACTTTCAAATTTTTTATTTTTCAATCTTTATTTAATTACTTCACTTTTTTTTGACTTTTCTTTATTTCTAACGATATTTTTACGATACATTAAGCCTTCTTTCATGCTTTATTATTATTTTTTTTTACTTTTACGGGAAAGTAGGCTAAAAACTGGTTATCTGCGCCACCTAGCGGAGAACTTTTCACGGCCGTTTTTTCTCTCATATCGGAAGGCATTTAGTATAGGGGGCTCTGGAAAAACACACAATTAAAGAGCAACTGAGCCAAAAAAGTAATGATTTTGTTTTGGGTAATAAAGTCAATAGCACTAGAAAACGTACATTAGAGATGGTAGTATATTTAGGTTTCGTTTCGTCTAACTTCTAAGAGAAAAATTAGCAATTTTTGCTTAGACAAAATAAAGGCAGAAACGGGAAACATCCAACATTGCCTAAAAATGTGCAGAAGTTGAAGTGGAACGTTATATTTCGTTAAGTAAGTCAGCTACTTATGGAAAAAAAGGACATTTTTGTTTTTGCGGGATATGGAAACCTTTACCAATCTCACCAGAAAAAACTAATAAGGAAGGGAGGTCAAGGCTAGATGAAAAACTGAAATGCGTTTAAGATTAAACATAAAATTCGTAGCTCGTAATTAATTCATGACAATTTTTTTTCCTTAATAATGCTTTTTTGTTGAGGCTCAATTAAGATGCATTTTCGAAATTATTACTGGGTATAGGTAGAAATTGAGAAACATTTGCAGCTGCCAAAGGAAAATCGAGTAGAAGTGAAACAAATGACATTGGACTAAAAGTGAAAATTTAAGCTAATGACTTAATAATTATTTTAAGGTTTCGCACCTAGCACGTATTTAGATCTACATACAATTCAAAAAGCTGGCTGTAAGCGAAGAGTGGGTAATAAATGTGAATCAAATGCTGTATATTTTCAATGGTAGGGGAGATCATCTTAGCTTAATTTCATAGCATTGTGAACGAAACATGGATTACACAACGTATGAAAGAACAGTAATACTTGCAAATAATCTTCATAGAGTAAACAGATCAGTGAATGAACGCACCCTAATAAATGAACAATTTAATTTTTTTCAAAAAATAAGGTTCAAAATTTTAAGCTATCTGACGTCTGAATGATTATTAGAATCATAATCTTACATGTTTATTGACTGGAAAATTTTGTGTTCATTGACTGGTCATTTACCACTTTTGTTGCACCACGTTTTGTTTGCACACCCACAAACACCTAAAGCAGTGCCATTTAAAACCCTCGAATTTTTTAACAACATTAACACACATCAATAAAAATGTTTTAACTATCACGTATGAAATGCTACAAACATATTAAAAAAATATTATGATTTTTTAAAAATGATATTGAGCCTAAGTGGTCAGATTACTCTAAATGAAAGAATTTTGTAATCAAGGGGATTATTTTTTCTCTTTCCTAGGGAGAGACTACCACTAAATATTAACTAAAGATTAAACAGAAAGAATCCTTTTACTCATTAAACTTCACAGCGTCGGGATTGACTGATTGTGCGTCCTCATGCGAACAATATCGCTACTGATACATTAACTCTGCTTCCGGCCATAACGAAGGCTTTTCTTGAAAGCAATTCCCATCAGAAATGATCCATCTCTTTTCCGTCAGACGGAACAACAATCTGATGACGCAGAGCCACCAGTCAAAAGGACGTTTCCTGTCAGATTCCAAACAAGCAGACAGAATCCCGAAAGCAGGAAATGGATTTAACCCCAGCAGTCCCTTTTGAGCTCTTATCACCACTTATTCCAACATTTCCTGACTTTCTGCTGGGACAGATGCTTCTGTTCCCAGAGGCTCATCAACTGAGAAGAAATGGGGAGGGAGGAAAGGAGATAAATACATCCCGATGGATGTTAAGGCGGCAATCACAGAAACGGATTAGCTCTCCCTCCTTCCATCACCGTATAGCCTCCTTTTTTCCCTTTGGATTGGGAAGAGATGCGACAACACCCCATCCCCCTCCAAACCGCATTTCCTTATCCTTCCGCCATTTCGGACAAATTGGTCTCTCCGTCCCACCCTCAACCCAATCACCCAGTTCAGAGCCCCCATCTCACACTCATTTCGGTTTCTTTCCTTTCCATTCCTAAAGTCATCACAAATTCAAGTCAAGGTCTAGGTCTTGCCACCACCGCTTCTGATTCCATTTTACTCCATCTCTTTTTTGTTTTCCGTTTTATAATTATTCAATTGGATCATCTAGTTAAAGAGCGGGAGGTTACTTTCTTCTTCTTTTGCCCTTTGTTCTTTAGTAACAAACAGTAATTTTCTTTTTTTCCCAACTGTTTTTCTTTCTTCTTTTCTCTTTTCTCACTCCTCATGCGCCTTGCGGCCAGCATGTTAGAAAAACCGGAAATCTCATTTGCAGTCTGGCCACGATCTTTTCCTTTCCATTTCATTTCGCAGAAAAGAATGTAACTTTATATCTTCTTTTTCTCCCTTTACTCTTCTAGTTTTGCAGTTATGGACGGTACATAACATTTCCTTTCGTTCACGGGAAATCTTCTTTGAAAGACAAAGAATATATTTGAAATTTCTTTTCCTTCCCAACTCTCGTTTCGTCCATCGGAAGGGGATCAGACGCAGTAAATAGAAAATATATGTATTGCACAACGGTGTATGTGCTTAGTTCTGGCATTGGACTTGAAGAGTCCAACAGAAAAAAATCTCAGGGCGGTATTTTTTATATAAAATGCTTGTTTTCGAACAAATTCGTCTCAACGGGAGACTTAAGGAGTTTTGTATGTTTTGTAGAAAATGCGCCAGAGTGCTCTGCAATCGGCTTAAGACGAAGGCCCAGTGGAATCGGAATGGAGGCTTAAAGTGCGAGTCGTTAAAGTATGCGACTGGAATTTAAGAATGCCATTGCAACTGCTAGAAATGGTAACTTCTATTTACGTATATATTGGGAAGTATCCTTTAAAAAAAAGGGGGAAACGTTCCTCATTACAAACACTTCAAGAGGCTTTTTCTACTTTAAATAACTAGATGAATTTAGTGTCATGAATCTTTCATGTTCATATCGACAATAAAACTGTAGTTTTCGTTGGGAACATTAGTTTCTCAAAATAGGGCACTACTACATATCTTTCAGTGATTTAACCTCTTAACGTTATTTGTCCGTGTCTGACACGGGCGATCTTGTATCGCGTTGTTTTATTTCTAATGCCGTCTGAAATCAGTTCTAGTAAAAATAGATAGGCTAGATTTAAATTATTATTATTTTTAAATAGTTTTTACACCACCCCTCTCTTCTACGTCACCCCCTCCCCCACAACTGAAATTGCAAAAAATAACGTACACTACACCTTAACATTCATTTTCTTTCAAAAAAATAAAGCATTTTTTATCAGTTTTTCTGGGGGAAAAAAAAAACTCGTGCTTTAAGGGGTTAAAATGAAATTCTCTCTTAGCACAAAATGGAGTACATTGTTTAATTTAAGCTTAAAATCGTACCTACCGAGTATAAATAATTGAGCGTTTATCAGTGACAAACGCAATTTGGACATGCGTAACCAATAAAATATCCAAATGTGAGAATTTATAAAATGTAGAAACACGCATCTCTAATCGCTCTATGAAGATCAGCAATATCGATGACTTCATGTGCCACAAATTCATATCATTCATAGCACAGTTTGCAACCCGATTAATTGAATTAGTTTTTTGTCTTCGCGCATCAAGTTCGATCGATGAAAAACACAAAATGCCTTTTTATTTTACAAACTTAACTCATATACGCATTAAGCTAGTAAGTTATTAATTTTAATATTCGAGCTTCACCTGACCACTCAAATGTAAAAACTAAATTCATTCAAGCTAAGCAAAAATCTCGTACAATAAGGGAAATTCATTTTTCATTTGCCTCCGATTTTCACCAGTATCTCATCTCTCCCAATATTGCATGAAAAGATTCTAGCAAAATATGCAAGTAAAACACACATTTCAAACCAAATCCTTCACGGAAGTCTGCAATCGCAGACTTTGTCAACTAGTAAGGTAAATGACCCGGTAGTGGACACTTAGATCTTTAAGCTCCTAAAATAAGCGAAGGTAACATTAAACTTAAACGAAATTATCAGAACCGATAGCGAACGATTCCTAGTGCTGGTTAATCGAACTAAAGTTGGCGTGGAGCATCTATGCAAGTACATGGATCATAATATTTAATAGCTGCCTCCACAACGGTCACATTTGCTGCTCTTTACTAAAGCCGATACATAAGAGGGTTAGGGATTTTAGGAAAATATATGGGAAAAAAGGGTGACATCATTTATGAATGGTCTCTTAGTCATTTTTAAAATTATTTCTCCAAGTTAACGGCATAAAATAGATGATATTAATTTCTGTCTACTACTAAAGCAAATACGTGTCTCGCAAATGTCCACTATAGCTACAAATTAAGTGTTTAGTAAATTTGACGTAAAAATCCTAATTTTTCATCAAATGACATTTTGCAGGTAATTAATCTTTAGAGAAATAGTCGGCGATTAAGCTAAATATGCAAATATTGCTGTAAGTACCTTGAAAAAATTTTGACACGTAAAAGAGCCTTATATGCTTATGATCATATCAAATCCATATTACAAAAATTTCTTATCGTTATAAGTACCATTCGAAAACTCTCCACCGAATAAATACCTTTCAAAAATGAAATAGTAGTTGATTCAACAAACTTAAGATACTCTAACGAAGGACACTAAATCTACATCATGAGCGACTTCGTAAAGTTTAAGAAAACTAAGTTGGCAACATCTTAAGAGTTTTTTTCCATTTGACTTCGTAATATTTTTAACAAGATAAAAAGCAATCTACGAATTTACCGAAACTCTCAAACTCGCTTTCAAGTAAATGGAGAAACGATTTAATTCCTTGAAAAAGCTTAGATCCTACAGTGATAAATTATATCGATGGTAGAAGTATAAACTAGACATTTCTTAGTTCCTCCACAAATACCAGTAAATGCTTTCAAAACAGTTCGTTAGGGCGGCCACTTTGTTTGAAGTTCAAAATTTTAATAATTCCTTTTTTATAAATCGTTTGCAAGAGAGAAACACATTTAAGAATACTCGTAGTTTCAGTGGAAAAGGCAACAATGGAATGAGGACATTTCTATTAATATTTTGTATTTTTTAGTTCAAAAACAAAATTACGGTTTTAAAACTTACAGAAGCATCATGTTTGATAATATTATAGGTAATTAACAATTCATACATTTTCTCATCACATCTTCAATTATTGTCGAAATATAATCGCCCGATTATCGATTATGTCTCTAATATTGTTCACCAAAATTTCAAATAAGTTTCTCGGAATTTATTTCTCGGAAGTTAAAATGAAGAGTGTCTGAAGAGCATTTGTACTGCACAGCAAATCCTTAAATATTTTTATCCCAACTTCAGATACTCTGTAGGGTATGAGGATAAAATTATAAAACGATGGTCTTAGATAACACAATTTAACTGCAACCGTAAGCATTTCAAACGACCGCTGGTTGCAGCAATTAAGAGGATATGAACTAAGGTAATTCGAGAAGTTATGGGATATTAATGTAAGGCAATTATACCACGCCAAGTGGTCAAGTCTGGCGACAAATGGGTAATCCTTGTTGAGAGAAACGATCCCCCACAACACAGCATTTTCTATGGCATTAGTTACCGGAAGCATTCATCGTAATCATTTGCTGCAATGTAGGCTTATACTGTTCCGTAATGTGGTGTTTGCATTAATTTGAAGCATTATGTCGATTCATATTACTAATCATCGTCTCAATTTGCGATTGTTATACATTTAGTAACGTGGTTATCGAGAACAAGCTTCTCGCAAGATTTCAAAGTCACTCTTATAAAATAATTATTGTGCTATCTTTTTAGAAACATATTAAATTATATAGTAAAATATAGCTACCGGGCAATAATTTTATAAATTAATATGAACAATCGCCTATCATGGCATGAAAAGTTTCGTTTAAAGTTTCAGCAAATTTCCGTGGTATTTCAATCGAGGCTTTCAGCGCAGTAGTGGACTGACCCAAAACATTTGAGTTATGCAACCAAAAACAATTTTTGCTCTTAAAAATATTCAATGCAGTAACAGTATCTAGTGAACAGATAAAGGTGGAACTACACCGGATTTGCAATGAATTTTATGGTGTATAATTATAAAATTTTGCCATAAACCTTTCGAGTACTTGTACCAAAAGAATTTTGCTCTCTGAAATCAGGGCTAAGTTAATGAAGAATAGTCAACTCTGAGATGGCAGAAGCCCATAATCATATATCAATCTGCCTTTTGAGACAGAGATATATTTTTGGTACAAATGCTATAACTCAGGGTTCAAGAGGTTACCTGAAATAAGAAAAAATCGTGGCTTATACCGTTATTGCAAAGAAGGTTGTTACTGTATCTAATATTTGCGAACGCTATGCGTACTTCATTGGTCAGACGCCTACTTCACTGGTCAAAAAAAAATGTTGAATGGTAGCCAAAAAAAAAAAAAAATGCATTCGCTAGAAAGACGAAATATGATTGAAAAAAATTGTTTTCTCGTTAAATTTAATGTAAACGAAAGTTTAGCCTTTAGCGCATACAACAGTTTTGAAAAACGAAGCATCTACGCGTAAAATGATGAGTTCTACGAGTTGTGTGAAGTTTTAATGAGAGTGTCTATAAACCCAACCATTTTACTATTAATCAAACATTCTACCTCGTCAGTTTAAACTATGCTGAACCTGGAATATCGTTCTGCCTAATTTTGGATTTCAATTGTGCAATTTTTGCTTTAAGTCATTTATCGTAGAAACAACTCAACCCAAGCGTTGAGGGTTGAGTGCAAATGATATGTTTATTCTCGAAATAAATTAAGTTATTATCCATTTCCTCCTTTGCATTCTTTATTAATGAGGCATTATTATAGTAATAGTTGAATTTTTGTTCTTTAGTTCCCGAATTTTCGTAAAGAAGGTCTCACCGAAAAAGCACTTGCCTGGTCGATTTTACAGGTGAGGATAGTTAACCAATTTTTCTACACCAGAACACGCAGACGATCTTTACAGGCAGTTTACAATCGCATCGTAAACGTCCACTAGCAGTCAGAACTTGGGGCAAATGCTGGCACGAGGTCGAACAAGGATAGTGAGAGATAAGCGTTTATGTTTGGCGAAACGTTAAAAAGAGGACGTTAAGACGGGGAATGGACGTTGTAAAGTGGATGCGTGAGGTCGTATCGCCCACATTAGGCGTGTGGGGAGACTCCATAACGCCCATCGTTAACTTGAGGTAAATCAACATAAAATCCACCCAGGCAAGTGCGAGCAAGAATAAAATTTGGAATTTGGATTTCATAACGTCTCAGGAGGACTAAAAAATTGGAAAACGCATTTGAGTTTTGCCTTAATAGCCATACCGGTTAAAAAAAAAAAGGATTTCCCCGCATATACAATCCTTAGCTATTTAATGTAAATCCCTTTTGAAACCACCTAATCAATTTAGTACATCCTAGAGTAACCTAAAGTAATCTTTTCTAGCCGGTACTTAAAGTAAATTTGGGAAATTTTTTGTTCCGTTTTTCTGTCCCTTTCGAGACGAGAAATGAAATTCTTCCGACATGTTTCCAAAATATCTATTTAAAAAAAAATGAAAACCCAAAATTTTTGTGTACATAAAAAATACTATCGTAATAGACATAAGAACATACATCGCTCTATTTCACTAAAAAAATACAGTAAAGTAACTTTTTAGAATGTATGTTTAATTTATAGGTATTCCTTTACTGTTTTCTTCTCCTTCTGTAGTGCGTTACCAATTATTACTGTAATTTGAGTTCGATAAACCATCGACAAACGAAGCGATCCAGAAAAACGGGAAATTTCCCGAGCATTACGGATAATTGCGTACCCACACTATAGTAATTTTCAGTAAAATTCTGAATTTTGCTGGGACAAATTTTTTGCTGATACTTTTAAGTTTTTCAGTGAGCCGGACAGCCATTTTGTTTATGTTTTAGAAATTCAAAAACCTTCAAAGAAATTTCCCGAATTTATAATGAAATAGACGTCATCTATGATTTTGTTGGAATAATAAAACAATTTTTTTTTTAATAAGAAGAGCGAACTGTATGGCATGATACAGTAAAATTCAATCTACTTTGTAAATATTAGAAAGAAATGGGTCAAAAATTACGATTGCGTAACGCATCCAATTTTCCTCGTGTAGGACGCTACTGCTGTACTATTAAATCTCTTCTACTCATCAATAATTACGGTTCCTTAAAAATTATACTCGGGTTATTTTAAAAGCTCATCGAGATACTACTCCAACTAGAAATTTTAATTAGTGCTTATGCGTTCTTTGCTCTAAAGCATAATTAAGAACTTTAGGCATAATTATTGCACTGTAAGGCAGGAAATAAAACGCTCTTCCGCTATAAAAATTTTACTAGCGTGGAGGAGAATATAAAGGTTCTGCTTTATTTAAAAGGTTGGCGTCATTAAAAATCAGTCATTAAACTATTTCTCAAATACATTAGCCATAGATGAGGCCAAATTTGTTCTTTTACATTGCACCGTGAAAAACTCGTCAAAAATGGCATCGCAATGCGAAGAAAATTCACTAAGCTGAAAATTAAAGGTAAAAAATATTTCAGCTGGAAGTGTTGAAGTTTTTATTCGGAAAACAAGTAAGTTAGAAAGTCCCCAACAAAAATTTTAAGCTATTTAAAATAAGACCTCAATTAAAATTTCTAAACAAAATTCAGAATATTCACAGGATTTCATTTACATTCAAAGTAAAAATCTGTAATTTACGTAAAATTGCACTGGACATCTGTTGATTATTAAAATTCAAGTAGTGTTTCAGTATTTTATGCGATTGGTGTAAAAAAGCAAAGCAAAATTTTAAGCAATTCCCACCTTCACTTCATTACCAACTACTCTTAGTTTTCAAAAGGAGCATTTACTCCATTAGAAATTTTACTTCTGTCACTCGCTTTTTTTCCTTCCTTTATCAAGGGACCATTCTCCCTTAGACGCAGTTTACTTGCTTGCATCATGAGTTTTTTTTTCAGAATTTTCATGATTTTTATTCAACTTATTTTTTAATGCTAAGCCCCAGTGTCTTACGTCCAAAAACACGTGATTCTTGCGCTCATCATGGAAAGAAAACCTGACTGCAAGATTTGAAAGCTAATTAATATTCCTTGGAAAGTTTAGAAAAGAAGCTTTGAACTCCGCAAAGGAAAATTAAATTTTTTATCTATAAGAGTCACATTATACTGACTTTTGAAATGACATTGGTCTTCTCAAGAGTTGGTAAGATTTTGCTACAGATATTAGATATGATTTTTCGAGCCAAAGGCTTCTGGTTAAGAGAAGTTTCGATACAAACTTTGAAAAAATACATTTCCATTAATTTTTTTACATATCTTGTAGTACAACTGAATAATGTTACAATGTAGAATAGTTTATTAACGATCATCATAAATCTCATGAGATTGATAACTTAGTCATAAAATTGTCAATAGGTTCTTCATAAGTACGAGTATCTACAGTTAAAAACTTAAACGCATTTCCTCAGCTTTTTCGTACCAGAAAGCGAAAAGCAATAAAAGAACTTAAAATGCAAAAAAACTTAAATAACTTAATTAGTAAGGTAAAATAAAAGAATTCTTAGTTATATTAATTTAGTTACCGCCAGTTTTTGTCACTAACGTAACAAAAACACCTTGTAGCGTCCGGGACCGAAACAAACGAACGGGTAGCGAAAATAGGACTTTTATTTTCTTGATTAAAATATTTAAAAATAAGAAATTTGTATTTACAGAGGTTGACAATAAAAAATTCAAACTCCTGGTTTGGGAGAGAGATGCGGGGAAACTTCGCCGCCCGATCTTGAGAATAAGATGTATAAGAGCCTCTCCAAAAACAAACACCAGTCTGCAGAGCAGCTCCCGGTACGCCTCCACGCATCTCTCTCCCAAACCAGGAGTTTGTGATTTTTTTATTGTCAATCTCTGTCAAATTTCTTATTTTTAAATACTATTTTAATCAAGAAAATAAAAGTCCTATTTTCGGTACCCGTATGTTTGTTTCGGTCCCGGACGCTACAACCTTTTGCTGGCAAAAAGCCCAACCGTTAGTCAGTCTTATGGCCGCACGGCGTGCTAAAACCAGTGATTTTTACACTCAAGACTAAGAGCAAGATTTTCGGACACATTTATAAAGACAAACTCAAGGTTTGATCTTATGGCTGCTTTGAAAATAACTGCAACATGCAAGAAAAAGCGATAGTCAACAAAATCAAACTTCGACGTCTAGAAGCCTGATATATCTATATATGAATAGGCAAAGACAAAATAGCGAGGTACCATTTTCTATCTGTTTGTCAACCGATTCTGTTACTTTTTAAAATTTTCGTAGCTAATTGATGAGTTTTAGCGTTATCAATAATATTTGTTGGACATAGTTGATTATTTTTTTGGGGGGTGAAATTTTCACCACAGCAAGGAAAGGAGCACGTTATTCTTCGTAACATCTACAAAATTCAGGCAGGTGAGCGGGTTAGACTCAAGCCACTTGAACCCACAACGAGAGAAACGGGACTGAATAAAAGATACAACAGCGAGGGCAGAAATCGATAACTTTTTGGCCGTTCGCAACGCTATCCCAACATCGATCTCCGACAAGCACTATCCGCCTGGGATAGCAGGAGGTATTGCTCTCAAATTTTGACAAGGATCGGCAGGGAAACTTCTCTCCGACGAAGGATATCCATTATTTTTTATGGAGTATTCTCGGGCCAACCTTTCGAGACACTTGGCTCCGACATCACAAATGGTTATTTCTAACGAGCGCTGAAGCTCTTAGGAATGGCCGTGGGCATCAATAAATAAGAACGCTCGGATAGGAAAACGAAACGAACAAAACCGAATGTCTAAATTTCGAGCAAGCGTTTCTGAATTTCTGAACAGCGGGCGATGCAGTTTTTATGCGAAGAAATGCACCACCAAATGAATCATTCAGCAAACATTCTAGCGAATGACGCGAAGGAAAATTTCTCTTGATTACGCATTCAAAACGCCCCGGTTAAATATGAAACTCGCACTAAAATCGATCACAACTGAAATATTTCTGAGCGCTTTCAATGGAAACGTGGATGGAAACTTCCAAGTTCCCAGCCGCAGAATTTCTAAGAAAATAAGAAATAAGATCTTTTATGGTTAAAGGGAAAACAGCTTTGAGCTTTCTAGTGGCGTAGCTAGTCGGTGTTATTTTCGAGGCATCAGATTACTTTTTGAGACAAAATTTGCAAATAACATCAAGAAGCATCAAGTTATAGGGTTAAAAGATGAGTAGGCTATCTAAATTGCGGATTTCATTTAAAATAGAAGCTATAAAAGTGTCACAACAATACAGTTTTAAGGTAATACAGTTCTACTTCAAAAATCAGACCTCCAACTGGCATAGTACCAAGAAGAATCCATTCATATTCAAGGGATAAACTTTTGGTATAAGGAATGTGCCGTATTCTGTTCTCGTTTTAGTTCGTACACACTTGATTTCTTCCGAACTGATGCTTTCTGACAGTTTAAAAATTTGGTTGCTTTCAGCAAACAGGGAAACCAAAGTTCTGATTCGCGTGTTAATAAACGCACCTGCAAAACGAACTTCCCTAAAACTCGAACTGATTCGTCCTTTTCTGCCATGCGCAGAAGCGTCCAAGCGTCAGAACTCGTGGTCGAACTGTAAAAGAATCATTCAGTGAAAATAACAGGGAAACAGTCACCGGCAATCAAACTAAAGAAAGCTACCGTAACAAATTTGAATATATTGAAGAGACACTATTGCTAGTTTGAAGTCGACAGAAAAGAGTTGATTTCCACACGGGAAAAGGGAACAAATTGTCAAAACATGATGGAATTCAAAGTATTTGCCTACGAACGGCAATTTGTGTCTATAGGTGCTTTGGTAGAGCGGCTGTGGATAACAGGCGTGTTTTAATGAAGGGAGTTTACGGTTGGTGTCGGCTTTCCAAGCGCGGATATTCCAAGGGGGGAGAGGCCATGGGGGCAAGTACTCCCCTCCGGAGAGAGTTATATATAACTAAGTTTATATGAATAACCACATTAAACGTTATAATTTTTCCCTTTCGAACAAATCTCCCGAGACATAGGTAAAATCGAAGAAATTGCCCCCTCCACAGCAAAATCCTGTCTCCGCCCCCGTGGCTTCAAAACACTTTTTTTTCGTATTACCCCTCGCTGCAGTTTCAGAAAACTGAAAGAAGACATTCTTCTCTATAGGAAGAAAAACAACACTTTTTGTAATGTCAATAAAAAAAAGGAAAAGAAACGTAGGGGAAGTGGGGGCTCTTTGGATTTAGGGACACGTTGGTCCAGTTTCAGTTATTTTAATATTATTTATATTTTTTGATTCATTTTATGACCAACAGTTTGCTCTGGTAGTCCTTCACATCCTATAATAAAATCTCATTCTACAATGGCATTATGCAAATTTTATTCCAAGGAAGTTCAATTTCAGCACTGCTGACTGACTTTTAAAAGTTTGCAATTTTATTTATTTATTATAAATTTCAGTAAGATTTAAACAGTAAACTGAATCGAACAGTAAACTTTCTATCATAAAGGGAATCGTTTCGCTTCATAATTATTTGGAAGTTGATTAGTTTACACGATAAAGAAAAATGTTATTTCTAGTGTTTATAAATCCGAGAATGTGAGGTACGCTTTTCTTTTTTTTTTTTTTTTTTGGGGGGGGGGGGGCACATTGGACAACAGACCAACCTACCCAAAGTGATTAATAAATACAATTTTACGCCATTTTGCGCTCTTTACAATACTTAAATCATTATTATAATTAGTTGCATACTCATTTATATTTGTATGCAGTTATTTGTTTTAAGATATGTATGTCTAAAAATAATCATAAAACTTTTGAAAATTAAAGTGGAGGAATATCTAGATGAAAATTCATTAACAAAACATATACTCCATTAATCTTTTATCAAATCTGCACTTTTGTAGTACTCGTCTATTATTTTAAAAGTCAACTTACAATTTTTCTAAACAACCAAAATTTAATTGCATAGCATCTGCTATAATGCAATAGAGATATTACAATGAAACAACAAATGTGATTAAATATTTATCATTCGTCTTAAAATAAATTTTGCAGTATCAGTTTGTCAGAATTTTCTTTTTTCTCTCCGAAACATTAGACCAAAATTATTAAACTAATACAAAATAACTTAGTATATAAAAGACATTTTTCCTTTAAAAATGGAAAATCTATATTACATCAAAAAATATATCACGGACCAGGGTTGGTATTTTTGGCAAGACCGGAGCAAAACATTTCGATGAGGCATGAAAATTCCTTCTTTATTAATCAAAAATTGCGTCAGCTCAGTAGTGGGCTTTCTACTTCATAATTATTCCTTAAAATACCCTTTTATTAACTTTAACATGCATTACATTTAATTTTAAATCATATAATGTAAATTGGAAAAAGAGTGCATTTTCTTTTATTATTTAATAATTTTCCCATTTTGTAAAATTTAGGTAAGTTTCAGTTATTTTTTTCTATAATCAAAGATATATTTCTGGATGCAATAATTTAATTTAACACATTCTATTGACCTTAAAAATTTATATTTTGCATTGTAATTACAAAAAAAAAAAAGAAATCATTTAGTCGTATTATTGGTTAATATTTCTCATCTATTTTGCAACAGTAATTGTTGGCATGACGTGATCCAAAGTGCCCCCCCCCCCCCAATAGGGTGGACCAAGGCACCACGGACTTTAGACACCTTGCTCCACTTTACAAGGTTCCGCTTAAAAAATTATTTAAAAAACGATTATAAGCAGAACATTTTGAAAGAGAAATGATTAATTAACCTTATGGTAAAATATCAAAGTGTAAAGATTATTTTTTGATGGCATAAAAAGTGGAAACTTGAAAAGTGGACCAACGTACCATAACGCCCCCTATATATATGTGTACCGAAATTTCACATTAAATAAAAACTAATCGATGCAATAACAAAGGTACCAAGTCTATGTTGCGTTTCGAGTTCTCTCAGGTTGAAAAGAATGATTCAAAGACAACCACTTCGTGACGCAAGTCTAAGGCTGCATCGAAAGTCCATGATTACATCAGAATATGCTCTTATACACCGATACCTTAATATGAGATTGACCCACAGGCGAAACTTTTTTTAGCAAATAGATCTAGTAATGACCACCCAAATCCTAAACCGTAAAATAAAGTATATCAAAGAATAATCGACAACAGGGATGAGGAACAAGAACACCACATTGACTTCAATAATTTAGCCAACCGATTTCCGATCTGTCAAATCTAATAACTAGAGATTAATAATATCTATTCCATCAGATGGAACAAAATAGCATCAAAGAATGCTAGCCAACAGAGTAGCAAAGCGAACAAGGTCATCCAGACTACTGCGATTTAAATAATTTGGCAACTCATTACTCGATCTATTCTGAATACTCAAGGGCATTAAAATGAAACCCACTAAATGTAGCGAAATAGCACCAAAGAATAATTACCGACATAGAAAGGGAGTAAATAAGGCCATCTTGACTACAGTGAATCCTGGAAATGAAGCGCAACTCCATGGCCGAAAAAGGAGAGACGTACGTGTGCACCATTGTTCGACGCCTAATTGTAACAGCCGAAGAAAATGAAAATTCTTTCGGTCTACCCCTCTGAGAATGAGTGAGAAATTGTTCTTGCCAGCGGTCGCTTGTTGGATTTCCAATTAAGAGCAATATCCGCCCCATCTGTTCCCGCCAAAAATGGATCTCTCCGCACGCGAAATGCGAAACGAAGAGTGCTTATAAATCCGTCGCGGAGGCTAATTAGTTCGGTCGTGCCTTGCGCCCTCTTCTAACGAGCACCGTGACCCCCAGTGCCCCGCCCTTATTTCGTGCTTTTATTTTCGGAAATTGTTCACGTTCTCTTGTTCTCACGGATCGAACATTCAGACCAGCCTAACGATGCTGCCTACAACAGGAGAAGCGCATAACAGGAGAAGAGAGAGAGGGATTTTTTTCCTCCTCTGTTCATTCCTCGCAATTTCAAATTTCCTGCAACCATATGACGGAGGAAATGCTATTTTTAAAACAAAATTTCTTTGTCATCAAGTAACTGTTGCGAAAGACAAGTTGCCATTGAAATAGGAGCAAATGCTGTAATTCTGTCACTGCATTTTCTCTCGGATGAATGGCAGACGCAGCTTAAAGTTATGGAATTTATGCCGCAAGAGAATTTTTTTTACCAGGTAGGACAACTGAAGCAACTTATTTATTTATTTATTTATTTATTTTTTTTGATTGCAAAAAACTCATCCATTTTAAAATACCCAAAACCCCTAATGAGCTAAAATTAGTTTTTACTCTTCGATGCATTCAAGTGTTTAAAAAGAGGACTTGAAGTGAAGAGTGATTAGAAACTTCTAAACCAATGAGGATATGAGAGTACTTGACAATTCTGTTGGAATGTCAACTTACTTTGTGAATTGGACTTGAACAAAACTGAATTTAACAAGTAAACACAAAGGAATTCAAAATGACTAACTGAGCTGGGCGATTGATGTACCAATTTTTTTTTTCTTAGTCAATGCTTTTTGTAAATAATTAGTTTAAAATATTTTATGTATAATAAACGTTGAAAACACATTAAGTACCTGTTTTCGTTTATGATAAACGTTGAAACAACACAGCACAATATTTACAACATGTTAATTCTACAACCATGACTTGGGACTTACTGTAATTCATAAAACCAAAAGGAGCTGATCATCTTAATTTTAAGTCAAATGAACGTATCGTAACAAGAACGCTTACTGTTTAGATAGTTTGTTTTCAGTTTTGACAATAACTTTTAAGTTTTTTAAACAAATACACTTGAAGAAATACTGCTGAGAACTTAAAATGCCATGTTGGATTAACCAAGATTCTTTACTACTATTTTCGATGAAGGGTAGCATGGAGAAGGTGCTATTGGTCCTATAAAGTGCACACAAAATTTGAAGCTTGCAAGACAATATTTTGATTTGGCGCAATTGGGTAGAAATTTTGGCAGAATGCTTTTCTCAACGTTTTCAACAAATAAATAAATAAATATATATATATATATATATTTTTTTTTTTTCTATTTTCGTTAATGAGTAGTGCGGAAAAAGTGCCATTAGAGGTTCTAAGTGTCCCTAAAAAAAATTAACTGTGAAAGAAAATTTCTTCATTTGAAATTTCCAAAATTCTGTTTTTACGTTTTAAGCAAATTTTGTCAAAATGTTGAAAGCACTGCATTTGGCCGTTATATTTCTGGCGGAAATTTCTACGAATTTGCAAGAAATTAAAGAACAAACCTATCAATTTCAAATTTTTTATGTGAACTTAGTGGTCGTTCATAAAGAATGTCACTTTTTTTCAATATATTTGACATCCGTCACCTGTTGTCACAAAATGTCGCACTTAAACATACCCACTACTCCCCCTTGTCACAAGTCACGCTATATATTTCATAAGCATATGTTACGTGCAGTTCAGAAACAAAACAACACGCTACAGATCAAATTTTCAACTTTATTTTTGAACTTAAAATAACATCTATTGGGCGTAACAATAATAATCATTATATGTATGCTTAATTTACATATAAAATGAACTTAAGGTTTACAGCAAAAAACATAATCAGTTTAATAGTAAAAAATATTAATTGTTGAAATTTTGTAAACATCACCAGCGCTGTTTTGTTTTTAAAATGCCCAAGATTTCTTTTAAAACTTCTAGCTAGAAGAAAATTTAAACCTTAATGAGCATCGGTGTTTTTAGTACAAAGTACAATCAATGAGAATTTTAAAAAATATATATTACATAAATAAAAACAATTTTATAAAAACAACGTTTATCTTGCGCACTAAAAAGGTAGAAAATAATATTCCTATCAGCCTGGCAGAATTGCTGAATAAATTGGTCACATTATGGTAACAGAGTTTCTAGTTCTTATAAAACGAAAAACGTTGGGCGCATGAATTCTTTATATTATTATGTTATGAAAGTTTGTTTTACAGATCATTGATGTATATATAAAGTTTAAGGAGGAGTCGATGTTTGAGTACATGCTCCCAACGTTTTTCGTTTTATAAGAATTAGAAACTCTGTTACCATAATGTGACCGATTTATTCAGCAATTCTGCCAGGCTCATAAAAATATTATTTTTTACATTTTTAGTGCGCAAGATAAACGTTGTTTTTATAAAATTGTTTTTATTTATGTAATATTATTTTCTTCTTTTTGGTTTTTGATGGGTGAAATCTCGCAATCGTAGAAATTTATTCAGAACCTCGATGTACAATGCAATTATCCTTACTACAAAAGTTAGCGCTCGCGATTTAAAGACAAACCAGATATAAAATTTTATACAACATAAAGTGACTTATGAGACTTTTATTTCAATTTTTTCTGATATGGAAATTAAGCTAACCGGAGTTGAGGAAACTGCTAATTATTATTTTTGGATCAAGGTAAGCCTTAAGAAATCGAACTAAAAAGCTCATAACTGGCGTTCTTATTGACTTAGAAACTTCGAACAAATTTCATCTTGTGTGGAAAAATCAGCGCTTTCGATCGATATATTATATTAATATGTGCAAGGTTTTTTTCACCCTCATATTGGGGAATTTATGTATAAATTTGCGTAAAATTGGAACAGTAAAATGAACTACCTGTCGGATTTTTTAGGCGTGGTAGAATATTGCATTGTCATCTGGTTCTGAGCTATATGTAAAATTTCAGAACAATAGCTTATCGGGAAACGGTCGAAAATTCGATTACAAAATTCTGCGGACAGACAACAAAGCGATTTAAGAAAAACGTTATAACAATAACAAAAAAAAAAAAAAAAAAAACGGAAATAAAATATATAAAACTATTTAAAAGTTCTGATTTTAGATTTTTTTATTTTAACCAAAATATGATGATGTCACACTTCTTGTTACCACCTCGCCGTTTTCAAGCCCACCTCCCTCCTCGAAGCGTGACATCACTGGTGACCCTTTAATGCACCATTGGTCCCTTTACAGCACTATATAAAATCGAAAATGGATTTTTTTTAAAAAAGGACGAAGAAAATTGTATATCAATTTTGCTAAAAACATAAAAAAAAAAAAAAAAAAATTGCCTGAAATTTTTACGCATTTGCGGTAAATCAACAAACATAAATTGTTAGGAGCACTTCGTACCACCAATGGCATGTTTTCTGCACTACCCATACCCATCACTGATAATAGAAAAAAAAAAACGATTTTCTTCCACCCTTTTTAGTTCTTATTGTGTACTGTTGGTATTCTTCAAACATCTAAATAATCGCGTTTATCACAAGATTCCAAACGTCAGTTATTGGGCAGTTGGGCGACCGAAAGCACAACATGATATATTTTCTCTACGAAAAATTAAGAAACGGTTCGTCTAATGCAAAGATATAGCGATTTTCTGGCCATATGACCAGGAATAGATTTTCTTCCGAAGCGAAGCAGAGCAGAAAATATATTTTTCTGAAGCTCCAATTACCGTAAGGCAAAGAAATAATTTTCCCAAGAGCAGAATTGGTATTACCCCCAAAAAACAATCAAAGGAGTTTTGTTATCACACAAACATAAATGATTCCTTGCCTTTCTAGGAAACAATAATTCCACCGCATGCACAGAAACAATTTCTGACAACAGAGGAAATATTTTATTGTGGTCAAGACATCAATTTGATGAAACTTATCGCAAATTACGCTGCATATATAATATGTAACGAGTTTCATTCAATCAGAAAAAAAAAATTTAATTTTTGTAGTTGCAAATCCACAATACATTCCCCCCCCCCCCAAAGGATTATTACTAAACCCCCATATTTTTGCAAACGAAGTATGTCATCGTAATTTACCATATAATTAAATTTGACATACATTGAAATGAGAGCTGTTCGCTTTAATATGCACATTTATGACAGCAATATTTATATTTCATATAACACACATACACAACAAGCGTTGGAGGGGTAAGCTTTGTTTTCTGTTGACAATCAACGAATTTTTCAACGAATTTAGGAGTTAAATTCGAAAACAAGGCAAAGAAAAAAAGTACAGGGGATGAATTACATAATTTTATGTCCATCTCAACCGTTTGCTAAAAATGTACCCCAAACAAAAGAACATTAAAAAATATATTTAGTTGCAAATCAAAATTGATTCTTAATCGACAATTTTATTTTCGCCGATTTTGTAAAGTAATCAAAATCAACAACTCTTTATTTTCACCAGTTCTCCAATTTTATTATAAAGTCTCTAGAAATTCATTTAAACGAGATTTGGCTGCGTGTTAAAGAAAATATACAGAAAATATATACGCTTCCAAAAGAAAGAAAGATAGTAAACTCTATAAGTTATTTAAAAAATTCCGAGCGTACTTTTTACTATGTACAAGATAAAATTCTTTTGTCTAAGCAAAGGAAAAAAAAGCACAATGCATTACCCGTTATGTCCTAGCCAACTGGGACTAGAAAAACAACAAATCACAGCATTGCATCGCTTTCCTTACGGGTAAAATAGGAAATAACTATTCCTTAAAAATCTTTTTCAGCTAGCTATATGCAAAATAATTTTTTCCCTGGAGGGGGATTAGTTCAAGTTTCACCATCCATTAAATCAGGGAAGGCACAAAAATCGAAAAATTCCCACGAAAAAATCCCTTTTCGAAGGGGAGGGGGAAGAAATACTTATCGCTTTAAAGCTTTCATATTGTTCTTTCATATGAAAAGAATACTCCTTCGAAGAATGAGGGACAATGGGGAAAAAATAATCCCTTAAAGTACCTACTTAGCTCGAAAAGTAAATAGAAGAGATGCGTTTTTAAAGTAAAATGGTACTTAAAGCTATTAAAAGACTCGTCGAGAAGCAGCAAGAAAAACACAAAGGCTTATCGGCCAAAGGTCTTTTAAAAAGTTGGTGGAAAACAAATTTTAGAATGCTTTTGATGCCCGTTGTCAATTGAGGATTAGCAAACTTATGAGTCCGGAGGGTACATAAAGAACATCCAAAAATGCGCCAAAGTATACTTTTAATGTATTAACGTTCAGTAAAAGCGAAGAGAAGGAAGATTAAACTGAAACAAGGCATAAAGTCCAATTTCCCTTTCGCTTGTTCTAATTCCTTTTTCAAGCAATTAAAAAATATAAAGAAAAAAAGTTTTCTTAAATATGTTCAAATAAAGAAATTATAATTAACGATTTAGGATTGCTTAATTCAAAAACTTTAATTAATATTTCCTAATAGATACGTAATTTCCGTATTAAAAATATCTAGTGCATAATAAAAAGTAGAACGTCAAAGAAAAAAAAAGTTAAATAATTGCAGTTTCTGCTGAGTTTGTGAATCATCACTTCGTTAAAATTTTCTTCATAATCAAGGTTTTTTTTTGGAAGAAGATTTTGCATTTTTGCGAACTTTATTTTTGAGAGCGTAGAACCAATTTCTTGTTACTTTATGCTTCACGTGGTTTGCGGGAAATTCCAATTTGCGTTTTCCATTTTGGGAAAAATAAGAAAATGCAACTCTAGTTTTCAATTTAAATTTAGATAAGAATCGGTTGATAATAAACTTTGCTTAAAGAGGTTTCATGAATAAGAGCAATCGGCAGAAGTGTAAATGACTAAATAGGTGTCAAAAAACATAGCAACTGATTTGATAGTTTTAATTCTTCTAAAAACAATAATGAAAACCATCTAAAGGCACCGGTTATCCTGGTTACACTATTTACCCTTAAATCATCTTTTGAAAAAAAAAAAAAAGTTTTAGTCTGAGAAAACCGAGAAATTGTAATTTTAATTCTTGATATTTCATCGGTAAAAAAATATAATAAAGGATTAAAGCGAAATTTTTTCGTTTATTCCTTTATTATTTTTCCTCCTTATATAATAGGAATAAAACGATTTTTTCAACACAAATCACTTTATGCGAAAATCCGACATGTTGGGAAAAATGGTTAATAAAATACTCGATTTTCCAACAAACAAGATAAAAAGTCAGGTCATCATAGCCTTAATCTTAAGATCGCGTGCAAAAAGTTTCGATCGTTCATTAGCAAGAAGCTTGAAGAACGTATTACACTCAGTCTGCAAAAGATTTTAAATATTCATAAAATCATTCTTCAAATGCGTGAAAAATTAAAGCTTCACAAGAAACTTATGACGAATTCTTAAAATTTGTGACACATTCCACAAGAAATTAAAGATGTCATAAGACAGGTAGAGAATTTCATCAATAAGAATAATGTTAGTGTTGGGGTAGAGATGACTTAGAAATTATTTTTATATATATATAGGCAAAAATATAAAATCTTTTAACAAAAGAGATTTTCTTTTGCAAATTGGAAATAATATTTATGTTTTCGGTTTTTTAAATACTATTACCCTTATTTATTAACAATGGAAGAAAATGTATTTCAAAATATTGCGTGGGATTTTAAAATGTTGAGATAAGAAAATTACCGAGACCTGAATGAACAATTTATGCGAACATTTAGAATACTATCTTTTTAATAGGAAAAATTTTAACTCAAGCAGCTTTTCAATATGTAGGGAAGCTGTAGAAAAAAAATCACAATGATAAATTCCTCCCAATTTCACGAATGAATAGGTAAAATAAATGAATTAATAAACTTAAAAGTTTTTACAGGCTTATTTCAAAGAGTCGGCAATTTAGTTGAAAGCCTATTAAGTCCAAAACTCTCGTTACTAGACACTATCAATTTAAACTTTCGAATTCTTATGAAATAATAAAAATCATTTTGAAGACCCCTAACGGATATAATAGATTTAGTAATGTAACTTTCAAATTGTATATTTGGTGTTTATATATCTTGAAATAGCTAAAAAATTAAATTCACTAAAATTTTTCTTGTGGAATTATTGACTTTTACTTGAACACTGACGATAGTGAGTGATCGTTTTACTAATCAAAAAAGTTTTATTGTTTAATCGCTTCAAAAAAAAAAATAAATAAATAATGTTAAAAAGTGGGACAAAGTATTTACAGGTCAATAAAAATTTATATTAAAAAACAAAAATCTTTTTATCATGTTTCTTTCTTACTCCCCCCCCCCCCATTTTTCTTTTCTTTTTAGCGTGAAAAATAAAGCGCTTAAAATTTACTTAATAAAATCCCCCAATCAGGTCCTTCGCCAGTCTTATAGAATTTATTTCGATATTTTAAGGTACCAAAAATGAAATGTAACATTTACATCTCAATGATGATCATCTATATCAAAAACAAAATCGTCAGCAGCTATTTCTATTGTGGGAAAGAGAAAGTGCTTTAAATGTACTGAACCAATCAATCAACCTCACATTCTTCGTCAATGTTAATACAATAGTCTACGGATAGTTCTATGTCGATTTTTCTGAATTTTGTTTTTCCATTCTTCGAAACCAAAACCTAAAAATATTTTCAGAATCTGCAGGGGCAAGGAGAGGTAGAGACAGCAAACAGACACACACATTTCCTCATCTCAGAATTTTCCTTTTGTTTTTGAATATTTTGTGAATTAATAATTAATAAACTTAATTCTGACTTTTTAAAAAATTTTAAGCGACATATTTATTCGATCATACAAGCTTCTTCCATTAAAAAAAATACTACATACATATAAACATAACTTTTACAGCACTCTTAAACGGAAGTCAACTTCATTTCCTAATTGAAGCCTTATTAAAAATGTTATTGAAGCAATCCTCTAAAAAAGAAGCAAACTATCATTTCTTACTGAAGCCTTATTAACAGACACTATTCAAAGCAACCATTCCGAAAAAAAAAACCACATCATTTCTTAAATGAAGTCTTATCAAAACTGTAATCTAAAGACAGTAAGTATTATTTAGAAAATATGCACAAGATTTCTAACCAGAACTTTGTTCATTTCTTCTGGAACTTTCAAGTTGCTATCAAATTATTGGACTGTATATTATTTTCTTCTTTAAAGAAACAAATACAATAAATCAATAGAATTTAATTAATAATCAAAATAAAATTTCCAAAAATTCTTTTTATACAAAACAATCAAAAATGAATACGCCGCCGATTGGGCAAGTACAGTCCTAGACAACAAAAAACGAAACCCTCCTTCGCATGTGAGCACTACTATTTACATAGAGACACATGAAATGTGTCAATTTAGCAAGAATAATAAAAATGCGTTGAAAGGTCATCTTCGTATTAAAATTAGCATTAAGTTAAATATTCCAATGGTAGCTCCTATGTTTTATCAGACTTGTAATTCGCATTAAAATTTACCTTGTATACGAATTTTCGTGTAACTTGGTTCAGCCGTTGCTTCAATTCAATTGAGCAAAATTCAAAACGGCTTTTATATATATATTTTTGTTTATGATAACTAAAATACCACGGTTACAGCGCTGTTTTTTTTTTTAATTTTTTTTAATGGAACTATAAATCAACCAGACAATAAAAACATGCTTCATATGGTTGAAAATATTAATTTATTTGCTATGAATTATGAAATTAATATTTGAAAAAGGTTTGGTTTGAAACGCTGATATATTTCAATGAAAAATTAATCTGGAGCAACTTTAACATGGATATAAAAAAAATTCAGTTAAAAATATTCCGCAGATTCTTTGCTATGCTTAAAAATACACTTTGCTACTGTTTTAGGGGTTATACTATTGCTAAATGTATAAAATTCTACTCTTTGGTAAAAGTAGGAAATCTTAAGAAGCCCACAGTATTTCGTATTGTGGCGGTTGTCGTGTGAGGACACGGAGGTGATGGTGGAGGATGTCTGCCAGAGGCAGGGCCAGAACCTCGGACTTTCTTGATGGAAAGCCAGTGCTTCCATGCTTTGCCAAAAGGTACCTAATGGCCAGGACAGAAGATAGCTCTTGAAGGTGTCGAATCGGTCGAATCGTACCGCCACAGTATGCAATTACTTAAAACGGATGTATTTTATTAAATAATACAGCTCTTATTTATTTAAAATACCAAAACGCTTGTTTTCACGGCTGGATGAAATTGTCTAAATTAACATGTTACAAATTATGATGTTTTTTTTACACTTACATCCAGATAAGAAGTGGTGTTGATTAAATTTTGTCGCCATTTGTTCCAAGGGAGGTGGAACAATCGAACGTTTTTCTCGCTAAGCGTATATCTCAAGAATCCAACAATTCAAGCAAAATTGTAAGTTTATCCAATGGGAAAAGGAGCCAATTATGTTATGGCGCCAATCAGGCCAAGAGAGCAGGGATTTTGTTTTGTACTGTGTTGTTGCCATTTGACCTACACGTTAACAAGTCCTATAAGTTTTTTAAGCATTTTGAGGCTTCGCTAATAGCACAAACTTTTTAATTAGTTATCTTGGTTTAAATTATTCTTTCATACAATCCATGAATATATTTCACTTAACGTGGACCAGTTACGAATAAATTTTGCGGTACGATACGATACTGACGTCATGCAAAAAACAAACTTTGATAAAACGATATTTAAAAGTTTAATGATTAGCATAGAAAAGTAACATAATAGTTGCATTTATTATCGTAACTTACGGAGTTTCATAAATTTATTTCTGTTTCTTAAAAAGTATTCCTATCCATAACTCAATTTTTAATTTCTGATTCTTTAGAGTGGCAACACCTTAGTTTGTTTATATTGAGCGATCTTTTCTTAAGCCTTTCGAATTTTAAAGCGTTTTTTACGATTTTAACCCTCTGATTGATCATCCCGCGATTTCCTCGTGCAACAAAAAAAAAAAAAAAAAAATTTCGAAAATTGCTCATCCTGCGATTTCTACGGGCCGTTGAAATGATATCCGTTTTAAAGAATGGTCGGGAAAAGACTATTTTTTAAAAATATATTCCCTTTCGTACAGGGTTCATTTTAGACACGTTACCCATTTCTTTCACTTCAAACAATTCCTTTCTGGTAAAACTAAAACTAAAAGCATTAGATACATGTAGTCGGTTTTCTATGAACAATCCACACTAAGTTATTATGTAATGATGCAAACCGAAGAAGATTACAATACAACATAAATTTTTACATTATTATGCAAAAAAACTATATGGGTTAGTTATTTCTTGATGACACACAATAAAAGCTTTGATGTAACCTCATCGTGGATTTTCCAAATCAATTTGTTCTCAACAAGGTTTACTCACATTTTGAGAAGTTTCGCGGAGGAATGTGGGTTTGAGGTTATAAATTTGCTTACAGCTTTCTCTCGCATTAGATCCCCGGTTGCACGTGCACTTCATTTCACTTCACTGCAAAGGAAAGGGATCGGAATATACAGATGGGGACATGTTTTCCCTCATACTACGCATAAGACGAAGAGCAGATGGTGCCAGAAATACCATTTGTTAAGACAACCGCACAACTTGGAGAATAATGCCGAAGATAAAAGCGAGAACAAAACACTGAAAGAAAATAACAATGACTAAGACATAAATAAAAAATAAAGCAGAAAAGAGGAAACTGGATCAGAATGAAGTTCGAAAAAGCGTCCTCTTCGTCTTCTTTCATCATTCATCTCCGCACTCAATTGCAATAAAAGAAAAGGAGAATGGAGGGAAAAATTTGTTTCGTTGCGGAAAGTCGTAGCTCAGTGTAACTTTTTTTTTCCTCCGTCGTTTTTTCATTTTAGCCTTTTCAGCTTTAGTTTTCAATGAAGCAACCCTTATAAACGTACCCTTGCTTGCAATTTGAAAAAATAGAAGCCGAACATCTATCATTACGTTTCAGCGTGCTGAACAATTTTTTAGCTTATATATTTTTTTGACGAAGAGCATCTTTATATTACCTCTACTGTAGAGTCAAAGGAGAAAAGGGGGGGGGGGAGATATAAGGACACGAAGAAGAGGTAAGGAAATGCTACCCCAGACAGCGAAGTCTAAGGGGGAAGAGAAAAGTGAGTAAGAGATAAAAGACAAAAAGAAAGAGAGAGTGGAAAAAGGGAAAAGACTTCGAGGGCTACAGTTGTTTTACAGAAGTTTTCATAAAATTAAAATAGACAAATAGTGAGGGAAAAGAAAACGAATACTGAGCAGCGTTTTTGGATCGTTCTGTCAGAAAATTTGTTAGGCTTTAAAATGGCTGATTTTTGCCTAGTCCTGCGTGCAACAATCATACAAACAAATAAAGATAAAATTATGTAAATAAATACCACAGAAATTTTAAATTATATTTATACTGACGGTACAATGCTGTCAAAAAAAGAAGAAGAAGAAAGAAAGTACGATTAACATGTACTGCAGATAAAATATTATTCGGCAGAAAATTCAATTACAAAGTAGAACAGTATTTCAAAATACAAAACAGTTCCTTTTTTTAAGGATAGTAAAAAACAGCAAAAATTTATGGTTTACTTTTGAAAGCGGAAAAAAAAGAATAAATAATAGCATACTATTATGAAAAAGAAAAAATTGAAAGCTCATAGCCCAAAAGCTTGAGTTTCTGTGTACATCGTTAAATTAAATTAAATTTAAAACATGAAAAGAAAAAAAGGATTAAACAGTTAGCACTTTATTAATAAATTAAAGCATTACGCTAAACACAAAGTAAGAGATGAAAAAAAAAAAAAGGGGGGAAACGTAAACGAGTGGTGATTTAAATACCATAATGTAAATTTACTTAAAAGTTTTTTAAGCATTAAATATTTCCTATCTACATCATTTAGAGGGAAGAAAAAATTATGACAAAGATTACGTAACATTTATGTTTGGATTAAAACTTCATTTGCCCGTAATGAAGCAGCGTTCATTTTTTCTGCTCTAATGGTTTGCCTGTAGGCAGGCTAGGAAGTTACTGTGGTAAAAAGATGAAGAATCCCAGTGGAGTGGCGAGGGGAGGTGAGGATGGAATGAAACACTAAAACTATGCTATGGGAGGATAAGGCACAGCAGGCCACATTTGCACTTATATTAAAGCATTTTTTAACAAAAAGGGGGAAAACAAACAATGTACTTGAAAAATTAAAAAAAAAATCGTTTCTTGAAAAACAAGAATCCTAAAGATATATCAAAGTATCATGGAAAGTTGCAAAAACGGATAATATATGAGACATGTCCACCACTTTGTTAATGTCTACAATTCGAACACTTTTCTTAATAAATATATATACAATAAATAAATATTTAAAACAATGATTATCAAGTTTTCGAGCATTTGATTTTATAAAATCGGAAATAGTAAGTATGCTAACATATATTACGTTCATCCAAGAGCTATTCCCCCTGTAGCGAAAAATTAGGAACCACTATTACGCCTGAAGTCAAGTTCATGTATGATGTTATCATGCAAGATTTGTAGTGGTATTCGAAGCACACCTGTTTCACAAGAATCCAAGAGCCTCCTCGACAATGGGATGTTTCCACTTGCCTTGACGTGCAGTTAGACATCCGCATCCCACTCTTGTTGACCCCAGTCACTGCAGTAGGACGGGGAGGAAGTTAATGAGGGGCCAAATACGGCAACAGATCGAATGGGGGTTGAGTGGCTGCAGCCCATCCAGTGAAGTGGAGGAGGAGAGATGCTCGTTGCCGTGGCATTCTCGATCGTCTGCGGACTCCCCACTCGATGTGACTCTGCAGTACAAATAGGGTACATTCCACGATGGAATATGTTCTACAGATACTTCAGTTCCAGACACGCGGCTTTATGAGAAAGATTTGGAATGGATTGAAGAATTGTGGCTTATAACTTTATGGGTTTCTATGGGAAAGGTCCGAGATGATAGCATGTGCTTTGATGATTGATGACATCGGATGACTTAAGGAGTTGTCACGAAATATATTTGGTCCTGTTGGCTGCTGTTACAGTTCTCTACAATAAAGAACTAACAGTTCTGATTTTAGAACAATTAAGGATTTACATCGGTTTAACATGCATCGGAACTTATAGTAAGAGACTTATAATGATGAGAACTTATAATATAATATAATATCATTGGAACTTATAATGATGAGAACATAAAAAAAAACAACTCATATTCTCATGCTTATGTCCCATTTTTGCGTTAAGCAAAAATGAAAACATAAACTAATAAAATTCCATCGATAATAATAATAATGCATGGAGAAAAATAGTACTTGTGAGCCGGATAAGTTACAGGCGATAAAATAAGAATTTTATCACTAACGAACAATCATGGATAATTGAGGAGCAAACAGTCAAACTGTGTTTTCTAAAAAACAATAAAATTAAAGTTACTGTTCTTTCTTTGAACTCCTCATTAACTGGTACAAAAGTATGTTGTTATTTATAACCAAAACAAGCTTTAAACTTGTTTTGGTTACAAATAACAACATACTTTGCTACTAGTTAATGAGGAGTTCAAAGAAAAACCAGTAAGTTTAATTTTATTTTTTTGGAGAAAACGCGGTTTGACTGTTTGCTCCTCAATTAGAGACTATTTTCATTAAATGGTGAAATGCAAAACGATAAACACTTATTCTGTAAAGGCCTTTTTTTGAAATAAAATTTTAACTAATCACTCCACTCTAATGCTTTATGAGTGCAAATAAAATTGAAATTTATGGCTTGTAGCTGTTTATTGAGTATAAGATAAACATATGTTATGCTCAAGCCGTCAGTCGTATAAAATACAGATTTGATGAACACTTGATTCTGTTTGTAATTCATACGTTTATCTTGGTCTCCCAAAGTTTTGAACTTCCTTTTTGGTATCCGATTGGTCACAGTTGATATTTTCTCTCAAAAACTATACAGAGAATTCATTTCATCAGAATTTCCCTTTGATGATTTTGCTATATTTCTGAAAGTTTCTCGTGGGATTGTCGCGACTTCATTAAACGGATCGCTGATTATAACTGAAGAGCAGGCAATCATCCGAAATCGGAAGAGACATATTTAAGTAGATATCCTCGCTGAGATAATATCTTTCAGAGTTATACTGCCACCTCTAATGAAGAGATAGTCTAGTTCATAGATGAAATCTACTGGTTTACACATCGAGCGGCAGAAAAGCTGCGACGAACAAGCTTTAATTATCAGATTAAATTACTCCCGGAAACTAGTACCAGACTATGATTTTAATTAAAAGTCCCGCACGGGGAGACTCTTTCAGATCTTCGCTTTTCAATTCAGGAAAGGGGTGAAAATGTTATTAAATTAGCTCCGAAGAGGAGACGTGCTCAGGTGAATTAGTAATGAGGCCGTAATTAACAGATGGCGAAGAAAAATTGGAAAAAATTTCACTTACATGGCGCCGACGAACAGAGAGTCCCGCTTGGCATCCAGGTAAAAAGTTCGATAGTAGAGGAAACCGCAGCTGAACTCTCGCACATGTTCTGGAAAAAAGAAAGAAAGAGTGGTTAAGATTTAATATGGGAGACACGAACAAGAAAGACACAGAGGATATTTTTGCAAAATGAAGCACAAGTGGAGTGAGCAGCCAGAAATTCATCAAGGAGCCGCAATTTGGGAAAATCATTAATCTGAAGAATGGTTATAGCTTCATGGATTTTTTTCATCAGTTTAGATAATAGAGCACGACATAGATCTCGGATGTTGCATTGTTCTAAGACCACACATTGTGTGTTCGTTTTCCTTTCTTTCAGGAAAAATTCAAAGGTTATTTCATTTTTCATAACAATCAAATTCTTTACCAAACATCATATCATTTCGAAAGCGCTGAATGAAATCATAGTATTACGGAGTAAGGGAAAAGTCCAGGAATTATCCTCAAGGGGAAAAAAAGCGGAAGGAGGCGGAGGAAAGGAATGACTTGGAAATAAAAATTGCAAGATCAAGTGAAATAATGATCTAAAGTTGAAATTTGCCATCCTGGTGAAGAAAAAATTAAAATCTTGTGGAAGTAATGTTTAAACAAATAAAAACACTAATGAAGAAAGGAGGAAAACGCATTAATTGTCAAAAGTTACTTATAAAATCTATGGAAATTAACTTCATGACATTAACTTCTCATTAACACAAAATCATAAATATTACACTATCCTAACAAAAGAGGAGGAGGAAGCATTAATTGTCAAAATGTAATTACAAAATCTATGGAAATTAACTGAAAGATATTATTTGAATGTAATACTTTTCATTAACACAAAATCATAAATACTATTCCAACAAGAAAAGAGAAAGATGCATTACCTAATTGTCAAAATTTGCTTATAAAATCTATCGAAATTAACTGCATGATATTATTTGAACGTAAACACAAAATCATAAATTGAAGAAAAATCGTTTTAAAGTTAATAAACGTGAACTGGATCAATGGTAAGAATCTTAAAAAACGTCTTAAAAAGGCCACAAGTTCAGTTTTGTAATTTAATTTAGTAGCAGAATTATTGTTAGTGTGTATTACTTCTGCCTATCATCTTCCTAGCACTGATGACCAGAGGAGGTAAGGGGGGGGGGGGGGGGGGGGGCAACCGGTATAGCATCCGGTTACGGTCCGCACCAATTTATTAGTGACGCTACTTCTATAAATAAGTTGTCAATCACATTCGACTACTAATCATAAAAAGCGTTTGTTTATCCTTCCAAACCAAACCGGAGCTCCCTTTGTCTTCTTTTTTTTTTGCTTTTTGAAAACCCAAGAGAACTTTATATTCGAGATTAGTGATGCTAATTACGCTATTAAGATCCTTAAGTGCAAATTTTAAACTTTTCGGGGATGAAGTCGTTGCTACATTCATCTCCATTCATTACCTACATAATTTGTTAGAATTTTCTCACAGATTGCGTTAATTACCCACCGAGCAACAGAGTGACAGAGAGGCGTCAGGATAATTAACCGACTTAAAAACGATGATCGAATATAAGTGATTAGATTCGAATTGCTTTTATAATTAAGAACGGCAGGCCCTAATGAATGAGGGATGGTGGCTGCCTCCACGCGTCCTGGCTATCGAAAACAAATTACGATCTGGGAGGGATTGATGGGAAGCGATTTATGACACTGCTACCGAAATAGAGATCGATGGGCTTCAGATGCATCAACTTAAGGGCCGTGTTCTCGCTTATTAACGCTCCTGTTGCACTCGAGTACTTGGAAAACGGATAGAGATAAATGCAGAATTCATGTTTATGACAACATAGCTGTATAAGGTATTATCAAGAACCACACTCGTGACTTTATAAAGTAAATTGTTCATTTAAGCTTCTTGCTTTGCAAAATTATGAGAAAAAAGATACAAATGACGATAAATTTATATTTCTGACAAAAGTGACTTCCAAAACATTTTAGATGCAACTATTCCGAAGCTGTTTGCACCAGAAATTTAATTTATCCCAGAGTAAAAGAAATACACTCACGGACATTGAAAATAGCGCACCAAGAAGGAAGCGAGCTACAACCTCGAAACTAAGCAAATTAATAGAGTGACGTCCGCTATGCAAATGATGTAAGTTTAGTGCGCATGCGTGCGTCCACGCATGCTGCACTGGCGTCGCAAACAAGAAACGCAGCCTCTATAAACCGGTGTATTGTGGAAGATTCATAAACGTGACGACCACGAATCGACGCTATAAGGTGTACCAAAGTGTATAGAATGCCAGGTAGACATCGAAGAAGACATTTCTCCCAATTAAGTGAGTTTGAGAGGGGCCTCATCATTGGCCTGAAGACTGCAGCGTGGTCGATGCGCTGTGTTTCTCGTCAGGAGGCCAGGTCGATTATTCTGAGTGCGTTATCAGAAGATGTTGGGAGCAGTGACGCGTGAAGGCACCCACGCACGGCGAACCGGGTCTGGAGCGACTAGGGTGACAACGGTGCGAGACGATCGAAGGATCGTGCGCTACGCACTCACGGATCCCACAGTGACATGTTCCACTGTACAAGCAGATGTAGGGATTCCTGTTTGTTCACTAACAATTTCTAGTCGCCTCAAGGAAGCGAATTTGCAATCCCAGCGCCCATTACGTGTATTGCCATCAACACCGTCACATCGGCGGCTCCGACTACAGTGGTGCCAAGCGAGAGCGACGTGGAACGCCACATATTGGAGACGTGTGGTGTTTAGTGATGAATGCCACTTCGTTTTGGGGACAGATGATCACCGTGTACGTGTGTGGAGACGCCCTGGTGTGCGATGCAATCCCACCCTTACTATTCAGCGACACAGTTCCCGCACTGCATGTATCATGGTCTGGGGGTCCATAGCCAACGATAGCCGCTCCACTCTGGTGGTGGTACGTGGTACATTAACAGCTCAGCGATATATGGATGAATCCTACAGCCTCATGTGCTTCCATACTTAACCGGTAATCCAGGTGCAATTTACCAGCAGGATAACGCTCGTCCGCACACGGCTCGGATTGACAGGACTTCTTACGATGTGTTCGGACCCTTCCATGACCTGCTCGCTCCCCGGACATCTCCCCTATTGAACATGTATGGGACCAGCTGAAACGACAGTTGCCGTCGGGCCACTCCTTGCATGATTTGGACAGAGTTGTTCAAGATTTGTGGGCACGGCTGCCTCAGGGCAACACCAGACGTCTTTTCTATTCAATGCCGGACCGTATTGCGGCACGTATCGCAGCCCGAGGGGGTCTGACGCGCTATTGAGCATAGCTAGCTGGACGGCTTTGTAATTGTCTAATTGTTTAGTTTTTTTGATCAAGTGTATCTTTCATGTTTATCATTCACTGAAATAAATTTCATTCAAATCCTATGATTCCTTCTTGGTGCGCTATTTTCAATGTCCGTGAGTGCAGATACTCAAGGGATCTTTTAATATGCTGCAAAATTATCCGACATGGACGCTGAGTATTTTCTGCATCTCGAAAATCCACCGACTTATTTCTCACACAAAAAATCTTACTTATTAAATGTCAGCTTTTAATAACAATAATAATAATAGTAATAATATAATAATAATAGGGAAAAAAACCATGAGGAATCTTTTGCAAGTCAAGCAACACTCCTCCATATGTATGGGAACTCGGTTATGTAAATTCACTTAGATCTCTTTTCTTGACTGGCAGTATTATAAAAGGAAATATAAATCAGCAATTAATTTAAAAAAAAAAAAAAAGATTTTCACATCATTTTTCAAAATAATTAACATTTACACCCATTAATAAACGAGAAATTAAATCGACAGTTTTAAAAACCCTTGCATTTTTTATGAATTTTTCTTTCTGTCTAATACTTTGAGAAAGGAATGATATGTGGGCACGAAATTCATACCAGTTAGAATATTTTTATTATAATAAAAATTTTCTAACTGGTATTTTAAAAACGGTAGTTTTAATTTTTTAAAGACACAAATGAGATAAGAGTTTACAATTGTTATAAAAAATTACGACAAAGCCTTTCTTCAAAACAATTGAGCCACCTTTAAGACTGCCCAAATTTACGACCTAACATAAAAAAACAATGATCTCAGTTTATTTATTCCAAACGCTTACAGCATGAAAAGCGAAATGAATGTATCATTCACTTTTGCAGCAAAAATGTCTTCAATGCATTATTTCAAATAGTCCAGATCCTCGTCTATAATTACATAAAAGTATTCGCATAATTAGCGAAAGTGTTTTTGTTGATTTTATCTTTTTTCTTTGAGGGTGGGGGAGGGAGACGATTGAATTAATTTTTATTACTTAAAGTAGCTAGAAGGCTATTTCCACCCCTCTAATCAAGTCCAGGTCGTATTTTATAGGAAACAAAGTTATGCCTACAACTAGGGGGGGGGGGGACGATAAAAAAAGCTATGCATTATGAGTATTTTTTATTACCGTATAATAATTATTCTTTTGATTAAGTTTTTTGCCAAAGAAAATATTAACAAGCAATTATTGCTGAAGACCAAAAAAAGAAAAAAAAAATCAAGGAGGGGGTGGGGGGCGATTCAGAAAATGTTTGCAATAATGGAAAACAAATCAGGTAAATTCTTAATTGTGAAGGATTGAAATACGCAGAAAAACACGTCTTTCATGCACCATACACACTGTGCGTAAAATATGTTTTAAACAAGGTAAAGAGAAGGCAAAGAAATTTACTTTTAATATAATTGGTATTTCACTTCTGTGAGAAGTGATTCTATTTCCTAATTCAACATAACAGTAAAAGATATAATACAATTTTGATTAAGTTTGCAGAAAATTTAAATAATTTCAGGACAAATGCAATAAATATCAGCCTCAAAATAAAGATCGATGTGAACTTGTTGCTCTCTTGGAATGCGCATCAGAAATTCTTAAAGAGAAAATTTTGTCTGGTTTCATCACCTCCCCTTTTTAGGCGGCAATGTTGATGAGTGGAAAATGGCTGACAGATTTAAAGTCATTCAGGAGTTTCGAAAAGAATGCCGCACGAAGAACATTCCCAGGAGGGAAAAAGAGGAGAATCCATCTCGTCTCGCTCATCTCAGCGCCCACAATCAGTTCAATGAAATACCAAAAGAGAAATTAGCGCCAAACTCAGCCTCCAATAGCACGAGGTCTCGACAAATGGCACCCCCTAAGTATTTTCAATTCCCACCAGAACAAAACCGAACTATTGGACTAGAAATCTAAGGATCGGGGCTAAATTTTTTAGTCGCCTGACTTCCTTCAAACAAAGGAAATCGGGATCCATCGATCAACCAGATTGCACGAAAGACTTGCCTGGAGCGAAAAAGCCGATAGCCAATTAATTCTCGCCGACAGGTGGCAAATCGACCCTTTTAAAACAATCCCGACACCGAGTCATTCGTCAAAATGCGGTCTTTCGAATGATTTGGAGCTTCTTCTTTCCCAGTAAGTTTGGTGTTTGAAAAAGATTTCGGAAATATGCAAATCATTATTAAAAGAATGGGAGTTGATATACAAAGCAGTTTTCAGAATTTTTTTTTTTTTGCTTTCGCTTGCTTCAGTTGAACGTGGTAGAAATTCCAGTTTTTTATTCGAGATGGATTAACTCCTGCAGAATTTTGACTTACTCCTAATAATAAATTTAAAAAATATTCTCAATAAATAGATTCTACACGTAATCTCTGTAGACAATGGCGTCAGCAAGGAGGATTGTTCTTTGGAAACGATGGAGCATGATTTCCAAGTAAAAAATTGCTGAAGAGAGCGTGGAAAAGAATTAAATAAAGGAAATAAAACAAATGGAATTATTACTTAAAAATTGCATTATTATTTATTGGAAGATTTATGAATCTTACCTTAAATTAAAAAAGAAGATTTACATTGCTTAAATTTTTAATGATTTCTTAAATTTGTTTCCTTCTGGGTAAATTCCCCCAGCGCTCATAAAGTTTTGTTTTTATACTTACTTACACTTATAAGTAAGTATAAAAAATTTTATACTTGCTTAACTTATAACTCATATAATATTACTTTATACTTACTACAGCACTTCCCTTTGACTTTCTTAACATTAAATTGATTCAAGTAAGTTTCCGCATGAATTCTCTCAAAGTTCTGCACACAATTTATAGGCAGTCTATAATTTACAAACATTCTTTACAGAATGCTCCTTTTTTCCGAAGACATAGCAAACATTGTACACACTTTCTACACATGATTCTTATCTCATCCATTCAGCAATTTTTTGGATATTATCTGTAAACTGCATAATTTTTACACTGACGCTGTGACGGTAATCAAGACTTTGGTGTTTATCCGGTAATGTCCATTGGTTCAAAAATACGACAACAGGACTAGGTAATTCTTAGTGATCGATACCATACAACCATTTTAGTTCTGTATATTATCTTCAGCAATGAAAAACACTTGAGGAATACAACTGTTGTAAAACATACACAAATTTCGAATTAATTAAAATATTTTTACCACTTATTGCGTTTCAAATACAGCTACTTAATTTTCTTCAATTCTTCAAAACGCATATTTGTAAAAGGAAATTAGTATGATTTAATAAGATTTACGTAAAAGGGACAACATACAGCAGTTAATTATTTCACATATAAAAGACTGAAAGCGTAGTTATTTGTACTATTCATTTTAGTATTCGTTCTTTTTTTAAAGCCATGACATTGTCGGTCAAAGTAGCTATTAGCAATTGGCTGGAACTGAGAGTAAAAAGCTTAAACAATCGCTAATTAAGAAACATTTTGAAATAATGAGGTAAATGCTTGTTCCAAGCGACTCGGCAACGCAGCCATATTTAGAAAATAATTGTCTTATTATTCTGAATTAACTCATTTTGTGTCCCTTAATTGCAAAACAACTGACAAGGCGAAGGCATCAAGCCTTTTTAGTTATTGGGGAAATTCCCCTTGATGAGATAAAAATGGGAATTAAATGTCAAAGTGAGGTATGTAATTAAACGGAGCTCGTAACTCGTTTGGACGTCAGGAAACAAAACAAGAGCAATATTAATTGAAATAAAGAAGTTAATTCGAAAAACTTGGCTCGGTCAATTAATTACTCAAATAAAACGTTATATATTAAATTGGGGTAAAAGCACACTCATTTTCAATAGGCCTCGTAATCATTACTTATCACAAAAAATTGATGATTGTTACGTCTAAGGGCTAAAATCCAACAAATGACCAAACAAGAGTTAACAGATAACTTACAAGAATGAATGAACTTGTGTGTCCTTCTTTTGCGAGAAGAAACATAATTACTCACATAAAAGTGTTTATGAGTAAAAACAAAAAGCAATTTTATATTTATTATTTTGAGCGAGTTAAAAAAAAAACCTATGTTTATACCAGTGACATTTTTAGCGTGAGTGTCACCCGGGATGGTAATTTGTGGTGTCACCAGAACCCCCTTTTTTGTGTTGTATAAAATTGCCGTTTTGTAGCTTATATTATTTTTAATTGTGCAAATAAAAAAAAAAAAAAAAAATCCATTATATTTTTTTGGTTAACTTTTAGTTAACTACATTTATTTTCATGTATGATAAGTTGAAACAACACCAGCAAAGATGTGTAATTCAACTACATATGCATTTTTCAAAAACTCTTATCGCATTATAGGTGTCACCTGAACACAATCCAAAAGGGTAACACCCGAGGCGGATCGCCCCATCTACCGTCTCAGAGAACACTTCTCAGGGTTGAGTCAATATTATCTTCTCGATGGTATTGGCTCAACTTATGGGTGGAAGTAAAAAATAATAAATAAATAAAATCAAAGGACGGAAGCTAAAAAAAATTTTCTGCAACTATCCGAAAACACGTGGTTTTCGTTCAAAATTCAGAAACAGAACCCACTGCGACATCGAATTGAGTTCATGGTTTAACGTTAGGTTGCTGAAAACGGTATTAATTTAAAGTTTAAAAATATTTACACTGCTTTCCCATTTTGATGTTGATCTCGACTATAGAACAAATTCAAATTCATTTGAAATATTTCGAAAAGGAATAATATAAAAATATGTTCCACAAAACCATTATACATTTAATGTGGATTCTAGCCAAAAATAAGTTCTTTTTTCTCTCGACAATATTGTGATGAAAAATTCAAACTGAAATGCAAGCAGTATGTTACAATGTGTAGGATGTGACTCCCTCCCTTCTTCTCTGGAGAAAGAGGGAAGGGTCCCATTGAAAAGCAAAGTATGTTACCTTTTCCCCAATCTGGAATGGATAAAATATTTGTGATCGATAATTGGGATAACTGCAATATTTTACTTTTAAAAAGTTAACATCCATAGAACATCAAATGAGATCAAAACCACATTTCTAATAGAATATTTTTTTCATGATTTTGCTTAATCTTGCAAGAACCAACCCACCTGATTAATTTTTCTTCAGAACTGTTTATTATTCAATTGGTAAAATTTAATGTTTTTAGCTTTTTTTCCAGTAGAATTTACGGCGAATTCGAAAGCTGTTTGGAATTATACAGAAATTTATTTATGTAAGGGAAAGAAGAGTAAGAGTACGCAGTCGGTTAAGAGTACGCAGGGACTTTTTTCCCTGCTGGCAACACTGGCAAGCAGAAGCGAGTGTGATCAACTCAACACGTTTGTTATTAGCTGGCTCAAGAGACCGACATTGTTATTTTCATCCTTGCTGTCGTTTATTTATCAGGTAAAATATGATTTCTGCATGTTGGCATGTACTTTTTCTGTGAAGAAATATTAATTTTTTTGTCAATAAAGGATTGATGTTTGCTTTTTAAGTAGATATCATTATGAGCTTTGTTCCCTTCAAAACAACGTGGGCATGTCAGAATTTTACTATTGTGAATGCTACAACCATCTATGGACGATTTTATTGAGCAATACATCGGCGGGTAAGAATACGCACATAAGAAAAAGGTAGAGAGAAAGAGAGAATTAAAAGAAGCAAAGGCTAATCGAGCTGCTTATGAAAAGTAAAAATGGGGCCAAAACTTAAAAAGGAAAAACGGTGAAAGCAAAGAAAAAACTTGTTTTGCATTGTATCGACAACGCAGTTTCCTCAACAAGTTCAGCAAACAGTGAGGCGACAATATGCCCAGGCTGCGAACAATCGTATGATGAAGATTGGATCCACTGTGGATTATGTAAAGAGTAGTGGCATGATGAATGTTACAGTTACGAAGGCACTGGAGCATTTGTATGTGACTACTGCAAAATTTTCTGACTGCGTACTCTTACCCTTCCTGGGTGCGTACTCTTATCCGCCAGGTCGGGTAAGAGTATGCATTTGCAATTTTTTTTCCCGCTTGCTTTCTTTCACATAATTTTTTAAAATAAAACTTTCATTTTGTGTACCTAAGTTTCTAAGTTAATAAACTATGATTCAGTCAATTTTGAAGGTTCTCACTTTTCAATTCTCATTTTTATAACGAACAATCCACTAGGTGCGTACTCTTACCCTCCTTTCCCTTATGTGTTTGAGTTTAAACTTCCTTCGAACGAGTACTTGCAGGTGTTTAGAAACAGTTCAAAACAAATTTCTTCATGCGACGAAAGTTATTGACATTATTGAAACGATGTAAAACGAATTTTCGGCTTTTTATGAAATAACTAAGAAAATTACTGCTTTGTAGCTCACGCCCATTTATTACTCAAACGAATTCTTCATCTCAACTGGAAAACAACTAAAAGTTTTGATTCGACAAAATCAATCATTTTAGAATTGATATGCTAGACCGAATGGAGTGGCATTACACATGCACAAGTACTAAATTCTGGAAAATTGAAGAGATTTTTTGTAAGTCTAATGTTTAATATCTCACGATCAGGCATTTTATAAAGACTAATCCTATTTTTCATCCCTTCAGTAACGTATTAGTTTCTTTGAATCGCATCGATTTTGATTTGTTTTTGATTATGGAGTTCTCGTGAGTATTTCATAAGTTTAAGGAATATTAAAAGTATTGCAAGATGATTTTTGCTATTAAGGAGTTTGCACGAACCCTGAAACCCAAAAACCAGAAACGTAGATTCTTTTTCATATCAATGCATTTGACAAAAAAACTTAAATTAAAACAGAAAAAATTCTACTGACGTGCTTTTTATAAATAAACGTGACTATAAACAAGAAATTGAAAGCTAAAAATTTCACTGAAATAACTCATGACTAATTCTACTTTATCAACGTTAACTTATAATCATTTAAACCCCTAAATCCTACATTTCAATGTCTAGAGAGCAAAAATTTCTTTCCTTCGCAGCAATGCACAGTGGAAGAATGTATTGATCTATGCGCAACTCAAAAGCAAAATTCAGACAGCACAATTCCACATCTGAGATAATTACGGCGAAAAATTATTTCATAAGGAAACCAGCTTGCTGGAAAACTATGCGACATTATTCTCCGTGGAAGCACATTATTTACCAGGTGAAAACTTGTGATTTACATCATAAGGAGCTGCTGCCAGAAAGAGAAATTGCCTTCGAAAGGAAGAAAAAGACCACGCAACGCCTCAGGTGGTTGGCCCTCTCGAAAGAGCAAGAGGACACAGGTATGTGACCCCCGCCTGATGACTCTCGGCAGAGATGTCTGCGGGGCAGAGAGAGGACTTTTTCTCTAATCACAACTTTTCCGAGGATGACACTCCAAAAAGGGATGGGGCGGTGGAATATAGTTATGTGTCACCTTTTACCGGGAATGTAGGCCTCGGGGCTACTGGGAGAGTTGGCCTCGTTTATTTTTAAATTTCTCAGAGTCACCAACCTGGCTTTTTTATTTTCTTCTCTTTCAGGCGAGGAGTTTTTGGACGCATAATGATATGGGTAGACCTCTCACGGCAGCACAAATTAGGGACGAACTGCAAATGGATAGCAATTTGAATACAGAATTTCGGAATGAGGTGGTCGCAGATGATAGCTATGGGAAAGAAACAATGAAAGGCAAAACTAAAATCTTCGAATTGTTCTGTGGTTGATTAAGGATGTGGGAAGCCAAAAAGAAGTGGCGGCTTTTCATGCAACTTTGCTGGAGGTACTTTCAAGGGCTAAAAATATTTATTCAAGCTTGAAAAGAAATTAATAGTAAAAAAAAAAGTCCATGGGAAGGCGAAAACACAAAGCATGAGGGCGCGTTAAACAGAAAAGCGTCTTATAGGTGAATTGAAAAAAAAAAAAAAGAGAGAGAAAAACGAGAAAAGTCAAGTGCTTAAAGTTAAAAAAAAATTGCATTATATTACTCGCCATCCATAAACTACACAAAGAACTTATTATATAAATATTGTACAATGCATATTATACTACTTATTAAAGTTTCTTTACTTTTCTGATGTGCTGAGAAAGAAAGTATTTTAGTTTGTTTGAGATTCTGGATGTGGGCTGTAGCAAGAAAATCATCTTGTCTTTTTCTTGTTCTTTATTTTCCTCTTTCTCATTCTCCACAATCGTTGAATCGGCGATCATTTCATCCTAAGTCCGAGTGCTGCTAGTCAAGAGGTTATAGTCAACTGTTGCATAATCGGTAAAATTTCTCAATGATTGCAAGTACTCACCTTCTTCTAGACCTTAGCAGTTAGCTTGTTCTGAACCATTCCACCAAACAAGCGCACCTTTCCGAATGCAGTTTTTTATTACGTCTTGCTTAATTTCATTCCAAGCAGAGCAGAAGTAATTAATGGAATCGAAAACATTAATTTTAGTTGAGTTGCTACACTTCATGTCTCTCAAATATCGCTAAACCAACGACAACCTTTCCCCAGGAGGCATCGGATATGCGATATCCGACGGATTTTTTTTTTTTACATATCCGGACACCGATCCGGTTCCTGCAAGACAAATCCGGTTAACCGGCAGGTAAAATTAGATTTTTTATGTGTAGAATTTACAGGTTTCAAACACCAGCGTCGGATATCAAGTATCCGGGAAAACAATATCCGGTTTATCCATAATTCTGACCTTGGGCCCTCCCTCCCAAAGCAAAATCCTACGTGCGCCACTGTCTGCAAGCAAAGATGAGTGCCATTTACCCCGATAACTTCTTTCCATTGCTGAACTGTATGCGCTCAAAAAGTGTATTTTAAACAACATATTACAGCTGTTGGTACAATCTTAATTTAAAAAAAAAAAAAAAAAAAAGTTCTAACATTGTGAAATTTTCCCCTATCATAAAATTAATTCCTGCTTATCGAGGTAATAAGAGCTAAGTAAACATTTTACACATCATATTTGTTTATGTCACATCAAAGTGAATAGAAATCAACTATTTTTAAGGGATTGATTTTCAGTGTGGACCAATGTTATTAATGCGACGGTTAATTTTGAATTTCGCAAAAAAATTTTATTCACTTATTTTTTATAAGAGGATCAATACGGCAAACAGACACTAAGTAAATTAGATTTAAGATTAAATTAAAATATTGTAGCAGGGAGTTCAGGAATACTTTTTGTCTCAAAAAAGGACCTCAACGTTAAAAAACGATAGTATATATTTACTCCAATTAAGGTTATTAAAGTATTATTCCCATCGGCACTCTTTGATTTTTATTTCGAATAAACAAATATCGTTGTGGGAGGGCAGAAAAATAACATTCTCCAAAGTCAGAAAGGCCTGAAGCATTTCTTACAGTTTCAAAATGCGCTACATATCAAATGATTATTTTCGCTTGGAAATAAAATACGAGTCTCAATTGAAATATTCAAGAATAAGAAAATATCCTTTCCTTCTCCATTGCTTCGACAATAAACTTTCCGACTCAGAGAATTCAATCTGAGTATTACCTTCGTCTAATCGAGAAGTTGCTTGAAAAAAAGAGCAAAATGAAAAACGTCTCCACCCAAGAGACGGACATAGTTGTCCCCCACCCCCTATAAAACAGAGGGGGAGGGAGATTTTTACTTTCGTCTAATGCAGTGGAATTGAAATGCATCTTCCAAGTTCAATCCCCATTTACAAATGCTTATATCATTTCTAAAACGTAATTCTGGGAAGAAGGAAGAATAACAGAAATGGGAATAATAACAGTAAAAAAAGAGGGGAAGAATTGCATTTATTTCGAAGCTTTATGTGGAAGGAAATAACAATATGTTTCATGATAAGGACGTATAAATGTTCAAACTCGCTCGTTTTTAGAAATAATAATAAAACATAAAGATGAGAGTTTCATCCCCCTACTCCTTCCCTGATTGAAAAAATAAAATAAATGTTTGCCGAGTGCATTAAAGCGAGAATTAGTCACGATGCTTTGAAGGAAATGATTGGGAAACTCGTGTAATTGTAAAATATTTTCAACGTACGACGAAAAATGACGAAATAGAGTTTGTGCCAACGTATTCGAAATGCGCTGAAACAATGGAAAAATGTTAAGCTATTGTCTTACAGTTAAACAACATTTGGACCATGGTACTGATAGCAAAAGTGCTACACTGATAACAGAACATATTAGGTCGTTTCGAAAGTTTTGTCCGTTTTAATGACGTGTTTTTGTAGCTCCATATTTCAATAAATATTTATTCTACTGTGTCGTGGTATATACTGATCGATGGAGAATTTTGTACTCTATACACTGATGCTGTTCATTTTTTCCTAATTTAAATTTTTTTTATTATTTTCAGCCTAATACTATATGATGTCATTAAGCGATTTTCATCCAATTTTTCTCTACGAACTCAAATTTAACCAAAGTGCTGCCGAAACAGCCCGAAAATTTAACCAGGCATTTGGCAATGATGGTGTTAATGAACGCACTGTTCGACGTTGGTTTGCGAAATTTCGTTCCGGAAATTTTAGCCTCGAAGATGAGCCCTGAAATGGGCGATCTAGAGTAATCCAGGACGAGGATTTGAGGACCTTGGTGGAGACTAACCCATCACAAACGGTGCGTGGGACGGTGGAAGAACTGGGCTTCAGCTCCCATGGGGTTTTTGATGGTTTAAAACGTATTGGAAAGCTCAAAAAGGTCGAAAAGTGGGTGCCCCACGATTTAAACGATCTGCAGAAATTGTCACGTTTCGAGGCTTGTTCTTCATTGCTTTTGCGCAACCAAAACGATACTTTTTTTGATCGGATTGTCACGTATGATGAAAAGTGGTTTCTCTACGACAATAGGAAACGTTCAGGACAGTGGTTGGACACCGATGAGCCACCCAGGCACTTCCCAAAGGCGAAACCCCACCAAAAAATGATCATGGTTACTGTATGGCGGTCAGCGTCTGGTGTGATTCACTATAACTTTCTGCAACCAGGCCAAACCATCACAGCAGAGTCCTACTGTGAGGAAATCGACGAAATGTACCAAAAATTGCGTCAGCAGCAGCCAGCACTGGTCAACAGATCCTGCTCCACGACAACGCCCGGCAACTGACACACAAATCACCATCCAAAATTTAATGGAATTGAGCGTCGAAGTTCTTCCCCACCCACCATACTCCCCAGACCTCTCGCCAACCGACTACCATCTTTTCAAGCACTTCGATAACTTTCTCACCGGTAGAACCTTTGCCAATCAGTCAATTAATCGACTTGTGTTACGTTGGCGAAAGTGCACTGATGCAAATGGAGCTTATTTCGATTAAATTGAATAAATATTCACTGAGATATTACAGTTTAAAGTAGACTCATAAAAACGGACAAAGCTTTCGAAACGACCTAATAGATCATAATAATACATCGGATAAAAAACATTAAAATCTTGAAATGTAGCTGTTCATAGAAATCTACTATTATAACACTTATTATTTTGAATACACATACACACACACAGATATCTCTAACAAACGTTCTCACCGCACGGAGGATTAATTTGAGTGTCCGTGTGTGTTAACTTATAACTAAATGTTTGAGGAGTCAAAACATATCCATAAAACTACTAAGACCAGTCAAATATTCATAATGTTCAAACTGAATAATGGAATTCAACTTGATTTGAACGAATAATTACCTAAAAACACATATTTAGAATGCAAAATATAGTCAATGAATAATATAAAAGGTTACAATTTTAAATATCTGCAACTGACATTTAGGTATATCTGAAACAATAATTATTATTTACTTATTCCATTCATCAAATTTCTGGAATAAAAAACAACGTCATTTTGGTATTAAATAGCAAGTAGAACTGCAGACATGTGCTTAAGTATTCTAAGGAACCCTTTTCTCCATGCGAAAGAAGTGACCTCATGGATGGAATTCATCCGACAGATGTCCTTTTTAAAAAGTTGTTTTTCGGTTTTCAACCTATCGCATAAAGGTAAACATTTTATTTTTAATACAAACATTGTTTACGTAATTCAGGTGAAAATTTTACTATAATTTATGATTAAAAAAAAAGACGTCAGTAAATCTGTTGGCTATTAATATGTGTTAAACACACACGTATGTATTTTAATCTTATTACTTTTTTGAACACAATAATTTTTTTCTCGATCGTTTCCCGTCCTCCTTTTGCCATTTCTGGCTAAACAGCGTTAAAGCATCCATTTAGCCCTTCAAAGTAAAAAGTTTGGAAACTCAAATGGACTATGCCAGCCATAATGCAAATAGATTTCTATACCTGCAAGGGGTAAAATATCATGCAAAAAACTGGAAAGAAAATATATTGTGGGGGGGGGGGGGGGGAGCAAGAGCCGACTTATAAGCGATTGTGCTTGCATAGTAAAAAAAAAGTATTTTTTTTTTGTGTGTACAGAAGGACAAATATTTAAACCGAAATGCCGGGATTCGAATCCCCGGCGAAAAACCCTGGAAGCGGTATGTTTGCTAAACGCATCACTAAAGACTGAATTGTAGAAAAAATTGGACGAAACAGAATAGACGTAACCACTTTTATTTGTTTGTCTATACACCAGTTCTGTTAAAAATCACCACTTTTCCGTAATAAATCCTCTGTATAACCCGTTCATCACCAACGGTTCCAGTTAAACGCACTGTTAATCACGCAACTGAAAAGAAAACTCCACGAGAAACAAAGGCCTAAACAAGATTCCCCACGTGGACTTTTTCCAGCCGTAATCAATATGGTGCCCTGAAAGAGAGATAGAAAGAAAAAAAGAAAAATACCAATTTCCTCCTCTGCAACTATATTTTGTGGGAGGTCTCTAAGAACAGGTGCTTTTACCGTGTCCTCCCTTTCCTCGTTCGAAATGCAACACCTGTCAAGCGGCAATAAAACTGTCCGATATTTATTTATTTCTTTTCCCGCCTTTCACAGAAAACTGTCATCAGACCGACGGGATGGGCTAAATAAAATTCCAAAAAGAAGAAAAAAAAACATTTGCTGATGGGCGTTTACACTGTTTTAAAGAAGGAGATTTCAAAATGTATTTTTCAAATTTGAAAAAGTATTACACGCTTCATTATGAGCAATTTTCGGAAGGAAATAATCAAAGCATCGAAAATGTAAATTTTAAGTAGCAAGAAGGTTGAATGTACTAATAAAAACAATCGGATACATTAAAAAAAAGTTTTAGGTCTTTTGTCAAACATTTTTATCAACTAGTTTTTTCAACAAACATTAAACATTAGACAATTTAAAGAATTGATAGCTGAAAAAGTTTTTAGACTTCCTGAAAATACAACCAAAATTTTCTGTTCGAAGAAGTCGGCATATTATCGATGTTCGAAGAAATTCTGGGGGGAAAAACACTAGATTCGCAGTTCATAAGCAACATGATCACTAACATTGACAGGCGCATTTGTCCAAGTACAATAACAGTAACTATGAAACAAAATTGAACAAACTTGAAACCCGTCTTGAAATTAAATTGCCAAAATTTATTTAAAACCTGTTTTGAGAACAGGCACTGTACATTATAGAAGGTTAAACTTTACAGGGGTCGTTGATTCACCATATTTAACAAGGTCCGGTATTTGTGAAGCTTAAAAAGGATTTTGTGAAAAATCAAATGATTTTATAAAAATTCAAAATTTAAACGTACAGTGATAAAAATTTTCACAATTTTTTAACCGCTTATTTAATAAATAATTTTATAAAAGGTACGATTTAGTGGCTTTGAATTTTACGAAGGGTCCGTTTTGATTGACTGGAATTTTGTGAAGGGTCCGAAAAAGGACCTAAATTTGCTCTGGCGCGACCCCTGCTTTATGTTGCCTAAAAAGAAATGAGGCTTATTGTGGACAGTGTTGCAAGGGTTTTAGAGATCTCAAATTCACTAACGAATTTGAAGTAATTGTACACGCTTATGATTAAAATCAATTTCAGTCCACTGCATTTTAACATAATCCATAATCGTAACCGTATTCCACTCACGTGATTATAATCTCCTTTTTTAAACTTTTGAGAATCGTAATCGAATCGAGTAAATTATTATTACAGTAAAACTTTTCCTGGCGGAACACTTTTTAATTCCCCACCAACAAAGCACTACCCCCTCCCCCCCAAAAAAAAAGAAAGAGAGAAAAAAACAAATTTTTGCGCTCAGATTTTGTCCGGTTATTGTCTGCTATATGGGGGGTTTTATAGCATTGTTATTCTTTTAGGTCGTAATCGTAATTTACTAAATCGTAAGGGGGCGGGGGAAATCGAATACAATTTACTATTGTTGTCTGATCACAGATGCACATATGCGGGTGTTACTGTACATGTCACTTTTTTGAGATAAAACAACAATAATAAACTATTATTAGTATTATCATTATTTTACAAAATCTAATGACCATTACATTTATTAGAAAGTAATTGAATTCCAATCTGCCCTTTACTAGATTTAGGAGTATTAATTATAGTAATCTTGTTCTTGTTCCGTTTAAAACAACTAATGATTAAAACCTAATCGTCTGACTAATGACTTCTTAATCCACAATGAAGAGTTTACAGGATGAACTTGTTAAAAATTTCTAACAATATACTATTAATGCCAGCAAAAATAAACAGATAAGACAACTAAACTAAAGATGAATTTTAAAAAGACTGCAGGAAAAAACTCGACCGCTTTTTTTTAACAATCAGGATCACTCTTTGAAGCACCATTTTTTTTTCTTTTTATTAGCTCTCTCCGCCATGAATTCTAATTAAAAAAAAAAAAAAAAATCTCGATAAAAGAAGCGAGGTGGGGGGAGGGGGGGGACTGTGCCCCCCCAAACTCGCTCCAGCTGGAAATAAAGTTTTTGAAGACTGATGGATTTTTCTCCCTCCCAGTATCTGCGATATTGCCGCAGGCAAGCCATCAATGAAAAACCAGCTATTTGCAGGAACAATATCTTATTTTTAAAAAAAGTACAGGGGGAAAAAATTCTTATTTTCGTTTTGCAACAACACACACTGTTGCCCGAAACAGTTCTCTATTTTTAAATTTTTATTTCCTTTCCTATTTTCCCCCAACGGAGTGTCGAAGTCCTGATATGAAAAGAAAGAAAGGAAGAAAAAAGTTTCAAATCCTAAAAAGACAATGCCTCTAAATATGATAATGAAAAAAATGCAGCGAAACTCTCCTTAACTAGAAATGAGCTCCCGGATGAAAAAATAAATTGGCACAAAGTAATAAGAAACTGGTTTTACTGAAGCACGTTTAATAACCTCCGAGAAAGTTGTTTACGAAAATGAATTTTCTCAAAATATTCTTAAAAACTGCCGATCTATAGTATTTTGAAAAGACCATAAAATTCATTGTCAGGTTATTGTTTGGAGGAAAAAAAAAACGAAGGCTAAGAGTGAAATGTTTGGTATTTTTTGAAAATCTTTCTAAATGCAACAATTTTTAAATATTTTTGATGTAATCTTATCACCAGTTAACAAGGCTCTGAAAGCCTTGTTATGAGGTCGAAATATTGATACGGGAACAAAAAGTTTAGCAAAATGAGCTTTTAAAGCAGACACAGGGCTTAAAACCCTCAGATTGCCCTAAACACCAAAAATTTTGGTGCATCTCCTGCATTTGCTTATTCAAAATGCAGACAATAAAACATTTAAAAACTAGAAGAAAAATCTTATAGAAAATTGTAAATCAAAATTAAAACAAAGCTAATATTTATTTCGCCTAGCTTAAAGTTGAAGAACTCTTCCATTAATTTTTTTTTCAAAGTCTGATTAAATTCTCCTAATCAATTCTGGGTTCGAGATGTTCAAAAAACTATGAATGCTTACAACGCCATTTAACAGAAATATTTTTCAGATTTGCGCTGTTTCAAACGTACAAATAAAAACGGAATAGGCATGTACTTTATGTTGCAGGATAAACATGATGAGTGAAGACGGAATGTTTTGTATCGGCAGAGCTTATTCGTTTTACCCTAAAATTTGAAAAGTCTTACAAAATTGTTTAATTTTGCTATTTAAATGGTTAATAAAATTTTTCTGAGGCGTCCCCTCGTTTTCTGGGTGCCCTAAGCACGTGCTCATTTCGCTTGCGGGTTAATCCAGCACGGAACAGATATTATACATTATCTTAACTAAAAAATACAAGCTTTGTATCGACCAGTCTATATTTAAAAATGACTTTTATAACAAACGCATCATATAATTAAAAATTATCTGATAGTTAATTATCAATAAATTTACCGGGCGTTTAGATTAGAACACGGACCAAACTGCATAGTAAAATTGCATTCCCATAAAATTGCCAACAGATTATTGTTCCCAAACCATGCAGTTCTATTTTATGGGTTTGTCAGTGAACAAGCGATTCAGAAATTACGTCCACGATAAGGTTACCCTATATCACACAAAAGTTCGGATTTATTTGACTTTTGGATTCCTCATAAAATAATAATAATAATAAATGCAGGCAGTTTAGGGTTTTAATTCTTTTTTTAATGCCCTATCACTCTTAAATTCGAATTTACTTGATTTTTTTAATTCGCGATAGTAAAAAATTAATGAATAAAAATTAATAAAATAATAAAACAAAAGAATAATTATAAATTAATAAAAAAATTAATAATAATAAATAAAAAAATTAATTAAAAAATAAAATAAAATAAATAAATAAGATACAAAAATAGAAATACAAAATATAATAATTAATTTTAAAATAAATAACACAAATGTACGCCTATTTCAGAATTATTATTATCGTTATATTTTTTTAATAATTATTATTATTTATAAAGACATTTACAAAAACAGTAATTGGACGGTATGCTGCCTACAATTGATACTATGATACAGAGGGTTAACATTGCTTTAAGTATAGAATGATTATCCATTAAGTAGATGAAATTTGTCACAATTGTAGTAACTATATAAAACTAAGGGGGTTCTTTGCCAAAAAATCGAAACAAACTATCTTCTGTTATCTCCTGTAAGCACAACTATATTCAATTTACATTAATATTTTTCTTAAAAAAAGGATAGCAGCGCTTATGAATATAATTCAGTCTGGGAGATTGCGCTACAGACAGTTAAAAACAGATAAATTATTGTTTAGTCACTGCAATAGTTAAAGATATCGTTCGAAGAAAATACGTTGAAGATATTTTATAAAACTATTACAATATATCCGAAGAAATCTCTGGATAAATGTAAAAGAAATACGACAAGAAGTTTCCGTTTCAACGACCACCAAACAAGAAGTATCAAAGAGAAAAATCTGCACAAAAATCTGGCATTCCCTCGCAGAAGTACAGACATTCTTCGGATAATCTCGAAAATGGTTTCTCTTGCATCCGTTTTTCCAACTCCTGAAACAACTCGGAATGAGATTCTTAAAGAAATATCCCAGGAGTTACAGCAGATGAATGGCGGCATCGCGCGCAAATGGTGCTCCAGGGAGCGCAGCAGGCAAATTGTATTTTACAAACTCAGCAGCCTAGATATTTCACGTGTGCAATTAGGATTTATTAGAGCTAGGATTTTGTGAAAGATGTTTTGCAACGGCGCTGCATTTTTAATGGAATGTGAATTCTCAAAATGAGGACATCGCAGTAACACAGATGGAATATGGGCAGATTTAGAAGATTAGTCGCTCTTTTTCAAAATGAAAATTTAACGTATTTTTTTAAATCCAAAAATAATAACAATAACGACTCCACTGAGAACATTTTATCATATAATTAGAAAACTTTTCTACGTTTAGTAGCATTCCGACAGATTTCAGAGTAGACTCATTTTTCTGAAAATTAAGATCCTTTTCTAGCATTTTAAAAATCTTCGGAAACCTTTAACGACGCCCTGCAGCAATTTTAAGCTTATAAACAATAGTTCTATAATCAAAATGTGAAGCTGATGCCAAGTGACGTATTTCCAATCTCAATTGTGTACCTTTGCATTTCCAATCTCTAGTATTTTTGTTTATTTCACGTTTGACATTAAATTTAACGAATTTAAACAGTGGCGTACAGGAGGTCACTCTTTGAATGTTGTTTCTAAAATTCAAAACTATTACGTATTATCTTGTTCTTCTCTCAGATTATTGCTATCGGCATTTTACATGCTCTTTGACTTTGAACACCTTTAAATTTTTTTATGTTGTTAGTTTTTCTCGCTATCTTTTATTATTTATTAATTAATTAGTAAGGAATTACTATTATTAGCACTTACTCGTGATTATTACATGCATAGACCGGGATGAATTAATTTTTGTAATTTAGTTTTAGTTGAGTTTTAAGTTAAATAGATTAAAAATGTTGTTATTTTCCAGTCATTTAAACAAAACTTTCGGAATTTCCCAGTAGCGAGGTAGAAGGCCGTGGTAGCCTAGCGGTTAGACCGTCGGACTTCCACCTGGAAGGTCGCGCGTTCGATACCCACTGAAGACCACCCATGCACACTTGGGGATACGTGCATGTAAAATCAGTGGACCCCGCTACCTCGCCCCGTGCGCAAGCAATCCTAAGGCCCCGCTAACAGGTAGGGGTCTGGTAGAGAAAAGTAGCGAGGTAGAGTGCATATACTTTGAACTGAACACCTATTATTTAAGCATTTCAAAAATCTTAAAATGAGTTATAAATAATTAAAACGAAATATTTCAGTGTACCAACACTTGCTGTAGTCACAGTTACGCATACATAGATAAAATATTAATGCAAAATTCCTAACAGGATGCGTAAAGAAAAATTAGTACATCCAACGGCCGTAAACTTTTCAGTAGCATTATACGATATTTTCGTCTACAAAGTAAAACAAGAAGTTCCGTTTAAAACTATTCCAGCCTTCTTTCCCGTAGATACCAGCATCAAATTTATAATTAGCTATCACTCTCTCTTTCTCATTTATCATTAATACTTAATTGTTTCAAATATACCTTTTTCAATGGTTATTACATATTCATTCACTTATTAATTTATTCATGTATTCTTTCACTTCTTCATTTATCTTTCCCTCCTTCATTTATTCATTCAGAAATATTCTTAAAATCACAGGTCAAAACATTTTATGGAAAAATAGGCTCGTTTAGTTCTGGATAAACTTCGTATCTGTAAATGTTCTACCACATAACATCTTTCCGATAAAGTTTGTTCCAAGCAAAGTCGTCTGTTAGATTAGAATTTATACAGGATTGAAATTTCCCCGAGGGAAATTTCAATCAAATTTCAATAGGGGAATGTAAAAGTTTTTTAAACTGTTTAAAATTGAACAAAAATTGTTCAAATCCAAAAATATTCCACGCCGATAGCTCCTTCGAATAAGCTTGTATGAAGGAACTTGGATCTTATGTCCAGGATTTGTATAATTTGCTTTACATTTCCCAATAGCGCTAATGCTCAAATCAAAAACTAAAATATGAAAATGAGATGTACTTGATGATGAGATCTTCTGAATGGAAAAAAAAAAAAGTCTTTTGAATGGGACAATTCCCTCAAAAGTTATTAGGGGGTCCAGGTAGATCGACAGACCGAGTTTTCCCGTTTCAAGGAACTACTTTCAAATTTTTCATTTTTCAATATTTATTTCATTACTTAACTTATTTTTGACTTTCTTATCTTTCATTTGTAACGACATTTTCACGATATTAGGCCTTCTTTTCTTTCCTTTTTTAAACTTATACGACAAAGCAGGCTAAGAAACACGCAGTACATAAGTACAACAGAGTACAATTAATGAAACAGTGGTAAAAATTATGTATATACATAAAGGAAAAAACACAAACACACACACACATACAAATTAATTTGTTTCTTGAGGTGTACACTTGTCTGAACTAACGGGTCAATATCAATAGAAATTAATACCGTCATCGAATAGCAAGCAATATATCGGTTGAAAGAACGCCGATGTGGTGATTCTATAGTTGAAGTCTTCGGTGCTAAACTGAATAAACAAAGGCAAAATTGCATGAAAAGGAAATCAATAAGAAGAGAATTCGCGTAGCATGGAAGCAGCCGACGCGTGCGATCAAAGAAAAAGAATCATCCAAAGGTAAAACAAATTAACTCGATTCGAAGAGGAGGAAGAAGGGCTGTAAAACGATAATGCGCGACTCGCGATAATCATGCTCGAGCTGGCAATGATCGCCAAACCACAAACATCGGCCGAAGAGATACCGGAAAAATGGCGAGCCAGCCCGAGTTCCGGTTAATTAAACAGGAATCCTGACGACGCAAAACTTTGTCCCGGAAAAGATTCTTTGGGACGATTCTTGGACTGATTTTGGGGGCGGATCGAAAAAGAGGTTTTAAACAGTTTCAGGGGAAACTAGCAAAGAGATTTTCGGGAATCTGGCGGGGGTGGCTGGCATAGTTCTTTGCAAATGATACATTCGGGAGAGGAGCCCCACGTGCAACTTTTATCTCCATTTTGTCGGAACTTTAGCGGCTCATTAAAGAACGAGCCGTCGCTGATGGAAATTGTTTTTGGGCCGGAACGATTCCTTCTGGAGCCATTTCGCAAATGAAGCACTCCCGAACTCAGCACTCCGATTGCACTCGCAGCGCGAGATTAATAAAGCTTCTGGATGCGAGAAGGCAAATTTGGCTGATTTGATAAAAGAAACTTTCACTCGTTAGCGAGCAGGAGGAAGAATGAAAGAATGTTTCAAGTAAATGTTTAACAGTAAGGCTGATATTCACAGTCGGGCATTAAAATATCAAGGACCAAAATTTGAAAAAGGCATGTTTTAGAAAATGTATTATAAAAATGATCGAAAAATATTTAAGCTAAAACATGAAGAAAGAGAATGATAAACGAAACATAAAACAAAAAACGTCTAAAAACTAAAGAAGTTTTTAAATACTATAATCGAACCCCTCTTCCTCAGCGTAAATATTTATTTTTTGAACGATTTGTGGCTTTTCAAATAGATATTGTTTAATTTATCTCAATTCTTAGTTTTTTAAAAATTGAATGACTTCTTTGAGTGTCATAGTACGATACAATATGTTCTTAGATGCCAAATCTTACAAAATGTGTCAAATTCTTCATTGTTCGTTGCTAAATAAAATTTGTATGAAATACCCACAGTATTTTCACACTATAGGTGAAAACTGGGAAATTTGATTAGTAGCCAGTGGCAGATAGACACAGTTTTGTTAGTGGACACTTTTTAAAGTTAGTAGCCACTTTCAATAAAATTGCTAATAAGAATTGAAAACTAACTCTAAAATCGCTTAGAAAATAAATTAACTATTGAAATAAGAAAACCGTAGTACAGATTTGATTTAGAACATGTTAAAATGTTTTAGAACTTTTAAATGATTTAAAGATATACAGGATGCTGAAGGCTTGAAACTTGAAATACGGCATGAAATTTCCGGCGAAGTGCGTGTTCAATATTGGCATGTTTCTTGGGGGGGGGGGGGGGAGGTAACGTGCTTTCTCTCTCACACACAAAGGAATTTTACAGAAGCATGGTAAAAAGTGACTGTGCAGGAGTGGTGATTGTTAACACATTTTTTAATCTCCACTTTTACTGGCGGGCGGCGACCATTCACCTATATTTTACACAATATTCCATAACTGGTTCACCACGAGGACGAGATGCGATATTTAAATATAATAGTCAACAAATTAATGCAATACTTTTATACAGAACCAACATGATTCGAAATCCTCATGTATTTAGAGCAAAAAATTCATCAGAAGAGTCACGAACATTCAACAGTCATCATTCAGTCCATGAGTATTCAACAAGTATTTTTTAAATTGAAGAAAGATAAGACGATAACATATGAGTTCTTTGATGTTCACCTGATGCTTACTTGATTGCAGCAAAGAACGATCATTAAAAATCTGCTCCCATTTTCTGAAGTTTAATTGTGTAAATAAGGTTTATCGAGCTAAGCTTTATGATTTAATAAGCTTTAAGCTGCCGTGTCAAACATTAAAACAAAAATAAAATCGTTTAATTCAGATTGATTTTCAGTGAAACTTAAATATCATTGATTATTAAAAGTTAAAAGCAGTTTCAAATATTAACTGAAAATAAAATCGTTTAATTTCTTGAAAAAAAAAAAAAAAAGCACAGATTAATTTCTAGTTAAACTTAAATATCAGTGATTATCAAAAGTTAAAACTTGCAATTTCAAATATTAAACTAAAATCTTTAATTCATTATTATTATTAAAAAAAAAAAAAAAAACCCTACACACACACGAAGAGTAATTTTTAGCTAAATTTAAATATTACTGATTATTAAAAGTTTACAGTTATATTTATAAATTCCCAAAAGCAAGTACAAACAAATAAAATTGTTCCGTTTTGGTAATAATATCAAGCGGAGTCTAATAAATGAACGCACTACATATAAATTGTGTAAATGTAAAAAGATGGCAAATTTAACATGAAACTGCATAAATAAATTGCACAACTGTACGGTAAAAAAACACAATGCATCAAATCATTTAGAAAATTCTCAAATGGCCCAGAAAGTACTAAAAATAACACCGAGTAAAGACTCTCAGAACGAACTTATCGACGAACGTCGCTTCTTCACATTGCCATCAAATGCAAGCTAATTGTATCTCACTTGTATCTCGTTGGAGTCCTGCATTTTATAAATGACGCAATCTAGGGCCTTTTCCCCCGATCTGGAAATATTGCCGCTAAACGAAAATGTAGTTACAAGAAAAATGAATGAATTCTGTAAAAGTTGTTTTCTTGTCTTCGTTTTGTCAATGCAGGGAAAACAACCTTCGTACACTAATACAATTTAAGCAAACTTTCATATAAAAGATATTTCATATTGAAAATGTAAAATAAGATAACTTACGCTTAAGTTTGTTCTCATTGAATAAAAAAATTACCATGTTTCAGGGAGGGGAAAAAAAAAAAAAAAAAAAAAAAACGAGAGCTTATTAGGATGATTTTTTTTTTTTAAAGCTGAGTAAAGATTTCTAAGTCAAGAGTCAATATTAAGTGGGTCTGTTTGGAATCTCGCATTGTTAAATACAAAAAAGTTGTTTTTTCATTTTCTGAGAAAAATACAGCCTCTAATGGAAAACTACAACATCAATTTGAAAAAGTCAACATCATGACAATTTCCTGCGTGTTTTTCTGAATACACATTAAATATTAAGACAAGCAGCAAACTAATAAAATATTAGAAAAAAAAGACTCTTTGCGCATAAAAAATATTGCAAGCTCAATTAAGTGTTTTTTCTTTCGAACTTCAATTAAACAATAATTATTCTGCAGAAATAATTGTAACGAAACATCACTCAATTTTTTTCTTTCTTTTATTATTTTCTCCATGAAAAATGTATCGGAAAGGAATGCATTTATTATATTTATATTTTTATATTTACTTCTAAAAAACAGTTCTTTATAGTTTTAGTAAAAAAGCTTTCAAGTTTGCAACTTAAATCAAAATAAAAACAAAACATCACAATTTTCGACTGAAATTAATTTAAAAACAGGGTTTAAAAATGTCATTGCGTCATACCTGGAATGTAAAAATATATAGCATTCGAAATTATGACGAGATTTTCCCCCCCCTAAATTTGTATGAAATGCCGTATAAAATTATGAAAAGTTTAAACAAGACGGAAAGTTCTCCCAATTTTATTTTCTCAATCTATTCCAAAAAAAAAAAATAAAAATACGCGAGATAGTTTCTTTTAGTCTTTAGAAAAGACTAAAAGAAATATTTCCATGCAAAAGAGTACTACATAGAGAATTGGTACTAATTATTTTAAAAGGAAATTCTTCCAAATGCTTATTGAACATTAGTAATACTCAACTCATACGAAAATATTTTACTTTTATTACTATAACATTTGAGGCAAGTTTTGCATCTTAAGTGTGGAAATTAATTTTTAACCCCTCTTTTTCCGTTCTATATTAGTTTAAAACTTTCGTGAGTTTCTTAGCTTCAGAAGTTTACTAAATAAATTGATGACTTGCATCAATAAAACTGTTAAAAAAAAAAATAGTATTTTTCAGAAATTTTGGACTTATTTTTTTTATTAATATCGAAAGTAAAATGATCCGCATAAGTGCTGATTTCTGAAATTCCACTCGGAGATTTTTTTTCCTTTGCATGCACTTGTAGCAAAAATTTGCACAATTAAAATTGTTTGAGAACATCTTTGTCGACATATACTTTACAACTAACAATCCTAAGGGTTCAGCCTTCTCGTTGTTTTATCGCTGTATATACATATCCACAAATATAAAGATCTTTCCATGGGTGAATCTATGCGAAAAAAAATTTTTTTTTTTTTTGGGGAAAAATATGCGCCATGAATTTAAAATAAAAAATTATATACTTAGAGTAACACGCTTCCCCTCCCCCTCAACACACGCATATAATATATTATATATATATATATCTATATATATAATCTCAAGAATAATCCTTCAAGTAATTAAATGAAAGGTCTAATATTAATACCAGAAGTCTTTTTTTTTTTTTTGCAGAAAACGTTTCTGTATTGAATGTTTTTTTTAAAAAGTAGTACAAAATACTTCGCTTGTCTGAAGTTAGAAAGAAAAGCACACATATTAATTGTCAAAGAAACCTTAAGATTAATAATTTAACATTTTTTACGGTAAACCGATTTTTTTTTTTTTTTTAATTTTTCGGAACAGGTGCTTGAAAATTTTCGGAAATGTCGGAGAATTTCGGATCAGAATCACCGATGAATTTTTCTGCTAGTTTTATTTAATAAACATACTTCTAAGCCTATATCTTTTCGAATATTTTTATTCCTCTCACCAACAAGTGAAAAAATCTATTTCGAAAATAGATGGAGACACATTTTTAATGTAATATAAAGGCGATCCTAATGACAGACAAGTTAAGTTGGCCACCTCTGATATAAATGGTAATCTAAGTAAATTTTTCTCCAGCTTTGGGTTCAAAGTACCATTCGTCACTAATAAATTTCAAATTTCCCGGAAACAAAATAAAATGTTTTCCCTTCTTTTTGCAGATGATTAGAAAAAAAAGTGGGAAAAAAGAGAAAACCCACATCTAAAGCTTTCTCTTCATCAATAACTCCGGAAAAAGCAACTTTTAATTTTGTGGGATACTTCGCTCTAAGTCCAACTTCAAAGGAAGGAAGATGCAATGCTTGCTAGTGGCCTCCAAGAAAAAAAAACCAAGCACGAAAGGAAGGCGGAAGAAAATAAAAGCAACGGGAAAAAGTTTTTCCTAGGAATGAAAAGAATTAGGCTTGTTCTAAAGTGATTAATCAAAAAAATTTCGTTACGTGTTAAATGAATCCCTAGACGAATGTAGAAAACTATTCTTGGGTCTGCAGACGACGTTTTTGTGCAGAGTTCATATTCCTTTGAGCTTAGTTACCAAATGACGGCTATTTTCACATTGCTGATTATGCAGTTTGATTGCAGAAGAAAACCACATTTTTAATGAAAAAAAAAAGTATTTTAAAATTAATGAGATGCGCCCTTTAGTGAGATATTACCAGGGGATCTGCTCAAAACTATTTTAAAGGTTCGACTTTTAAGTGTTTTTTTTCATTATTAATATGTAACCAGTCAGTATTGTGCAATTTTCTTTTCTTCCTTTTCATTCCCTTCCTTTTTTTTTCTTCTTTTCCGAAAAACCGATAGTGAGTTAAACACAAAAAGTGACAAATGAAATTAAAATTCTATAAAAGGAAATGTGTGCGCTTAAGGTTTTTTTTTTTCGGGAAAATGACGGTAATACATAATTTATTCATCGGTTCTTTTTTTTTTTGCAATCAGAGCTTCACGAAAGGTCTGCTTTGGAACCAGACCGCAGAAAAGACATTACGCAGATACCTGACTAATCCCTATGTAAAGGAAGAGGGGGAGGGGGGGGGGCTTCAAAATTATGCATTTAAATAATAACGTTTAAAGGAGCGAAAGAAATTTTGACAAGGTAGACGATGACAATAATTGTTTAGTTCTGAGATGATATTCTCTCTCCATATATGTTATAATATTCGCTTTATAAATAAAAACAAATTTTAGAAGTTATAAATATAAAGAGCTATTAAATATGATACTTTTCAACTATTCAAAAGTTATTTTGGAACTCGCCTTTCCATTGCTGTTCCTTGTCAGTTCGTTTTAGATCCCCACCCCACCCAAAAAAAAAAAAACGTCGTTACGATACCTTTAAAAAGTGTCGATTTTAAAAAAGTATAACTTGAACAAGTCTACCCATCTCTCTATCCTCTGCAATATATATTTTCAATTTTACGCTTTCCTTTGAAACTTTTTAAGATTTTTTTTTCTTTGTAAAGTACGGGTGGTAATATAATTAAAACATAATAAGTTTAAAAATTTTAGCTCTTAAGGTGAGAAGATATGCAGGTATGAGTTGCGTCATCTTTCTCTCTTTAACATACAGTAAACGTGCAACAAAGACGAGCTTCGTTGCCTTCCTCCCTTTCCCAGACTTGCGTAGATAATATACAGGAAAAATTATCCATATTAAAAGCGCTATCTCTGGCATTAGCCACTTTGATAAACAATACCGAAGAAAATCAATAAAATTAAAGGGTCCTAATCAAATTGTGCAGAGAAGAAACAGATAAACTCTAAAGCACAAAAGAAACCATGCTCTACATAACGGGTTCTAGTTTAGACGTCTAAGAACGCAACATAAAAAGAATGTAAAGGTAAAGAATTTTCGTGCATTTTGTTTAGTTCAAGCGTTACATTGTAAAAAATTCAGAATACTCTCCTGTTAATTTAATTGCATGTGCAATACTTTTGAATTATCTTTTATTATCTTAAGAATCTTCTTACAGTTTTATGACTAGTACAGTCAACGCTCTTTATAACGACTACACATTATAAAGAACATTCCATTATAATGACCAGTGGTAAAAGTCCCAACTTTATCCCTATGAACTCTATGTTAATTTGCTTTCGGTATAGTGACCATTCTGAATCGTCTAATCCAATACAGCGACCGTACCAGGTGTCATGTCAGCTCAGAAGCTCTGCTTCCAGAAATGTGAATGTAATTTTTTCTCCTATATTTTCTACTTTAAATTCTGTTTAATATTTTGTTTAATATTTTGCACAAATAATTTGTTTTAAATTCCAATGATAAAAAATAATGTGAGTATTTAGTTGGAATTTTTTAAAAAATCCCAAAAGTTCCCTTAAAATTACAATTTTAAGGGAACTACTGCATACTGATGCATGTACATTTTTCAAAGAAAATTCTACCTCTTATAGCGACCACTCGTTATAAAGACCTTTTTTGTGGGACGCAGATGGTCGTTATATCGAGCGTCGACTGTAGTTCAGTAACAGTGGACATCTTTTGGCAATTCTTTATTATCCATCTTATATTCGCTAAGGGCTAGAAATTTTTGCTCTTTCTCTAATGCCATAATTTAAAACATCGTCAATAGGCATGAGTGTTTTTGAATACAATGTCATTTATTTGGTGATAAATCGCTAGTATGGCAGCATTGTTGACTTTTTAATATTTATTTGGCGATTAAACTGTTCACCAAAATTAACTGAATCATTCACTGAATGTAACGCATGCAATATTTTCAATGTTTGACTTTTTTTACAACAACAGTAAAGTAATAAAAAAACACTGTAGACATTTATCTCAAAAACTAGTTATACGATAAACAAGTAATTTGTTAACAATCTCGGCATACAAAATATTTATTAACGTGTGAAAACGGTTTCTTGCAAAAAAAAAAAAAAACTTTTTAACAAATGTATTTCAATAGGATATTCATTTTGACAAATCAAACCTGCAGAGCATGTTTTCTGCGGTACAGAAGCTTTTGTTTATTGCAGTCAATATTAACTATTATTCTACTGGATAGCTATGCAGTAATTTCACAAATTCAACATTATTGATGCATAATCCCAGCAAATATAAAATTCTTACGTCATTTATAATAAAACTTCGCCTCCCCCATCCGGTCGACAGTATATTTCACTTGATTTAAGTTGTTAAAGTCAAAGGCAGAAAAAAATAAGGTGAAAAATTTGAACGGAAAATTCGAACACACGTACGTATTTCAGAGAATAACACAGGACGCCATTTTTTAATAGGTGGAAATAGATTCTTCAGTTATTAATTTAAACCTGTCATTACATTCTCTAGGATTTTCGTCAATGAAAGCAGCAAAAATCCATTATATGAAATTATATATTATTCTCCAATGCCCTAACACTAGTTATGTACATTTTGAACTTTCCATTCTATGTTAGAGCTCTGCAATTTTCATAAAACATCAATTTTAAGTAAATGAAGAAAAAACGATCAGAGAAAAGTTTAGTAATTGAGTTTCCTTTAAATTAAAAGCGATGTAAAAACAAAGAGGTAAAAAAAAAGGAGAAAACATTTTTTCCCATTGGAAAAAAGTTTTCTAGCCCAAAATTATAAAGGTTTTTTCCCTTCTTCTTAAAAAAACCTTTTGAATGCTGCTGATAGCTTAAAAAATGCTTTTCTTTCCCCCCTTTTTCCCCTAAACAACGTTTGGAAAATCGACGAAAAATACTAGTGGAGTTTTTGTAACATTAAAAAGTTCTGAAAAAAAAAGGGAAAAATTCTTTCACATCAGAAAATTTCAATTTAATTTTCAAGTTTGTGGGATATACACACATCATAACTCTAATTTTAAAAAAATCAATCTACAAAACTTGTATTTTTAGTAGCTAAGCTAGCAATACCGCATGGAGCTGTTCTTGCGAAGAATTAAAAGAATTCGTTTCCGGCGATCTTTCAGAAAAATTTAAGTGTTTCAAAAATAAAACAAAAAAAAAAAAAAAAAAAATAACCCGAAAGGCGCACATTTAAAAAAAGGAAGTTGTCGCACCCTGTAGTACGGTAAAAGGAACTTTAACTTTTGAAAAATAACTTAATAAACAATGCAAAAAAAAAAAAAAAAATCAGAAAGTTTACTATTTTGTGCACACTAGATTTTTCTGTGACTAAAATTTTAACGGGAAAATACCAAGCGACCATTATAGGGTTTCCCCGCTGCGCAAAGCATCGTCGATCCTTGCACAACAAAAGAAGACATTCACTTTGTTCATAGGAGGCTGAAATTTTAGAACCTCCATTGGAATCTGATCTACATATTTCAATTTATTTCTGCGAAATGCCGATACCGTCACAAGATGCAATTCCACGATAAACAGAACTGTTTGCAATCACAGCTTTCATTAGGCGGCATTCCAGAATTCCTTCAGCGTGCACAATTATCCCTCGTCGCACCCAAAACCACTCGGCTGAAATGGAAAGGCCCTCCAATATTCCTTCGGGCGCGGTGGTCACTCATCGTTAGCGGACAGAGGGACAAACGACAAAATTAATTGGTCATCACGGCGCGGACATCCCAGGTCCGATAACGAATCGCATTGGGAAATGAAGGCAGCAGAATAAATTGCTCGGATTCCTGCACGAGGCCTGGCTAGCTTCCAGAATCCGGCATATTCCAGTGACATTCCGAGTGCGGTATGATTTGTTAGCAAGTACGGCTTTTACGAGTGGTATCGCGGCTAGCCAGGCACCCACACAGATAATACTAATGTAGCCAGACAAAACATCGAAAGATAAGGGGTGTTATTGTTCCATCGGGGATAATTTCTTTATGCAAAGGTGAATCCAAATTTCAAAAAGCATTTTCAAAGAGCTTGCCATTTCAATGAACACTTGTCGACGGAACGCAGTCCTAAGATGCCTGCAGTATAACAAACAGAAGGATTTTGGCTCCCCATTTGAGGGCAGTTAAAATTAGGGGTCGTGCCAGAGAAAATTCGGGTCCGTTTTTAAACCTTTCACAAAATTCCAGCAAATCAATATAGATCCTTCACAAAATTTCGAGCTACCAAATCGTACTTTTTACAGAGTTGTAAGTGGTAAATAATAATAATTTTTCTATGTTTTTTACTATATGTTTCAGTTATTTTGAATTTTCATCAAATTATATTTGATTTTTCACAAAAATCTTTTTTTAAATTCACAAAGAAAGAACCCTGAAAAATGTTGGATTGACCCCTGCTAATACAGCTTAATAAGCATTGATGGTGAAGTACGTTATTAATGTCTGAACCTTTTTGGTGCAAATTTCAAAGGGCATTTTCAGCTATCATATTTCAGTGAACACACGCCGTCAAGGGATATGTGTTTAAAAAATCAAGACCGCATAATTATGGACGTAAAAAAAATAATTTTTGGATTTATTTTGCATACGGAAACTCATTATGTGTACGATAATCATCCAGATAATTATTTCATCGTCAGGGGTCGATCCAGCATTTTTTTAACAGGTTTTGTTTTCTGTGAATTTTAAAGAGATTTATGTGAAAAATCAAATAATTTTGTGAAAAATCGAAAATTTAAACAAGTACCGATGAAAAATTTTATTAGTATTTGCCACTTTTATAATAAAAAATGTTGTAAAAAGTACGATTTGGAAGCTTGGAATTTTGTGAAAGGTCCGTTTTGATTAATTGGAATTTTGTGAAGGGTCCGAAAACGGACCTGAATTTCCTCTGAAGCGACCCCTAGTCGATCCTTTTTCAAATAATCAGTGACTTTATTAGTATGGTAGTTTTCTGCGAGCTCATTGTTACTTAGTTCATCTCTAATCATGTTATAAACGTTAAATATTTCATGCGTGAGCAGGGTTGCCTAACGTACCGGATTCTACGGGACAGTCCCGTATTTTGAGATATTGTCCCGCATCTCAGGGAAATTCCAAACGAGACAGCAAAAGTCCCGCGTATTCTTGCAAGACATTGATTTTGCCGGACATCGGCAGACCTTTGTATGACGGTTCCGCACCAGACATCCGACTGATATTTGAAACCGGTAAATTCTATGCATTTTTAAAACATCGCACAGCTTCCAAATACGTAGTAATTTTTAATTATATATATTTTCAAAATGTGCCAAGTTAATTAAATTTTAAAAATCAAAATCGATATGCCGGATAACCGGATCTTTCGTGCCGCGGACGGATCGGATTTCGGATATTTACAAATCGGTTAGATAGGGGTTATCGATGCCCCTTCGGAGAGTGATTCCGTTACTTCTCCCGCCCCGCCGTCGGTGCGGCCCCATTGTCCCGTATTTGCAGTTTTAAAATTTGCCAATCCTGTTCGTGAGTGAGCTGCTTTTCCATTGGTTGTCCTTTGATTCATATATATACAAATACATATTACTTTTAACTTTATTCCTGCATTTTTTATTTGAATGAATACATTTTAATATTTGATGCCACGTTAAAATGTATCATTGTTTACAAGATATGTAGTTCATACGCTACTCTTCAACAGTTGTCATCTAAGGATTCGGGTCAAAAGAGCTGAAAAGTACATACAGTTTTTCGACTAATCCTGTCAAAATTTTTCATGGCTTACTTAATCTCCACAGTGCAGTATTCAGGCAGAGCACGTACATTGTTCTATTAAGGGTGCTGGCGATTCCTCGTGCGAAGCGAGGAAAAAATGGTGTGCTGCTCCTGAGTATAACGAGGCCCTTATTATAGGCAAGAGTCCTACTTCCGCCCCTTTAATTTTTGAACCAGCTACCAGATGAGAGACTGTTGACCAGACGAGAGACCTCCGAGGGTTGGAGAACAATCAAAACAACCAGCTGCAAGAGGTTGTCACCCTCCCAAACACTGACCTCGGTCAATGTTGCTTCACTTTTGATATTCAGCGGGAACCGAGCTTTCAACCGACTGCTCCACTGCGGGACAAGGGTATTGTTAAATAACAAAATAGACCCTTCACAAAATCCAAGGGGCACAGGATGAATCTTTTACAAAAGCAATAGCATAAAAATTTCCTTTATTTGTATAATTCTTTTTTAATCATTTTCATGCATACAACTTCATACTGCGCTAAAATTCGCTATATTTTCGAATTTGTACACACACACACAAGTACATTTCAAAGTTAATCACATGTGACATCGCTGTACTTGTATGTACTGTTTACTTGAGAATACAACAATGAATAAAATCATAAAACCCTTAAACAAAGGAAAAGAACTTACTTTATGAAGGCTACTACATGAAAATAAAAATTTTAATACAGTGTACAGAATACAATAATTTACTTAAGACAGATCTCAGAAAAATATATTATGAAGGGACAAAGCTTTCAATAATGAAAATTATTCAGCCGACAAAACTGACTACTTTAAAATATGCGTAATGTTCGGTTGTCTTCCATACTGCACTCTGCCGGGGCGTGGCAGAGTTATCCAGACTGCTGGGTTATCAAGTGCAGAGTGTGTGTGTGTTATATATATATATACAGTAAAACCCCGTTATACCGCGCCTCAGTATACCGCGGAATTGGATATACCGCTGTGATTATCATGTCCCCCGATGTTTAAACCACCCTTTATCATTGCCATTTAAAGGTGATTCCTTATTTACCATTGTAAATAAAGCCAGCCCGAGCACACAAATATTCCAGCCAAGGAGCACCCATCCCCCCACCAAACACACCAACAGATAAAGCCCTATTGTGATAAGCGTGATGTACACCTTTTTCTGTCTTTCAATCCAGAACATGTAGCTTGATTTTAAAATCGGGTGCAATCGCCCTGACTTGTTTCTCTTGACATGGGCGAAGCTCAATCTGCCAGGGACTGTTCAGCTCAATGTTTAACTATTCCATTTTCAGAAGTCTAGTTACGCGTGTGTATAACCTATCGCTCGATAGACTGATTGCGCCGCTGAGATGTGTGCTTCTTGCACAGCAATTACAGTGAATAAAATGGCAGCAAAGAAGAAAAGAAAAAATTATACTATAGGGGAAAGAAAAGTTACGAGTCATTGATAAAAGTTAATAATATTGCAACAAAAGCGAGTATTATTTCGTGAATATGGTGCCGTGGTAAAGTTTCACTATACAGCGGTTATGCTATAACGTGGGTGCCAAACATGTCCCCCGACATCCGCGTATTAACGGGGTTTTACTGTATAAATATATATACAAATTCATGATGTGATGTAGCACATAAATACATAGTAGAAGAGTTATCTACGAGTGAATCCTAAATACTATTTATTTAAAACATAAATTAAATACATAAAAATAAATCTTAATCGTAGTAAATTCCTGCACCATGACAACTGCAATCCAGATCCAAAGCCGAGAGTGGCATCCGATAGGGCAATGAAATCCCATCTAACATGGGACCCTCTCCTGAAATTCCCTACGGTCACTCAGCGTTAACGAGAGTAGAGCTAACAGCGGAATTAATTGGTCATCAAGTTTCGGGATACATTCCCCTTTTGCGTCAGACCTGGATATAAAGCCGTACGGACAGATAGGGCTGGATAACGAATAGGATGGGGATCCCTGAAATGGCCGCTCACAATCATGCGGCATACATATTGTCATATTTCCGATGACGCTATGGCATTACGGGTATTCCATAGGAAACCCACCCGAACGGACCATAGTTGAAAACACCATTATGGTGTTTTCAACTATGCGTTCAACTCAACGCGTGGCCCCTACTATGGGGCCACATAGCGTGGCCCCATAGTAGGGGCCACGCAATACGTAAAGTCCATTAATATAAAATGAAGAAAGAACCAAAAAATCTGAGATTAATTGTTAACTTTCACTTCATATTTTCCACTCCTATTCGGAAATAAATTAGTAAAGTAATAAAAAAGAAAAAGAGAATAGGAAACATACGTGAATCCTGGACACAAAATGTGCTTCAAATTTAACTCATTATGATTGCCAATTTATAACTCCCAAGTTGGCAAATATAAAGTACATTACAAGAAATACCAACTGTAATGAACATACGTTATTAACCTTACACTGTACCGTGTTCAACACCTCTATTTTCGATCACTAAGCTCTTACTTTGTATTATTTTTAACAAGTGGCGCATTCTTTCGTTTTATTTTGTATGTAAGATCATATTAGTTAATTTAGTCTCCCCTAGATCTTGTAAACTGGGATCAAGGTTTATCTTCTTTCACAAAATCGACAACAACCGTAAAAAAATTTGCACAATGTAGGGTTAATAATGGAATAAATGATTTTCCAAACGACTATGTTTCTATTTACTGCGAGGATAGAACGTAAGTGTAGTATTTCCAACCTTTGGGATACAACACTTTGTTCCGGCGTCTCGCGCGGCAAAATAGTTCCTTAATTTTTATACAAATACTATTGTTTTGAAGAAGTAATCGTTAAAAATATCCTGTATATATCCGTTAAGTGCAAACTTATAAACTCGACTTAAGATACTATGGCTCTTAGGTACAGAATTATGAGCTCAAAAGTTGCTTCGATTTTTTAAAATTTATTGCATTAAAACTAAAATAACACTTGGCCTTTCTGTAATTATAATTCTATAATTTCTAAATAAGCATAGGTACTCGAAACTGAGAACAGCGCTTGCTCATTTTTAAGTCAAAATTACTTTTAAAAAGAAAGGGGAAAAAGCAGGTACTACATGCTCTCCATTACATAATTTTTAACAGTGTACTACAAACAATATTCATTCATTGCATGGTTGTACTTTGGCTAGTCAAACTTCAACAATCGTACGATATTAAATTCAGATTTTAAGATAATGCTACGCTCAACCTCAACAACACAAGCTGCTCTGACGTCGCGTGCTCATGTTTCTTCTATCCATTTTTAAGATGTTCGGTGCATGTGCACAATAGAGAGCATGTTACATCAGGGCGGGATGTGTTGTTGAGATCGAGGTTAATATCTGATCCTATATAGCGGACTGAATGTGATTGGTGATTTCTTTTCTTATTTTAAAAATCGCTCATCAGTATTTTTAAGTACAACATCCTACTCTTTTTAGAATATATACAAACATTTTTTCGCTTACAAAGATTTTTCGAATAGGCCTTTAACATGTTCCATGGAAAATACATAGTAATATGTTTCCCAAATTCACCTGCAATCAGTTTATAAATAAGCAAGACAACGAACTCGGCTACCGACTTGACCCCCATCATTTGCATTACCAATTACCGAACAGATCACCATCCCGCAGAGGGCGTGCTTGAATATCAAAAACCTGCAATTTGACGCAAAAGATTGAGCAACGGGCTATATTGCACACTATGCATCAAGACACGTAACAGCCTCATGCATTATTCAAGGCGGATACTTTTCTCCAAAAATGGAAAGAAAACACTTGAATGATGCAAAAGGGTCGAGTAGAGGGTCGCGACAAGAATTTCGGATGCAAGTTTCGGCTTGCGATATATCTTTTAAAGATTCGGATGAAAATGGCATCAATCGAAGCAAAGAGGTGAAAAGTTTCATCCACGAACTACGGGAATAGCTTTAGCAAAGTGAACAAAAGTTAAGGTGCGGGAAACGACATTCAATACTGTTCCAGAGAACAGAGTGGAGTAAAAGATTACCTTTAAGATAGCGATAATTTTGCGAAAAAGAACGTATTTTAATGTAAAAATGTTCTGTGAAAATTACGACCTCTTTCAGTGCTTAGGAATGGAGCTAAGTGAGTAGTGAGAAAAACATATTTCTAAAGCGAATTTTAGATGTCTAAAGCTACTGATAGGAAAAACTAATAAAACTTCCTCCCGACACCCGAAAGATGATATTTCTCATGTCAGAAAAGTAAATAAATAAAATTAAAAAAATATAGTAAAAATAAAACGAAACTGTGCGAACGCATGCATAAAACTGCTGCATATCATTGCAAATATGGATATATGAAGGAATGAATTATGACAGCAGGAAGTGCTTTAATTTGTGGAATATTATCTGCTTTGTTTAGCAGGTCAGTGGAAGATCGTAAACAAAATTTTAAACAATGAAAGCAATATTTTAACTTTAACTCGGAGGTAAGTCTTTACAAATGATTGAAATTGGTCTTGCTTTCAAGAGCGAAGAAAATAAACATAAAAATTTAAGTAACATAAAAATTATAACTAGTTAAAAAATATAATAAATGATAAAGAAAATTATAAAAAGAAAAAATAAAGAAACAATTTTACGAGCTCCGCACTTGCATCATAATTAAAAGGGTGATAATTAAAGCATACCATTGGAATAAAGCGTTTTTCATTATAATACCAGCATTAAGAAATAGTTTCACCTAAGGTATGGGTGAAATTTAAATTACGGAACAGCCAATCGTTTATAACGAAAAAAAAAAGCAGCGCAGCGTTGGGGATATCAGAGCGAAAGATACTTACAAATAATGCTTGTACAATGTACAAATACATAAAATAAATAACATACCACAATCATGAACCTTAAAGATTAATGATCAGGACATACCTGAAAAATAAAAATACTAATTAATATAATATATTAAAATATATAAAATGCTACTAAAGTTACATTGATATGCAATTCAGACTGCAAGCAGAAATAACTCAAAATTAAAATTTATGCATAAGGAAGCAGAATACAGCCGAATCTCGTTGTTATATGAACACTGTTAATATGAACAATTTAGGATATTCCCAGTAAAGTGACCTCCATTATGCGTGAAAATTCAATAACCACGAACATCTTTTAATCCTACTCCTTACTTCTGACTTGTCATTTTCGTGATATTAAGTGATTTCTGTCGCTCAAGTTATGAGCTCAAAGATCAAATATTGGAAGAAGTGCGCAAACGCAGGACATGAGCGTCGGAACATATGTCGCCGTTGATCTTCTTCTGAAAACACACTACGTTTCTGCGACGTAATGTTTAAATAAAAACAGTAAAAAATTACTCTAATATTTTTTTATATATCAAGTACTATACCTATGAACGAGCCCCCTCTTCGTCTCATTAAAAACTGACAAGCAATTAATATTCACCGAATTATTTTCCGGATGCTGAAAAGGATCTAGATTTAGTGACGCAATAACCCGTGTGCTTTTCTTTCCGTTTAACGCAATTATTCAGTTCAGTTACAAGATCCTTTTCCAATATCGGATGTACATATATTAGAATTTTCACTATCTATAAAAATATCTTTTATGTATTAAAAGCCAGAAACACGTTCAAACGCTCGTTAATAAGTAAAACATTATTTATGTATAATTGTTAAAAAATCTTTAACGGTAAGCTTCTATGCACATTTGTTTGGTAGATTTTTCATAATACGACTCCCCCCCCTCCCCCAAAAATCAAAAAGTTTTTCTTTAAAATACGATTTTAGGAAACATTAATTTTAAACATAAAAAATGTAAATCTAGGGAGAAAAAACTTTGAAATTGTTTACGAATTTGATCAAGAACGGTTAGAGAAAATAAAGCTGTTACAGTGGAATGAATATCTTAACAGAACATAAGCTGTTTTTTCCAGCATGCATATTTAACTACTCACAAAGTTAAGATTAGAGAAACGAATCAATTAAATTAACCACAATTCAATAATAAATAAATCTATATACATAAAGATATCATGACGGTGCCGGCGGAATCAATCAAATCTGATCGGCTACTGTGATAACAGTAGCCAATCAGAAACGAGATCTCATCAGCGGCACACGCGTTTAAAAGTGAAACAATGGCTTATCTTGACAACTGAAACGATTGCTATGCGTTTCTTTTATTTGAGTTATTTTAACTACTTTTAATCACGCATTTTGACCTCAGGATACGATTCGCTTTATTTCAAGTATATTATTTCCGAGTGAGTCAATTACTTCGTAACTTATATAGAATTTCAACTTGCGGGTGTTAACAGCGACATTCGGAAGCTCACCAAGCCTCTGATACTGTGTAAAATCTCTGCATATTATGTTACAAGATATATATTTTTGATTAAAAAGAGTTGTGTGCAATATAGAACGTTGTTTCCGACAGAGAACGGACACTTACCGTAAAGCTACTTTAAAATAGTTTAGTTTATAATGAGCGAGCAAAACGAGCTCGAACTCGCGAAGCGATCCGAAGACGTGACTGCCTGTTTTGTTGCCATCCCCTGTTAAAGAAATACCGTCAATTTCCGTTGGCGAAATACATTAATGGATGCTGTCAAAAAGAACATTGTTGATCGATTGATGTACTTCATAAAAAGAATTGTAAAACAATAAATTCGTAAAATATTTTTATGAATGCTATAAAAAACGGCTACCAAATTCAGATGGAAAAAAAATACGATGGAGCCTTTTAAATAAACACGAGTTCGAGTAGGATGAAACTAAAGAGTTTGAATCGAACGATTAAGTTCAACTACCCGAAGAAGAGTGGGTTCTCTTTTCCCAAATATTCCTTTCTAAGCACGGTTACAACTCACAAATCCATCTAAACAGTACTCCCATTAAAATTTATTGCCCTTCTTCTCTTCCATTTGTACAACAGCATTTATGTTTTATAGGATAGCAAGAATCTCTTGCAAAAACAACTTCGGAGTTTTGTCCTGATCTACCCTTTCCTTCCCTCTTATCCTTTTTCGCTTGATGCATAAAAAAGGCGAATGGTTTCAAGATCTCCAAGAGGCACAATCCTACTTTTGCACTTTTTTTTTTTTTTTTTTTTACTTCGAATAACGAAATCTCCGGTTGAACTGGGAGACTTGCTGAGTAGGTTCCTTCAGTTTTTATTCCTGCTGTCTTTTAAGGCCTAAAATGCGACTACGAATCCTAGTTTAAAGAAAAGAGATTAGATTCAAAAGAAGTTTGCTTTTTTAGAACATACTCTAACATACAGAGAAGGTGTTTTCTGAAAAAATACTTGGAATTCTCCCTTGCTCGAAATTAAAATTACAAGGATAGTTTTGTGAACATTTATGCTGAATATCATACTTCAATCGAAAAATATTTTCAAAGGAAGGAAAGAGCTGATGAAGCAAATCAATTACTTTCTCTCTCTCTCTCTCTCTCTTATATATATATATATATATATAAAAACTAGTAAGTCCAGCGGTCATCCGAAATGACCGGCGTTCTAGATATTATAAATATACAATTATCCCAGTAACCGGAAATGCACATCAAATCAAAGATATATTTATCAGGTAGAACAGTGAAGTTTAATGAATAAGTAATAAACATACAATAATTTCGGAAAAAAATATTCTTACCGAAAAAAAAAAAAACATCTAAGTTATAATAATCTGTAAAATAAAAATATTATTTACTATATAATCAAATTGTTTGTGAAAAATATTTATTTATATCCAACATGATCATCGTCAAAACAATAGTTAACGAAACTGGAAAAAAAAAAAAAAAAAGTAGGAAAGAAACCTTAATTCTTAATGTATTAAAATGTAATGTATTCTAAATATATCGTTAAAAAAAATAAAGAAAAGTCAAAAATAATGAAGTAATTGAATAAAGATTGAAAAAAGAAAATTTTGAAATTAGGGTTTTAAGTTGGTGAAAATGTGTGTCTGTCGGTCTGTCTGTTTGCCCCTCTTCCAATAACTTTCGACGGAATTGTCCGATTTGGAAGATTTTTTAAAATTATTATTACTGCTTTTGAAACATCTCGGGGAGGACATCTCATTTCCGTATTTTGCTTTTGATTTGGACAATTTTTCCTCCAATTTTGAGCAGTAAAAAAAAATCTTAGCATTGGTGCCTATGGGGATAAATGAAGCAAATTATGTACACTCTAGGCAAAAGATCAAAGTTACTATGAAGAAGCTTATTGGAAGAAGCTCTCAGAGTATTTTTTTTTCGTTATCTGAACAATTTTTGTTCATTTTTGAACAGTTAAGAAGAAAGAATTGGATTCGTGAAAATTGTCTATTTTCGAATTTTTGGATTCATTTATTTAGGATCATGACAATCAACCTTTCAGTATAAGCGCAACTTACTGACCTATGCACCCCCCCCCCCCTCCCGCATTAAACCCAATTCTAAGCAATGTTTTTAGAGACAAACATAGGATCGAACATATTTTTTTTCCCATGTGAAACAAAATGGCGAACGGACTACCAGTCCAGGATAAGATTTCTCCCCTTTAAGGATTACAGATTTTAGAGTTTTTGCAAACATCTTTTCACAAAACGGACATAAAAGAGAATTTGATCAAATAATATCGTACTATTTTCACATCCCAAATTTTAAAAAGATATTCATTAAAATAAAGAGCTAAAATTGCTCTTACTATATCAATATCCCTTTACACATAACTAAAAGAAAACAAAAGTATAGTTTTTTTTTTGAAATCGAGAGCAAACTAAGGAAGTAAAAGACTTTTAAATATTTACAAAACGACTCTATTGCAAATAAATATCGAAATGAGTTTCGGGAGTTTCATTTCCGAGAAGAATTCCAAAAATTATTCATCGATTAGTGACAAGCGAGCAGAACAAACGATTGTACAAAATATGAGAAAAGTTAAAAAGCGACGAGGTGTTTTATTCGACAATTCATTAATTTCCTTCCTATATTAAATGCAAAAGAGGGACGGTTGGGGAAAATAAATTGTACGGTAAAATATCTTATCAAAAACATTTTTTAAGACCGGAAGGGGGCAAAAAATTGCAAATCGTTTGCTAAATGTTTGCTTAAGAACTCTGCAAAACAACCGGTTTTCCAGCACACAGTGAAAGTAATGCAAAGTTGTAAGGTAATTTCGACAGCTTTGTGATCATGTAAATAATTATTGTATTGCTTCGCTTATGTATTATCCTCAATGGAACAAAAATATTATTTGTATAAATTTAGAAGTTTTACAAAAATCTTTATTCTAAACACAAGATGCATGCCCAAGATGTTTCCAGATATCTGTACAGGGTCAATCCATGTTAAATCATCCAGGCCATGTTGCTCGATGATTTTGATTTTTTTTTTAAATTTTGGCAGTCAATTTATTGTTATCTTGAGACCCCAAAACAAGTGTTAAAAAGTTTTTTAATTCTTGAAATTTTTTATTACAGCCGTTTCCAAGTCACATCTTTAGTGGTTTTTCATGAAAATACTGCTTTACATAAATCCTTGTAACTTTTTTATTTCTGAATATTTCAAAACGATTTAAAAACCATTATATTCTGTAAGAAATGAGAAAAATTTTGCTTTCGGTTTCTTTTTTGACATATTTTTTTTAAATACGGAAATGGAGTTTGAAAATACCATTTTCAAAACGAAAACTTGCATTTTTCAGGTTAAAATTTTTAATGGAAGAAACTAAGACTCGCCTTTACATTTTTTGCCCTGACTAGATACCTTTTGGTACTTTCATCAGAAGCAGTATGGAATATTTGGAGGGTTTCTTTATTTTATATAATTAGCCAAACTTGGCATTTCGGTGTAGGAATGCCAACTTTGAGACTCAATATCTAAAAAGGGACTGAATGAAATTTTAGGGGAATAATATTTTTATAAGATATAAATATGTAGTTAAGTTTTTATAAGTGATATCGAAGTTGTTTTAGAAATACAGCACCTCGAAGTCAGGCAAAAAATCACGTGTCTTTCCGCCTTTTTTCACATCTAAATGTCATCATACTGCCTTCTTTATTTTACTCAATGCTTCAAAACGTTTATAAGATCTTCCAAGGCTTATAAATTTATTTACAGCGACACATAAGCAACAAAATCAACGATCAATGTTAAATTTCAAAATCCATGTTTGTTTTGTTGTAGTGAGCCAACACATAAGCACATATCATGTCTTAACTAGTATTCTTTTATTGCTAAACTTGCTAAATGATTTGACGAAGAACACTTAGTCATGTAGTCTAATTTTTATATTTTTAGAATATTCAAATTTTGTGTCTGAGACTCAACTTTAACTAATGCAGAGTTAACGTAAAAACTTTGCTTTCTTTCTATTTTGTTTACTTGCGATGAAGTGAACTAATATATCGTGTTTTAATTTAATTACTGCAACAGGTAATTTATCTTTTTATTAAAAGCACTAAGTCACTCTTTGTCAAACGAAGAAAAAAAAAAACGAGTATTTTAAAGAGAATCCAATGGTAATTTATGTATTACTATTTTTTCCCTTTTTTAAAATTTTGTTTTGCTTGTATTTAAACAAGGTAGAGGGGAAAAAATGTTTTCACGTTAAACTGCTGTAGTTAAAGTTGCAGTTTCAACGCAAAATTTGAATAATCGAAAAATATAAACATTAGACTACGTGACTAATTGTTCTTCGTCAAATCATTTAGTAAGTTTAGCAATAAAAGAATACTAGTTAAGACATGATATGCTTATGTGCTGGCTCGCTACATCAAAACAAACATGGATGTTAAAATTGAACATTGATCGTTGATTTTGTTGCTTATGTGTTGCTGTAAGTAAATTTATAAACCTTGGAAAACCTTATAAGCCTTTTGAAGCATTGAATAAAATAAACAAGGCAGTATGATGACATTTAGATGTGAAAAAAGGCGGAAAGACACGTGATTTTTTTGTCTGATTTCGAGGTGCTGTATTTCTAAAAAAACTTCGATATCACTTATAAAAACTTTACTACATATTTATATCTATAAAAATATCATTCCCCTAAAATTTCATAAAATTTCATTCAGTCCCTTTTTAGATATTGAGTCTCAAAGTTGGCTACACCGAAATGCCAAGTTTGGCTAATTATATAAGATAAAGGAAACCCTCTTAATGTTCCATACTGCTTCTGATGAAACTACCAAAAGGTATCTATTCAGGGCAAAAAATGTAAAGGCGAGTCTTAGTTTCTTCCATTAAAAATTTTAACCTGAAAAACGCAAGTTTTCGTTTTGAAAATGGTATTTTCAAACTCCATTTCCGTATTTTTAAAAAAATATATTAAAAAAGAAACCGAAAGCAAAATTTTTCTCATTTCTTACAGAATATAATGGTTTTTAAATCATTTTGAAATATTCAGAAATAAAAATGTTACAAAGATTTATGTAAAGCAGTATTTTCGTGAAAAATCACTAAAGATGTGACTTGGAAACGGCTGTAATAAAAATTTTCAAGAATTAAAAAACTTTTTAACCCTTGTTTTGGGGTCTCAAGATAACAATAAATTGACTGCCAAAATATAAACACAATCAAAAACATCGAGCAACATTTTTCGCTTTTTCTGGATGATTTCACATGGATTGACCCTAATACATTCATTTCATTTCATTTTAGGATTTTCCTCCATGAAAAGCCGGAATGCTATACGGCTTGAAAGGCTAGACCACACAATAGCAATACAATTGTAAAAAGAGCAACCAAACAAAGACAGGGGATGATTATGACGCTATTGATATGATTACATTGGGCCAAAGATGGTGAAAAGGACACAGCTCAGAAAAATCCGCCCCCGTTTTTATAAGCAGGTTTACCTGCAAAACACTCACTCAATTCTAAATTTTAATAGTAATGCTTTGAAAACATTTTGTCCGTGTGCATTATTAGGGTGTGCGGAAAGAAAACCTTTTTTCTCTTTTGGATGATGGGTTGTGAGGAAAAGGTCCTCCTACAAACTTCAATTTTTTTTAATGTGCACTAAGTGCACATACAAAATACGAAATGTTGATCCATTTAGAGCATCTCTGTTGAGGGTACGCTTTTGTTATTCTCGTCGAAACTACGCCCTTGCTCGAAAAATAATATCAAGTGCTTTTAAAAACCATGGAAAAGTAAAACGGGACTTTTAGAAACTCGGGAAAAAAGAAAAGCGCTTATGAAACCAGTCAATTGAATCTAATTCTTCCAAAACGATGGATATTTGAACAAATGACATTTTCGTCCAAATTTCTAGATACATCGACTATAACCCTGTCGAACCATGCGCTGCATGAGTATTAAAGGGCTTGAAATGGAGGCTGAATTCCTGCATCATTACTACTCCATTCAGTCGGGAGATTACACATCTTCGGAGAACTAGATTTGATGCATTAAGAAATATATTGCAGATAGATTGATTTTGTTTCGTTAATTGAGCAACTTGGCGAAGTTGAAGGACGGGTGAGTCCGTTAAGTCCGGCCACCTCCCTGATAGATCGTCGGGATTAGCGCTTCATCCGCCTCTTCCGTTTAGAAAATGGCCTTCCAGGGGTGACGTCACCAGGGACCACTGGTGCGCGATATTGGTCATCCAGGCAGACGGGGAACATTCGCTGTTGCACTCAAGAAGCTTTTTCTCCCCCTGATTTTCGCGAGATGAGGGAATCAGTGCAGGGCACGTGTCAGGGGGAGCACAGCATTTGCTAACACAGAGTGGAAGACACGTGCATTTACATTTTGCGAACGCAGTTGAATTTAAAATAGACTCCCAGTGGGCGATATGGAAATTAGATGCATTGACTTGCGAATCTGAGACGTCTGTCAACAAAAGGGGGAACGAGAGTTGAACAGAGAAATTAATTGGCAAAGTATCTTACAGAAACAAAACATTGAGAATGGTGAAAAATCACTATATTGACTGTACAACAATAATGTATTCATGTACCAGAAATATAACTATAGTGAAAAATAACTATTATTATAATTAATCGCTACAAATCAATGAGCAAATAATCGTCTTTCGACTATTCAGCAATCGGCCAAGTTGCTTATTAATGTAACTCTAAACTCAGCATTTAATAACTGATCAGAAAACGAAAATTGTGGCGTTATTTCTTGTTAAATTAATTTAAAGAAAGATGTATCTAGTAATCGTAGTCACAATTTTAATTCTTATATGCAGCATTTACAAAATTATTTTAAGTGAGCAATTCTGTTAATGAAACAATAGAGGTCTAAAGTGTCAAAGTAAGTTGAAACCCATACCGCCGCAAAGAAAAAGAAAACACAAACTTTTCAGTTCGATTTGCAACAAAGGAAAGAACAACGAATGGAGAAAGCAATTTCAATACATACGAACCTTTTATGCTGCTTTTATTCTGCTAATTAAAAATGAGAATAAAATAAAAAATAATGATTTAAATAAAACTAATTGTAAATAATAATAATCAAAATAAAATGGAATAGATCTACAAACGCTTAGTAGTTTTTTGTTTTTTTTTTTTTTTTCTTTCAAAAGGACGTGATATTTGATAGGCTACAATAGGACAGCATTCATGAAATTCCTAAAATTACTGGTTATGCTTTAATAGAGAAAAACACGTTCGCACAAATAGCTTTTATAAATTAAAACAATGGCCTGCTGAATACATTCACCAATAAACCCTGCGTCTGCTTTCATAAAGCAGGCTGGAGCTAATGAAAACTTGATCAAATTCCTAAACAATGCACGTATCTACATTTATAAGAGGCAAAGCATTATTTCCCACTTTAATGAATATAGATAGCGAGCGAAACAAGCGTAGTAAACACTAGTCACACTTTAGGTGAGGTGGGCGAGAGATTCCGACTAAATTGCCTAGGCATACTCTCCACTGATGTTTATTGCATCAGTCGAGCCTCGGGAAGATTCGCTAGTGATTATACTGGCACGAAGACTTAAAAGGGTTCTGGACTTTCACTCAGAGGACAAGTGCCGACGAATGGCAATTTACATAATGGGGCTATCGATAAAAGATCGGAACTAGGTGAATCCCACTGAGGACGCAATGCATTTCCAACTTGGCCCAATATGGCTGCAAGATTTGCAAGTAAGATATTTTCCGTTAAGCGTCGCATATAGCTGTCTGGATAATATATGGTTTTATCCAGTGTTAATGGAAAATAGTACCAAGGGAGACTGATTAGATAAGAGTGAAAACCGATCTGTTACATCGGACATTTTGTGTCCTAACATCTTACGGGAAGTTATTTTCATAATGCAACACTTGCACATGGTGTCTAGAAATTTTCAGAGTGAAATTTCGTTACTTTTTCGTGACCGTTCGGTGATACATCGGATATTGATTCTGCCCGATATCGGATAACCGGTGCCCCCTATGTGACGTTAGGTACTGGATATCCGGTTCTGATGTTTGAAACTCGTAAATCTACGCATATTTTTAAACATCTCACAGCTTCCAAACACGTAATAAGTTTGTAATTCACATATATTTTCAAAACATGCTAATTAATTAAATTTTATAAATACAATTTGACATGACGGATATTTCTTGCAGCCGCTGGATCGGATTCTGGATATTCAAAAACCTGTTGGGTACTGGATATCTGCCTTTTGGAAGGGACCAGTCCTGTTGGACGGAAAATTTTCATGAGATATTCGCAATTTTCATGGCTTTTTCGTTATTTTCGTGACGGATTTCGAAATTCGTTACTTTTTCAGGACTTTCGTGACCTGCAGACACCCTGTTGTATAAATTATGTATTAGGTTATCTGAAAAAGAAACAAGTCGGAGCTAGTGCGATGAAAACAGTAAACTTAGAATGATCCAGCAATGTTGCGGAAGGCTGTATTAAGCGAGTAATCTTGCAAGCAACGATTTCCCAAGCACTTGAAGGACAGAAGACTGAGGTTTTAAATAACGACCCAACGAATTGAAGCATCTTGAATACGTCAAGCTTCTGAATGAAATATTTAATCCAAAAACACATCTTCCATGTCAGGGAAAAGTCGTTAGTCCAATGAATACTATAAATTAAAATATATATACAGTAAAACCTCGGTAGTTCGTTTTTCACGGGACTCGACAAAAAAAAAAAAAAAAAAAAAAAAAAGCGGGAGAAACGAAGTAAACGGGATGAGTATTTTTTCTGAAAAATTATTAAACATTTTTTATCATAGAAGAGCTTCATCGCTGATACGTGACGAAAAATTTGTGACGTTCTGATACAGCATGATAAACAGCTCTGTATAACGTCAATAAGCCTCAACTTAGGGACATTTTTAGAGATACATAGGCTGTAAAAACGGAACGACTTAACTGTAGAAACAATTAATATCGTATGAACAAAAAAGGAATTAAGTATTGTTCAGTATGAGTAGTGAAAAAAAAATTGTAAGTCATAAAAATTAAGCATTGTAATTGTGCTTTGATAAATTTAGTACAAATAAATAACAGCCTTACCGGTAATTTATTTGAAGAAATCTGTAATACACGATTGCTTTGAATTTTTTTAAGCAAATTTTCCTGCGATTCGTTACATAAAAAGTATTTCTTTACTGTTTCTAATCCATTTAACGCTTCTTGAAAGGATGGCACCGATACTTCATCTTCATTCTTGCCTGATTCATCCTCATCGTCATCACTATCTTCACTTTCGTCATCCTATAAGTTGTTGGAGATGTCTGGTATTGTTTCCGGTTCTGTCGTAAGCACATTCACATCACAATCAACATATTCAGGAAATTTGATATTCAGTGTAGCAATTTCGTCTACCATATTATCTATAGGCTTAGTTGCAGATTGTTCGACTTGAAATCCTGCTTTACGAAAAGCATTTTTTAAGCACACATTGGTGACACTATTCCAAGAGGAAAGAATGATTTCCATAGCTTCAAGAACATTGATTTTATAATTCGATGCATCCTCAAACTTATCCCTTCCAAGCATATTTAGCGCCTTCCGTACGAGCCGAGTTCTGTAGGCAAACTTGAAAGAATGCGTCACGCCGAGGTCCAGCGGTTGCAGCATGCTTGTGCATTGTGGAGGGAAAAACTCAATACGAATATTCTTTAAGTTTGGCTTTGTAGAAGTATGGGCGCTGCACTGATCCAGAAACAGAATAATTTTTCTTCTTTGACGTCTCATGACTTTGTCAAGGTCATAAAGATAGTTTTCGAAAAACTACCAGTCATCCAGGATTTTCTGCTATGCGCATATTTAGTGGGAAAGCTTTTTATGTTCTAAAAGCAACGAGGCTTTTTTGATCTACCAATTACGAAAGGCTCTAACTTCTCACTACCGTCTGCGTTAGCGCATAAAAGAACAGTCAATCGACATTTTGAGAGCTTTCCGCCATGGCATTTTTCCCCTTTCACTACATATCCGCTGCTTGGCATAAGGTTGTAGAATAACCCCGTCTCATCAGCATTAAAAATGTCCTTCAAAGAATATTCTTTGATGATTTCGGGAAGTTTCCTCGTCATCCATTCTTCGACAGTATCAAGATTCACTGCATCAGAGTCTCCATGGAAAAATCGGTAAACTAGGTGGTTCCTCTTTTTGAACCTATCAATCCAACCGTTAGATGCTGAAAATTCAATGCTCATTTTTTTGGCGATTTCCTTTGCCTTTTCTTTCAACAGCGAAATTTGGCTGTTCTCGTATTGTTATACCATTGAAAGAGCATATTTTCTATGTCTTGATAAGGCTATGTCTTCAAAGTTTTTCGTTTTTTGCAAGATTTTCCAAGATTGTCACATGATTTTTCAATTGAGTCTCTATTTTTTAAGATGTACTGAAGCGTAGTCACCGGAATTTGAAATTTCTTTGATAATTCTATTTTGCTTCCATGAAAACTATCAAATTCCTTTAAAATCGTCAATTTTTCGCTGAGAGTCAAAAATTTTCGTTTTGTACCGCTGGTTGAAGCCATCGCACCGCAAATTTGAAAACTCAATTCAGTGATAAGCCAAGCTAGCAGGGAGAAGTAATGGTCACGTGACACCAGCAGGGATACCCACTTGTTTTTCCAGTGCAAAACCGGAATAAACCAGAATAAACCCACCGCTCAGCAGCAATGCTTAACCCCTTTTCTCCTTTGGCCCTGAATTTAATTCTATTCAATGCTTGAATTCAACCGGTAATAGAGGGAAAGTAATCTGTTTTCTCAAGTTTTCTTATTTCTTTCTCCTTATTCTGGAAGGTTTTAAGATAACAAAATGCACTGAAATGCGAAATATGCGGGAAATACGAAGTAAGCGGGGACGAACGACCGAGGTTTGACTGTATATATATACAAGTGCCAAATTAAAAAAAAAAAATGCTGATTAATAGAAAATTTTATTAAAATTTTTTAAGTCCAAAACTCGAAAATATTAATGCAGACAAATTTACTTATAATTAATCAAAGTGAGAACTCAGAATGGTAATTAATGCAGAAACATCCAATATGAAACAGACATGTTGGCATCTTGCACAATTAATATAAGTGCAAATGAACAAAAATTTTTTTCAACAAGGTTTTCGAAAGGTAAAATTTATTCACTTAATTTCTATGTTAGTTTCTTACTTGGTTGCATATATACTTAAAAAATAAATGAAGCAGGCCCGTCATTTAGAGGAGCCAGGACGGGGAATTGCCCCACCTGCTTTGAGAATAGGATGTGTTTTTATGAATGAGCGTGCATTTTGTAGTTTTTTCAACGTAACAATACCATTTGTCTCCTCCCCCCTCCCTGGTAAAAGTCGAAATGGAGGGGCCCAAAATAAAAATTATATTTTTCCATATTAAACTACACATGTATTTTCAAATAATATTCTTCACACACAAGTCCTAGATTTTTACGATTTAGTGTAACCTTCATTCATTTCAATGGATCACTTTTAAACTCGTCACTGGTCTAAAACTGACTGAAGTATCAAATTCCCCGTTACCGGAAGCAAAAGATAACAAGGACAATCCCCGGAACAAGCTAACTAATCGCTGCTAAAGACGGACTTGTTCACAGGATTCCTCTGAATTAGCAGCAACATGCAAATTTAATAACTTAACGACGCAGTTTTATGGCCGATCCCGATTAAAAGTGAGCCCCCACGACCGGTCATAATTGTCAAAACGGCAGAAAGGCTTCGCCTCTTCTAATTAAGGGACCCATCTTGTAAATGGTGGATTCAATGGCTCGGAAAAGTCTCAACTTCCAGAAGTGCTCCGCGTTAAAATGCAAGTGCGGATATCGATGCTGCAATGATTTATAGGTTTGAAACCGAGATCCCGGGCAGCGTTGCATAATTAGCCCGCGGCTGCTGAAGATGGCTAGAAAGTTATTTACCTAATATAATTAGGCGAATTTTACGACGCAGGTATTAAATTCGCGTTGCTGCAAGACACCGGAATTAAGCGCGTTTTGGAAAGAATCAAACTGAAAAGGAATCAGCTTGGTTGATGGATTATTAATTGTAGCTATTTGGGATTCAAATTATTTATTCATAAAGCAGGCCTCAATTATTATCCGGAAGCTGAAATTTAAGATTCTAATAGCGATTAAATTATAAATCATGGTAAGAGTAAGAGCAGTTTATGTGGAAACTTTCGATTAAGTTTTAACTAAAATTTGCAGATGCAACAAAAAAATTATTGTAAAATTAGGTCCGGCAAAATCCATTGCACAGTGATTTTTAACACCTGTAAACAAAGCAAATTCATTATTTCTACAATATTTTTAAAGATATATAACTTAAGAAAATATCGAGTTAATAAATATAACATTCTCAACATATAGCAAGCTTTGCAGTTATTTAGACACACGGCAGTGTGTCAGCCAACTTCAGAAATGGCGACACCGGCCAATGTGTACATTTACCCGAACCATTTCGAGCTACTTTAGTCCCAAAATATTCAAGCTATGTCACCAAACATTAGTTCTTTCCAGTAAACTGGTGTAGTTATTGAGTAAGTAAACGATTCTATATCAGTATAACAGACAATCGATTATCCGTACTCTTATTAACTGAATAGTCCAAATATCCGAAACACGTCTCTCTCTCTTTTTTATTTAGCTTGTGAAATCAGAAATCTTCCTCCGATGGTTAAGAATAATAACAAGGTTATTGAGGCATGGAAAAGAGGGTGAAAGCAAGACAACGTAATACTTGTATGTCTTACAGCTTCGCTGTAGACTCTTCTTTCCTCCCCTAAGCAGTGAATTTTCTTTTTTTTTCCCCTTTCGCAGTGAAGTATTTTATTAAATTTACCGATCCAGTATTAGATTAAAACATACATTTGCTGTATTAAAAAACACCGTTACGCACAAAAATATACATTTTCAACCGTTTTAGTACAACCAGGAACATTCCAGAATTTTTGCTAATCCAAATTGGGGACTAGTCGTACAGTCCTGAGAGGTTCGGATAAAATCGTCTCTCTACTGTATTATACTGTTAGTGATTTTCCTGATCTAGTTTCGCACTTTCAAATCGAAACTTTAACATCCCCCTCAGCTTCTCATTAAACACAACCTTTCGATAAAACATTGCAGAAGCGAACAATTCTAAACAACTGCATCCCTTGCAATTGCAAGGAGGCTCGGAATGAGAGCCGCCCACTTTTACAAGACTTTGCTTTTCTTTCAATGATAGACAATAAGCAAAGGACAGTTCTGAATTCTATTCGCGGCACCTTTCTCTGACGACTAGCAGAAAGCGTCCATTTGCATACCAAACACATTCAGCAATTTGAAATAAAATAATATTGAACAACGTCTTCCATCTCCTCTCAGCTAAAATAGTTATTTCTTTCTCTTGTTTACGCATCATAACAGAAAATATTTAAACAGAGGAGGTCATTCATATGAGACTAACACAACAACTGAAGTTTTTAATTGAAGTAATCAATAAAAGCAACGACTTATGTAAATGTAAAGCAATCAATATTTTGAAACAGTAATTGCTTGGAGTTTTTAATTGTAAAATCAATTTAGCTCGACCAGAAATTAGGCTAACTGTTGCCTTAAGTCTTCATGATTTCGTCAACGTAAATATCAAAGAAAATATGTTTGAAATAGATAAATAGGGTAGGAAACAACGCAAAATATCGATTTAAAATCATCAATAAAAAGAACGAAGTAACGTGAGCCCTAAAAGTAAGGGATCACAATCTATAAATGGAAATTTCATCGATCCTTCGTCATAAAAAGTAATGCAAAACTTAATGAATTAGGCAAAGTACAACGGTAAACAGTTTCGGTTGCACCACAACAAAAATATAAAACTGAAAACATGGAAGGAAAAAAAAAAAAGCAGCTTCAACTTTCAATTAAAATATTCAAAAAAAAAAAAGATATTACAAAGAATTGTTGCAATTTAGACAAATACGAACAAGGATTTTTAACTTTGTTGACAACCGTAAGAGAACTCGATTTTCAAATGCTGAATTCTTCAATTTTTCGAGGAGCTACCAGGCTACCACACATAATTTCAACTCAATTTTTGAAAAATTAACAATGAAATATATTATCACACAACTGATATAAAATAATAGAGTATTAGCACTAACAGACTATATAGTCGAAATTCACAATGGAATCAAGAAAGTTAGTTTCAAAAAATAAATTATCACCATATTCAGATTTTTGACTCGACCAGGAAAATCCCCCATTTGTTACATTTATTTTCAATACTACTACTGCAAAAAAAATTCGGTTTCGATAAGGCAAAAACTAATAAGCGAAATAAATGAATATGCACTAACATTTGACGTAAACTTGGGAATACAGTAAAATAGTACTAAATTAAAATGATCAATGAAAAGTAATTCCCCGAAAGAAAAGATCATAATCTTCAGAGCAGCCTTCTGTATTCTTCGAGATGAATAAAAATCACATCCAAAATAATCATTTGCCAAGCTTTATACCATACATATTGTCAATCCCCTCACCGTCAAAAAACAACAAGCAGTACTGGCACAAAAGCCTATAGGCAACTGACGCTGGTAACGCTAGGAAGACTACTGCGAAATACAGATGAAGGGATACGCAGAAAAGCGATCAAAGTTCATTTGTTACCAAACTGCTACAGTGCATAAAGGTAGCTTATTATTGACAGAACATATATGCGATACCATTTAGGCAAGAAATAAGCCGACGACCCACCCATTGATGACGTTTCTGACGGACAAAAATGATCAAAACCCAAAAGTTGAAACTCTAAAAACGTAATTCGGAAAATTTAGAGATTTGTGACTATAATCGTTTTTCCTCGCGGCCCTTCAGATATAAAATGATCAATGCAACACAACGAAGCAAATGCCTAAGCTGAAGGATCACGATTTTCAAACGGTGTTTCCGATTTCCTAGAGTGGAAAATCAATTTACCCAGCTCATCAATCAGGCAAAGTGCTACCGTAAATGTTTTCGGTTCCATCATCTCAAGAAACTCCAATAAGCAGAGGTTTGAGACGCTTGAAGAACACTCATCCCCCACGACGAAGTTGCCTCAGCGATTTAAGAAAGCCGCTCGCCAACAAAACGAGTTTGAAGAGATACGCCAGCAGGTCAAGGATTAACTCCGAGCGAGGGAGGTAGGCCGGCATGCAAATGACTCCGGATTTTTAGAAGCAATTCACTTCGGTCAGGTGCGGAGGGTCCGGGCAAGCATGAGGGAGCATCATTGGGAGCATCCAAGGAAATTGATTCCGGGAGCGTGAAAAGAGGGAGGATGCTTTGGTGGATGTGCTGGAGCGGCAAGATTTCGAACACGGAGAGCCAAGGGGAATTAAAGTCCCAAAAGGAAGTGGAGGGGAAACACTGGAAGGCTACTTGAAGGTTGAAGGCCCCCATACTCATTAACTGTTCTATTCTAGAGACGGCTGCTCGAAACTGTTGCACGCGGTGTGCATTTTACGTGAGAACATGGGCTATTAATTATGATAGACTTGCCAAAGATAACAACTTCAGAAGCTACTTCAGAAGGAGGACGTAATATATACGAGTGTGCTGGAAGTAAGTAGATAAAAATTTTAAAGCCGCTGCTAACATCTTCCATATTTCCCCTGCGTAGATCAATTTACTTTCTCAGCTTGCTTGAAAGAAAAAAAATACTTACCCAATAAATATTATTAAATATGTTTCGTATGCTAACAAAAGTTTTAATTTCCGTTTGAGCCAGTTCGATATACTTTCATTAAGTTGGCAACTCATATTCATTTACTTGAGCAGAGTTCATTTTATTTAACACTAACAACTGAATCTGAATTGAAATATAAAAACTAGGTTCTCTTCGTTGTACACTATGGGCAAAAACAATACAATACATAGAAGCCATATGTACTGCTTCAATGTTTCATATTGTTGGCCTTCAAGAAAAGGCAGATTTGACGCATTAACTGCATTCAAAAAGAATTTCCAAATAGCTATTTCAGCTTTTATTTCAATGACTACCACAATTCGAAGTAACATCAGCATAAGAGTTAGCTGTCAAATACGATATTTATCACGATTTTTACATCGATTTAAAACTTTAAATTGATACAACTCAAAACTATTAGGTATACAGCTTTGCTTCCGCCGCTTTCCTATAGATGGCTTTAGCTCTTTAGCGGCAAGTTGTGGTGGAAATAAACAGATCACAGACGACATGCAATAAGGTTGGGCATCTGTCAACCTTAAATAGAATTTTGAAATTAAATAACTTTTTCTTGAACGAAGAAGATATAAACAGATCTTAAATAACATAAATGAAAAATATCCTTGCATAGTGCTGCAGCAAAAATATTTTGTTTAATTTTGACTCAAAGTTAGCCGAAAACAGCCAATGTGACCCCAACTGAGGGTTCCAAGATGCACCATGAGGAAGTAGCCCGATGAAAAGAAACTTAATAGGGTAATTTTTCTGAAACTGTTTCGCCTAATAAGCAATTTAATGATCTTTAAACCAATTTTGTACACTAGATATACATAAATCTAAATATTGGTCGAGCTTTCTGAAAAATATATTAAAAGTTTGTCAGAAATATTTTATTAGAATTTTCGAATCGGTCGTTTTTGGAATAGATTGTTCCATTTGAAACGTGTTCTTCAGATGAAGTTATGTCTCATATTATACAGTCCACTTACACTAGAGAAAAAATATTTGCTTATTATTTATTATTATTATCAAATAAAATTTGTTAGGGAAGTTTGTTTCTAAGTTAGGGACTGAACAGTAACACTGAAATATCTGGAGAGAAAGAAATCTCAAATTCGCGCGGAGACTGCAAAGTTAAAAAAAGCTTCTGAGTTGAGTGTTTGATTGCAATAAGCAATGTTATGTTTCTAGGAGTTCCAAACCCCTTCCAGCTAGTAGCGTACATACTGTAAAACGGCAGCTACATACAAAACTATAAAACGATATCTTAAATTAAGGCAACTATCGCATAATAATATCATTTTCCCCTATTATTCGAATAAATTCTTTATCTTGACACCTGAACTTTCACATCAGACAAGTAAATATTCGATTTCTTAAATTGTTTTGTCAGATTTAAGAATATTGCTAATTAACAATGGAAGTACGCTAATGTGGTAACGTTGCTAAAAACGAAAATATTTAAAAAAACCTAAATATTTGTTTTCAAATGCAACGAAAATAAATATTTTCCCAAGATCAAATTGCACCGAATACATCAAGTACCCCTGAACGGTAAGTCCTGGTAAGCCCCAGACAGTGGCTAGCCTCAGAGTCTCTTTTATCAATCGGCGACTTCTGTCTAATTTTTGAATGACGAGACGATTATGTGCTGCTGCGACAGGAAGAACAATAAGAGGAGTTTTATCAAAACCTTGATAGTACTCGTCGTTCCCCAACTAACTAACAATCCTTCCTCCACCGTGAATGGACACGAATTCAATTACTTCCTTACCTGTCCGGGCTATTCTCTGTAGAGTCATCGATCCCGCTCTCTTCTAGAATCATTAAGTTAAAGAATTTCCCATTCAGCGGCAGAGGAATCTGGCGCGCGGCCCTAAAAGATTCTAAAGACGCAATTACCTCTCCGCGGTGATGATGGAACAATGATGGTCCTCCGAGGTTTGGTATTAATAACGTCGATTCATTGGAAAAGATCTTCCAATAGCTTTTCTCTTCCGATTCGCCGTCGTGGAGTTTTCCGGTCGGTTGACCCCCCTTTTCCGTTCTGACTGGCATTGATCCCCCCACCTCCCTTCTTCTGTCTGCCCTTCGATTTCTGGAGGATGTAGTTCGAACCCTTGTTATGGGCAAAGTTCGGAAAAGCTGGAGTATCGACCGGGCCGACGGCAAGATACCTGTGAGGCGTGGGTTGCTATTTCGGGGAAAGCGGTGGGGAGATTTCCGATGAAAGACAGCGATACTCGGAGGAAGAAGGCTAGCCAAACAAATAAAATCGGTGTTGAGAAGCTAACTCTCAATTTCAGAGTCAGAACGATCCCGCTGAATAATGACTCTGAAAGTGCTGTTGATTGATAGACACCACATTATCAAAGCCGCTACAAAAGAAATGCCTATCGGAGAGACTTTCCAAATTTGTTCTTTCCCCAAGAAAAATGACTCGATACTGAAAAAAAAAAATTATGTAAAACTACAGAAGGGAAACTGAGTGTTTCTTTTAATTTACGAAGGACTTGTTTGAAATCAAATAATCAAGTTTCTTGATAACAGTTTCTCAATAAAATTCTTGTTTATCCGCACTCTGCAAAACTACAGAGAAAGATTTGTTACGTTACTTAAAACTGAAAACTTGAGATCTGTGATTATCAGTTTAAAAAGTTGTAAACAAATGTATAAATCAACGCTTGAGAACTGTGACTACCAGTTTAAAAATTGTCAAACATTTATTATATATTGTTATCGTATAATTTAACTTCAACTCTAGCGAGCAGTCTGCAAGCCCTCGGCGGCCAGCCTTCGCGATTCTCGAGGCATCATTTGCCAAGCGGTCTAAGGTACAGGAATCAGAACAGCATGGGCTCAACTGAACTTGCCTTCGACTTTAGGTACCAGGAATAGGCGTACTCATAGATGGCGCCACTACGGGGCACATTATTTGTTGCAATCAATGTAAAGAACGTTCTCTCTTTTTATTCTCTGTGATTTTCCTTGAATTTGTAGCGTTTTGTTTTTAGTTTCTGTAATTTTACATCAGACTCCGGACAAATGATTTTCAGGAGATTTTCTACAGTGTAGTTACTAATTTGGATTTGCTTAAAACAAACTTTATCGGAAAGAACTTATGACGTAGAACATGTACAGATACGAAGTTCATCCATCAATTTTTAAGGGTATTTTTGAATGAATTAATGAATAAATAAATACATAACCGAAGGCATGAGTGACTGAATGAAAAATTGAATGAATATGTATTATCCGTTGAAAAAGTTATATTTGAAGAAATTAAGAACTAAAACTAAATGAGGAAGAGACAGGGAGAGAGATAGCTGGATTATTAATTTCATATTGGTGTATGCGGGAAAAAAGGCTCACTGTTAAAAATTTCCGTAAGAAAATAGTAAAATAACCATTAAAAAGATGGTACTCAAACCGCTGATTGTGAAAAAAATCGTTTATTCTTTGTTTATCCTAAAGAACGTTTAACTAACCGTAATTTTCAAGCGCTCAATAAGAATCGGGCGAATCTTGGATGCGAAACCTTACCGGTCGTACGTTGTTGTTAAAATATGAATAAAGATTTATCAGTTCAAATATGCATGTGTATATTAAAAAAGAAGTTCCGTCCAGAACTATACGAGCCTACTTTCCCCTATACACCAGCTTCAAATTTATAATCTAGCTCTCTCTCTCTCTTTCTCGTTTAGCTTTAGTTCTTAATTGCTTCAAATATACCTTTTTCAACGGTTAATACATATTCATTCAACCGTTCATTTATTCAGTCATTCATGTATTTATTCATTCATTCTTTTGCTTATTCATTTAATCATTCATTAATTCAAAAATATCCTGAAAATCCCGATCAAAATATTTCATAGGAAATTAGGCTCGTTAGTTCTGGATGAACTTTCTATCTGTTCATGTTCTATGTCATAAGAGCTTTCCGATAAAGTTTGTTCCAAGCAAATCGGTCCGCTAGATCGGGATTTATATAGGATTGAAATTTCCCTGTAGGCGCTATGTTAATTTTTTTGAACTGTTCAAAAATGAACAAAAATTGTTCAAATCAATATTTCACGCCAAGAACTTCTTTCAGTGAGCTTGTTCATGGGAACTTGGATCTTGTACCCAGAGTTTACATAATTTGCTTCATTTTCACCCATAGGCGCTAATGTTAAAATTTTTTGAACTGTTCAAAATTGAACAAAAAATTTTTCGAATCAATAAGTAAAATATGGAAATGAGATGTTCTCGCCGAGATCTTTCGAATGCAAAAAGAATTTCTCGAATCGGACAATTCGTTCAAAAGTTATTAAGGGGGGACAGACCGACAGACACACTTTTTCCCCATCTCAAAACCCTACTTTCAAAATTTTTTTTTTTCAATCTTTATTCAAATTACTTAACTTATTTTTGACTTTTTTTTATTTCTAACGATATTTTCACGATGCATTAAGCCTTCTTTCATGCTTTATTATTATTTTTCTTTTACTTTTACGGAAAAGTAGGCTAAAAAGAAGAAAAAAAAAGTGGCTTAAGCAGTGGTTACTAAATAGAAACACATACACACGTAAATCAAAAATTGGAGGCATCGGATTCCCGAACTGTTTGCGAATGAGCGAACCCATAATTTGAGTTGCTGAAGCTTGTTTGTAGTTTAATTTTTGCAGCAAATAAAATGATTTCGTCAATATACAGTAAATTTAGACCAAAAAGGACTTTGGATCCAATCAAAAACTGAAATCTCCTTTTTAAGGCAGTTTGCCTGTTGGAAAAGAAGATTTATTGATAAATAAACGGCCGCTTTACGTGGTGTAGATGGCCGAATGAATAGAGCGCAAGGTTGGTGTACCATACACCGCTGCATACAACCGGGTTCGATTCCCGATCGCTTCGTTTACGGTATATGCGCCTCGAAATGGTTCCAAAACTGTAAAAATTTTGTTTTTAAACCATTTTTAAATGGTTATAAAATTGTAAACTTTTGTAGTTACGGCTTTTTAACCAAGCTGATTGAAAATGGTTTAGGTCCCGTGAAGATAGAAAAATGTTCCAAACCGTAAATTTAACGGTGAATTAGATGGACAGACTGCTGCCGGTTATTTAACCGTAATTTCATGATGAAATTTCTAACAGTGCTCGTATAGTTCTAGACGGAACTTCTTGTTCAATACTGAGTTCATTTTCGACTTACTTTTGTCGAAATTTGTACAAGATATTAAGATTATTTGCTTTTATTTATTTAATCAATTTTCACGGGAAAGTGGTCTTTAAGAAAGGAACTCAAATTCGGCCCCTGTTCATACCAAAACCTCAAAAAACTTCGACAGTAAATCGAAAGAAAAATCAATTTACCCACGAAACGAGAAGACAGTACAGTTTAAATATAATAACACCACACATCAATAACATTCATAATCGTGGCTATTCCATCCAACACTTCACACGGAAGGTTATCCAGACACTTTCAATTACAGCCTTCATTGCAAAACACACGAAAAAAAATCGATACTCTCCTCCCCCTCCCTAGCTACTTAGAAAAAAGTCGAGCGAACTGTGATTTGGCTTTAATCTACCTGTGCGGTCAGGGATGAGTGGAGAGGGGGGAAAATCCACACGCACACACTCCCTATACAGCAAAACTACAATCTCTTCGGAGGGGAGAAAAAGAGGAAAAAGCTATGGTCTATAATCAATCTAAGAGCGTAATTCATTTTTCTATCTATTCCATCCATCATAACGCAGTGCTTCCACCGAAACTTCTCTAGCACTGCCTAGCAATTCCTTTGTCCGGGTGGGGTATCAGCTGGTTTTCTTTTACGTACAGGAACCGGTCCCGGTGCAGTTACAGTCGTGATAAACGAAAAAGCATTTCTGAGAGCGTCGCCGAAGACTTATCGCAAACGTCAAATGAAGAACTTGTATTGGGAAAAGTTTCTGAAATTCTTCCACCATTTTTCGGACGATAAAAGTTAATGCACGTATTCTTAACATGTTCTTTGGAAAAATGTACAGCCCAGATTTTTTTTCCTCCCTCTTTTCTCAAACACATTCATCTTGCTTCTTTTGCTTCGTCACGAGCGAAATTGATTTGAATTTAATGACAGACATTATGCCGCGACACAAAAGCTCAGAAGTTGTAGTCCTTATCGTGGATATATTAAAATGATACACATCATCATTGTGTTCCAGGCAAAGGAAAAATGATGTAGATCGATGCCACAAATTACTACGTTTACGTTGAAGGCAATGTAAAAAATGTGTATTATTTTACGCAAACTATAGCATCCAATTTCAATTGAAAGAACCTTACACAGTCAAAATACAACGTTTAGATTTATCATGAGCATTAAAAATTTGATTACTCAAAAGAAATAAATATATTTATGCTTTAAAACAAAATGATAATGACCATAAATACTGCAATATAATAAACAAATAGATTTCTATGTCGAATATAATTAGCTGTGTATTAAACAAAAAAAAGCACCATTTTTTAAAAAAAAATATTTTCAGATTTTATTTGACATATATTTCACTTTTTAAAAAGAAAATTCTCATTTTTACGTTCGCGCAAGAAACCAACGATTAAAAGTAACATTAAGTGAGAGACCCAGGGTTGACAAGTTTTTGCCATAGGCGGAAGAAACCTGGAAAAGACCGTCCCGGAAAAGATAGGCTTTTGCCAACCAAGTGGGGGGAAAAAAAAAACATTCACCAAGTCCATTAATTTTTTTTTCTGCCAGCTAAACTAAAATATCAGATTAGAGAAATTTAAGTTTCAAATTATTGTCGTTATAATATATGAAACTTAAGTTAAATGAGTACAATATATTTATTATAGTATAAGAAATGTGCAATTCATGAAAAAACACTCAATTTTATAACAAAATTAATCTATATACAAAATTTATAGTAAATAAATAAATAGAAAATTAAACGCACTGTTCATTTTGTTTTTACCCAGTTATTTTTCTCGTTTCCACTTTGAAAGTGGGGTGCAGTATTTGGGGTTGGAAGGGATCATTTTACTCTTATAGTGATGACATAACGTAGGTGACAATGCCATAGCTGAAATTCAGAATTTGAATAGAAAATACACTTTTTTATTGTATAATTTTGAGTTAATTTTAATTAAGTTTGAATTTGTAACTCCAACTTTTCATTAAATAGTTCTTTTAATTATAATATTTAAAATAAAGATATTCAATAATACCCAATTATTTCTACAATTTAAAACTTATTAAATAGTAGACCAGTTTTTTCCATTTTTTGCCCTGGTTTTTTCCAGTTTTTACCGCCGTCCAGGCAAAAATACCACCCCTGGAGAGACCTATAAATGATATTTAACTTTACTTTATATAAAAATGAGTTTAAAAGTAAATAAATATCAGAAAAATAAAAAACGTAAACAAAAGCAATTTAGCTTTATTTTAATGAATTAATTTGCAATGAAAAAGTGGAAAATGATGCTGACAGAGATGAAGTTGGAGAAAAAGTTATAACATTTAATTAACTAACACACTTAGGAATTCTTTGATGTAGTTTTAAAAGTGAAAAATTACATCAACGAATACTGTTGTAATAAAACGAAGATGAAATAACAACAACAACAGCAAAAACCGAGATTGTTCCCCCGCAATATTTAAAAACTCATTCAAATGCTTATTATTTATGCTTTACCCGTCGGGATTTTTGAAAATCGATGTACAACTTAAATGAAACGCAAGGGAGAGTTTATTACAATAACATTAACTTAAGTACGCTTTTCGTCGAGATTTTTGAAAATCGATGCACAACTTAAATGATACGCAAGTGAGAGTTTATTACAATAACATTAACTTAAATAAGCTTTTCGTCGAAATTTTTGAAAATCGATGTCCAACTTAAATGATACGAAAGTGAGAGTTTATTACAATAACATTAACTTAAGTACGCTTTTCGTCCAGATTTTTGAAAATCGATGTACAACTTAGTGATACGCAAGTGAGAGTTTATTACAAAGTTACAAGAACAATTGGTTTTTAAGTAAAGATATTTAGAACAAGGCTTTAAAGATTTTAAAAAATGTCAAAATTAAGAAATCTGTTTAGTTTTGGAAAGTTCTACAGGCTTTTAAGAATCCGATTCTTTATTTTCTAAATAATCAAAAATTTCAAATCATTTTTAATAAAATGTAGTAACATAAATATTTTTTAAAATAATAAACTCGTAAGAATCTTAAATTATTGGAAAAAAAAAGTATGCCACTTTAAAAAATTGTAAGACTTGTTAAGAATTAAAAAAGGAAAGATTATTTTGTAATTTTCGGGAAAGCATTCAAACTTATAAGGGTCGTATGAACCTTCGTATTATACACATACCCAACATTTTTATACTCTATCTCTTTCTCTCTCTCTTTGGTTTATATCTCAATAAAGCATTTATTTATAAGTTTTAAATCACAGTTTTTCAAATTGATTTCAAGTTGGTTAACTTCAATTATTATTCAAAAAGCATTTGAATAGCATAAAATTCAAGAAGTCAAGCTATTCATTGCAAAAGAAACGATGTCAAGGAGTAGTTATTCAAAGAATCAGATTAAATAGCTTTTTTCCCCTCTTAAAAACAAGTATAAGATACTCGAACAAAATACTAGAGAAATAAATAATTAAATTCTATTCATCTGACATTTGCATACATAAGCGTTCTATTCAAAAAGTAACGCAAACAAAACACAGAAAGAAAAATATACCATCGGATTTAATTCAACACTATCACCCAAACAAATGAAAATCGGAGAGTAAATATGACATTCATTTTCTAACTGCGAGGAAAATTGTTTTAAAATCAAATTTTGTATTTGAAAGTTAATCAAGAGCGGTGAAGCGTTTGTTTGTTCCTGAGGGACGCAAACAAACGGTGGGAAAAAGAAAAGACTATGTATAAAGTCGAGAGAATATTTACTTATTTCACGACAACAATATTATAATTTGTAACGAAAGAGGGTAAGTAACGCCGTAATCAAAGCTCAGAGGTATAGTACATTTTTAAATATATAGTTTATAATGAAATAAATAACAGCAATACTAATAATAACAATAATTAGAGGTTACCGCCTCATGCCCCCCCCCCCCCCCGAAAAACTCTAAGATCAATAGAAAAAAATAAGCTCCATTTATTTATGTAATGAACACTCGTCAAGTCCCGGGAAACCCTCAGTTCCTTTGGATCGCAATCGACCCAAGCTCGCTTCTTTCGCTTATACCGGAGACTAAATAAATCTTTTAGTCTAGCTTTATCACTGTCGCAGAAAGAATTAGAAACGTACTTTACCATCGTGACAGCGTTTTGTGTATTTGTTGCTGAATTTAAGTTCTCGCCTCCAATATGGGGTTGAATAAAAATTCTGCCATAATTCTGCAGTCATGCTCAGAAACATTTGTCTCAACTTGGGAGTTCGCCCTATTAGCTGTCAACATCACACTGCGTTTCTGCGCAAATTACAGGTACTTATCGGTTAAACACCTTACCTTTTTTTGTTCGCCAAACATCGCCAAATGAAATAAATGTAAACAAAGCAATTTTATTAAATTTAAATAGCATGCGCTGATTTTCTTTCATTAAAACTTTTATTAATAGCCACTTATTTCACATGTATTTCATTTTGATGAAAAGGTCTTTGGGCAAATGATTAAAACATGGAGCTTACTTTCTAAGAATGAAGATGCTATAACTTTATTTCAAAAAAGGGAATTTTACCGAAAAATCCATATTGTCCTAATGATCATAAAATGAAAGTTATTAAATTAACCTTATTAAACTAATTATTATATAAATTTCTGTGTTGTAATAGTTACGTTTTTATTCAATATCATAAAGTACACGTAATTATTAATTTCATGTTGGCAACATCCTCGTCAAGGTAGGGAGTTTAACCGATAAGTACCAAATTATATTCTAGAAATCGCAACAAACTCACTTTAAAATAAAGGGTCTTAACGTCTTCATTTAGGAGACCAGCAAAGGTTTTTCTATTCTTTTCTAGGTAATTAGTTTGGACAGAATAATTTTTTATTTTATGATTCAAAGAAAAAATTAAGGTTTATAGAGAGAAAATTTCCTATTTCGAGAAAAAAAATCCGGGGAGAGTATATGTTCCTCTGGGCAAGCCACTGATCCGAATAAAAGAACGACTTCAAAAGATATTCGACTCCAAATCGACCGAATTTACACCACAACTCTTCTCTTGATAGCTAATACATGCGCGCACACACACATATTAAAAGGGGCTATTTTCCCATTAAAAAATCCATTAATCAGACAACCAAGCTAAGAGAGAGTTCCATTTTACAAGGGGATATTATTCCCCGCACAACCCAATTTAACAGGGCACTGATTTCAGTTGCAAATTAAGGCTATAAAAATCGGCTGCGAAGGGGCGGCCTCCTTACAAAAGGGGAACGATTGATGCTGCGGGCGTCATATGCGAACCGTTATTTACTTTTATGGGAAAGAGGATTTCGCGGAAGAAAATAAATGAACACCATTTTCGGATACGTTCATAAGAAAAGGAATTGAAAATTGGATCATTTTGTGGATGAACAGATGCGAAACGGAACGAAATAAGAAATTAAATATTTTTGAATAATGAAAAGAATTTAATACGTATAGAAGTTTTTCCCTCAATGCAAGATTCATTAGAAGAAAAGGGCTTTTTCAATTTTGTAAATTAAAAGTTCTGCCTTTATAAATATCGTACAGGAAATCCGATTAAACAATTCGCAAGAGTCATGCTTTTTTTGAAACAACAAATAACTTTACGTGCAGCTTATATTCAAACCGCACTTAAATATAAAAAGTGGCTTGCTGTTAAGAATTTTTAACGAATTTAAAGAGCAGCTTTAAACAGACTTGATAATTTAGAAATGAAGAGCAAAAATTAAAAATACATAAATAAAAGCTTAAAATGCAGAGCCCACAAAGCACAGAATTAGGGTGTTAACTTTTCACTATTGAGAAAAAAAGGGGGATAAAATTTTAAATGTAATACTTTTAAAACATTGGAGAATTTTAAGTATTCTCTGAATTTTTCATAACAAGAAGTAATTTTTATGGCATAAAATGTAGCAATTCCAAAATGATTCTCGAAAGAAAAAATATGTAATTCTTTGTTTCTTAAAATAAATCGTACAATTTCTTTAAAATAAATACATAAAATTACAAATATATATTTGGAGCAAATAAAAGATTTTAAATATTCAGGCGACATTAGCTACTAAGCGACGGAAGCAAGATTTATGATTTTTTGAAATAGAAATTCTCTAACGAAACTAAGGTAATAAAAATTGAAATAGTAATGGCGATTTGGAAAGACTGAAGAAGAGAAAAATAAATAAATACACAATGAACAAGAAGTTCCGTCTAGAACTATACGAGCCTACTTTCCCCTATACACCAGCTTCAAATTTATAATCTAGCTCTCTCTCTCTCTTTCTCGTTTAGCTTTAGTTCTTAATTGCTTCAAATATACCTTTTTCAACGGTTAATACATATTCATTCAATCATTCATTTATTCAGTCATTCATGTATTTATTCACTCATTTATTCATTCATTATTTTGCTTATTCATTTAATCTTTCATTAATTCAAAAATATTCTTGAAAATCCCGATCAAAAAATTTCATAAGAAAATAGGCTCGTTAGTTCTGGATGAACTTTTTATCTGTACATGTTCTACGTCATAAGAGCTTTCCGATAAAGTTTGTTCCAAGCAAATCGGCCCGTTAGATCAGGATTTATATAGGATTGAAATTTCCCCGTAGGCACTATGTTAAATTTTTTTTGAATTGTTCAAAAATGAACAAAAACTGTTCAAATCAATATTTCACACCAAGAACTTCTTCCAGTGAGCTTGTTCATTGGAACTTGGATCTTGTACCCAGAGTTTACATAATTTGCTTCATTTTCACCCATAGGCGCTAATGATAAAATTTTTTGAACTGTTCAAAAGTGAACAAAAAATTGTTCAAATCAAAAAATAAAATATGGAAGTTAGATGTCCTTACCGAGATCTTTCGAATGCAAAAAGAATTTTTCGAATCGGACAATTCGTTCAAAAGTTATTAGGGGGGGGGGGACAGACCGACAGACACCCTTTTTACCAATCTCAAAACCCTACTTTCAAATTTTTCATTTTTCAATCTTTATTTAATTACTTAATTTATTTTTGACTTTTCTTGATTTCTAACGATATTTTCACGATACCATTAAGCCTTCTTTCATGCTTTATTATTATTTTTTTTACTTTTACGGGAAAGTAGGCAAAAACGGAACAAAAATTTATTTATTTATTTTATGCAACTCAACATTTATATACTAATTTACTAATCCCATGCCTTTGTACAGAAGCGAAAGATTACCTACGAGCAATAGCAGCGTTAGAAAATATGATATACATATCAGAGGTCCGTTCATGAAAATTATTTAAAAGCTATGTTTATATAAATGTGTGACACTGTATAAACCAGACTATGATTAAACGAGTTAAATATTAATTAAACTTCATTTAGTCGGTGCTGTAATATATCAAGATTTTTAATAACTATTTCTCCGCTTAAAACAGAAAATTAGGCTCATATAAATGTGTATCCCTCCTGTTGTCTGTGGTACATGTTATTTAACTGTTGTAAATACAGTGAAACCCCGATTTTACGTTTCTCAAGGGATTGGGCAAAAAAAACGTAAAATACGGGAAATACATAGAATGCAAAAATCAAATTAAAAAAACTAAAGGTAGTAAAGATGACTCTTTCAAAAGGTATAATATCTGTATTTTACGAAAAGAACATTATTATACATACCATTTTAAGATAATTTTAGCACATTTAGATGCAATTCCTGGCCGTTTAGGTTAAAAATAATCCGTAATAGTGGATTGTTTTTTAGTCATCGAGTTCAAAGTGAATGCAGCATCTTCTAGGATTGAAATACGTTGCAAGTTTTCTTCCTGGTTTAGAAGAAAATAATCTTTCACTATTTGTAAGCTCTTCATTGCAATAGTGAAAGAAGTTGTGCTTCCGGTTCTTTTTGTTGATCTTTCATCGGCTGACGAAAAGTACAGACGGAAAAAATATTGCTTATTTTAGAACATTTTTTTTTTCATTTTCCAGGGAAAACGTAAAATGCGGGAAATTTAAAAAAAAAACAAACTTACAATCCGGGTTAACTTAACATTATTAGTATACGGAAAAACTGGGACCTGATGAAAAAAACTTAAAATGCGGGAAAAACGTAGATTCGGGGGATGTAAAATCGGGGTTTCACTGTATGTTCATGAGTATGAGAAAATGTCAATTATGCAATAACCGGTACATACCTCTAATTTTGCTATGATACCGAAATTATATAAATATAACAGTAGTAGTTTCGGTTGATGCTGATCAGTGTCACATTTGAAAAAAGCACATCTTCGGTTGTGCTCCCGAGTTTAGCAACTCAGCAACTTATGAGAGAAGGTTTGCCATATTTCGTTACCTATCAAATTATGTTGATATTTGGGTCCTGGCTGAAATTTGCCGCAGGAAAGTTGACGATTACTTGATGGCTAACAGACTAAAAAAAAAAAATTAAAAAAAAACTAACGTAAAAGATTTTTTTTTTTCTTTCTTCTTTTTTTTTTTTTTTTATTGAATATATTTTCAATTAAAATTTTTTTATTTTTTCAGATTGTGAGTTAATCTTTAGTATTAGAAGTTAACTGATGACAACAATTTCCGGTTGTATATTTATATATATATATATATATATATATTCTTTTACTATGCAGTACTTATTTTTAAAATTTTCTTTCCTGAATCTCACACAGTTTAAAATGTTTTTCGTATTTTACGTGTTAAGTTTGGTATTAATGTAATATTCAATATTTCCACTTTTAATATATATCATTTTTGTTGTCTTCTCATCTGAGGACAGATGACTGTAGGATGGCCGAATGTGGGATGTCATTCTCATCACAACCAAATCCCCTGTTCCTTTCTTTCTCTTTCAGACTAAACTGTGACTGCACTCTGTTACGAGAAGCACCGAATGTCTTGGGCGCGATGAGGTAATGTAATCGAGACTGGCAAGACGTGCTGGTGTAGAGCAGACGTTCGTTATTTCATTTCGTTTATTAAAATTTTATTTGTTATTACTTGAGGTATTATTACTTAGTCTTGTGTTAGTTCCTACATAACTGTATTTTTCATTTTCAAAAATTTGTTTTGTTAACCTTTGTTTGAATATCCCGCGAGCTGCCACTGTTCAGTAGTATCATCAAAAGCAGTACAACAGTAAAGAAGAAATAGGGCGATTGTAGAAATCCTTGCTTAGTACTTTTGCTTACAGATCGTAGATCAAGAACTAATGGTTATAAATTTCCTACCAAAAATGATCGATAAAAGAATTTTCTTGGCTCCCAGGCGAAACTGGATTTAGCAATTCGATAACCATGAAGAGAAGGAGGAGTAAAAAACGTTGTTTGAGAAAAATTGTTTTAAAAGTTCATTCTCGAGTCCATAGGAAGATAAAATTATTTATCAATTCCAATTCTATTTTCCATTTATCATTAGCTTGACAAAGAAAATGAGATTTGTTGCTGTTCGAAACATTCACGGCTATCTTCAGCGTCTACAGAATTTCGAAAGTGAAATTTCGAGACTTTTTCGTCACCACTCGGTAATACATCGGATATAGATTCTGCCGGATTTCGGATATCCGGTTCTGATGTTTGAAGCTTGTTATTTCGTGCAGTGGTCGGACCGGATTCCGGATACTTAAAAACAAGTTGGATACCGGATATCCGGTGACTTATGAAAAGGAAAAATTTCGTGCCTTTTTCGTTATTTTCGTGACCGATTTCCAAATTCGTGATTTTTGCGGGACTTTCGTGCTGTAGACCCCTTGATCTTTATTGTCAATCACTAGTGCAAAATACGTTTACCATAATACATTTAGCATTTATTTTACTACAAATAATAAGTAATATATTACAGATAGTGAATATCATTAAAAAAAAATTAAATAAATAAATAAATATACTACTTGTATATATATATGGTAGAGTTCGAAATATTCGACTCCCAACCTCATAAAATTATTCAACGCCACATGAAAGTAATTATTTTTAAAACATACAAAAAGTAATTTATTTTAAATGTACACGCTTTCTTAAGATGATCTTTGATTTGCTCTGCAATCAAACGAATTAAACTGTAAATATCTGATGAGCTGCGAAACAGATCCTCAACCAAATATTTCATTTGTAGATTTTTAAACGGTTTTTCACTCCGCGTTACAATGGAAAGAAATGCTAAATTGAATATTTTTTCTCTCTCCTCAACACAGAGCTACGTAAGTGAATGGAGCAATTTTTCAATTTAACGTCTCAATTAATATTTGATGGCATTCGAGAGTTAAACGATAACGGAAATACAAATGAATAAATGAATAATTTATCTCCAACGATCTTAAGGCAAAGTGAATAATAGATTTTACAATTTCTGCGTAACAAAATGAGAAATGAGTTCCCGAATTGAAAACAACGGTTTCTGATAAGCTAGGGTTTGTTTTCATGCTGGATAGAAAACACGGCGATATCTTTAAAATTTAATAGATTTGCTCTCGAGGCAAAAAGAGATTAGGCTTATATATTTACCTTGTAAATTGATAATCCTGTTCGATATCATGTTTGAAATATGTTTTCATCATTGCATTAGGATTTTTTTTTTCGTTTAAAAAAACTTCATTAACGAAACAACGAGACATTTTGGAAATTTCGTAATACTAAAATTATTATTTCGTGGAAAAAAGGAATTCCTTACTGGAAGTTAAAAAATAATAATAATAATTTCAAAGAGAGCTTTTGGTCGAATAAAAAAAGAAGTATGCTTTCGGTAGAATAAAAATAAGAAGATTTTCCAAAACATAAAATTTCCATTAATCGAGGTTTTTTGTCATGTCTGTCACATTTTTAATTAACCGTTAGGTTCTAAACATTAAAAGAACTTAATAAATTTTGGTGTGCGTACAGATCTTCGTACCTATTTTAAAAATAGAGGGAATATTTTAGCCTCAAAAATAAACATTTTGAATTATATTAAAACATGCCGGCATGGTGGCGCCGTGGTAAGGCGCGGAACTCGTACGCCCCAGGTCAGAGGATCGAGCCTGGCAGTGTCGGTGGATTTTCAAGATGTAGAAAATCGTCTGCACTCATGTCGTATGATTATGCGGCATGTAAAAGATCCCTTGAGTAGACATTTGGCTTGGATGCTCTCGGCTAAATTAAATTCCTAGTGCAATTTCGCACCAACAGAGTCCGGGTGCTCATCCTTTCTGGTGAAATACTGGACGTCAAAATTCTCATGCGGAAAAGGTACCAATTTCTGGGGAACGCACTAGGTCTGCTTTTGGGAGAAGAAAACAGCAGTCCATTAGAAATTTAAAAAATATATATTAAAATATGGCATGACAGTCATGGCAAAAAATGAACACGTCTGTCACAGCATGTTTTTAAGTAATGCTTCAAAATTTTATTCTTAACCTAATTGATTAAGTAGGCATGAGGATGTGTAAGCACACCAAAATTTATTGAGTTATTTTAATATTTTGTACCTGAAATGAAACAAAAAATTGATAAAGTAGGCATGAGGATGTGTAAGCACACCAAAAGTTATTAAGTTATTTTAATATTTTGTACCTGAAATGAAACAAAAAAGAGGTGTTTCATCATGACCGTCTCTCGTGGAATTAACCAAAAGACAAATGACAAAATATGTATTTTGAAACACCTGACGACGATCATTTAAACACATCAATGAATCGTTTATAAAATTTTGTGAAAAACATTTAAAAGGAGACATCGTTTCTGATAAAAAACAAACAAACTCAGCATTTGGGAGGCATGGGATAGGAATAGTTTTACAGCATTTTTTCAGAGCGTTCCCGCATCCGACAATCAGTACATAACCTACGCAAGAGATGACGAACCGGCACGTGCCAGTACGTACATGCAACAGGCATTTTAGTAGCACGCACACAGATGCATGTGAAATTACTTTTATTCGCTCACATTCACTGAAAATAACATTTAAAAAGAAAGAAAACAGAAGAGCTACCTACGAAATCTAGCGACCACTTTGCGAAAATGTATGCTATTTAACAATGATTTGGAAAAAGGAAGATAACGAGTGGCACATTAGACACCTGAAACTAATAAACTGTAATTTAACTAGCACGTTAATCAAAGACGCTCCGCCATCCCTGACCTGTACAATACACAGTGATGTTGTACTACCATACTAACATAAAACAAAACGATAATTGCAAGAATATTTCTAACAGCAATGCAGTCGCAGAACACATTCAAATATTAACGAAGCAAAAGATCAAAGGAAATGAATTTAGAAATTCCATCAGTTCTAAAATATCCAATAACGAATATTTTTCAGCCCAGCGTATTATCTAGAAGACATCGAGTGTTTCTCTTTTCTATACCGCCAAAATCCACATACAAGCAGTCTAAGGAAATTCGAAACTTACTCACTGATGATAATTTAAGGAAGATCAAACAACAAATATATTGATACTCAATTCCTAACTATGAGTAGTCAGTTGGAATTTTGTTTAACAAAGGCTAAACAAACAAGAAAGGATAAAGGAAAAATTAGTTTTGTCAGACATCTAACGCTTTGCCCCAAAAGTTCGAAGATGAAAGCTATATAGGTTTAACAACATATCGATACTATCAGTTCATTTATTTTGTTTGACAATTTTGATGCACTTTTATAACACTTGAGTCTCTTAAAATGAATTTATTTATACCACAACATTCATTACATATTTTCAGGGGAATTTCGATGTTCTTTTTTTCTATTATCAACATACTGGAAAACGGAAGGATTTAGTCGGCTGTGATTGGTCGATTTGATGAATGTCATGCTCGACGATACATAGAAGTTTTAAATTTTCACAATATGAACTGCAGTTTATCGTATTTGAGAAACACTTGCTTTAATATATATAAATAAAATATCAAAATCTTTCATGTTTTATCATTTTTTTAAATTTTTTTTTTTTGCACATTTCCGATGAATACAGTTCGCAATGCTAATTTCCACTTTACTACGCAGAGGTTTCTTCAACCGCACATCTTTGTGCAAGTATTCAGAAGGATTCAATATTTTCTACATGCGTTTTGGGAAACTTGAATCAGCGAAAAGTTTATAGTCAACTTTGATCTATTATTTAGAAAGGTTTATAACTAACCAGCCTTATTATTTTGGCGGTCATTCATAAATGATGTCAGCTTCGAGGTGAAGGCGGGTTCGAGAAATTGTGACAGTTTGTAACAAGAGGAGGGTGAAAGGAAACAAGAAGTGTGACATTACATATTTTAGTTTCTATAAAAACATTTAAAATCAGCAAATGAAACTTATTTTTAAAGTTCTTTTGATTTTAAAGTTTCATTGATCATTTTGTTTGGTAAACACCGATGATTTAAGGTTTAAATTTACTTCTTTTTAAAAGTTTAAAAGGAAATTTTCTTAGGCATTTACACTTTTAAGATAAAATTGCATGGGTCATTTTTTCAGAATTCGAACAATAAATATTATTTTACTGTTCTATACCAATTGTCTTTTGTGTTGTAAACCTTAACCTCATTTTACAAAAATTAAGCACACATGTAAGCGTTATTATTATTATGCTCACAAATGTCATTAAAACTTCAAAAATAAAATTGGAAACGAGATCTATAACGCAGTGCTTTGTTTCTGAGCTGCAAGTACATATGCTTATGTAATATAGAGTGCCATGTGACAAAGGGGGTGGGGGTTTGATGAAGTGTGACATTTTGTGACAAAGTGGGAGAGAGAGTCAAATGTATTGAAAAAAAGAGTGACATCATTTATGAACGGTCCCTTGGAGGTATAAAACTCGTCTGTGCGTTATTATTACTAAAACGGCACAGTAAAAGAACATCTTCAGTCTTCTTAACCTTTTTTTTTTGAGGGGGGGGGGAGGAGGGTTTTTTTTTTTTTTGAGAGGTTATAAATATGTATTAATTTTTTTAGTCATCAAGGGCAAAAGAGAACGGAAAAATGCAGGGACACTAGCATAAAAAAGGGGAAATAAAACGATTTAAACATCTCATATATCAATTAAGTATAGAAAAATGAAAAGAAAAATCATTATGTAGACTCTGTAGCATTAATATAAGAACGAAGTTCATTAATGCTGAACAAAATTCATAATTTCCAGAGGTCAATAAGGTGGGGTTAATTTTTTTTACGGCAATTACATCGGAGACCTAATGATTAATCTTCTGATCGGGATGTCCAAATTCCAAATATTTATCTTTTAATTACTTTTGACACACTTGATTTATGGTACTCACATTTCAGACACATTTTTAATGTATATTCCCCTCCCGGTTATTGGGGCTGGGATGATGTGGTATTCTGATGAGAGTACTTTGGGTTAAAATTGTTCTCACATTGATAGCGGGTCCTTAATTATAAATCCATCGACTAAAAACTTTCTCAAGACTAAGTTGAACTGTTTTTGGATAAAAACATACATATACATTTTGCGAAATTAATTGAAATTTTATTGGATTTTATTATTGCCGGATATTCATTTAATTTAAGTTAAACCAACTTAAAGTTTCTTATTGTTCGTGAATTTTAATAGCGGCAAGAAACGCAAGTAATGTGGAAGTCACTTCAAAAATCTATTTCTCTAACTTATTCCAATTACTTAACATATTTGCATTCAACAAAAACGAAAAGAGAAAAGAAAAGGGGGGGGGGCAACCCTTTTGCTTGCCTGAGAAGTGGGGAGGGGTTGTCCAGCGACCCGGAGCAACGCAGCATGTAAGGTGCCGTTTTAAAGAATTGCTCCAATGCCCCGCACTTAGGTCTGAATTATTTTAATAAGAATCAGAGCAGCTATTATGTTTACTTCAATTTATTAATGTTACGTTTTTTGGCATATGTGATAAAAATTTTTGAAAAGTGTTTTGGCGGACAAAATGAAAATTACATAGTTGCACATTAAATACAAGATTGTAACTAAGCTACGCTGATATGCCATGGTAAAAAAATAGAGAAAATGACAAAGGATGTCATTTCATCAACATGGAAAATTAAAAGTAAAAAACAAAAAGAAAAAAGCAGGAAAAGTCAAACATTTGTTTAAAACATCAATTAACATCATAAGAAACACTCAAGTCAAAAAATTAATACAAAAATCAAACGAAGAACGCACATAAAATGTTACTGTAATGCTAACAGATTTTATAATAAGTGAAAAAGCAAATGACAAAAAAATTAAGCAGTAATAATGTGTTTCCTTTTTACTCAACTTCGTCGTTAATTTTTGTATATAAAAATGCAGAATCATCTTTCGCATTCTTTTCAACACTTAATATGAAAAAAAAAAATATAAATTTTGCATGACATTCTAATAAAATTTATATCCGTACTTCAATTCAACATCTATGATATATCAAATTTCAAACTTTGAGCCCAAAGAGTACTTAATAAAAACTGTGGGAGAAAAATTAAGATTAATTTCAAGTGCAAAAAATGCACGCAGCATGTAAGGTGCAAAGGAAATCACTAACAAAAATACTCCGCAAATATATATTTAAAAACTTCTACTAAAACTACTTAAACACACCATTCAAGATATTTAATACGATTTCCAAACCTAAATACAAAAACACCGCAAAAATGACTGCAGATTTACAAAATGGTATTTTATAAGTATTTTGTTCAGCAATTCACCACACCATATTACGGTTAAATTTTTGGAAAAATCTACAACTCAAGAACCAACAGAGAGAGAGCAAGAGAGAATTTATTCAGCTGTTCAGCATTCACACACTATTTTCTTTTTAACTTTATTTTCAAAATATTTCACTTTTAAGTTTTTTAACATGTCGCATAATCATGCGACACGGGCGCTGACGATTTTCTGAATCTTGAAAATCCACCAACTTGGCCAGGTTTGGCTCTGCAAACTTGGGCGTAAAAGGCCAGCGCCTTACCACTACGCCACCCTGCCGGCTCACTTCTAAGTTACAGTAAAAAAAGTTGCAAAAGTCACTTCAGGAGCATTGAAATTTAAGTTACATGGAAATAAAATTACAGAGAAAGCAAGTCCGAACTGCTGGGTTTTTTTTTTTTTTCTAGAGTCCCCTCTGAAGATGTGTAAATGTTTTGCGAAGAAAAAAAATGTAGCAAACAATTAAAATATTGAACGTGGGAATGACCATAAAAAAATACAACTATTTCAGGAACAAAATGAATCGATTTTATTTTTTCTGCAACCACCATTTGGTTTGAAGGCGAAAGTACTACTAAGCGAGAAATCCGAGAAATAATATATTATTATTTCGGAGGCACTTTAAATAAGTATCACATAATTGATACAACTTTTAAGTTATTAGATTTGAGTTTACTCGCAGTGCGAGTCAATTCCGTTGAGTATAACTGATAAGTCACGACACAATGAGGTACAAAATATAACATAACTTCTCCGATGAAATTTAAACGCAAAACCACGAAATTCAGACAAATTTCAATTACTTACGACTGCGATACATTTTACTATTATCTAAAAATTCTAACTGGTACAGAACTCTGCGACTGCAATGTCATTAATTAGAATGAGATATTCTTTAATCCCACGGCTACTTCCAGCAGATTCTTTCTGCAAATGACTCGAATTAAGAAGATAGATGTTTCCCAAGAACAAAACATAAAAAATGAGTTTGAAGTCTTGGGAAATATAGCGCGGATTGTAATTAGCAAAGTTCATTAGCAAATTTTCAGTTATGATAGCAGTTATTACCAAGACACAGTACTTAGGCACACCCATATTAAGGAGAATCTCATATTTCAATTTTGAAAGTTCCCCACAGCTTAACATCGAATGAAACAATTTCTTACGCTTTCTTTTGGGAATATTTAATTTCGTCGACAAGCACATTTAATATTTATTTTTCTCAGAAGGCTATTTTAGTTTGTCGATAACATTATTTCGCCCAAATTTATGCTTTAAGATATCATTTCGTCGAGCAGAGAGGCATATCTGCATTTGATGAGATGTACGTAAATTTCAAGAATTATCACTAACAGATAATTGATTTTACAGTTTAGCATCTCCTGTAGGCAAATTATCCAGATATTCATATGAAGTTTTCAAAATATATTTTGTTAGTAGACAAACTTAGCTTACATCATTTCCTCGACACATGATGTTTGTATAGCATCAGCGATGGAAAACATCGTAACATTTATGCAACTTACAAAAGGTCGGATATTTATTGTACTATCTATCATATCGATACATTTAATTAGTAAATTCTTTATGTTAGATACATTCATTCTACTAACAGCTGAGTTCCTCGTGCAGTGCATATTTAATCAATAAATAGTTTTGTTAGTATAAAGAAAGACGAACTAAAGACGTACAAACCATCCGGTTATACTCGCACGTAGCCAACAATTTTTTTTTTTTTTTTTCATAATTGCGTTTAATGCTAAGGAAAATCTAATGATCATTTCAGATTTAGTCAACAGATCATTTCGCTACTGGTTAGAGTCGATAAATCATTTTATCCTTGAGCAAGGTTAACCAGCAGGTTTACTAAGCAAAATTACATTTCATCATCGATTAAATAACGGGAGGTTTGATTTCGTGCGCAAACATGTTTAGTCGAGTGCTGATTTCCACTTTTTTGTAGATGCATCAATTAGTTTTAGACTGATCATTTTGTTGACATGACCATATACTTATAGATTATATGATATTTCCATGCAACTACTACATAGATTATTAACAGACAGAAGCAATTTGCGGGCATTTTCAGTTCACACATGGGTTACCAATCATTTAATCGGGATACACATTCAATTAAAATCCTACTTCTATTATCGATTTATGCAAATTCATTTAAGAAAATATTGCGCTGACATTAATCTTCATCCGGTGGTGTCGACTATTTTTGCCAAGATTTGATGATAATATTCAAAAAAAAAAAAAACAGGTACTAAAACCACCTTTCTAAGTTACCACCTTTCTAAGTCGACCACTTTTGTCTGGAACGGAATTATCCCTTCACCCTCTTTAAGTTGACCACCTGTCGAAGTTAACCACTTAACAGGTGACTACTTAAGGGGGCTAACCACTTTTAAATGGTCAAAAAAATCGATTTTTCGTTTTTGATGTCGCTAAAAAGAGCATTTAATTCTGAACAAAACGATATCAAACTTTTGAGCGTGCGATAATTAGTTAATGAGATATCGATAAAAATCTGAGCACCACTCCATATATTTTTTTCCAAGCGTGCGTCACCAGCGAGCGGTCATATGGTTTTTGTTTACATTGGAAACTAAAACCCCGCTGCTCTGTTATATCAACTTCCTTGTTATATGACGAGCCTTTGCTATTTTTTTAAAAATAAAACTTCGTAGAGAAGAAGAGGAACTAATAGAATTTATTAACTACAACTTCAATGTTAATTGGAATTGTTAACTTTTGTTAAACAGCGATTTGCTTCTGTACTTGTGCTTTTGAAGTGATTTCCTTCTTATTTCATTAGCAGACGTGGAATTTTATTTGCATTTTTAAAAAAACTGTTCTTTTCAGAACAATCTACTCTTTTAACTGAGTTCATATTAGTTTAATTCTTCATGGAATCTGTGAAAAGAGCTTCGGGACAGCGTCCCAAGAAACGAAAGTTTTATGGAAATCGTTTTTCCAATAAAATTGCAGAAGTTTCTAGTTCTTCGTCAAAGAAGTTGAACTCTAGTGATATGGCAACTGATATACTTGTCACTGACAGTTCTGGATATCGAATAATTGAAATCAATATTCTTTTTAAACAAATATGTGACAATTTGTGCTGCAAGATATGTGGATCTACCATTCATGTGTCTGAAATACTAGTTCATGGCTTATCTTCTAAATTCAGTTTTGTTTGTGACCACTGCAATGAGATAACATCATTCAGAAATTCTAAAATGATGGGTGAAAATTCTAATGTTCCCGAGGTAAACAGACGATTCACTTATGCTATGAGATGCGTTGGACAAGGTTTGAATGGGATGAAAACCTTTTGTGGCGCGATGGATCTTCCACCTCCTATTCATACAAATGCGTATAATAGGTCAACAAGAAAAATTGCAAGCTCAATTGCAAATATTGCTAGCATTTCAATGAAATGTGCTGCTGAGCAGGAAATAGAAATGTCCGGCAAATCCGAATTGACCATTAGTGGTGACGGGTCCTGGAAAACACGCGGACATTCTTCAAAAGTAGGAATTGTCAGCGTTATTGGTGCTGAAAGCGGGAAAGTCCTTGACGTCGAAGTGATGTCGACATATTGCAAAGGTTGCGAATGGGGTCAGAAAAACAAAAAAGGTGAGGAACTCGAAACATGGAAAAGTAGTCACCAAAATGAATGCATGAAGAATCATTCTGGATCAGCTGCTAAAATGGAAGTGGAGGGTATGCTGAAGATTTTTCACCGCTCGGAAGAGAAACATTCAGTGAAGTACTTGTACTACATTGGTGATGGAGACACAAAGACTTTTCTGGAGCTGCAGAAAAGTAATGTTTATGGTTTGGATTGTGATCTGAACAAGGTAGAGTGTGTCGGCCATGTGCAAAAGTGAATGGGCTCGAGACTCAGAGAGCTAAAACATTCTATGCGGGGCAAGAAGTTAGAGGCCGGCAAATCCTTGAGTGGTAAGGGCCGTCTTACAGACAAATTAATTGACGAACTTACCATCTATTACGGAGGAGCTATTAGAAATAACAAGAACAGTGTGATGGACATGCGAAAAGCAATATGGGCCATTTACTATCACAAACGCTCAAGTGACGAAGAACCATTACATGATTTTTGTCTGCAAGGCGACACATCTTGGTGTAAGTACCAGAAAGCTAAAGCTGCAGGCCAATTGAATAGCTTCAGACATAAAAATGTAATGGCACCTTGTGTAATGGATTGTATAAAAAAAATATTCAAGGATTTATCTGATCCTAAGTTGCTTCAACGTTGTCTTGGGGGTCGGACCCAGAATCCAAATGAGTCTCTCAACTCTATAATTTGGAAACTGTGCCCCAAGACAAGTAATTCAAATAGAATCATTGCTGAAATGGCAACCAATGAAGCCGTTGTGCAATTTAATGAAGGAAGGAAGGGTAGGCTACAAATCCTGCGTGAGTTAGGCTTTCAAGTAGGGCCCTACGCTGTGGATGCTGCCAGGAAATGTGATGAAAGAAGGATTAATGAAGCAGAAAAACATTGTGGAGAATTAAGCCTAGCTATTCGCAGAGCCAGAAATATTAAAAAGACTGTAGAATTAGAGAAATTAAAAGAACAAGAAGGAATTATTTATGAGAGCGGAAAGTTTTAAATTTCAGAAATTATCTATATATTTTTATAAGTTTGTCAATAATTCTAATATTGTTGACTGTTTAACCCCCAAATACTAAAAAAGTGTCTTTTTAAAAATATTTATTCATATTTTAATCATTAATTGAGGAAAAATCAGTTGTTTGAGAAATACAGTATTAGTAAGTAGTACATTTGTAACTTTTACGTTCAATAATTTTTGTAATATATGCTGATTTATTTCCAATTTTATCAAATTATTACATATTTATGCCCTAAAATAGCATCTGATATGATTTTTGATACTTATTTGTGTTTTAGAATGTCATTTTATGTCCACAGAAACAAAATTTAAGCATACAAAGTAAAATTTTAACTTTAAATGCTTTTTTTGCAAAACTATGTTTTTTAACCTTGCACGCATGATATTTCAAAAATTATTTGGGCTATAGACTTGAAATTTTTTCCACATGTTTATATTCATGCACCTAACAAATTAGACTACAGGTATAAAGATTCGTTAATTATAAAGTGCTTTTTCTCATTAAGAATGTTTAAAAACTTAAGGTATTATTCTTTTTCATTAATTAGTTCTTAATTACTTAATTAATTATTGATATAATTAAAATATTTTAGTCTATATTATTGTCCAGAACCATATCTTTAATTTAAGATATAAATTTTGTTAATGGCATTATTAGTAAAAAAAATATCTTGCGCGCAGTGATACAGCATAATTAATAATCGAATAAAACAGTGTTTGACAAAATACATTTTTTAATTAATAAAATTTTAATTTAAACACATGTCATATTTTTAAATTCTTACTAGACTGTCATGTTTACACATCCTAAAAAAAATGTGCCTCTAAATGCATTCTGTAATTTTTAAAAAAATCTCAAACTTAGGACAAATTGGCTGAATTTTGCATTGAGTAAAAGTATAGCCCCCAACAGATGGCCACTTGCGGTGCAGCACGCACCGCAAGTGGTCAACTTACCAGGTTTCACTGTACACCATTTCCATTATCAATGTATTATATTTTTAAGTTTCTTATTCATTTAAAATTTGTTCTCTGCCTTAAAATTAAAGTTAATTTCCTGAAACAACAGCAGAATAAAATATTACAATACAAGTGAAAGAAACTGACAATTTCACTCATGTGTGTGTCAGGTTTGCGCAATACTTATGACCTGTATCACATAACGTTATGCCCACATTTAAGGCGGCTATGGGCGACGAACGAGTGTTAAGGGTTAAAGTAAGTTTATTGTGGGTGGTAAACCTATTCCTGAGATAATAATATTCGTTCTTTTCAAAGATGGTAATCCCGCTAACTTTCCAAGTTTTCCCATAAGAAACAAAAAAGAAGCAATTGCAAAAGAAGCAAAATTTCTCTGGAACCTATGCCAACAGCGGTCAATAACGGCTTGGTAAGGCCATTTTTGCGAACCTAAGTAAAGGCTTTCCGATTCCAAAGTAAGTAGCAGAATAGTAATATATATATAAAAAAAAGAAGTATGGAATCCTGACGGGAAAATAATGCTTCGAGCAAGTGCAGAGAAAATGGAAAGAAATCTGCCAGAGCATGTTGCAGTTTTATAAATGACACATCCCAACTGCAGAAGAAGAGTCGGGCATAGACTAGGAAAAGGAATATGGGACAAAAGGGGAAGAAACGAACAAGAGATGGCACTAAAAGAGACATAACAGGTTTCCTAAAAGCTTATGGACAACGAAACTAGCTTCGAAAAGGGGAGCAACTGCTTGTCAGTGAAATTCGCTTGTTTGATTTTCTTTCTCATACGAAACGACTGACAGTTGGAAGTGATTTAGACTATATCTTTTCCATGTCGTACTGATGCTTATTGATTGTTTGATAATGCAATAGTGGGATCTGAATTTTGCATTCTTTGACGTCGGCAGGTGCCATCTATTGTGGGTCCTTGAAAAGAACATTGCTCAAAGAATGTGCCTGAGAACCCATAGTGGACATAGAAATTTATAAATAAAAATGCAAAACGTCTTTATAACTCAACAGAAATAAATCTGAAGGTTGCAATATGTTAATTACAACATGAATTTTAAGTTACAAAAGTAATTAACTTGGGGGAGGGGGGATCCAGAAGTGTATTTGGGGGGGGGGGCTGAAAGTTTCAGTTATTTAGTAGAAATGAAGCTAAGAAACAAAAATGTCCGTATTTTTTATCTGCAATTTATTTTTTACTCCCAAACAAGCTACTTTTTACAAATAATAATGGAAAGCAAAAATGGTGTTGATAACTTTACACGGATCGTTAAACTTGTTGCTATGCGCCACAATTATGAAAATTTGCAATTTTTCGTGTCAGAAAAGGCTACTAAAACTGGGACAGCAATTAGTAAATAAAAAACGTGCTGATGGAGCTTAAGTTTTTGTAATGTTCATCATGTTCTTAAACTACTAACGTAATAAGCTTTATCTTCGATGTAATTAATGTAATTATAGGATTAAAGTTTTTTACTTGGGCAGTAAATGATTATTCTTTAGCACCAAAATATACATCCACAAATTTCAGCTCCATTATAGGTCGCAAAACTTACTCCACACAATTTTACCATTTCAAAAGAAATGATATACGGCAACAATCAAGTATCTCACCCACACGTAGTAAATAGAATAATACCTGGAAAAGCATAATAAATGGCGTCTCCAGATTCCGGAAGAAAAATTAGGTAGACAGAATGAATAAACATGCTGGACAAAAGATAGGAAACCGGGCTGGAGAGTAAAATGGAAATATAGCAAACCAAGATAAAGAGTTCTCGAAAAAGCGTTTCTGAAGAGACAGATGGCCCTGCAAATGAGAGCTCGAGATTCAGGCATTAATACACATAAATAAGAACTCCGCGTAAAGAAACTAAACATTGCGAGTGCGTTTTGCTAACTTGAATTCATTGATTTTTATCTACATGACTACTAGTACTAGAATCTCGTTGGATTTAAGTTTAGGAAAACAAATATATCACATATCATTCGATGACATTTTCTTGCAATTGTGGAGCACTGACATTTTGTTTTTAATTTAAAGAGGATGATTTTTACAGAATTGTCAATTTTCAAAATGGCCCCGTGAATTACTTTCACATTGGTAGAACAAAATATGGAGGACTTACATTTTCAAAAAATGTTTCATCACTATTCTGTGAACTAAATATATATATATATCCGATTGAAAAAAAATTAGTCGCCACCAGGGTTTCTAAATTTGAAAACTGCTACAAAATACGGGACCACAGGGGCGCATTGACGGAAGGCACAAAAATATATTTGTTGTTGAACATTATTTTCCCACTAATAGATTAAAGAGTCCCCCTTGTAGCTTCGAAACACGAACACTGCATGGAATCTTCAACATCAAATCCGCGCCTTACAAAGGTCATTTTAGTCAATCTACAGTTCGCGAAAAAAGGCAATCCCCAACTATACAATTATTTATTATTTAAAATATTACAAATTCAACCACCCTTAAGAAAACACATATTTCGTAACATTTTAACATTATGCTATCAACTAAACATAATTCTTCAACCCTTTTTTTAATCCAATTAGCAGAATTCCGCGCCGAACTCATCCAATGGGAGTGAGCTTTTATTTGCAAACATTTATCTTTAATCTAAAATATTGACCTGCATTTGAAATAACTCGGTTAATTTAAAGGTAAGTTTTCTCTATCATTAACTCTGAATATTCAGATGTAGTAATCACAACTTGTATAAAGTAGGTTAAGGTTTTCCTGCAATATTTTTATTCCTAAATACTGCAAAACCTGGATTCATCGCTGTCGCATCCTTCGTTAGGTTTGTAAATTCACTAATTATGAGCCTTCCATCACAATGTGCAAAATAAGGTACGAAAAATAAACTAGAAATTGAACTTACAAATTCCCTACAGAATAACTTCGAAAAACTGTCTTACCTGGAAAAACGCAAAATTTTAATATTTTAAATAAACAAGATAAAAATGAACATTTCAAATGAATCAGCAAGAACAATAAAAAACGATCATTAAAAAGCTTTAGTTAAATACAAAAAATTACATATTAATACATGCCCTCGACATTATCATCCCGAAAACGTTTAACCAAAAACCGTGAACACAAAAATTATTAGAAAAAAATTATTAGAAAGTTCCAACTAACTATTGATTTTTCCTTTAACACTCGAAATCATTTTTTTAGAAAACATCAGAGTTTGAAATATTTAAAATGTGAAATATTATTGTCAAAAATTTAATTTATATCATCGGTAATTTACTCTAAAATTTCAAACATGGTTCGTTATAAAAAAATAAATCAAATTGACAATGCTATTTTTAGGTAAGCAATATAATTGAAGAAATACATCACTTACATGCATAAGAAAATGCCGGGAAATAAAATCAAGCGGTTTTATTGTCTAAAATTTAGCAGTAATTGGGAGTTTAAAGGGTAGAAATATGAGCTAACACATTATATTAAGGCAAAGTAACATTTAATTTACTGCATAGAACACAAACTAGGCAATGCAAACCGATAAACCTTCTCACAATACACGAATTAAAAATGTTTCAAAAAACAAAAATGTGACTGCAAAGCAAAATCTAAAAATGTTTCCAATTTCATTAGGGATAAATTTCGTTGGGGATAAATAAACATGTTTTAATACTAAGACCAAATAGCTGGGAAAAAAGAAATTAATTAGGGAATTTCATTAAAATAATGACTCGCATAAAACCATCAAGTATTTCCCTCTACCAATACATACGAATTGAAATTAATGTGTAACTTTTTACCCTATATTCCTTAAAAATGCACTTGGACATGAAACGGTGAAAAGTAAACGTGACATCACGCAAAAACAGACTGAAAAATCCGTCATAGAAACTTAGCAAATTAGCTTAATTATGCAAAGAGCATCGAGGAAAAACAAAAATTAAAATTTCCCATTTCCTAGAATTATTTACTTCTTTTTAAAATGATTCCAAAACGAATAACTTTCGATAACGACTACTGGCAGCTTTTATCATTAGCTTGGTGAAAAGGAAATTCGATATGTAGAATTAATTTACAGTAATGCTCATGAGAATGCATTTTGTTTTAGAACACCATAAGAAAAAAAGGCAAAGACGACTACGTCAGAACATTATACTTTTATGATAATTCGTTGCAATTGTTTAAAATGTAGAAATTTTTCATCAATGTATGACATGAAACAAGTTTTTATGAACATTATACGTATTTTAGTTGCATCATAATGAACAAAATGATAAAGAAACTATTCACATCAAACGCATTTCTCATATTAAAACGTACTTATATTGAGAATAGAATTAGCACATCAAAAATATATTGTTGACCAGAAATCGTACATAATATAAAACTTTTCTTGAAACTAAAATTATTGCATTAACAGTTGCTTCAAGTATCAATAAAAAAATTAAAATTTTTCAATCAAGAGTCGTTATATCAAAAAAGGTTGAGAAATAGAGCGTGAGTCGGCGTTTAAATCCCAAGTGAGGAAACTTTTTTGTTTTCTTTCTTTTCTTTTAGTGCTCAAAAATGAGATCATAACCCTATCATTTTTGAGAGAAGGGTTACTTAAAAATAAGAATTTGGTTTTTCAAATCAAGTCATTTGAACTTAAAAATAAGAATTTGGTTTTTCAAATCTAAGTCATTCGAACTCGGAGCTATTCCGAGAACGTGATGCTCTTGAAAACAAACCATTTTATCCCAATAACAAGAATTCTGATTTAACAGTAACGTAAAGCAGAATTATAAAAGTGTGATTTGCTACAATCAGTACAATCATTAAATCAACAATCGTTATACAAAATAATACAATAAAATAAATGTATTCATTTAATTTGAAATTGAGGATCACCGAAAAGGGAAAAAAAATCTAGCATTTGAAAACTCGAAGGCGGCAGCAGAAAACAATTTTTAAGATCAAAATAATTTAAATATTTATAAAAATAAAAAACAAATTTTTTTTTATTTTTTTAAATAAATAACAATACGTTGTACGCCAAATTACGATGGCACTGATACGCAGATTTCAAAACAACAAATAATGCTTTTTAAAGTACAGGGAAAAGTTACAGAAAGCATAACATTTTAATTCATACAGTGAATTAAAAAACGGAAACTGAAGTAAGGAAGTTGGCGGCAATACTGCAAGCATCTCTTTTGCTGCAGCAAAACGAGATTTACAGAGTTGCTTCAACACTTGAATGCTTCCTCCCCTCTCCACTCTCTCGAGAGGAAAATAAAATGATGTATGATAATTCACCATTTTTAATACGAGCTCAATAAAAAGTTAGATCATTATGCTCAGCTTATTTTTTGAAGTGGATTCTATTTTCTTTTCCTAAAACTTATTCAATCATTCATGACTAGTTCTATCAATTTGATTGGAACTCTAAATCAAAGGAAAAAAATTCTAAATCCCGTGTGAGAAAAATTTTACAAGCATCGACAAAAATATTTCTTATACATATGTTTGTGTGTGTGAAATATGTGTGTATTAATATATTATGTGAGTATATATTTAATACATTTGTTCTACAAAGACTTGTAAAAAAACAGTTCATTTTAAATATGCCTTAAAAATTAGTATCATTTAGAACAAAATCAAACTTGCCTTTCGCTTGAGATTTTTTTCGAAATATTTAAACGGATATTTTGTAATTCTGCAAACGCGCATAATACATTCTCTACTATTGCTGAGACCGAATATACAATTACCCATCTATAATTTATGTAATGGCATACAGTTCAAAAATTTTTCTAAATGATTACCAAAATAATGTTTTGAAAAATGTCATTTAACAATAAAATTATAATATGAAACTGCATTTATAATAAGTAGACACAACATGTAATTTAAGACCTTTTTTTTCTTTTTAGATCTTTTCTTACTTCTATCTAGCCCTCCCCCCAACATAAATAAAAAAAAACCTCTCTTAAAGAAACAAAACTTTATGCATAATGTATCAGTATGAAACATGCAAGATCTCGGAAAAAATGCGTCTGTCAATAATTAGCTTACGGGTGAAAGAAATATCTTTCGCCTAACATTTATTTTTAAAGAGCAGGGAAAAGAAAACATGGTTAAGGGCTCATATTTTTCTCCTTTTAATTTATTTACGAGGAGAAAAAATGCTCCGCTTATCGGTAGAAATACCTTATTAAAAAATGAAATGATTAAACAGTAGGTAATCCAATGATCTGCAAGGTTTGAACTTGCTTCTTTCATTAGTTTGATTAAAATCTGTCAGAGGAAAATCTGATTGTTTTTCTCCAGGCGTTTCTTTTAAATAGGGTACCGAGCTTCGAAAAATGGAAACATATACGTAAGTCCATCAAGGATGCAAAAAGCAAAGAATGAATATTAACTCAAGAGAGTTTTTTCAACATGAATGCTTCTTATTATCTTATCTTTCTGTTACTTTCTTTCCGCGACGATCTGAAATGGGAAAAACCAAGAAAACCCCAAAATGAAATATATTTTATGCTTCGCACTTCCATGAAAAACAAATTAATACAATACAATAACGTCCCCAACAAAAATAATTTTGATCCTTTTTTTTTTTTTTGCATCACATACTTAAAATGTTTCAGAATAACTTTAACAATGGAAGACATTTTTTTTTTTGAGTAAATCTAAGAGAAATTTGTTATTTATATTACAAATATTACAAAATTAAAAAAGTTCTGCATTTGGAGGAACCACAACACGATTTTCAGTTTGTTTCCAGGTAAAACGTAAACCGGAAATTTTTAAAAGACCCCTAAAAACTACATTTTGCAAGATCCGAGCGGACATTTTCAAAACCACAATTGCAGCCGCTGTTGATTACTGAAATTAATCAAATGTTACCAAAAGTAATTCAACTAGACAACGATCGGTGTGAAGAAAATCATAACAACGGGGAGAAAGATTTGTGCAATAATAATTTTACAAAATAATAAAATTACGAACTAACACTTTGAATATGATTTTTTTTCCGGATAGATATTGCTGTTTCAAAAAATACAGCCGACTCAAATTCAAAAGATAAGAAATACAATTATCCAAAAACAACCCCACATTTTGCATATAATATTTCTACCAAATCGAAATATGAAGAATATGAGCGTCATTTTATAGCTAATTAGTTAGAAACGCATTTTTTAATAACTTAGAGCAATTTGAAAAACAACAGTACCCCCCCCCCCCCCCATAAAAATGACACGGTTTTAGGCCTCTTTTCGACAGTAAAAATCCACTCATCACAAATTATGTGACTCCTGTAGAAACGGACATTTTTCAATAACTTTGATCAAAAAATGCAAAGTGATAAGTATATTACATTGTACAATGATCGTAAGAATGTGCCCTTCATAAAATTTTAACACTCATTACCAGAAATCAAGCTGCCCATATAAAAGCTAGAATTCTTCATTATAAGACATATTGTTATATAAGATATATTGTTAACTCTATGCCGGGCTAATATTTCCTTTGCACTTTCAATTTAATGTTAATTCATATACCAATGTCTTCACAAATAATAATAATAATAATAAAGCAAATTAATTAATTCACAAAGATTTTACAAAATTGTATGTTCACAATTTAAGTAAATAGCAACATTTTCAGGAACGCAAAAGGCGTCAAATATACTATAACAATAAAAAAGTCTGCATTACAAAAAATACTTTGTCCTAATAAAAGCTCCTACGTGGTAATAAATAGACCCAAGTCGATAGTAATAACAAGTTCGTAATTTTTCTTCAGGACCACGTAAACTCCCCAGCACATATTTGAAGGCTCCATTCCAGTTCTTAATAGATACGTATGAGTAATTTAATGCTTTTCAGGGGAAAAAATAGGCCCTTTTGTTGTTGTTTTTTTGAAAATTATGTGACCGTTAAGGGGTTAATAGCAATGCTTCTTCTTCTTTTTTTGAATTCAGATCGTTTGAATATTATACATTCACCCCAGTTTTCAAAATAGATACGTAAGAGGCAATCTGTTTCTTTCAAAAAGTAATTTGGAATTGATTTGTTGATTTCTTCTTCTTTTTTTTTTTTTTTTGAATCGGGATCGTTTCAATATTATACATCATTTTTGTGCAGGTTATACATTACATAATGCATTGCATAAATATTGCATACATGCACAAAAACATTGATTACATTTATGCATAAAAATTTTGTAGACATCGTTCTCGGTCCGTATAATTGCTTATGTTATACTATTTTTGATTGTAAAAGTAAATAAATTTGTTTAATAGTGATCAATTTGTCGACTAAATTAACTGTACATTTAAGATCATGATGAACACAATCTAGTATACTATATATAAGGGTAAATGAAAGTTTAAAAGTCCATTTTAAACCATTGAAGAATATTAAAACTTGCAAAAAGTTTCCCACCACACATAATTTGTGAAGACAAAAGTATAAGATTAATTGCTCGGTAAAACTTCAGATATTAAAAAAAATAGATCACCAGGAAATCTCTCTTAAATAGCGTTTCAGCACATCTTCAGCTAGATCGTTCAAACAAATAAATTATAGAACTGATTAAAACAAATAGAAAGACGGAAATAATTTTCTATATTAAATATCTTCCACTAATTTCGAAATAACTTTTTTACTTTGTCTGAAATCGTCTTTTTACCTCCAAACTTTCTTTCCAGGATGAATATTGGTGAGAAATAAAAAGTAAGAAACTGCTAAATGATTAAACTCAGATAGGAATCTGCGAAGATAAAATGATTCATTTACATCTTTTCTTTATTCTGATAAACTCTCAAAGAGGAATAATTTCGCCATTTTTCTTTTTTCTTTCATTTCTTGAGACGAAACATGCACCAAACCAAGAAATAACGAAAACACATTTAGTTAAGATAAAAGTATAAGTAGAAAATTTTCGCACCTGGAATTTCAGTTTCCTCTTCCCATTAAGTGATTAAATATTTCAATCACGAGTATCAAACAATTGGAGTTACTTGCTATTAATCTGCTTTTTTAATCTACGAGTCGGAAATATATCGCAAACCGGCTGAGAATTTTCTAAAATATTGATATAAGTCTTTAACATTAAATAAAAGCGTAAAATGAACAAATTAAACTGCAAAGTGAATTTTATGAAAGTCTTCACCAAACCAAAACATTAAAAAAGAAAAATAAGCAAACAAAATAAAAAAATAAATGGACCGCTACAAAACTGCAATGCTAAATAAGCCCTTGGATTTATGCAGTTGAAATTATTTTTATATTGCTCAACTCATACATTTATTTTATAAATTCTTAATTTTTCTCCAAATTTAGTCTGGAAACCATATATTTCTCTACCTAAAGCTCAGAACACGAGTTAAGTAGAACAATTAAAGGTCGAAATCTACGATGAAAAGTTAAAATTTCTTCTTAAGTTATGTTGTTTTTGTATTATTTAGTTTATGTAGTTATACCTGCATAAACTAATTCAAGTTTCTTGCAATTATTTTGACCTAAATCGATTACAGATAAATGAAAAACATTTTATTACCACGAAAGATTCTATCATTCGTACAAATTGATGTTTTTCAGAACAAATACATCGAAAAATCAGTAAAAGAAAAAACAAGAAGTTCCGCTTAGAAATATACGAGCCTACTTTCCCATATAAATGCAATATCAAATTGAAAATCTAGCAACCTCTCTCTCTCTCATTTAGCTATATAGCTCTTACTTACTTCAAACATACCTTTTTATACATATTCATTCACTCATTCATGTATTTATTCACTTATTCATTAACTCATTCAAAAATAGCCTTAAAAATTCAGATAAAAAAATGTCATGGGGAAATAGGCTCGATTCGTTCTGGATGAACTTAGTATCTGCACCTATTCTACGTCATAAGGTCTATCGGATGAAGTTTGTTTTAAGCAAACCCGTCTATAAGAATAGAATTTATATAGGATTGAAATTTCCCCGTAAGCGTTAAGAAGAATTTTTTTTTTTTTCCAAAATTGAACAAAAATTGTTCAAATCAAAAAATGTTTCTATTGAGAGCTTCCTTCAATAAACTTGTTCAAAGGATCTTATGCCTAGAATTTACATTTTTGCCCATAGGCGCTAATGTTAAAATTTTTTGAATCGTTCAAAATTAAACAAAAAATCCTTCAAATCAAAAAGTAAAATATGGAAATGAGATGTCCTCGCCGAGATCTTTTGAATACAAAACAAATCTTTCGAATGGGACCATTTTTTAAAAAGTTCCTGGGGAGGCGGCAGACAGACCGACACACACACATTTTCCGATCCCAAAACTATACTTTCCTTTCATTTATCAATATTTTTTAAATTACTTTACTTATTTTTGACTTTTTCTTATTTTTAACGATATTTTTACCATACCATTAAGCCTTCTTTCAATCTTTTTACAGGAAAACAGGCTAAAAAATTAGAGACAAACGGGGAGAGGGAAAAATTTAAAAGCTATTAACACCAAATAAATGAATGACACAATTTTTAACGACGTTAATCAACTGAAAAAGCAAAAACTAAAGTTTAAAATCTATTAATGAAACACATGACTTTGCGATAAGCAACTTCATGAACAATTTTATGAATTACTTTATGAGCAATTTTATAACCAATTTTAAGTTTAACACAAAATACTTTGAAACTGAAAATTCACATTAAAACCTCATTTATTCATTAAAATAAAAAATAACTGCGTAACAGCTCAAAGAGAATGAAATGTGTTATAAGAAAATCAAGTTTTTATGTACTCTATCTTCTTCATAAAAACAAAAAAAGACGATATTTTTGCTGGAATGTAAAGACATTTGTCATTTTCAAACTTGAAAATGTTTAGAATGAAACAAACAAAAATAGAAAAAAAAAAAAATAAAGCAATTAACATTTTCCCGTAATTTTTCAGTTTTTTTTTCTCCCTTTCAGTTACTAATTAATTTTGAGAATGTATAACTTAATTAGTGAAAGCAAAAAAGAAGACGAAATTCTTCGAATGTGTATTTTTTCCTTTCTCTTTTCGAACATATTATCTATAGACTTTAAAACGTGATTTCAGCGCCATCACAGAGTTTCATTTTTTCTCTCTAACGCGAATGATTTTTTTTTCTTCACATTTTAAAATTGGAGGAAAAACTTACATTAAAAGCTTTAAGAAAATAATAAAAATCTAAATTTAGCTCTTAGATAGTGCAGTAAATTTAGAATACTTTTTTGATCTTTTATTTTCAGAACATAAAAAATACCATAAATAAATAAAATGAAGTAATGAGAGAATTTCAGTATGGGAAAGAAAAAAAAGACGGAAAATATGTTTAACAATCCTTTTACTTTTTTCGCAATCTAGAATATAATTTAAAAAAAGAACATTTATTTTAATTTAGCGACACAATAACATATCTCTTTTTTTTTTTTTTTTTTTTTGTGTGTGTGTGGGGGGGGGGGGGGTCCTTGAGAGGCAATGAGAGGAACGTTTTTAAAAATATATACTTTAGAAATTACAATTATAAAATACAATAATAAATTAAATACAACCGACGGTTGAATTCCTTCACTTATAATATATCGAATCAGAATCGGACATTCACTGTCACAAATTTAGACATCAGCTTAAACTGTTGACTACCGAAGCAAGTGCATAAAGTATAAAAACTACAAAAGTATTAAACAGCTGCACACACAAAATGTTTAACAGTTTCAAATTTCTATTTTATCTTCATAAGAAGATAAATAAAATAGAAATTTTACTGCTGGGAGGCGAATAATTTTAAATACTTATGTGAATCTGGTTTCTACTGAGAAAAAGTCCTTGAATATTTTAAATGATAATTAGCACCTAAATTAGGTACAAAACGTGCACTTTATTATATTAGTGTCGATTTAAGTACAATAACGAGTTAATATTCCTAAAAATTACAAAATTTCTTTCATAATTTGTAACATACTGTTTGTTATTTAAAAAAATAATACAAATACTGCATTAAATCTTACTTTCATAACGATTTTAAGAACACAAACCATTCAACATGAATAATTATTAAGAAGAATTAGGTATTTGATTTAATATATTTCATTAATTGCACAAAGGTATCTAAATCTTCGGCGGGAAAATTTGAAAATTATGGAAAAACACATAAAGTCAGAGTTATTAAATATACCTAAACATTAAACACTTAACTGAAATACATACAAAAATAGTACCAAATAGACATAATAGTCAAATGGATTTCACATGATTACAATTACAATAATTATTTCGCCATACACGAAAGTACATTATGTGTTCTTGACTGTATTATTTTTAAATATTAAGTTAATACTAAATTACTAATGTTTTCGTGAATGCTGAGTTGTGTCCATTTTTCGAAAATCACTGCTGTCGTGTTATTCTATTCAATCACTTACAAGTGCTCAATTCAATTGGAATTCTAGGCCATGCCGAAGGGGATATTTTTAGGGTTAAACCTTCCCCACTGGTAAAAATCAAGAAATTGTAGATTTAAATTAATTTAGTGTTAATTTGCATGTACAGTGCTTTTCATTAAAAAACATTTTCTCTGAGCTTATGCAACAATTAACAGTTGTCTCCTCTTTATAAACCGAAATCATGTTTCAAAAAACTGGTGGCGCCAAAATCACTCGAAGCATCCATTGCAAAAGAAGTGCTCCTTATAAGGAAGTCGTGATGAACCCGCCATTTCACAGAACAGAAGAAAGTTTTTGCAATGAAACAGCATAATATTTGTTTCGCAATATAATTTGCATGTTCAATAAGCTTACTATGTAGATTGTCGACTATTTCTGCACAGTGTAAAACCTCTAATAGATGTAAAATGTTACAAAAGAAAAAGTGTACTATTTTTTATACTGTATAGACACACTGTTGTGTTTTTAGCATTATGGGTAAGAAAGAATGGAAGAAAATTTAAACTCCTTCCTTAGGAGATCCTGGGCATGGGTCTGGAATCATCAGAAAACGTTTACATCCACGATTTAACAGTGAGGGTAGAACGTGAAAATTTTCTTAGAGCATGTTCTTAGAAGCTAAGAAGCGAAGATGGACCGAGGTAATAAGGAGGTTAAAACAAGCGGCTACAAAATCACGATGCGACGCAACGCTAGGAATGGGCAAGCAACTGTATAGTCAAGAAAATGGCAAAGCACGTTAACTTAAATAATTTTCATCCAATATTACGTTATTTGTGTAAAAATATGCAAATGAAATGCGATTATACAAAATTATAATAAAAGGTGCTTTTTTTTCAAGTGAAGAGTTGCTTATATAGTACTACATGCAATGTTAAATAAATGTGAAACGATTGGCATTTAATGCTTTACTACGGGCATGGCAGTGCGGATACCGATAGTTTTTACACAAAAGGGCATTCAGAATGGAAAATAATAAAGCATTCATAACTTTGAAACAAGTGTAGAAATTTAACAAGGCCAGACTACCGTAAGTCACATTTTCATTACCTTAGAATCTGAGCGTAAAAACTGGAAAGAAAGATTTCGTTGACTAGTAAACAAAGTTGTTATATGAATTAGGCTAGAAAACATGATTGTTAGCATTGAAAAAATATGTATGCTTTATTCCTTGTGGTTCATTTTCGTACAATTAAATAATATATGACAATCGCCATTTTTGGACTTACGTTAGTCTGGTCCTGAGGTACGTATCAGGCCACCGCCGCTATCCATTCCAAATACATGACGAATTTCCTAATATAGCATCTGAAAAAACGAAATACACAAAACGAACCTAATCTTCTTTCGCAATTAGTCCGCTTAATTAAAAGCATTTTTCCTACGTTTTATGCCTTTAGGATATTCGTAATCTTACACGAAAAAACGAATACCATTGGAATAAGTAAATAAATCTAATAATTTTTCTATTATTATTATTATTTTCTTTCTTCTTCTTTTTTTTTTGGTTCGCTGGAAAAATATTACCAACAGAGCGTACTATGATTAATGCAACATTTTTTTACCCATTCGAACCTCAAGAACGATATAAATTCGCAAACGGCAAAATATCGCCCCAAGACGTCTCACACTTAATATACACACACAAACACGTGCAGGCGGGGGAAAAAATTAAATTTCGCCAAATGAATGACTGTTTGGCGATGGTGATAAACGACGGATATCCGAGAACAAATTACTTGGAGAAGAGGAGTCGTAATGACTGATGGAAAGAATGGGTGCTCAGAAAAAAAAAAGAAGAAACCCGCGAAATGAGAAATAATGATGAGGTTGGATTTTTTCTGTTAATTTATAACTTTTATTTTTTCCCCCAGTTCTTAGTAGCTTTTGTAATGGGATATTCGCATGGGAGACTCATTTAGTTGTAATTATAAACTTTCCTAAAAAGGTTTGCTAATGCGATTTGATGTACCTAAACTATTTTTTTCTCAACTTTTCTTGTCAACAAAAAACCTTAAATGTACTCGCTGTATTACCTAAATATTTGAATAATGATGCTATGCCAAATGATACTTGAGAAGAAATGTTTTACTGGATTACAGAAAAAAGCCTACCAACGTAACATTCCGAAACTAAACCATTTCTTGACATTAAAATTAAAAACGACATAGAAGCAATTTTTTGAAGGAAAGGTGCGTTTTTGTACCATTTTCAGACCTAGAGGAGGCAAGCGTCATCTTTCAAACCTAAAAAAGTACGTTCCAGAATAGAATCTTCTACCAAAAGGGCTTTGATGTCATATTTCAACCCTGAAAAGCGTCTTTCAATTTTGTATTCCTGTGATTCAAAGGAATGATTTGACACCAGCCGATGGTTTTATTTTTATAGTTGGCCAGCATATTAAATCAGCCAATATACAGCTGAAAACAGATCTTTTCATTATAGGGGAAAGACAGGGCTCGGAATGAAATATACTGTGGGAAGAATTAGAGGGTATAAGTGTAGTATTATGGTGGGGAAGTTTCCGTGAAATCACCATTATACACTGCTAAAATATCTGGTTCAAGCTTTCATCAAAAAATGGTGAAATTTAGCTGCAACCGAAGATTTGGTACTATGTTGAAGTTGATCCATTATAATAGTGATAATAACATCACCATGAATTTTGAACAATGTAGTTGAAGTGGCTTAGCACAATTTAAGTGCACCTGTTACATCTTCTGAAAGAACTTTCAGCGCTTTGTCCTGAACACTACAGGCGTCAGAATAAAAAGAACGAAAATGGTTTGGTAAAATAATAAAGAAGCACGCAAACGTGATATCGCATCCAATGCAGATATTACGTACAAACCGGTAATGACGAAGATTTTGGGACGTAGTTAGGACAATTCAAACCCAGCAGTTTTCCACAACAAACAGGGCATCAGCGAACACACCACCTTGCATTCAGCCTCCTCTTGTGAAAGTATAGATCTGTTTTCGACCTGGAGATGCGGCGTATTTGCACGCCCATTTCCATTCATTACGATGCTGAACGGCGAGCGCCCCGAGTTTTATAACCGTTATAAATCAGCACGCGTTAGTTACCTGGGTGGTGCCGGGAAGCGCATTTCTCCGACGGGGGTGGGGGAGTGGCCGCCGGGGTCCTCCGACTCATTTGCGACTAATTAGACGCAACTCGCGCGCACAAGATAACGATCACAAAATATTAGGATGCCGTTTCGACAATGGATTGGGCAGAATTCCATTCAGGGCACGGTAACGACCATCGGAGAGGAAAAGGGGGTTGATTAAAGCCCTCCTAAAAATGACGAGGAACAGGAGTTTGCTGCAGGTGTCATTAGGCAGAGAGGGTTTGCTGTGCTATAGGTCGATCGCGATTTTCTTTGTTCAGTAAAATCCCTTTATCAGAACAGAGACTAAATGCGAATTGCATGATTAGACATCGTCTGCAAAGGATTAAATTGTGGTTCCTGGAATTTTATACTTTGGTCGAACGTCTAATGCACAGATTCTATTGTAATAAGCTGTTGCTTTCCTGGCGAATTGAATGGCATTAAATGTAATTTAAAATTTCGACTGAAGACCAGCAAGTGACTCAAAGGACATGGATTTTTTTTTTTTTTTTAAATCGGAACATGCACTGTACAGGCATAAATCAGATATGTTCTGAATTTACGTTAAAAAATGCTTTTCTGCCTGGCAATAACAAATATAGATAGTCTGGATCATTTGGAATGCATAATTAGAACCTATTACAATAATACTCAAGGACAACTAGGAGCGGTCTACTTTGACTCAGAACCTGTTGCCGTTTATTTTTTTCTATTTGTATTTGCATGCATCAGTCTTTTGAAACTGAGAAGGTTAAGGTTTAACGAGTGCGACAATATTAAATACTTAACTGTTAACTTTTGAAACAAGTAAAGATAAAAGTTGAAAATTTTGTAATCACCTAAAGCAGAGGTTCCCAAAGTGGTCCAGGTGGAACCCCAGGGGTCCATAGGAGACCACACTGGGGTCCACGTAGATGTGAAAAGAAAACAGGGGTTCACAAGTTGTAAGTGGGGGTCCACGAAAAATTTTGTGGTTTTCATAATTAAGAACAAAAGTTTTGGCTTGGATTTACCTATCAACGTAGGGATCATTCATAAATGATGTCACGCTTCGAGGGGGGGGGGAGGGGGGTTCGTGAAATTGTGACAAAGGGAGGGGAGGGGTAACAAGAAGTGTGACATCATGCAACATAGCATGACGCGTGACAAAGGGGGGGGGGGAGGGGATTAAAATATATGTGAAAAAAGCGTGACGTCATCTATGAACGGCCCCGTCATTCATTAGGTGGGTACTCAAAAATTTTCCAGAATCAGTTTAAACACAGAATTGAATAGAACAATAGATAATAGTACAAGTGTACACCACATGTCGAGACTTGCAAAGTGCCGTCCTTGCGCCCGCTTGTCGGGGATGCTTGTTTAGACCTGCAAAGGGGTGAAATGCGACTTGCGCTGTGATTGCAATCTACATTAGTACTCATTTGTTTCCGGGATTTTGAACATAAAAGTGTGACTGTGAGTGAATCGATGTCAGTGGTTGCAATTCACTGTGTCATCCACCGACAACACCTTGTAGCGAAAAATTTGAGTGATAGATTGCACCAATCGCTTCAATCTGTGACTAACGCTGTTAATAAAATAAGAAGCAATGCTTTGAATACCCGTTTATGTGCACTATTGTGCGATGAAAATGATGAAGATTCCCAACGACTGCTCTTACATACTGAAGTACGCTGGTTGTCGAAAAGTGCATGCTTATCGAGATTTTACTTACTTTTCGAATCAGTGATAGAGTGTCTGGAAACTAAAGCACCAGATTTAAAAGAGAATCTGATCAAATATCAAGCGGACATTGCGTACTTAGCAGATTTGTTCATAAAATTCAATGATGTTAACTTGCAGTTACAAGGGGACAGCCTGAATTTAATAAAAACAAAGGGTGTAATTTCGGCTTTTCTTGGTAAATTGAAATTAATGAAGCAAAATATTAGTCGGAGCGAATTCTCCCAGTTTCCGCACTTGTCACAGATAGAATGTCTTGATGAGGATATTCAGACATACGCTCAACATTTAAATACCCTGCATGATGACTTCAAATATAGATTTGAAGACAGAAATACCACCATGGATCATAACCCCATTTGATGAAACGGAAGAGGCTAATGTGGTATCACAAGAGGAGCTACTTGAGTTCAGCACCAACGAGGAACTGAAGGTGAAATTTAAAAAAGGCTATCAAACATTTTGGCTGCAGGCACAAATCCCCGAAAAATATCCTGGGCTGTGGGAAACTGCGCGAAAATTTTTGATAGCGTTTTCCTCGTTATATCTTGTCGAAAGAAGTTTTAGTGCCGTTACCAACCTGTTAACAAAAAAAAAGGAGCTGATTGAACATCACAGAACGGGGAGATTTGAGATTACTTCTTACAGAACTGAAGCCAAATATTGATAATTTGATGTCAATTCATCAAGTACATCCGTCTCATTAAAAGTATAACTAATTACATTTCAGAGTTTATTCTTTATTTTTTGCCAGTTGTTGATTGTTTGTAATAATAAATGTTTATAATTTTGTATAACCACAAGTATTATTTTAATAAATAGTACACAAGAAAATGTGCTACTTTTTGTTTCTTTTTAACACCCCCAATTTAGGATGATATTTTTAATTAGTTTTGGGTAGAAATGTAGCAGCAGGGGTCTACCGAAAATAGTAAAACTTTGAAAGTGGTCCTCGAGAAAAAAAAGTTTGGGAACCTCTGACCTAAAGAATTTATCAAAGTTGAAAACATTTTATACAATGAGAACTTTCATTATTAAATAAAGTGAACAACTGTGAAGCTATTTTAAACGAGCTTACAGAAACATGAAAAATAAGCCTGTTCCGTTGTAGCAAATTGAAAGGAATGTTAATGAAATAGGAAAATTAATCAAATGAACTTCTGGTTTACCATTGCACAAGATCCTGATAAGAGTGAGAAATACAAGTGTTATAAAGCTGTTATTCACCTTTTGCTTACTATTTTATCGGAAATAATGTGAATGAAAAATCCATCAAAAATTTCAAGCAAACAGATAAAAGTTTAGATATGAAGAATCACGACATGTGACGAAATGGATTCTATGAAATCAATATATCGAATGCGACAGCAGATACAGCTAGAAAATCAATATTTCAAAAAATAAGCCGAATGAAAGATATTCTTTAAACAAGTCAGATTTCGAGAAAAATCAAAACGGCCAGTTAACAAATGGAAGCGTTTCGATTTCGATTAAGAAAACCCATTGTAATCGGAAATTAATGACGGAATAATAAAGTCCTTTGAAGTTTAAGCAAATATTTATTTGTTTGATTTGCAATCTGTTGGCAACACGAATGAGTCGAGAATATGCTCGGGGAACTCGTAATTGGAGAATAATCGAGAACATTATTTTTTTTTATTCAAAATAAAAATAAAAGTATAAAAATCATCATTAATATGAAATAGTTTTGAATTATTGTCAAAACATTTACAATAACCCATAAAATTATTTTTTGGGGTTTATTTATCTACATAATGATAATTTCACTAAGGAGAAATTTATTATCTGCACAATGTAAAAGATTTTATTCAGTTGAGTAAATGTTCTGTAATAAAAGTATAATTTAAAAATGTATTTGTACACAGCTACAATTAAGAAAAGTCAAAGCAAATCAGAGAACAAAACTCTTCTTTACCTTACCTTTAACAAAACATATATGGTTTGAAATTACGAAGATGTTACTTCTTCAAATGGTTTTGGATTTTGTTGTATTTTTCGCATAAATTTATGATTAGTTTAAAAAGTTAAATGTAGTTAGTTTTTACTAATATTCTTCTTAAAAACTTCATTTGCTTCTGAATTGTACATAAACGCTCCAGGACTGCTCCTATAAGAAAAATTTGTCTAACTTTTGACAACGGTTTTGAATGTCGAACTTGTTATCGAAAGATTTTCAATGTTCTAATCAAATAATGTAAAGGTTTAATTTTAATTGTTCCAATAGCTGCTCTAGCCTGCAGTAAACCCTTTAAAAATAGCTTCCGCCCCCCAACACTAATACACTTAAGTTAAAGCTTATTGTGTTATTACCGACAACTTTACATCTGTAAGCGTGACAAAATCTTTATCAATGCCATAATCCAATAACAACACTAATTACATATCAGTTATTATAACATACTGTTGTTGACCTCCCCCCCCCCCAGAAAAAAAGGGGAAAAGCGATTTTTTATGATAACAAGGTCAAAATAACGTTGAGGTCTCAAATGGTTTTCTATCAAAGACAAATGATTACATTAAACAACAATCATCACATCAAATTATTCAAACATGAATAAAGTTTTTTCCGAAAGAATTCATTCATTTAACACAAAATTGCTCGAAGTGATATTTTCCCTGCCAATAAACTCACTAAAAAAGAAATGCGTAGAAACAATTGTTTGATTGTTCCAAAAGGGTTCAAAACGAAACTGCCACAAGGGAGCGTAAAAAAGCATGAAACGCCGCCATCAGGCGGAAAAACTGGCAAGGGAGCATCGATTTTGAGGTACCAGTCATAATTTTCGGTCGAAATTGTTGACGCAAGAGCGCGCCCATTTTCCACTTCTTTAAACAAAAATAACGATCCAAAATAAACGCGCTGTCCATGAATATTCAAGTCCACGTTTCGACTTAATCAAATTGTTTTACAACTCTCCCTCTGCCTCGTATAAATATTTATTCTCAAGCAACAGAGAGAAATAAGCACCAAAAATGAATATATGAGATCATTTAACTACAGGTGAAGTGGAAATTTCGAAGCGTTTTACACAGAGATAAACGCCGTCCAAACCTGGAAAAGGAACTGCTCTATCGATTCCGTTGAGAAATGGCATATTAAAGTTCTTTACAACACATTAGAAGGCTAGACGAGCTGAGTTTCATAAAATATAAATTTGCATTTCCTTTTACAAGCATCACGTACATTTACTTATCTAGAACATCAAATGTTGGTCCAATTGTATTTTTATATTTCTTTATTATTTACTAGGCGGCTCTATACACCCTGCTTGTTTTTGCTCGCGCCCAAATTATTGTTACATTTACTTCACTTCATGAGGAAGATTACGGCAACGGAGATAATTGGCGATTTTTCTGATTGTCGTCAATTTTTATGGAGCTACGAAACCTTAACTGCGTTTCCCCCGAGCTTTTCCGAAGTAAAAGCATCAAAAAGCAATAATAATAAAATATATATATAGAAAACTTTTCCGCCCAGCCTTGCTAATGTAAGTAAAGCATACCCCCCCCCCCCAAAAAAAAAATATATATATATATATATATATGAATGGAGAAATAAAAAAAGAGAGATCTAAAAAAGTCTTCAAAGTTTTTCTTTGTATTGCATTATTAATAGTCTTTCGTATTAATTAATAGAATTAAAATTAATATCTGATATCTACATATGAGTCGAAAAACAAATTTCGCTTCTATAATGCTGAAGCTTTAAGATATTTAAACCGCCTAGTCGATTAACTAATTTTCATAAATATTAACAAATATATAAATCACACACACACACAAAACCCTTTTTGACACCTACGAGGGATAAACAAATTTAATTTTAATGGCCTAAAATGACTTTTAACTTCAATATTCTTTTTCGAATATATATAGTATATATATATATAGTGGAGAATCATTGGAATAAGAATTTGGACTTCGGCCTTTTAATTTTTATTTATTTATTCATTTATACAGGGGTGGGGGAGGGAATTAAATAGTTTATTCTCTATTGAAGACTTGTAAGAGCTGCACGTTCCCGTTTTAATTGATAAAATGCTTCACATCTTTTCGCGAAAAATAAAAATAATTTAAAATCGAAAATGGATGCTGTCAGGATCAGCCCCCTGCAACTGAGGGGCTATGTCCACACTCTTCAACAGGTCGTAGAAATTTCCATCCAACAAAACAAGCGCGGTGCTCCATTCATTAGTGTCATGAGTGCCCATCGACGTTGATTGGTCTCTAAGCTCAAGCAGCCAGAACAAAGGACAGCATTGTTCCACTTCGACACACAGATCAAAACTTGGAGGCGCAATTAATTAATCATATTAAGCGCGACACGTGCTGCATATGGGAAACCTCATCTCCTGCAGGTGACGAGAAATACGTCATCTTTAACGCTCGGCTGACAAATCAGCTGCTGAATTGAGACAAGATCCTGCTCAAGCTGTACTATTCAGGGGGTTTCTTCAAGGCTTGTATCCTTGGAGGTCGTTTTATTTCCCGGTTTTGTCAAAACATATAACTTGTGATCTTAATGCATTAAAAATAGTAATTTAATTTAAAAAAAATAGTTTGTGTACTTCAGAATAACGTAGCACTGAGTTATTTTTGTCATAGTTCCAATTGAAAGCTGTGGATATAGGGGAGTAGTGTTCCTTGCAATTCCGAAACGAACAGATTTCTTTTTTTATATACAAACTTGAGCCTGAATGTTTTGTTTTCATTTTCTAATATATCGGCTCAAATGTAATTGTGTAGAAATCACTGTAAAGACGTCCCGAAACAGAGATTCTCTTGGGAAAGTTGTCCTTCAGTAGGAATAATAAAATACAGAGAGAGAGAGGAGTGGCAAGCCAAAAGGATGATCCGGAGGCAATGTAAGCTGGGAGGAGGCCAGTTTCACTTGCCTTACGGATACCAGCTCCGTGCGAAAGCAATACTTAGCTAACAGGTAGGGGTCCTGGTGGAGATAAGTTTCCCTTGCCTCCGGAACTGGCAAGGAACAAAGGATAAAATGCGATAGTATTCCAGATAATGAAGAAAAATTTTATGTATATACTGCATCCCTTATAAATAAAAGTGAAATCTATAACGGGAGGCAGAGTTACAATTACTTAAGAACTACATAAGCTGAAATGTGAAGTGCAGATAAGAAAGGTGGTGCAACTTATCAGAGCGCAAACAGCAACAGGTGATATATGTAGATAGAGAGATGGGTATTCAGAAGTAGAAGGGAGGGACCAAAAACAATATAATGAAATCTAATGTGGTTTCCAGAAAGTCAATTTTATAAATTTATTATTTTACTTCCAAAGCATTATAGAATTTACTGCGAGCAAGTTCTGCATACGCAATCAATCAAACAAAAATTAAAACTATCAAACTATATAAGAGCAAAGCAAGGTAATAAATGCGAAGCAGTTGAAAGCTTCATATTAAAAAAAAGTTCCTGGGAAAAAGTCGAAGCAAAAAATAAAGTGTGAAAATTTTCCCTAGATGAGCTATTAATGAAATTTAGATGGTCTTAACTTTTTCTTAATGTTTGTTTAAAACAGCGCTATTCTGGGGAATCGAGGTCACGCAAAAGACCCATTATTTAAATTTCCTTCAAATTCAGCTTCATGAAAAATAGAAAAATGCAAATAAACGCGGCTAAATGCCGCAAAGCTATTTTTGGAACATTCAGCTTTTCAAGATGGAAGAGGATTTTGTAAAAATCAATCACTAAAAATTAGGAAAATCATTAAAGTTTAAACGAACCGAAAATTTTTCTCTTCCGTTACTTTCTCATTGCACTTGTTTAACTTGGAATTAAAAGAAAATGATCTATTATAATCCATATATCAATAAAAAATGGTTTCAAAATCATTAATGAATTATTTACTTCAGAATCACCGGTACTTTAACAGAACAACATTACTATAAAATACAGCAGTGAACATAATAAAATCAACTTACTAGTAGATTTCATTATGTTTACCTGAAATATTTGAAGCTGCAAAGCATCCATGTTGCACATTTTAAAAAGTTTGTTTTAGTGTAAAGTGAGATCTTTTGTTTTTCATTAACTATGGAATTTATTTTGTTCAATGGGCCCAATCCACGCGCAACTTCGAAAACCTCGTCAAAATGCCATATTTCCATGATTTTCAATTTCAATTTTCTCCAGTTTTATAGATTTATCCTCGCTTTCCAAAGAAAATAATGTTCCAATGTAAAAATTTTGTCTTAATTGAACAGTTGCTTACAAAAAAGCACTCTGATGCCGTTCTGAATGAGAAAGCATAAAACAAAAGTGGAACAGTCTATGACCCTGTGACCCAAATCTAAAATTTCGTTATGCTGAATTTTTATAGCATATACGAATTTTCGTACATTTCAATTTTACTTCCAGAACACCAGAACGACGGCAATATGACATATACTATATTTGTAAAAGACAAGAACAAGACACCGTTATAGATGAAATTCTTATTGCTTAGGGATAGGTAATGAAAATAGTTTTTGCACACGGTGGTGATGCCCAAACACTAGTCATCAGGAAGGGTGGGGAGTTCAAGGAAGTGTGAAAAAACACCAGTTTCTACCTCCCACTCCCTCCAAATTAGCTAATGGAGTGGGTAATTCATGAATCATAGGTTGCACGGATGTCCCAAAATTTGACGAATATAAAATTACATAAATGGAAATTGTTCGTGCTGGTAGGAAATGACGTTTACCTAAACTTTCAGCTTGAGCGAAGTACAATAATATTTCTCAAGAAAAGAGACGTTCACCGCTATGAAGGTTTTTGACTGAATGAAGAAATGTCTACTCGGCATCACGATTAGAGACTGAAAAGTTAATAGGGATAAGAAATTAAATTACTATATTTTTGTGGTGGAGGGGATCAAAAGTTAAAATGGCACTGGTTCGACCATTTAACATAGTAATAATTCCAATGGTATTCCATTTGCATCTAATATTCTAGAAAGCATTCGCTGTCCAAAGGATTTGGGATGAATTAAGGAAAAAGTCAAACGTAAAACAACAGCAACTTATAGAAAGAGTACTTTGAAATGTTATGAAGAGTACTTTTGTACAAATAAAAAAGTTGCAGTTTATCGATATTATCTTTAGGAAATAACAATAAGTAATTGTTTTATATCATTCATATTGCAACCTTTTTTCATTTAGAATCCTCTAATTGGACTTTCGTGGAATCTCCTTTTTTGTAACTACAATTTAACGAAGGGTCACTTTTTTGAGGTACAAATAGTAGAACCTACCAAAATGCCTGCAGTAATTTTAAAGTCCGCATCATACGTACAATTTAATACCAAGGAAATAATTATATTACTATTACGAATAATACAATATCAGAAAATTTTTTACATTAATTGTTAAAGAATCAGAGTGAAAAGAATTCTTTCCTAACCCAAAAGATAACAAAACCACGCTAATTATACAAACTATTTGAAAACATCTGCATTCCAATCATCCAAATACCAATCATATTACACACACTCAAAACGCTAAGGGTAATATGCTTGTATTTGTACTTCATTGAATGCATTGTTTTTTCTATTTCAATTTCGCTCTAGTAAGAAGTCATTAAGAAAGGAAAACTTGTTCGCATAACGATAGTAATAGAATTTTTAATGAAAACTTAATGAGACCCAACGTGTGATGTGTGATATAATTAGCTAACAAGAAAACCCTAAATATACTAGTAATAATAAAAAAAAAAAAAAAAAGAAGAAGAAGAAGAGAGAGAAAGAAAGAAAGAAAAAAAAGTTACAAAATATAGATTTAAAGCGCGCAAGTACAGAATTTACAGCATCAACAGCAAAATTAACAAAAATGAAATAGTGGGAGTTGAAATGTTATTGATAATTCAAAACAGTTAATAACATTTTTTTAAATATATTTTTTTCTTTTCACTCCCATTTATCAAACACCAAACACTTGCATATCATCCCCATCTTTGCGAAATTGTACTTACTCTGTTATTGGCAATTTTTCCTTAAAAAGTTGATTTCCATTAGACTCCTCTGTGAACCATCCCCCCCCCCCCCCCCGTACATTTTTAAGAAAGAAGATGCTTTGTTACGCATCCTTTTTTGACACTGAATATGTCTTTACCTTTTTATTATCTTTGCCTATCACTCTTCTTGATCTATACATACTAGGGTAGCGTTTCCCAACCGGGGGTTCACGAACCCCCAGGGGTTCGTGGGGTGTCGAAAAGGGGTACGCGAAAATAATCTTCCAATGGCGGAATTTAAAATTGCGAATGTAAAATAAAAACGAAATAACAAATTCACATAGGCATTCAGGAAGGAATAAAAAAAATATTTTGTTTTATAAATTGATTTCGCGATAATGCGTAAAAGTTGTGGACTGGCATAGAAATTTCTACTGTTACCTGATTTCGAAAGTTTGAATCTCAAAAGTGGTATCGAAAGATATTCATTGATTTATTTTATATTTTGAGCGTATGTTTCTCCAACTATTTTCCACTTTTTCCTCATTAGCGTGAAAAAAAAAAGTAAAGAGTCGGAAATATGAAAATTTACTGAAATGAAAAATCTTGCATTATTTTTGGCAAATTTCTCCTATACAGAATCCAAAGTAGGGAAACCCAACGATATTTATTGATTCTAAATTTTGTACGTATATTTTTTCGCATGCCATTCCACAACTTTTTCGCACAACTAATAAAATAATTCTTAAAGATATTTTTGCGAATACATATGTTAAGTGCCCTAATTCAAAAAGGACACATATTAAAAAAGTAATTTTCGTTTTTATTTCAACTTAGATGTGTTGCGCGATTATCTTTTCATCTCTTGTCATGAACTTTATGCAGCATGGAAAATTAATGTGCTACCACATTTTATTGTTTTGTTACCTGTTACTAACGCCTACAGAAGGGGTTTTTCCAGTTTCTTTCAGATCTTAAAAGGGGTTCGCAAGTAAAAAAAAGTTGGTAACTACTGTACTAGAGGGTAATATCAAACCTTATGAGGGCCAATATTATTAATTAATTCAAGAGGGGGGGGGGGGACAACACTGTTGAAACAGCACAACCTCGTGAAGAATCACGGAGCGCAGGATTCAAATTTTCGTGTTTTCAAATTAAAAAGTAGGACAAACTCCTCGTTAAATCAAGCTACTATGAGCAAGTACGAAGAATTCGAAACCCTAATTTCTTAAATTGAAAATGGCTAATGTGATTTTAATTTATAAATGATTGGAAGAGGAATACTTCTCGGAAGGGTCTTTTTTAAATACCAGCAGGTAGCGAACTGACACTAGCCGGTAGCGCCGATTTTTCGTTTAAAAATGCTGAAGGAATTTGCTTCCACTACGAAAACGGAAAACGCTCTAACAAATCACATTTGACAAATGGAATCCGAACCTTAATGGCTGTTGATTTAAAAAGTAACGATTATTTTTGCCCCAGGTGTAGATTTCGTAACAGCAATACATTTAGCACAGCAAATAAATGAATAAATATGCAGATGCGTGTTTTGCAGTTGAAAAACTTATTCAAAATGTTAGATATAAGTCAATATTCATAATGTATCTGCCTGAGAAAAGGGGGGAGGGAACCTGCCTGTTCACAACGTCAACTAAGATAATTTTAAAGGAGTAATTTCCTTTTTGAAAAAAATTAGCTACATATTAAAACAATTTTTTTCTCGATACGAAATATTTTCCAAAAAATGTAACATGTCACCCAAATGAAAAAGAGAGAGAGAGAGAGGAGAGAGCTGACCACAGGTGCTTGAAGCATAAAAATAGTTACAGATGCTATCAATGACTCGTATTTCCAGAAGGTAAACCAAACAAATTTCACAGACGGCGAGGGAGTTCTCACTAAGTATGCAAGTCTCATTAATAAAGTAAACTATGCATCACGTTAAGTAAACTTTGGCTTTTTCCATTAAAAAAATCATTACCAGATGTTACATACAGTAAGGTAGTGTAAATGATCGAGTTAATCGATCGGAATTCTAACGCAAAACCAGATTCTCAAAACACACACTATTACATCAAAACAATCATGAACGTATATTTAAGAGAATGTATAATTATATTAAATATTAAAAGTATTATTTATAATTTATTATAAATATATTTAACAATATTATACTTACAAAGAAGGATTGATGCATTAAATTAATATAAATTTTCAAAATTAGGTCGAAATAAGACCTTAGAATTTTCCTCTTTTTGTGTAGTATTGGGATGCAGTGACAAACGCACAAACTTTCTTAGCTGAAATTCCAAACATATTTTCCTACACTGATGTGACTAACGTTATTCCGAGGGAGAAACTTATACCGATTAGAGCAGTGGTCGGCAACCCGTCGATCGCGACAGCATTTTGGACAGTTTATAGTTTAAAAAAAAAAATAAAATTGTTTGAATTAGATGGCGAGTTTATTATTATTTTTTCCTTCAGAAAATGTTTATTAGTTAGTCAGACCATTCACCGGACCTAAAAAAAAATTTCCAATAATATGGAATGTCAGTCAGTCGTCACTTTAACTTAGCACGCTACTTTAACTATGCTCTTGGTGAGAGTTAATTCAAGAATGTAACTACATTTTACATGTATGTTTTAGTTGAAAAACAAAACAAAAACTAACAGTTCTTTTCATCAAATTCGAAAGAAATGATATATTTGTATTGTTTTGATGCGAGTTAACGTTTTAGCAAACCATTATTTTTTAAATTTTAAAGTAGGTGTTTTATGAGCATCAGAACTTGTTCCGACAGAATTAACCTACAATTTGAAGACTGGTGCAATCCCAATATGCCATATTAATAATGTATAACCCCCCCTCCCCGCCCACCGGTCCCCCGAGTCGATCTTGGTGTTCACCGAACTTGGAAAGTAGATCTTCAGTCAGTTTAGGTTGCCGACCGCTGGATTAGAGCATGTAGGAAGGAACTTGTGAAATATAGTTTTTCAAATGTTGCAATTAAAATAATTTGACAAAAACTTTATTCAAACACTATAAAACTTCAAAATGATGCATATATCAGGAAATTTCGAGCTTTGCCAAACAGATTAATTGAAATTAAGCTAAAGTATAAATCAATGATATAAATTCAAAAAATTAAGTGCCCACTTGCGCCTTCAGTATAGTATGAAAGTTGTACATCGTAAAAAACATGAATACATTTACTGTGGGACATGGAGCACGATAACAGACCTTCTGCACGTACGTTGTATCCATGGGGAAAGATATACCAAAACATTTGCATAATTTATTCCAGCCGCACGCTTTCCTTTGCTTAATGTTTTTCGTACACACATCAATCCCCGGAAACACTGTTATCAAGCTTCGGAACATATTTACGCGTTTCAAAACTGTTAGCGCAACACAAGCCATAGACGTCGTTGAGTGAGGCTCGCCAAATGATTTATCACCGTTATTTGATATCTACCTACGAAAAATGAGACCGGTATCTACGATTACAAAAATGGAAGGGGGGGGGGGGGTGAGACCGTACTTGCTACTTTTATGCATTGAGGAAAAGCGCTTTTTCATGAAATCTACGTCGCCAGAACTTCTAACGGATTTCGTGTTCCAGGAGAACAGTTCAAAACTATGAAAATAGATTTAGTAGTATATTATTCTAACGGCGAAATAAAGCCTTTTTTTTGAGTGCTTTAACAATTCCTAAGGAACATCACATTTTTAGGCGCGGATACAGGATCTTGCCGAGGAAAAGACAGCTTCTATACAATTTTATCTTTCTCCAAGAAGATGTGTTCTTAGGAAGAAAAATTATAAAGTTCCAGTGCGTTATTCATATAATCTTTAATAATATCTGACTCTCCGGGGGCGAAATTTTAAATCGGAGACTGATTTCAGCATTACATGAATATTGCGGATTCTGATTGGTCCTCAGTGTCACGTAATCTTGAGATGAATTGCTGTTGATAAAAGATGCGGATATTGGAATCTTTTGATCTTTTTTACGGCATTTTCTGAGGAGTAATAAATTACTTAGGGTGAAATCTTTAAAATTGTTTATTCTCTATGGTTTTCCACTTAATCAAAACTTTTTCTTTGCAAAGACGGGAGAATAATACAGAGGTTTCAACAGCTGTTATTTTCGATACCCCATTCATTGCTAAGATCTAGGGAACGGTGTAAATGCAATTCATTGAATAATTTCAAATATGTAACCAAAAATAGTCAGAAATTTTCAAATAGCATTTCAAGATATTTTTTCAAATGTTTTTAACTTCTAGCGTCTAGGCAACGATTTAGATTCTGTACACCCTCCTTTGAAATCTGTTATCAAGATGTTTATTAAAATCTGATGTCCATATTAAGTTTACAAAAAAAAATATACTTTTATTTCATTATTTTTAAGTTTTACCGAACATGTTTACATAACCTTATGAAAGAACGAAACACGAAATTTTCAACACATAGCGAAAAAAATGTGTTTTCGAACACATAGCGAATAAAAATTTTAGAAGAGTTTATCATCTTTTTTGAGTACGAGCTGGTTTACAACGTATGAAATAATGAATGAATAATTACTTTTACCAACTTAGCATTATTTATTTATTTTTCAGTTTATCATTCATCCTTATCAAGACAATCTCTCCATAAATTAAAATCAAAACCGAAAACAAATATGTATTAAAATGTAATTTTCAAATCCGATTAATGTATCGTAGGTGTGACATACAATGATACAATATATTGCCTTTGAGTGCAACATTGATATTTTTTTTTAAAAGTAAAATTAAAAATTCACTTTTTAATTTTAAAATGAAAAAGTGAAGAACAAAAACCTTTGGTTTTCGTTTCAGCACAACAACTAAGTACAAAACTATGTAAAACTAATCGTATGAACAATTTCGTTCAAAAAAGGTACGAAATTGACAATTCAGGCCAAAGCTGTTATAAACAACAATTCATCTCAAGAAAATGTGGTTTTGTAGACTAATAAGAGTACGCAGCATTCCGGTAATGCTAAAAGGAACCTCCGATATAAAATTTTGCCTCCGGGGGGGGGGGGGGGGCAATTGCTCCCATTGCCGGCTCCCTGCATTAGCGCCTGCGATCAGATAGTTTCAATATTCTACTTTAAAAAAAAAGAATTAAAGTTTTTATCGGGTCGTAGAAAATAGCATGTTCTTTAAGATCATATTATAAAGATAGATTATGGCAAACAAAATTGTCGCTGCAATGATTTTTCAACCACTGTAGAGGGCCCAATATCCAAAGAGCCTGACCAAAGTGAGCCCTTCGAAAATTGGAATCCGCTTCCTCCCGAAGTCAATAAGACAATGGCTAACAACCAGTGGATTGTTTCATATTCACTTGGCAACAGGTTACAGGAGGTGTTTCCTTATTAGCATCATCTGCTAACACATTATGAGCGGGCGAAGTAGCACGCGCAACTAGGTTGCGTAGCGGGCTAAGTTAAAAAATGTTCTAAAAAAATACACCAACTCATGCATTATATGAAACATTATTTTTTCCCTTGTGTGACTTAAAAGTGGTGATTTTAACTGGGTACAAATACCAGCCCCGCTTTTAAACGGCAATGCACGAAACGGGTACTAACTACTACCTGGCCCGCTTATAGGTAGCAATCCCCGAAACAGGTAAAAATACCCGCGCCCGCTCATTATGTGTTAATTGTGAATAGGTATTGTAATCTTTCTAAAGAGCATGGAACGAACAAGTAATCTGTTTCCTGTATGAGAAACAGATTACAGCCCTGAATTTTCAAAACAATAAAAATAAAAAATCGTGAAAATGAAAAAGAAAACCATTTGACGGCCCTTAATATGATTATACCGGACCCCGCTGGTTTCCATTTAAATGAGTGTTCGAAATATGTGACACAGTATATGCCTGATGAATTTTAAGAGTATTTTTCACGTATGCTTTACATTCTATTCAGAAATAGTGTACACCAATTGTGTGTGTGACTATCAAATTTCTGTTGTTACGTATTTCAAATTGTAAATCTTTCATTTAAATAGAGTATTTATTAATTAGGAAATTTTTATGTAGTACTTTCATATTTTAATAATGCCACCTAAGTAATGAGCTTACACTTATAGTTAACTAGTAGAGGGATTAACTGTATCATAACTGTAGTATTAACTGCTTTATATGGACGGCTTTCGTGTGCAAAAAACTATTCAAAACAAAAAGTTTATACAAAAAAAATAGACAAATATATTTCAGCATAACCGGCAAAGGAAACAGTTTCGACGGCTAAGTTGACAACTGGAAAAATGAAAAATTGAAAAAGAAACAACGAAGGGAAAATGATACAACAATAAGAACATTTTTCAATTCAAGCGAATTTTGCTTTTCCATAATATCAATCATTACTCATTTCAATATTTTTAGTCACTTTTCTCTAGCATTCTTAACCTCACATCAAATGCATACTTCCCAACAAATTCCAAATGCATATGTAGTGTCTACAGAGTTTCAAAGTGAAATTTCGTGACCGTTTAGTGATACATCAGATATTACTTCTGCCGGATGTCGGATATCCGGTGTATGACGTATAAGTACCGAATATCCGGCTCTGAAGTTTGAAATTTGTAATTTCTATGCATATTTTTGAAGATTCCACAGCTTCCAAACACACGTAGCAAGTTTGCAATTAATATTTTCAAAACATGGTTATCCGCTCGTTTGTTTTAAGAATAAAATTGGACACTCCGGATAACAGGCTATTTCGTGCGGTGGCTGGTTCGGATTCCGAATATTTAAAAATCTGTCGGATAGGGGATATCTTGGGGGATCGACTCCGTTGGATATAAAATTTTCGAGGCCTATTCTTCATTTTCGTGGCCTGTAGATAGGCCCTGATATAATAATTATGTTGTTAAGATTATTTCAGCTGGTCAAATGATCTAAACCGTATTTTGCGGAGCGCACCTTAACTTTTAAGCAGCATTTCCTTAAAAATAACATTTTAACATTTCCTTAAAATCTTACGAGGCCAGACTAAAAAAAAAAAAAAAATTTTATTCGTTTATAAAACTGAACTTCCCTTTAAACTCAGGGTAAATCGTTCTGAGAACTTCTTTTTTTCTCCCTGACATTTTTAAGACGGCGGGAATTTCAAACCAAAAAGTCAACTTTTTAGTATCGGTTTCGGTCGGTATAATATCAGTGTGTCTCATAGCCCATAAAATACGGTAACCCTTTAAGACCGGATATTTAGATTTTCCCTTTACGCTCTCTAAACAAATAATTTGAAAGTCACTGCACAACGTGATTCAACCGAAATCAATAAAAAGTGTACAATATCCAAAAATAATTGAAAATAAAATTTAAAAAAAGTTACCTCTATGGTGTCTCATGTGCCCAGAAGCAGCCCAAGAATACCACCGGTGTCCTCCGCCGGGCCCACCGCGGTGAGCTCCGGCCGCGACGGCAACCGCGGCCAGCGGTATCAGAACGGTCCAAGACATGTCACACACAAACACACAACACACGGAAGCGCGAAACACAACACAACACAAAACACGCACAGGTCCTCACGACCGCGACTCTGTCATCGGGAAAGAAAAGATTTCTCAGTCAGTCTATCCGGGAAGGCGGGCGACTGGGAAATGTGGACGGACGGAACTACGATCGTGGAGTTGTTTGTTGCGGCCCTTCCGACAGCTGGCAGCCATCCACCAATGAAAGCGTCTCTTTCCCCGAGCCCGATCGATGATGTCTTTCTCTCTTTCTCTCAATCCGCCTCCATCCACCCCCGCGCCTCATCCCCGACATCGCTGGGGCACAGACATCGCGTGCACGGGTCGAATAACCCCCGAATCCCGTTATTTCCTTCGACCCTTGGCAAGATATACTTATTTTCTTTCATCGCCGGGATGAAGTCGTCTTCTTCAAAAATTCTCCTTCCGCCATCCCACCCCCTCTCTTCCGCAGGCGAAAAGTCCCCACGAATATCCTCCTACAAAAGGTTCAAGAAATAATCGCAATTCGATCCTTGGCTCACTCGATTTTAACTTCTTGACGCCGGCGGAAGATTTTTCTCTCGTTATTTCCCTCGAAATTCAACAGGTCATCTTACGCAATTTGCCGATCATTTAATCCGCACTCATTAAGTAACATTCAAGAAGTAAAGAAGTAATTTATTACCGAGCACGTTTCGACTTTCTAGTGGTTTCTGTTGAAAAATCGACATTCGCAGCAGAGAAACTGGATAACACGAAACTAGAAGCTAACGCAAAAGGAAGCATTCAATCATGACGCTAAATAATAAACTTCCAACATAATAATGCTTTATATATTTTGAAATTCACTTCTCAGAATTACTTGATTTATTCGATGTTTTTAATTAGAACAACGAAATGCTAAAAACCAACATCATTATCTGTTAATTACACAATTTTTTCATTTGCTTTTCAACTAGGCAAAATACTGCTTTAAAGATGATATGCAACAATTGCTTTTCCTCCAATTCTTAAAATATTCTCGTTTTCACTAGCAAACCTCATTAATCCCATATTGTCTCTTATTAAGATAGATTTTATAATAAATCCACAAATGTGTCGCAGTCTACCTCGGAAAATTTCCATTCGATGGTAAAAGAAGAGACAGCTATACATATTTTGAAAACCTTCTTTTAGAAGTATATTTATGTAACGTAAAAGAAAACTAAAGCAAAAATCACGAACATACATATGCGCATAAAAAGTTCAAACTTGCGTACGATTTACATATAATCATACTAATATTCGTTAAAGTATTATTTAAAATATGCGTGCAAAAATTTCTCATTGATGAAGCAATGTCAAATTTGAGCTTTTCCCATTAAAAGGTATCTACAACACTGTACCTTATGAAGCGACTTTATAACAACTTTTCCTGAACACAAAACATCACACGAGGACCCTGCCCGGTGAGAGCTTTCAAACTGCCCCGCAACTCGTTGAAGGACAATTTTCTGGAAGTAACTGGACAGCAGACTGACAAGACGACAAATGTACCTAAAACCAATTCTTGAATACGTGCTTGAGAAGTGCACAAAATGGAGTTAGAAATGCACATTTTGTGTACAAAAGCACGTTAAAAAAGACTGGAACTAAAAAAGCAAACTGATAAAGAGAAACCAGATTTCATGTTTCGATTTAACGCCGCAAATATAGCTAAAACCAGTTCCAAAGTCCTCCGCACCAAAAACTCTTTTTTTTTTTCTCTCTCTCTTTTCTTGTAGACCTGTGTTATAGGAGTCCTAGTGTAACACTCGCTGTTACAAAACTGACGTTTAATTCGAAATGAACTCTTACTGTGAGTGTGGAGTGCTACTACTGTGTCTAGAAGACGGTTCTTACAATTTATAGAAGGATTCCGTTTAAAATTTTGATATCCAATAGCAGTCACAGCAGATAGATATCCTACCAGCGATGCTTTCTTTATTTGCAGCCTAAAAATCAGGCAGCATTCAATACTAACGAGAAAAAAGAAGCTATTTTAAGAACGAGCCAGTAAGAATCCAAGTAGGGGGATTTGAAAAGAGTCTTTTACCCTTTCCTCTTAATATTTGATTTTTTCTTTCTTCTACTCGAACCTTTCACCGTCTTTACATTTTAAATTCGACAAATCCCCCAGGGAACTAGATGAATACGCAACGTAGGAACAAAACTGTAGAAGATTGTAACCAAGTAAATGTCGCTAAAGAAACGCTTTCCGTTCCCCCTGGTTGTACGAATAAGGAAAATAAAGAAAGCTTTCGAAATTCGAAGGTTCCAAAAAGGAATGTATTCTTATGAGAAATGCAACCCAATGAAAGTTTTACTTCCCCCTTATGATATCTCGTTAGGAAGAGAATATTTTTATAATCTAGCAAAAAAAAAAAAAATATATTCCCGAGTTCATTAAGTAAAAATCTTTCATTTCTTTTGGAACCCGCACAACAGTTAATAATACAAAAGAAGCTTCTTTCCACACCGGCAATATTGCGCAAAGGGTAATAATAAAATATTAGCATCTAACGCAAAATTTTTTTTATAGAAAACATCTATAGAAATTGATTATTATTTTTTAATTAAAGTTAAAACAAAAAGAAAAAAAAAGAACAAATACTGCTCTTTAAAAAATTAGTTTTGAAACTACGTGCTATTAATTTTTACGAACATTTTGGAAAATTAATATTCTTCAATTTAGAAGACTTTTTCTTCTCAGAAAATCTAATCTATTTTTAAAAGAAAAATTGGAACTGAAAATGAAAAGATTCTGATTAAGATTAAAACGTAAAGGACATTGACAATTAAAAATATTTTTAGGCTTCAGATTTAAGAAGGATATATTAGACCGATTTTTTTTTTCTTTCGAGCAAATGTTAGCCACAAAATAAAGTAGCATTGCAATGTACGTCATAAAAAGTTTAACACAGACAGCAGTTCAAGTTAGAATAAAGCAGCCCAGCAAAATGTTTTTCTAATTTATTATGAAACATAAACCGGAAATAAAGTAGATTCGTAATTAATCAAGCAAGCTCATATTTCAGTAATGAAACTTTTTTGTTTTAACTAAACAGTCATCGATTCACTTTTATAATCTAACGCAATTAGTAATCATAAGTCCTACCATCAAGAGTTAAATTTGAAACAACAGATTTCGCATAAGAAAAGAAAAAAAAAAAACAGTTTTCTTTTTTAAAAAAATTCTCAACGGTCCTGTTCTTATATTTCGATTTAAGTTAACAATCTATGAATTTCACACTTATTTTTACGCATCTTTCAGCCTGTAGTTTAGATTAAATGTAGAATTCAATTGATCTACTAATCCTGGTTAAAAGTCTTCAATCATAACTTTTGATCATTCTTTTCCTTCCAGTTGAACAACCAATACCATCAGAAGATAAATATCAAGTCTGATTTTTGACAGCCAATAGGGGAATAGAAGCATTGCACAATGCACACAAGGGATGAACTGTACTACAACGGCCAATGCTTACTACTAAGCGACTAAATGTACTACATCGGCCAATGCGTAACAGGGTTCGTGATTTTTTTATTATTTAAAACGGGGGTTTTTGATTTTTTTTATAAAAACCTTAAATATTTTGGATATTTATTATGTTACATTCATAGAAACAATATGGCGGGTTAATCAATATGCAAAAACACACTTTAAGCATTTCTACAGCAACAAATATTTTTAAATAATAATAATGATAAACAAATTTTAATACAAACTCATGACTGAAATGAAACTTAAGTCTACCTGGATTAACAGTACACCCATAAGTACAGAGAAAATGAACAAATTTAATCAGAATTATTTTGCTGTTAAAAGCTGAAAAAAAGTAACAATCGTGTGTAGTACTTAATTTTTACATTAAGTGTACTTTAAACTCATTTTTCTAAAGCCTGAAATATTTTTACCGATTAAGTAAAAACATATGCTCACACCATTACTAAAAACTGAAACTTTTTGTTTTAATCAAATATCTTCATTGAAAACTTCTACGATAAAAAAATATTTCATAAGGATAAAAACCTTAAGCTATTAGGGGACATGGATGAAACTTTAAGGATACATATTCTAAATTCTAACATTTGTTGTAAAAAATCATTCTGAATTGTTTATTACGTGGTATTTATTAAATTGATCTAAAATATTATTTTAAGATAAAAAAAACACAGAATGGTTCATGATTATTATGAATTCTAATTTGAATGATTTAATGAATTATGCTTTGCTGTTAAGAAGCCTGAAGAATAAGAATAATATTGTAAAATTAAAAAAATAGTAATTAGTTCTAAATTTATGAAATATGTTATGCACAGAGACAGATGGACCCAGGAAGTTTTCTTTGAAGCAGTGATTATAATTGCAACATATTTCATTTTTTCAACACTTTCTAACATTGTAAAATCAATGATTTTTTTGAAAAAAAAATCACTTGATTTAAATCAAGTGATATATAGTGTCGTATTCGATATACGACTCTTGATATAAAGATCCACATAACGAGTTTGATGAAACCAACGAGTAGGGATTTTCTCATTCTGCAAACTAAACTTGGAATGTTGCAGATATCTGGCGCGAAAAAAAAAAAAAGAAAAAGAAAAAAAAAGGAAAAAGAAAAAAAAAAAAAAAAAAAAACGAGAAAAAAAAAAAAAAAAAACTCCCCTCCCTCACACACATACATCTGTGCAAATGACGAGCGTACGTTTCTTTGTGCATGAAATATATTCTGAATTCTTATGCAATACTTTCAGTTGCATATCATAAATTCAATTGTTCATATATATTTTTTAAAAATTTTTATACTGAAGTAAACTTGACTCCTCTTTCATTTTTACATAGTTTATAGTTTACAATGCATGGGTAATGCATTGTAAGTTTACAATGCAATGCATGTATAACTATTTCAACAAGTCACATTAAATCATTTCTTTAATAAAATTTAAAGGAAAATTATATCTATCTTATTATTTTTTGAATAGGTTTCAATTTAAAACTTTTATTGAATATGAAAAATTTCATACATTTTTAATATTAAGTAAAATTTGAAAGTAATGCTTTATACAAATTTAAAGAAAGCGGAATTACTGTACCGTTATCGCTTTAATTGATACCGCGACAATTTAGTATAACTACTCAAATAGGGAAGTACAGATTGGGGTCGCTACATTACGAGTCGATCGTATTTTGTTCTCAAGAGTATTAAAAAAGAAAGAAAGAAACCAATAAAAAGTAAAAATTTTCGCCCCTTAAAATTTTGCCTGTTTAGAAATTCCTCTCTGCATATTTATTATGGTATTTTGCTAAAACGGAACATTTAAACAAAAAATCCACAAAGGTGCTATTATCATGGAAAACTAGAGAAACAACCAAAGACGTAACGAACCTCCACCTTAATTCAAGACACTAAAAGTCAAGGAGTGTTCAGTTAATTAAAGGTAAAGGCGGACACAAATGGAAGTGCTAAATCAAAAGCATACTCCCTAATTGGGAGAAACTCAGTACAACCTATGCTATAAATCACAACTTGGGGCTGTAACATTGGGAAATCTCGAAGCAAAGTGATTCAGAGAGACAAAAAAAGAAAGAAAAACGCATCGTCCTCTAGGGACAATTCTGCCTTTTGGAAGCGAGGCGCTCCAGCTTTTACCAGACCATCATATCCTGGGACACGCAGAATTAGCGACAGAAGCAATAATTCATGTACCGCTTTAAAAGTCCCAAGTACGTAATTCAGAAATCGGTGTGCCACACCCGCGATATGTCATTAATGTCCATTAACCAGTGAACGGAGACGGCCTCCGTACAAAAGGAAGGGGCTGGGTTTTTAAAGCAAAGACAAGGACTCTGAGTAGTTAACAAGCTCAACGACAAGAATTACCTAGTCAGAGCTGTCTGTCTTTCTTTTTTCCCCTCCCTTTAACTTAATGTTTAAATTTGCTGCCATTATTTTGAACTTGCAATAATGTCTTTCTATTAAAGTGGGTAAAATTGCACTGTAGAAACAAAAACTTGATAAGCCTGTATGTTAGTGTCAAAATACATGCACTGATGTCGATACATGCCCTCGAAGGCCCTGCAACGTGGACCTTCCCCATGGTTTAAGGGACCCCCAATATGAGATAGAAAATTAAGGATTATTTTTTACAAAGACCCCCTTCAAATGTTTTGGGGCACCCCAAACTGTTAGCGCAGCCAATAAATACAAGATAATAAGCATACAAAGAAAGTTTAGGTATATTCAGTTACAATCAAAGAAACCAGCCAAACAACCTTACGCTACCGTGTTCGCGCGAAAGGATGACACGAGAAATATTAGTAAAAAAATAATTAAAACACGCATAAATCACTAGCTGTTAATCATTTTTTCAAAAATTTTCAGATTGCTACAGAAATAACACGGAATGAGCAATGGAAAATTAAATTGGTCAAATGTTTGTTCATTAAATGACGAAAACATACGTTCATAAGCTCGAATTTCTTCAACATTTCATCAATTTCTGTATACTACTGAAAGTCCATTCAGTCTCTTTATCCGATTTTTTCAGAAACCATACATTTCAATATATTGCTTCTGAAATTATTGCCTCTATAAAGCATAAATATATCTATCTATATGGTCCATTCCCAAGACAAGATTTAAAAGTAAATTTCAAAAAATCAAATTGTGATCAGAAAATAAACGACATAAGCAACCAAGGAAGGTAAAAAGAAAGACCGGGGAATAGATTTAGATTTAGAATAATTTACAGGAAGGAAAAGACTTTTATATACAGACTATCCTTACAATTTTCAAGGGTAAATATGAATATAAATATTCCTTCTTATTCTAATTCGAAAAATATGAAATATAGGATTGTCTGATTTCTTGCAAACAAAGCATTTTTATACGGAAGAGTAGGCTGGATAAGCATAAACTTAATATGCATGTGTTCATTGAGAGCCATTTCTCAAAAAGTTACTTAACAGAAGAGTGCGAAATCTCTAAAAAATGCTTTTATAACCATTTAAATTTTGCATCTGCATCAATTTTCTCAAAACCTGGCGAAGATCTCCAAGGAAGGTTCTAAAACACGATAAAGTTGAGACGGGAGTTACAAAAAACAAAGAAAGTAGACAACCCCCCCCCCCCCCCCCATCAGCTATTCTTTAACCACTTTCAGAAAATTTTACAAAGAAATAATTGACAATCGTCGCAGAGTGCAATGGCAAAGAAAATAAAATGGAATTGAAGATCGAAAAGATCAGAGCTCAGAACGAATACGAGAGTCGTAACGAATGCATTTAGAATAGTTCCGTTTTCCACCCCGAGGCAATAGCAGAGAGCGAGAGACCCCAATCCCCTCCTTGTGCCATCTGAATCGAATGAGTTTCGCTACCAGCGAGCTTCATAATTTAGTCAAGGGTAGGCTTAATGAAGTTTAAATTGGCCTCCAAGACGAGGCGGAACAGAGCTCCTGAACAAACAGGGAACCCTCTCTCGAATGCATTGCGACAAGTGGCACAAGAACAAAAGCGCCTGCCGTCTGAGTTCCCATGCACCTTAGGGATAAAATAAACCAGCAAGCCGAATTTCAGAAAGTTCGGATAAGTTCAGTCGGCAAGTGTCAAATATATAACTAGCACTGCTTTGTGAGAATAATTTGTGATAGTAACAAAACGAGTTACATTAAGTTATGCATGAAGTACCTGAAGATGAAAGTTGCCACAAAACAAACAATCGGATTCCGTGCATCATAAAATAAAATAAAATTATCGATTAAAACACCGAATAGTGAATAAGAATTCATTCTAAAACATAAATGTGACATTCAGGCACGCTCGCTGAAAAACTAGTTGGTGTTGTCACAAAACAAATCATTCAAGAATAGTTTAAAATGATGGAAAGAGTAAAATCAAGTGAACAAACAGCTGACAAGAAAATTGAATTGATATCATGCATTACAGAAATTTCAAATAACAGGAGAACATTTGAAGAAGAAAGAACTAAAGGAAGAAAAATGACTAAATCATTGATTGAAGTAAAATTTGTTTTTGTGTAATGCGTACAATAGAATAATGTGAAAATCTGATTCAATTTCCATTATGAGATTTGAGTTCTTGGCTGGGAGTTTCCATTTATTTGAGTGTATGTTATGTGTGTCTGCAAGCCCCCCCCCCCCTAAAAATAATTTTTGCGAAACAGAAAATTCAGTAATTTTACGAAATATACCTAGATTCAATATATACTTCGCAATCTTGGCTTTAGTATGGTCTGGTGGGGCAAAATGGGTATAATAACAGCACTTTGAAATTTTGTATTTCATTTACAAAAATTCTTACCTGAAAAAAAAAACAATACATTATTTGCATTACATTTCCTGGAACCTAACTTAACTGAATTTTTGGTATATTAATTGCATAACACATTTTTAAGAAGCTGTTTTTATACCAATTTTATCCCATTAGGTAGGGTAAAATGGGTAATGCTTAATACTGGCTTTAAAAAATTGCATAACGTAGATATAAATGCAGAAAACTTTTTACCCAAATTCTCCAAATATGGTCATGACATAATATGAGGAGCAAACAGTCAAACCGTGTTTTCTCCAAAAAAAATAAAATTAAAGTTATTGGTTTTTCTTTGAACTCTTCATTAACTGGTACAAAAGTATGTTGTTATTTGTAACCAAAACAAGCTTTAAAGTTGTTTTGGTTACAAATAACAACATAATTTTGTACTAGTTAATGAGGAGTTCAAAAAAAAAACAGTAAGTTTAATTTTATTTCTTTTTGGAGAAAACACGGTTTGACTGTTTGCTCCTCATATATGGATTTTTCATTCAAATTTATAAAGTCCTCAACTGTCAAAGATTGGATTTAGTAAAATTTTAATTATTTGCGAAGTTTTCACTGCATCAACCTCATCTCTTACCGGAAAAAAACGAATGTTGTCCTATGCAAGTCCTTTACTACAGAAGCTGAAACGTAAGAAAGATTAAAAATAATGGAGAGTTCAAAGTTATTGGTGTTCAAGAGTTACAATCAGATAGTAAACGAGAACTAGGAAATTTTACCGATGCAGATGCAATCGGATTTCGAAATGCGAAAAAAATCGGAATTGTTCCTAGAAAGATTTAAAAAACGGACAAAAGGAGTAAACTTTACTCGCAAATTGTATAAGTTGGCAGATATGTCCACAGGCTACTTTTAAAAATTTTCATAGAAAGAAAAAGAGAGAGAGAGAGAGACTTCCAAAATTACGAATTTTTAATTTTCAAAATTACGAAAAATACAGAATTTCGTCAAACTTCTGAAAAATCACATGCCTCTTAATATGACTAAATTTAATCAGATTGAAATAAATCAAATTAATTTCAATCTGATTGAGTTTATTTCATATTAAATTCTTATTGAATAGAATGAATAAATGAATAAAAAAAAAAAAAATGAACAAAACAATAAATGAAAAAGTGAATAAACGAGTGAACAAATAATCTGAATGCATGATTCCAAGGAGTCTGCCTACGTTCGGAGGCTTTTTTTTCAAACCAATGAAATAATTACTAAATGCATATTATTTTAAGTTAAAAAGTAATTAAAATTAAGAAAACAAAAGAAATAATAGCTATATTCTTATAAAATTTTGAAAAGTGTGAATTTTACAGTTTACGCCAAACACTCTATACTCACTTTAACTCGATATATTTTAAAATCCTTAATAATATATGTTTCTATATTACGTAACTGTGTTCTGAACTAAAAGTTTTATAATAGGTCCAAAATTGAGAAAAATATAGCAATTTTGTAGAAACTCATACTTTTTCCCCGAAAAAAAACACCATATTTCACAAATAAATGCCTGTAAAATTTTTAAATACTGACATAGAGCTTTGATTTTAGTTCAAAACACAGATAGCAATGTGTAAAACAATACTTTAAAAAATCACAGTAATGGGTATAAAACTTTTCGAGTTATGAGATCTGCCGTGAACAAAAATACCGAAAAACGTAGTTTTTCAGAAAACGCTTTTTAAATTCCCCTTTTATGTGCTTGCGATGCAACTTGTGGTTAACTTAATTGCGTGTAACTTCGTTTCTATATATCGTAGAAATAAAAACCAAACATATTTGAAATCTTGAATACTTATTCTTTTTAAATATAAAATTTAACAAATGTCAATTTTTTTTGCAAAAATCGTCTTTTTGGGGCAGGCAGACCCCTTAACTGATCGATCAGTCTTAGATTATTCAATCGATCATTCGATTCAATGAGTCTTAGATTATTCAATCGATCATTCGATTCAATAATACTACAAATTGTTCTATAGCATATATATACTAATTTCAAAAGTAAGTTAGAATAATTCGTTTCATTATTGAAAAAATAAGACTTTTATGATTGTAAGTTAAGCCTAAAACTTTTATTAAAAATGTAATAAAAAATAAATGCAAATTTTATTTAGTTTGAAACATCTTTCTCTTTCTGTGAGCTCATAAAATTTATTTAAATAGAAAAAAATTATATCATTTCAGCAACTTTTTGGAGAGTCACAGAGGTTAGTAGTTTAGAAATATTTACCACTAAACAAAAAAAGAACTATGGATTATTTCAAAGATTGAAACGTTCCCATTCATCAAGTTAGCGAATGAAAATGAGGAATGTCATCTAGTAAACAAAACTTAAAAAGAAACTTCCTCTTAAAAAATTACTTTTAAAGTTGGGTAATTAAATTTAGAAACGATACCCATTTTCCTCCATCAGACCCAACGCCTCTAAAGCAGAATAATTAATTATTTAACTTGAGTTTTCGAAATTTGAGTTTGGGAGTTAACTTAAAAATATCTTAACAACATGGAGGTACGAGGGGTTACAAAAATACAAATACGGATTACATAAAGTACGAAACTGCACTCCGAATCACTTTTACATACCAAGATATTTAACATCGACAGTGACAAACAGCCGTGGACATAGCAAATCGAATTCAACATCTCATCTCGAATAGTTGCATGCATGCAAATAGAATTGCTGATTTAGAACTATTTTAAACCGAAAGCTATGCAGAAGATCGATGCGTGTCGCGGTGTAGTACGAAGGGGCAACTTCGAAAAGAGCTTGTTCGAATTATTCAGATCAACCAGAACAAGGTGGGGGGGGGGGGGGGGGAGATGTCCAGTTTCCCCGTAGATACTGTTCCATTTAAAGATAACAGAAGATTTCGATAATCATAACATAAAAAACATTACAAACTGCGGAAAACGGTTTAAATCACGCGATAACTCGTAATTTAAAACGAAACAGTATTCTAACAAGATTTGATTCTTCTTTCTTTAGTTCCCTAGCAATATAATGATGAAAGAATAGTTTCAAGTAATAACACAAATTTCTACCAGTTTGTTCAGTAATACTCGTCTCTGCCAGTGAGTCAAAGTAAGACACAAAAAGAATTTCTATTCACTGTGGATTTCCTTATTCTCATCTTCATCATTACCCTACTCATCATACTAAATGCAGATAGCTGAAACACATTTTCATCTACGTTACAATGAAGATGAATGTAAAGAACAAACGAAAAATTCTCCCTGTGCTTAGAAAAATCTGCCCGCAGGCTTCTTAGCATATTTAGTTCTTACATTAGGCTCACAGTATCTAACTCTTCTCAAACGTCCTAACAGAAACTCGAACATAAAGAGCAGTGTCTCCCGAAACCCTAGGGTTCGATGAAATAATGTTAAGCATCAACAAGAAATCAAGAACCAAATACTAGATATTGCACTACTTCTCTCTAAAGCAGGGGTTTCCAACCTGGGGGCCGCAAAATATTTTGTCAAGCCCCCGGAAATCTTACCAACGGAAAAAATCCTTTTAAGAATTTTTATCGATTAAAAAGTAAAATAAATTCGTGGGTGCTAGCTGTACCGTATGAACTGAAATATAGTTAGATTGTTGGCCTCCAAAAATGTACAGCGTAGCCCATGAGTAAAAAAGGTTGGTGACAGTTGGTTTTTAGCCCTAAAGTATCAGCTAAAAATATTAGTAACTTTAACTGGGTTGATAATGTGATACCTCATTTTTAATACTAAATGATATTTATATTCAAACATTTGCATGCTTCGGAGGTTATTTAAGCCCATTTAAGCAGTTTTCTGTAAAGTGATTCAATCTCGTAGAAAAAAATAAAATAAATCTCAAATATTTTTCTGAGTTTTGACATTATATAATACTGCTTTCAAAACCGCTTCATAAAAAGGTCACTTTTTGCAATTATAACTAATTAATTATTATAATTTAATATAAGTATTGAGTCTAATAATATATATACATCGAAGAAATGCTAGTACATAGACATTAAAAGTTCCCTGGAACTTAGAAATTATCAAGAGGTTTCCGTAAGGATGAAAAGGTTGGGAAATATTGCATTAGAGCATTCCGTGCCAAATACTTTTAAAAACTATGAAGTAATTACTAGGGACATAGTCCTCCGTCCTTTTTCGCATCCCTCTTCGTTACAACTGCACTGAACTATTTCTACAAGCACTCATTTCTCGTCTTCGGAACACGGTCTCATCCAGGGGCATCACAGACGTAATTAATTGCCTAGACTTCCACTAAAACAAGACATCAGTATTTCTCTCCAACATCATAAAAGAAACCGAAGCACCTCGCCGGCAATAAAACTTCCCGATACACCCCCATCCAGAACAGCCATGTGTTCACGCCTTCTATATCTTTTTATGTCTTTCCACCCTTTTTCATTCTTCTGAGAGACCTTTTTTTTTGTTCTCCGCAACCTCCTTGCACACTTCAGGTCATGATATAAGGCCTAATCAGGGTCGGAAGCATTAGAAAAGGTCCATGTTAATTATCCGGTGGCTTTCCTCCGCACTAAAAACTCCCCTTAATCCTTCCTCTCCGCTAAATTCCGGTTTTTTCGTTTTAGATTTTTTTCTCTGATTTTTCAGCCATTTTTTTTTTTTTCCACCTCCCTCCTCTGCATATGTAGAGAGCGGCATAATGATGATGAGCACGAAAGGCGTTACCAGGCTTCGGTAAAAATCTGAAGATTTCTTTTCCGAAAAAAAAAAAAAAGGAAGGTTGATGGCAACATCCTTTAACATCATCTCCCTTTTCCTTTTGAAGTTGTGGGGCGAGAAATAAAGTTGTTGCGGGGGAGAAGAGAGATCACACGATGTGAGAATCGCGACTTAGAAGCGTCTCGTTGGAAATGTGCTTTACTTTGTTTTTGCATTTCGTTTTAACGCCTCCGGGCTTCTGTTTGTTTTTAATGGTGTTTGTTTCTCACTCACGCGAGCCGACTCTTAAGCCTCTTCTTTTGATCAGATTTCCCGCCGGCTCTCCACTTAGATTTCATCTTCTAGCCGCCGGTCATAACTCCTCGCCGAATAGGATGCGGTTTTTGCATTACTTGCCGTTCCTTCCTCAAGAAAATTCTGATTTATTTGCAAATAGATTCCGAGAGAAAATGAGCGAAGGAAAAGTTATTCTAAAAGCAAAATAAGTTTCGAAGTTTTATTATTTTTTTTTAAATAGAAGAGGTTGAATTGTTATATGAGAGCATAATAACATATCTCTTTCGTTGTTTGGCTCTACAGCCCACCATGAACTGTTGTCTACCAGAATATATCTTCTACTGCTTGAGATCTGTATTTTACAGGGCTTGAGCTTATTATATGTATTGTAAAATTTTTTATTTCAACTTTTCTAGTTTTCTTAAACATCATTCTTCCGATCATTTCTTTTTTCCCTTCTTTATTTATTATTATCTTTCTTTTTTTTTTTTTTTTTTTTTTTTTTTTTTTGTTTTGGCTTTTATTTCTAAGAATATGTGCATTTTTGATGACATGATCTGATAAGTTGAAGAATCTTACGTTATGGACATTCTAGTATTTTTTAATTGTACAATTGTTATTTAAAGTCATTTAACAAAGGACGTCAAAAACTCACTACAATAAAAGTAGTCAGCAGGTCACACACACGCTACAAAGAGGGCCGGTAGGGGAGCTGATAATATCTGGATGCGTTAACCCTGAAAAGTAATTATATTTTCGGAAATCTTGGCAAAACGTAAACCCCTTTCCTGTTAGTCACCATTTTTTAAAACACATACATTTGAATTTTACTGTAAATTTTTCCATCAAAGAAGGGGGGGGGGGGAATCATTTGATGTAAGAACAGTAAACAAAAATAATCGGCCAAAAAGCAACTTTTGAGAAGAAAGCAAATAATACAATGCACTTTATGATTGTTAAGGAATAACATGACAAATCTGTTACATGACTTTAAATTACAGTTACAAAAACTTGAGAACTAGTTTTAAATGGTGACCACTCTTTAAAATCGTCGCAATTACGCAAGGTAAGAGTCAAAGTGAACTAGCCATGACAAAGAAAACAGAGAGCCAATATCATTCCAAAGTAAGAAACTACTTCTGACACATTCCCAGGGATAATATCTACTTAAGAGCACATTTTAGTGCAGAAGAGCGTAAAAGAAGAAAAAGATTAAAATACAATTCAGACACGCGATTTAATTTTATCAACTTAGGAGCGAAAAGACTGTGGAGACAAAGAAGAAACTCACGAAGCGGTTAATGGTTATAAATGAAGTAAAGACTTTTCAGCGATTGGATTACCACCAGCCCTCTCTTGTTCGACCATCAAATCGATGAAACTCATTTTCCACATTCTTTTCGAACAAGACGGAGAAAAAAATAATAACACCGTCACCTTCCGAAAAAAGGACTTAAATTGCTAAGAGGAAAAAAAATGTGAAGGGAGTAGTCTACCTGCTCAGCAGCGGAAACGTCCGTTTAAAGTGAGATTAATTGTTATTGGCAGAAGCAGTTTCTTTAAGGATGGGCTGTTTCATTGGAGTTTGACGCTGTTTGGAGCAAGGAAATTAGTAGACGGTCATATAAAAACCGGACTGTCAATGATGACTTTAATTTACTATACATCATCAGAAATTTATTACCCAGGCTCACTGGCGCTTTTTTAATGTCACCTTAAAAGAATCTCGGTTTGAGAGATGCAAAATTTCACAAGACATAGTTAATTAATAAACGATAATATAATATTAATAAACTTGAGCCAGACAAAAAAGTCAAATATATTTCATTGGTCGAATCTGTAATTTGCTTGCTGTATTTTGTTTCTCGCATCAAAGACCCCTTTATCTCATGAAGGATAAAATACCCAACATTGTAACTTGTGAATGTGTTTTGTAGCCTTCCACTGGGCGTAAACATGGATGTTAAGAAAAAAAGGGTGAGTTAAACAATGTATATTTTTGTCTTGATATACTCCAGAGCAGGGCTGCAAAAAAGCCGGTTTTTTTTTTAAAGGCCAGACCGGCCGGCTTTTATTAAAAAAAGACCGGTCTTTTTAAAAAAGGGCCGGTCTTTATTGGCCTTTTTCAATTAGACACAATACTATTTACTATTTGCACCTATACTATGTCAATTTATGTTGCTACTGTTAATTTGTGTAAAATGAAGCTCAAATCTTTTTTTTAATGGAGTTTATTCAAAATTGGATTCAAAATTATTTTGTTACACAACCTGAATGCATTTTACAATACTGATCACCATTTTCGTGTTTGTGTGCTTAATTTCGTGAGACTCTCTCATTCAGGCCTTGCCTAGTATTATAGCTATACATAATCTATTTTTTTCAATACAAAAGAAGAAGGAAATTAAAGTCAGATTGGGAAATTAATCAAATTCATCTATTGTAGAGCACAATACCTTATCTTATTACATTGAGAAGCTATCCCATTACAGATTCAAGTACATACTTGTCACTTAAAATTGATATTTTAATATTAAGAATTTAATTACTTTGAAATAATTCAGATAGTGAAACTTGTAATAAATATGCTCATTAATTTTTTGCTATCATATATTTTACACTACAAACAAAAATGTCTTTTGCTCAAGACGAGGAGAGTTGGAGGGCCAGTGATTTGAAAAATCTCCTTTCCTTTAACAAAATACTTACATAATCCTAATTAACTAAACTAGTGTTTACCTACAGCACTACTCATGGCAAAAATTTAAAAGAAGTCGTCTGTGGTGAGTAGTTGGCTCGGTTTTATATAAGGATTTTTTTGAATATACATAATATTAAAGTTTTTTTAAGATGAGTATCATTCTAGTACAATTTAACATTCACCAGCTGGTCTGCTTCAAATGGGCATCTTTTATTTTATGCAATTTATTTGACAAATAGCTTTTACTTTTATTTGGATCAGAGAACTAGTTAAGGTTCTAAAAAAAGGGAAACAAAATAAAGGTGCTTTAAAATCTACAAAAGATTATTAGTTAAAGACAAAGGCAAATAATATTTAGTTCATATTTAGTAGTGTCAAGGGAACTTTTGAAAGTAAAAATCTTTGAAAATAAATCGTTTAAATTGTATTGAATCTAAATAAATTTCTAATAAGGGGCACTCTTTCTTTGCTGTTTCTGTAATGTATCATTCTATTAAATAATTTTTATTCTTATTTCAAGTATTTTGCTATTGCAGTAATAATGTAATTGTATAAATGATATAAATATAATTTTTTATTCAATACTTTTTTGGGAAAAATTTTTTAAAACATTTTTTTTAATAAAAGCCGGCTTTTATTAAAAAAAAGCCGGCCGGCTTTTTTTGGCCCGGCTAAAATCCGGCAGCCCTGCTCCAGAGTCAAGCAGAGAGGCAATCTTTTACCAAAAGAGCCTTTCATTTATTTTATGGAAACACAAACGCAATTAAATAAATTAAAGATATTTTTTAAAGTCACTGTTTTCTAAATACATTTGGCCTCCTTGTGCGCAAATAGTGAAACAGGAACTCAATATTCATGTATTAGTTTGAAAAAAATCTCTGGAGCCTACACCTACAAACTTTTAACATATACAGGAGTAATATTCCCTGGCCTTCCTCCAACAAATATTACATGGCACCCCCATCAACAATAATTCATCAATACCACTTAAAGAAATTATGGCATTCATCACATCCATTATCTTTTACAAAGCTCCCCCAAACAGTCATCGGATTCGACGACATTTGAAAGTCAACTGCAACAACTCACGCCTACAGCAACAATGACAGCCATAATCCTGACAAATCGGAAGGAACAACCTGACGGAACAACTAAGCCCTCTCTTATGAAAACATGGACGTGTCTCGTTGGCAGATTAAGAACTTACTAATAGAGTCCCTTCCCCCCACTGGAGTGTGGTGGTGTGAGGGAGAGAGAGAGCTCAAATTGAATTCGTCAAAAACACTCGCAGCCGGGGAATTAAAGTAGAGTTGGGATGTCGCTACAACGGGACTTGTCAGGGACTGCTGTTCGAGTTCCGATGTTCGCAGTGTTTCCAAAAGGAGCTTTGATTTTAGAAAAGGAGGGCCGGGGATGAGAGGGTGCCAAAAAGTTACAACGTGCAATTTTGTATCGGAAATCACAGGCGGTCACAAGGAAAACAATGCAAGACAGCAGGTTCTATTCTTTCTTTTGAAAAAAAAAAAAGAATTCCTATACATGATTTCAAGCACTACGTTAAATTTTAGTTGCTTTATAGGTGGCAGACACGGTTTTAAAATTCGCAACAGAAAGCACAAAAATATTTTCCACAAACCAGTTATTTGTTATCTACATTTTACTTCTATGTAGATTTATTCTTCGTGTTGATGATTAGTTATTTATTGTTCCTCTCAAAACGGAGATGCAATAAATATTAAGGATAAATCGTGTTGAAATAAATATTTCATAATACAACACCAATGTAATTATAATATTCAAAGCTCTTAGGCTATGCCTCCTTCCTCCTCGATTATATAGTTAGATATAGGCTTATGTGGTCTTGATGTCGCTGACCTATTTTTTAAATCAGATATTTATTCAGAATTCCTTCACTTAGGTGCCTTTGGCTGTCTCACTCAGGCATAGAATTTAAGTCTCACAGGAACTAACCCATTAATTGTATCAAGACTACTAAATATGGAGACAAAAATAACAATAATATATTTCAAGACGATGCGTGTTTTCACTTGGTTTTGACTCAGAAAACAATATTAAACTTTCACAGGCAATGACAACCTTGTTTTTTTAGCAAACAGACAGAACACTGGTCAAGATCGAAGCACTTTATTTAACGAAATAAGTGAACAATGTAGGCGAACTAAAGAATGTAGTGTCTCATAAATAATGGCTTCAAAAAAATGTCCGACAGAGACATCAAGACCTTTTAAATTTGACGCATCATAATATGCATCAGAAGCAACAAGCTCTGCTTAGAAAAACACACCGAGAGATGTAATGAATTTTTAATTCTCTTTCCAAACAAATTCACAGCGAAATTGACATACTTTCGCTGCATCACACAATGTTTCCTTGTTTAGCTATTAAGCGGTAAAATCTTCGCAGGAAAAATGAGATTTACCATTAACGCCACGTCGCCGATAGGGTAAAAAAAAAAGGAAAAAGGTTAAAAAAAGAGCCAAACCATTACGACCGCCTAATAAAACCAACGACCAAGAAAAAGAAAGCAAAGAAAGATGTCAGGCCTAAGCAAACGGGGAAGAGAAAGAAAAAGAAGAAAAAAGCAGATGAGGGAAAAGGCCACTGATGGAGGAACGTACGAGACACCGGAAGGACACTTACGTTTACGATTAGCGCGAAGATGGGGAAGAGAGACAAAAAGAAAAGGGCAAGGTCCTAATGTAAACATCACGAAGCACTTCTTGCAGGAGACGAGGGATGGGAGCCCTGGGACGCATTTCTCTTCACTAGGCCTTCAGGTGGAAGAAAGACATCGTCGGATCATAAAACTCAGTGATGGAGGAGGAGTGAAGGATGGAGTTGCACCGATTCTTATGCAACGGCGACGGGAATGATTCATTGTAGTAAAGCGCGGGTTTGGGAGATGCTATCTTAGGGGACATGTGGAACACAGTTTTTCAAACTTCGTCAGGATGTTCCCTACCGTCTTTGAAATTTCCCAATCGCACCTTTTTAAGGTTTAAACCTTATCATTTCACCGCCTACAAAACTAAATCCATATTTCACCTTGACTCTGCTACTGCAGTGTCGCTTATTATTGGAGAAATTCCTTCTTGTATGGAACATTGTTTTGCAATACTGAAAACGGCAATTTCCATAAATTTTTAAATAATGTATCACGACAAAATCTAGCACTATTTCGTTACACAGCACTGCTACACAAACATAACTTCATGAATTAAATTGATTTCAGTCCTTCTTTGATGGGAAGAACATTTTTACGGGTTGAAACACGTTTTTGTTTTAGACAGATTTAAAAAATACACAAAAAGAAATAAGCTATTTTTTTAAATAAGTCACAATAAATAACAACTTAATGTTTTTTTTTCTCCCTTTTCTCTCTTTCATGTGAATGATGTTTGATATAATATTAATTTGGGACAATAATAATAGTTTAATCTTTTTATGTCATAAATACATAAAGCTGCTCTAATTCTTTTTTTAACTAAGGATCTTGCAATAAAAGAACCTAAATATATGTTTCTAATTGCAGCTCATTCAGCGTTTTAAACAAATATTCAAAAGAACTAAGTGCTCTCAATTTATAAGAAAGAAATTATCCCAACCTCTTTTTTCTGAGAGCTTATTGTATTATTTTATTTGGAGAAAAATTAAAACAACGCTTTGCTTAATGTGTCCCCAATGATTAAAACATGACATTTCAACGATTCCACATTCAAGAAAAGGCTCCTTTGTAACTCTTTTCTTGGAATTCGATCCCTTTTAATTAAATTTAAATGAATCCTTACCGTTTGAAATCTAATTAAAAAGAATTAATTTTCAAGGTCTTAGTAACATTACAAACAGCACCGAACTTTAATGAATATTCATTAATATTCATGTTCTAAGAAAGTTTCTGATTGAATGAAGTATGCCAGAATTCATTTGAATTGTAATTCCAGACACTACTTTTAAATAGCTGTTGGTGAAAAACCTCGGAGATCCTTTGGCAAAACAATTACTTTTACTCCTCTTATAGTAGCTTAGCTTTCTCTGCCAAGTTCTTTCAAAACAAATACAAAATCGGTAATAAATAAATTAATCAAATTCAAAATACTTCAGTTTCTTGAACACCCCAGTAGGTGCTCAGTAAATACATATAAAAATGCATAACTACAAGATCATTTGAAATAACAACAAATGAAAACTTAAAAATTTCTATTTTAGCGACATGACCAAGTCTGAATGCAAGTAGAACCTTATTAAGTAAATGCTCAAAAAATAAAATAAGGACCATTATAGGGAAATAACGAAATTTTTTGTAATTTTGGAAAAGTTTAAGTATTTTTAGGAACGTATTATCCGCCATCAAAACCTTGTTTCTTAAAAAGCTAAACTTCAGGGCTTATATATAAGATTTTAGCTTAGATCGAAAAAAAATCGCTTTGCGATCGACTTCGATCTGCTACTGGCTATGCCTGGTTCAAGTTTTAGAGATCAAATTTCAAGTATCAGAAGATTTTCTCAAAATTAAAAGAAAAAGGTTGCAAAAATATTGATACAATACGGTCTTAACTTAAATAAATTTGATTTATCAGGTAATAAACAATCACAATTTATTAATACCAGTACATAAATAGGTAGTTGGTACAATCACCGAGATCGTCACAAATCTAATTCAGTTATTTCTTTTAAACAAGATCTAGTAAATCTTATACGTTTTAAAAGTGAAGTATTTACCAATAGGTGGTTTTTATTATGCAAAAAAAAGTGCCAAATTTATAAAGTTAAAAAAAATAACAATTTAACAAATACGTACAACATTAATATAAGATGGGAAAAACATATATTTGATTGAAGCACCTCAAGCTGCCCTCGTCGGCTCAAAAAATTCAATAATAGAAGGATGCATTGAAAACATTTTTATCTAATGACAAAAAGAATTCTACCATCAGTTTTCAGAAAATGAACCATAATTTTATGGAACTGCGAAACATTTTCTTCCTTTCACATGTCCTGTCCTTTCGTAGGATCGAAAGTAGTCTCAATATTACATAAATTCTTTTATTTTGAACTTGATGCTGTAATGTAATGAGGTACCGAAAAGGAATACCACACGAATCAATGTGTGGAATCCATTCTTTAACAAATGGAGAGGAAATTAAAATGGCGCAATTAAGCAGCTTAGTCCCTGATCTAGCAAACGAGGCTATTTTAATGGGCTCAAAGAGATCTTCATTTGCAACAACGGCAAACAGAGTTTTATTAATTGATCTACAGCAGATAATTATCATTTTTTTAAGTATCACTAAAAAAGTACTCTTGATGATGGTGCTTTCGGAAACGGATTCTTCTCAAGATTCGCGTGAACATGAGATATAGCGAACAATTCGGTTATAATGAACTATTTAATTAATCTTCGTTATACTCCTGTTATACATATTTCTTTTTTACGTTTAATACGAACTCAGCTCAAGAATATATCTGAATATATCTATTTGCAAAGATGGGCTATGAGGGTTGCGATACTTAGAACAGGATTTCAAAGTCCAACAGAAGGAAAACAAGAACATTAATTTGCGTAGAATTTCTTCAGCAGGACAGGATCCACACCGGATTGCAGCGTTAATGAAGAGGAATGAATTCAAATTTTTAATACTTAAAATACCGATCAAGCGTCACCCCCCCCCCCCTTTTCCCGCGAATTTCCTTGAGGTGAAAATACCAATTGTCCGCCCACCCATCAAGTTGGACTGTCACTGAAATTATAAAGCAGGGATAGAAGAAAATATTGGCAAAATGCGCGAAAACGAACGTTTATAAAAATCGCAATCACAAAAATGGATCATTCTCGAATATGAGTACGAAAAATTCTCATTTATGATCTTAATTTCATTTACTAAATTTTATTTTAATTATTTTCAAAATATTAATTCCAACTTTCACGTCATGTTTAAAACAACGCATTTTCAAAATACCACGAAACATCGTCCTTGGGGTACGTGCAGTTTTGCAAGTTAACAACATCCAATCAAAAAAGAAGACGACAAAATTAAAGTACAAAAAAATTTTATAGCACATTCAAATAACTAAAAAATCAAGGATGCGCCAGGGAAGGGGATGAACCCATCGGAACGAATATTTTGCACCCGCCTTCGTCGCTTCATCAGATATTATCTTTCTTGCTCTTGCTTATATTTAAAATCTATTTATTTATTGTTACAGAGGAAAACATGTGAAAAGAGGTTAAGCGCAGGGCTGTGCATTTAGCGTGATCAAAGTTTGCTCACCCCCCCCCCTTTTTTTTTCTTTCTTTTTTTTATCGGAACGAATTTTGATTACATGAAGGAGTCATAGATGAGCCGATGAGCCTTTACTGTCGTACTGCTTTCAATTTATATCACGGGGGGGAGGGGGCGTAAAATCGGTACGTTTGTTCACTTGCACCGTTTAAGCACCCCCCCCCCCCCATTTTTCACGAATTTTGGCAAAATTTGGGAGGGGGGCTTATTTGGTATTTTACGGTATACACTGAAATCCCGTTATAACAAACTCCAAGGGACCGAGAAAATACTTCATTGTAACGGAATGGTTGTTACGTTACGTTATCCTAATAGCCTTTAAATAAGTAATAAACATTTACATCGTTATAATATTTCGTTGTATCAGTATCTACTATAACGACATTTGAGTGTACTCTTATCATTCCTTATGAAGTAAACAGTTCAATTTTTGTCTGTAAGACATAAACAAATAAATGAACTTTAAAAACACTTCCTTCGATCGGATGATTTTGCGCTCATAAACTCATATCTTTTTGTATGTATTGGAAAAGAGGTTCCTTATAACACCCGAACACATGTCTGCGATTTTTATTGCTATTTTGTGTTTAACTGTTGATTTTTTAACTATTTCTTTACTTTTTCCCAAGAATGTGCTCCCCTTGAAAGAAAGTTCCGCAGTTCTTATGGCCAAACGACATCACCACAAGATTCCTTCGACCCCACAAACTTTAACCAATTTGTTTGGCTACAAAGAGAAAGAGACTAACATATATGAGGGGGGGAAAAGGGTAAATTGAGTTAGTTCTCATTTTTTAGACAAGCCTAGACTTAGCGTTTGATGTTTTAAAAAGCTATATTCTTTTATGATTCTCTCTCTGGATCTAATAAATAGCCAAATCCATAAAATTTAAGATTACCAAGAAACTATGAAAAAAAATCCTTCACGATTTAAAAAAATATATAAAAGACTTTCCAGAATTCTTGCAAAAGGGAATGAAGACCTTAAAAAAATAATATCTTGAAGAACATTCACGTACATTAAAAGGAGTGCAAAAAACTAAATAATCACGATGGGTGCAAAAGCAGCTAACATTTCTACTCGCGAAGTATTTCCGATATAAATAGGCAGCAAAAAGAAATAGTACCATGCCAACCAAATAAGATCTCGCTATATTTCCTCAGCTCAGAAAGGAAATAAAAACATCAAGAAATAAACCTTAACAGCCTACATCGAATTCGACTTCGATATCTTTTCGTTCGATGCCGCCCAAAAAAATAAAAACCCCGAATGATAAAAGATACCCAAGAGCTAAGGCCCATATTCGAAGGAAATAAGGAAGAAATACAAAAATGGCGCGCATATACGGGAAAAGGGGGTAGAAACTCAAACAAACATTCAGTTCTCTGTAATCCGCCTACATAGCCCGCAGGACACGCGCACGGAATTCTAGGACTTATTAAAAGGACACCGCCCCCATCTTATAAGGGAAGGGGTAAAAGCGTTCCCCGGGGCACATTCCGGGCAAATCTGCAGGGGCGAATGTAATGGAAGAAAAACACGACTGGTCTTTTCCTACCGTACTAATGGAATAGGATCAACCGTCCTCGAAATAGGGTAAAAGCTGACAACAAGGATAGGGATACTACTTAGACGAACGATAAAATGTTCAATGATATTTATGAAAACTGGGAAGGGGGTAAAAACAGAAATGCATTCATAAAAGAAACAGAATCAAAATACTTCGGTTGCGTATCTTCATTAGGGAAGAAAAGTAATTTTTTTTAATACTAATGAAAAAATATGAAAAGAGTTTTCACGGTTTGATACATCAATTTTTGGAGCAATGCAAATATACTTTTCAATTTTGAATTTAGTAAAAACGAAGGATTTTGTGCACCAAAGAATTCTATAAGATAGGGAGTGGCATTTCTCGCATAGGCGTCACCCGATGCGGCAATTTGTGGTATCCCCCCTTCTCAATAATAACTTTAAAAAACTTTGTTGTGTCTTAAACTTAGAATTCATACTATTTCAGTTGTGAAAAAAATCCTAAGAAATTCTATTTTAGGTATTTGGTATAACTTTCAATAAACTACATTTATAATCAGTTAATGATACGTGGAAATAAATGGCACCAGTAAAATTGCATAATTCAATATAAGGTATTTTTTAAAAAATCTTTTAATTCATTTTGGGTACCACCCAACCCTCTCCCGCATTGACACTACTGCCAAAAGATCGATGTACTAAAAGATATTGTTGCTTTTCCCACTTCTATCTTATTTTTACACTCACATACTGTTGAAAAACGGAAAGCTTAGCGGTTAATTCCGTTCATCTATATATTTTTTGAATCATCCATACTCAATTCTTCCATTCAACAAAATAGCTTTGATTTTTGATTTCATAATATGTTCTAATTATTAAAACTAGCAACGTTTCAATCTGATATAAGTGAAATATTTGATTCCTTTATTAGTAAACGTCATTATTTGTACAAATTACATTTAGTATTCATTTTTATTTCATAACAATTAACATCTAGTTTTATTTATTAAAATCCAAAATGAAAATGTTAGTCAAGTAAACGGTAACCACATGCTTTAGGAGCCAAAGAAAAAGCAATGTATGGGAACTCTTTAATTACAATAACATATTAAAACGGGCATAAAAATATTTAACTGATTTTCACATATTCACACATCATACAAACATTGTAAGCGCAACGAATTATTTTATTAGGCTCATTGATATATTTTTGTATCTTATCTAAATCACTCCAATTTAGTGTTTTGTATAGTATTCGACAAGGAAGTCTGTTTTCATGGGCATAATAACAAGAGTTGCATGTTTTGAAAGGAGATTCTTCTGAGGGGTTGCTATCTAACTTATGTTGCTAACGCTATGCTTGCAAAAATCTTGTTTAGATTTTTATTAACACTAGTTAGTATCGCTATTCACAACTTGAAGATTTTAACCGACTTTAATGACAGATAGGATGAGATAGAGAGCAGATGATGAGGCTAAGAAATTTGCAGATTTTTTTTGACATGCATTAGTAGAGTTTTTACACCAAAAGTAAATTCTAAATTGCAGTGTTTAAGTTCTAAGTTAAAGCAATCAGTACGTACATCAGTTCTAAATTCAAGCACGAATATCTACTTTAAATTTTCAATCTTTCCTGCTCTTTTGAAAGTAGAGTGAGTCTACATCCAACTTTTGCAGAGCAGGTACACAATGCTGATAATAATTTTCTCGCCAGTGCCAAAAGATATGTATGGTCTACTCGCCTGATTCAAAAGGAAACTGCAGAAAAATTCTTAAATGAGGTGGCAGCTGGCTTTCGGTTATGCGCATTTTCGGGGGCAACAAATCTTCCAGAGCCAAGAATTTTCAATCAAGAGACGACGGAAAGAAAATCTACCTCATCTCGAATGTACAAAGAGAAAATTCTCAGAAGAAAGGATCCATAAGCCACAGCGTCAATTCAATAATCTCTCGGCGCCAAACATCAACGGTATAAAAGAACGGCTGTACCAGCAGTCCAAGAACCTTGAAATTTCGTAGACTTTCAGAAAGGGGGGATCTTTGATCTTTCAACCCCTTTTTCCGAAATAAAGTCAGAATATGTTATTGAAATTTTAGAATCTTTCAAGAGTTCCGACGTACATGAAATCATTCACTGAATAAAACTACACAGCATATTGTACGAAAACAGAGGGACACACATTTAAGACTCACTTTTTGTTTCTATAACTTTTAAAAACGATAACGATTCATTGTTTCATTAAACTACATGCATTATTCAAAAAGCAAAACGTGACAATCAACAATGAAATTTTAATATAATTGATGTAGTATTTAACTATTAAAAATAGGGAATCCATGTAGAAATTATTTAAAAACAGCCAACTATTTCTGTAAATATAAATTTATATATATATATATATATATATATATATATATATAGGTGTAGCAAGTTGTTAAGTGTATGAAATTGTCAAAGTTAGTGCCAGGCGCAAATGCAGCGAACTTTAATATATTGAAATATAGATATAAATGAAAAGAAAATGAAAGTTCCGGGACATGTAAACTAACATTAACGAAACGTATAAATTGCTAATACAAAAATTAAAAGTCAAAAAATAAGAAACAAAAACAAATAACTCTCCTCATCAGTGGGCGGGGAGCATAACGTATACATAAGAGACCAAGAAAAATAGTCCTACAGGTTTCGGAATGCGTCGCAGAAATGGCATGTAAAAGGAAGTATTGTAAATAAATTAAAGCGACGATGTTGCGATAAATTGAAAAATGTGGTGAATAACATAAAAAGGAAACTTTGACGGAAATAACGCAAAAGGCTTTGACACAAAAATTACAAAATTAAACGGACGTGAAACATGCCACCAATACGACGCACCCGCACATACCTGCAGGACGTTGGCACGTAGCAACGATTATACTCACCTACACCCAGAGATGAGAGGTCCAAAGATGCGACGACAAAAGCAGAAAACACGAATGTTTTCATTGTTGTTCCGTGTCCGCAAACTCCTGATCAAACATTCGTGGATTGGAAACATGTTTTTTTATGAATATAACTATGTGATCAATTCTAACAAAAAATTGCAGATTTACAGATACATAGATGATATTCTAATAATCGATTCAGATTTTTGCAACATCCACTATAAAATATATCCAAAATGCCTTACGTTAAATAAAACCAATAATACTGCAACCTGCGCTAACTTCTTAGATATCTATATAAATATTGAAACTGACAAACTAAATCTCGATCTTTACGACAAACGTAAAGATTTCAATTTTTCTACGATACATATGCCGCACTGGCACAGTAATTTAAATAAAATAATTTTTGTTAACGTAATAATAAATCAATTAAACAGATTTTCAAAAATCTGTAACAATAATATCTTTTTAAATAAACAAATTTGCAGCAATGCAGCAAATCTTTATTATGATAACCTTTTTCCACTAGAATTCATTAAACATTACGTTAATATATTCAAGAGGGCTGTGCGCATGTACGACGCACGTGCTAGCTGACGTACTGGTGACGCTGTTCGCTGTGGATGTTATGAAGGGTCGTGGCTAAAGTCCTCTAAAAATCTATGGAAGGCCTCAACCTGGATGTGTTGCAGCGGATGATGTCCGACACGAATGTTTGATCAGGAGTTTGCGGACACGGAACAACAATGAAAATATTCGTGTTTTCTGCTTTTGTCGTCGCATCTTTAGACCTCATCTCTGGGTGTAGGTGAGTATAATCGTTGCTACGTGCCAACGTCCTGCAGGTATGGGCGGGTGCGTCGTATTGGTGGCATGTTTCACGTCCGTTTAATTTTGTAATTTTTGTGTCAAGGAGTGACGACATACGGACTCCCTACTGAGGAGAGGGGAAGAACCCTCGTCCGCCGCAGGGCTTCTTGACGAAACTCTCGTAGACTTAACATAGGAAATTGGAAAGATCCCGGAAAAATGTTTTTTATGTAAATTACCAGGTATGTACTAACTTTTTATTTTATACTTGAAGTTCATTAATGTATATGCTACTTATTGTACTTATTTTTACCACTCAAATTGAAATATTTATTTAATTATAACTCATTAATCTTAGGATACTGGATTCGGATAGGCTTGGCGTGTTTTTTGGCTACATTGATATTAGGACAACCATACTCAGTAGCGTTTGCTTTTTCTTTTCAAATTCTTTTTAGATCTTTATATTCATATAAGAAATACGGATGGTACTCTATTGACGTTTCGAAATTTGTTTTGTACTTCCGTTAAAACACTTCTTATAAATGGATTTCACCTTATAATATTTTTGGATTCGCAGTATAATTCTTGTACTAGCGATATGCAAATTGGTAGATAAACGATTAATCTGCCGTCGATTAATTATAATGATAGTTATTTTTAATACTACCATTTCTCCATCACAATTCTTTTTGTTTGCGATTTTTTTCTTTCCAGAATTAGCTAACAGTTAATTTCTGTGAGTAATGCTTTATTTTTCCTCATTTTCATATTTTAAAAGTAATATTTTCACATTTTATTTGTATTCTGTGAACCAATTTTCTTATGTTGGTATATATTGTTAATAAAACCACATTCTTTTATCTAGACTTGAAATTCAAACGTTTACATAGTGTCATTAGACACTTTTAATTTAGAAGCACTTTATTCAGGATTTATATTTTTTATAATGTCTGTAAAGTAATCTTAAGCACTTTATTAAAGCTAGATTATGCAGGAGAGTATCGATACAAGAGAAATGTTGCAATATAGTATGCATGTTTACATAAAATTAAAGTAAATTTCACTCAGATCATTTAAAAATTAATAGCACGACTAATTTAGTTAGTACAATCTTTATTTCAAGCTTTGATATATTTTTTTTCATTTTAAAACGGAGCATGGAGCCTTTTATATAAAAGGAAGCTTTACTTGAAAATAGTTCGAATAGCTTGAGGGGGGGGGGGGGTATTGGGCATTTAAAGAGGTTCTGGGGAAAAGTTTTTCTAAGTGTTACGTAACATTGATTCATTTCTAATTGCTCCTAACAAACAAAAACAAAAGTGTAACTTTACAGCTTATGTGTATAAATACATATCAGTGGCGTTCCTAGCTTGAGTGTCATCTTGGGCGGTAATTTGTGGTGTCACCTCCCCCTCCAAAAAACCACGTTGTGTGGTGTAAATTTGCAGTTTTGTAGTTTATATTATTTTCAGTAGTGGGGGAAAAAACTTAAGGAGTTACATTTTGTATTTCTTTGGTGTAACTTTCAGTAAGCTATATTTATTTTCGGTTATGGTACGTTGAAATAGCATCAGTATAATTTTCTAATTCAAGTATATGTATTTTAAAAAACTTTTTGTCTTATTTTGGGTGTCATCCCCCCCCCCCCCAAAAAAAAATAAACGGTTGTTACTCAGGGTGATCCTCCCCCTCTGCCCCCTGTAGTGACGCCTTTATGTACATAAACATATATATATATATATATATATATATATGAGAAAGAAAGGAAAGGAATTAAGTCAGAGAATATCTTTTATAGGATGCCTGGCTGTGTTGCTGTTGATTGCGTTAACAGATCCGAGCAAGGTTTCTTAAAGAAAGTTTTTCCTCGCGATCCAACTCGAAGAAGCCTATGGGAAGCTAAAGTAAAAAGAGAACATTGGAAAGCAACGAATAATAGCTATCTTTGTGAGGTATGAATGTCACTTCTTTTTTCATTCTATAATTTTCTAAAAAACAAATTTAATGCATCAATTTGTTACAACCTTAGAGCATCAATACATATTCCTCTTTTTTTCTTCGATAGGAACATTTTGACGACGATCAATGGATAGTAGGAGCCGATGGTAGAAGAAATTTAAAGAAAACTGCTATTCCTACGATATTCAGTCATGCAACTACTAAAGAGAGGAAACTGCCGTTTGACAGAGATTCTAACAATAAAAGAGCTCTTTCTGAAATAGATTTCCAAAAGCTGGAATTCGAAAAAATAATTTCCGAAAAAGAGCAAATTATTGCTGATAAAGAAAAAAGCATTTCAGATCTTCAAAATGCATTGAATGAGGCTAATAGTATAATAAATGCTCAAAACATCAAAATAAAAGCTTTGAATTCGAGTTTGGAAAAATGCTTGTACGAGAAAGGCAAAATATCATCTGATGCTGGAAAGCTGAAATATTTGTGGGATTTATTCAATGCAGACCAATTGACAGCGCTAAGCAAAAAAAACAAAAAAATGTACTTCACAAAATGGTCCAGTAAAACCGTAGAAGTAGCTTTGGGCCTAAGATTTTCTTGTGGCACACGGGGCTATGAGAGTTTGCTCTAACTGAATTTCCCTTTTCCGTCCATTAGAACCCTTCAGCGCCGCATGGAAAATTTAAAATTTCCATGTGGAATTTTGCTTGATGTTTTTGAGTTGCTAAAAATTAAGGTCACAACCTTCAGAGAGGTTGAAAAGGAATGTGTCATTTTATTGGATGAAATGGCAATAACAGAAGCCATTGAATATGAAGTTTCCTCTAGCTCTTACTTCGGAAAAACTACTTTTCCAAAAAGTGACAAAATGGCGAACCATGTTTTAATTTTTATGTTGGCTGGAATCTACAACCGGTGGAAGCAGGTCGTCGCCTATCACTACACCAGAGATGCGCCAGAAGGAGAACGCATGAACGAAATTACTATTGACATAATTAAAATGGCCGAAAATGTTGGATTAAAAGTCAATAGCATTACTTCTGACATGTCGTCTTGTAACCAGGGCATGTGGAGGGCATTCAGCATATCGTGCAACAAATTGCAGTGCAAAAACGCCATTCCTCATCCTTGCAGGGCGTCTGATACGATACAGATTTTGGCAGATACACCACATTTACTAAAAAATATCCGCTCCGCTTTGTTAAATAACGAACATTTTGTTATTCCCGAATCTGTTAAAGAAGAACATAATCTGCCAAGCTGTATCGTAGACAGCAAGCACGATCAGAAATTATTAGAATTTCAGGGAAAAAATGATTTAAAGCTTGCACCAAAATTAAAAGAAAATGCACTTAATCTGACGCATTTTGACAAAATGAAGGTAACACCAGCTGCTTAACTATTGAGTCATGATGTAAGTGCTGCATTACAATTTTTGGCAGAAATGGACAATGATCCAAACCTTTTAACCACTGCATGGTTTGTGAAGCAAGTTGACAAGTGGTTCGACTTGATGTCGTCTAGGTGTCACGCATTGGCTCTGAGCAAACAAAATAAAAAAGTTTACTCAGAGACAATTCAATTCCTTGAAGGAATTATAAAGCTTTTTCGAGAGCTAAAAATAGTGGGTAAAAACCAAAAAGCCTACTGGAAACCTATCCAGACAGGAGTTATCCTGTCAACTACATCTGTGCTGGAATTACAACAGAAATTTCTTGAAGACAAAAAATTTAATTTTCTATTGACTTCCAGATTTTCTCAAGATGCAGTGGAAAATTTATTCAGCCTCGTTCGCTCACGACAAGCAGTACCAACGTCACTACAGTTCAAAAATCATCTCAAAACGATTTGCGTTTCTCAATTTTTAAAGAAATGCAAAGGAAGTTATGATTGGGATGAAGGTCATATTTTAGGAGGATTTCTTGAGTTTCCACAGAAAAAAGAAACAAATCCTACACAAATTGTGCTGCCACGTGTGTGGGACAAACTGTCTACACGTATATCATCGCTTGATACCGCAGAACTAAACTGTTTGTATAGTATTGCAGGTTATGTAGTAACAAGAATAGCCAACTACCACAAAGTCTGCTGCCTATGCATAAACTCCTTAGGTTCCAAGGAAAAAAAGGACTTGGAGTATGCCAAACTTTTGTCATTGCGGGAATATAAGCCAAACTGTATGTTTTATGTAAATGAGCTAACTTTTGGTTTTTTTAAGAAAATGGAGCTTATTTTCCGTTCTTTAGAACATCATTTACTGATTTCCACAGATTGCGTCAACTTAGTAATTGGTAATATAAGCAGTGATACTAACATACAAGCCATTGTGTTCCCGACTTGTCACAATATCAAGAGCAAATTGCAAAATCGCTTTATTTCTTTTCGCCTCAAAATATTTTCGTTGAAAAAAAGAAAAGAAATTACTCAAACGAAAAATGTAGTAAAAAATAAAATTAAAAAGGGGCAATAAAAAGTGTAGTCTTATGGGAAAATTTCATCCTTTTTTTTTAAAGTAAGTAAAAAAATGAAGTATTCATTTTTCAATTGAGAATATGAAAATATGGTATATAACATGATATAAAAATCATGGCCTGACTGCTTTGGTTGATTTTTTTAACGAAGTTATAAAAATATTGTTGATTTTCTAAAAGCTAATTGATTTTAGACACTTTCATTTTTTTCCTTCTAATGATTATGCTCAACAATACTAATTAATGAGTATTTAATGCATATGTATTTCAATTCTCCTGTACCTTGTATCAATGTTTTGTTGATGTTATAAACTGTGATGTACTTGTCAAAGTAGCTTCTATTGAGAAAAAGTTTACATTTTTGGAAAAATAATCAATTTCGTAAAAATCTCACATTATAATTGACATTGAAAGTTATTTATTCATTTTTTTGGAGCATTTTCCTTCATGCATGCAGTGAGAAACAATATCATTGAATTATTATTTTATCAAGAATTCTCATTTCGATATAACGATTTTTTCTTTTTAATATACTTCATGTGACAAATTTAAATTAATTCATTCCATTTACTTTGCTTTTATTAGAGCATAGATAATATGCAAAAGAAATTGCTTATCATTTATAATTTGTTAAACTGTTTTTTAGAAATGTTATATGTATTTGATGTTACTCAAGCAAATTAACCACTCACGTGCAAGATACAAGTATTTTTGTGATTTTTCAAGCTTCTTAGAACAGTAAATTTAAGTTATTTATTGTTAATAGTTTACTTTTTGTTTTATTTCAGTTCTTATTTTCATATAAATTGTACATAGCGAAAATTAATAGAAAATATATTTATATACACATTTCTTATTATTTTTCTATTTTTTTTCGAAGAGAATACGTTTTTTTTAAATTGCACTTTACGATAAGCATTAGAAGTCGATTATTTATTTCTGTCAAGTATTTTTTTTTTCATGTATTCAATGAAAAACAATATCATTGAATTATTATTTTACCAAGAATTTTCATTTTGACGTAACGATAGTCTTCTCTTCTTATTATATTTCTTGTGACAAATTTAAATTAACATCTACTTTGCTTTTGTTAACGACACATAATAAGCAGAGGAAATATTAGTGCTGCTTACCATTTGTAACTTGTTTTTTCTTAGAAATATTATGTTTTTGATGTTGCTAACAAATCAAAAATGCGAAATTTAACATTCTGAGAGCATTACTTATTAAGATGCTTTATCTGCTGAATCATTTACTTTTTTTTTAAATTTAATTCATCATTTATTTATTTATTTGAGGTCGCTGTAACACTAACGTGGAGAAGAGGTGAGCAGTACTTGTTCTCCCTCTCCATGTCACAGGATTGTATATAATTTATTTGTACTGTGTCACAATTCAAATGCAAAATTTTAAAAATGAGAAAAAGTGTATGGAAAACAACTTTTTAAATGCTTCTGTAGAAAATACTTTTTGTTTAAATAAAACGCGTTCATATTCATAACATTTACGCTTGTTGCCAAAACAGCGATAACGATTCACTTTTAGTTATCAAGCCGAGTTTTTTCAGCCAAGCCGTCAAATGCTTCTCCCACCACCTGGACGAAACCTGCAGCCGCGCTTGCGCAGTAGGGAAAATTCACCGCTATTGTCGTCACTCTGTCCCATTCAAGGCACGCTAGGTGTAGGTGAGTATAATCGTTGCTACGTGCCAACGTCCTGCAGGTATGGGCGGGTGCGTCGTATTGGTGGCATGTTTCACGTCCGTTTAATTTTGTAATTTTTGTGTCAAAGCCTTTTGCGTCATTTCCGTCAAAGTTTCCTTTATGTTATTCACCACATTTTTCAATTTATCGCAACATCGTCGCTTCAATTTACTTACAATACTTCCTTGAACATGCCATTTCTGCGACGCATTCCGAAACCTGTAGGACTAATTTTTGTATTAGCAGTTTATACGTTTCGTTAATGTTAGTTTACATGTCCCGGAACTTTCATTTTCTTTTCATTTCTATCTGAATTTCAATATATATATATATATATATGTATATATATATATAATATATAAACTACAGAAAACAAAAGAATAAAAACTATGTGGAGCAAGAACATATTTACAAACTTTAAATCATACTGAAGTAAATGAAACTAACCTTTCTTTAAAATTATAGCAATGAGTGGGAATGAATATAAGACCATCGATGCTTACCTGAAAATAAAATAAAACAAATAAGTAACCCAACAGTTACCAGCACATAAAATTGTTTCAAGTAGCAGTTTTTCATAGAACAAATAGATAAATGATAGCAAATACTACGGCTACAACACAAAATTGGGCCAATATTTTTAGACACCCACAACGTAATAAAAACATTATCATAACATCAGGAAAAATTGAGACATCATTATTGAAAATCTAGTTATATTTATTTTCTTTTTTTAGAGACCTTAACACAGATGGTAATCTAAAGGCCTTTTATGAAAGTTTCATACCACATTTTATTGTAAGCCTGTAAGCCACTAACGGCCTTAGAAATTAAATTTGAAAATTTAAATTTTTTCAAAATTACGATTTTTTAAGTAATATTTTCAAGTAATTAAATTCTTTTCTTTTTTTTTTAATTTGAAAATGGGCTGATTGAAAACTCTTTTAATGGTTAACCAGTAAATATTCATCAAAACGCGGGTTTTTCTTGGAAGATTTTTTTTTTTTTTTTTTGCTTTGAAATTATTAGAAAAAAATATTTTACATGCACATTGTAACGATAAGACCACTTAAAAAATCATAAAAGACCTTCTAAACAAAAACACAGGATCTGATGGGCGCCTACTTGTTAACTATTAAAAGGGGTGAAAATTAGTTGATTATCAGATTTTTTTTTTTTTAAAGTGGTGTTTATGAGAAATTTCAATTCAAAATCTTAATTTTCGAAAATATTCGATTTTTTGAAATTTAATCTCTTTTTTATGGCTGAATGCATTTAAATCTTACAATAGAATGGTATGAAATACTTTAGATTGCCATCTCTCTTTAGTTGAAAAAGGTTCTTTTTTCTTTTTCGAAAAAAATCCTGAAATGGAATGGTTCTTACTAGAGTTTAATAATCTGTCTCATCTGCGGTAGTTTTCGATCTGCATTATTTATCCCACTATGTATGAGGCAATTCTTTTTGCCTTCTCGGTAAAAAAAATAAATGCAGTACCAGCTGGGGAGTACACTACAAGTACTTACCAAGTTTCTGCTTATAAGCTTGTTATATGCTAAACAGTTCATGCATGTAAAGCAGAAATTGGGAAAAAGGCCAAAAATGACTAGAGATTACTAGACAGCGTAAGCCGCAATTGTAGTGTATAGTCAATTGAGCCGAGTTTTGCATTTCGAGTTGGCCTTACGAAGATTTGCAATTCTTCGTTTTAGAATTTAGAACTCCGTACACCTCATTTCTTTCAGAACGGAGATTTCTTTACGGAGTTCCTTCCGTAATACCTTCGGGGAAAAGAGCTATTTCTTTGGCTTTCAAATGCAAAAAGTTTTTTTTTTTGAAATAGTTAATTTCGACGACTGCCTCTTTAAAATCCTGGAACAAGGTTTTGCGCTGGTTAAGGAGCTGAAAGATTTCGAGAACGTTGGAGAAGAGGAGAAAAGAAAACACAAAATACAGAAAGCAGAGTGTAGATCTATGGTGGACGAAGACAAATAGTATGCCCCAGCAGCAAAGAAGGGAAGAAATATTTCAGTTTGGTAGTTCAATCATAGGTTCAACTGTGATGGCAGTTTTTTCTGTTCAACGATTTTTAAATAGATATTCGATCTTTTTATAATATTAATAGCTTTCTGTCAAACAAACTAAAAAGTACATATATATATACTTAAACAATATATAATTTACCAAAAAAAAAAGTGTGATTTCAGCGTGTTAAAAGTAAATTCTTCTTATTATTATTATTTAACTTATTTATTACTATTGGCATCTTAAATCTTGAATTTGCAGAGTGTTTCAATATTGGGAATATACTTTGTTACTTCGAGTTTTATACATTTTCCGAATATTCAAGAGATTAGAAAACTTCCTTGTGAAATTTAACACAGCTTTATGTGAGGGAAAATTTGCTCACAAAATAAAGTTGAATCAAAACATTCGAATGAAAAGCAAAAACATTTTTCTTCAAAAGGATCTCAGCAGAGATGTTCAACAGATGAGAGCTGCAGCAGATTTTTCAAAATTGTCGTCTTCCGGAGACGACCTTCGGAGACGACCTTAGTTTCAACAAATTTTGATGTCTATATTTCTGAAGATCTAAATTTAACCTGTTGCATTTCAAAATCATCAATATTGTTCCAAATAAAAAGTACTGATCGGACAGTTGTCAACTTAGTACTTCAGGCGTATTGAGGTATGGCATGAAACTATAATAAAGATCAATGAAAGTGGAAATGAATGATGTTCTATGAATGTGGAAGTGGCATAATGAATGCAAAAGTTTTTCATGCATCTAAATCTGCTTTTGAGTGATCGCATGTGCTACTAAAACTCATCTTATTTCTCATCAAATTAACTTGAATTATTTTTCCCATTTGGGGAGTACTTGAGTTTTTTGATGTTGAATTTTAAAATCCGCCCACAATGTGTGTTTTAAAGCTTTGACTTTCGAGTCAATCATAAAGAATTTATTGAAAAATAGTAGCTAGAACTGCGTGTCTTTAAGAATCGTTTGGCGCGCCATGTGTTCCTTAGGTTAACACGTTCGCTGCCGGTCAGTTTAAGGATGATCCTTTACACTACGTAGTATCAGGAGACACACCAAACATACAATGCGGATTGAAGCAGATTGAAACAAAGGCGAAGCCTTCCCTCCCGCGAATGAGTGGCTGGTTACTGAGACATTACTCACACCACGCTTAAGCCTCTACGCTCGCTGACGGTCACTTAAGGGATGAATCTTTACACGCAGTACACACCCCTGAAATGCCCACTGCAGCGGAGAGCAACTGAAACAGCGCAGCTTTTATGGCGCGAGTTTGTAGCCGGCTGAGACATCGCTTAACACAACGCTGAAAACTCTCGCACGTGGTTGGCACTGTAGCAAGTGATTGACATGACGCGCTGGCGCGTGGTCGGAAGCGAATGTGTTAAAAACTTCTGCCTTACAAGCCATCAAGAATTAAAGTAAGAAAGAACACTAAAAAGAGCAAATGGAAGGAAGACGCGCTCTAACTTTTCAGCGCAGTTTATTATTTTATTATTTTAGACACTGGACCAGTATGCTCAATTCTCTAACCTCGCAAGTGGTAAAATGCATGCCCACTCCCAAAGAGTTCTGGTTTGTTTAGGACCTTTGGGTATTTTACGAATACCAATATTGAACTGCTTTTTGAAACTATTTGTAAATATTTTGGCCCAGATTTTGAGATTAATTTTTGATTAATTCTGCCATAGAGCTTACTTTTATCATTGTAAAAAATAAAAAAGTTTATCATTACATTTTTATTCTCCATTCAATATGGAAACGGAGTTTATAGGATATGAAAACTGCTTAAAGTCGATGCAAAAACGAAGTTTTTGCAAATTTGTCAACCTAACACAGGTTGTAGATATTGCCTACTCAATGCTCAGTGCCCCCTTTTTTTTAAAGGAGAGCGCAATCTTGTAATAAATACTAAAATCCTAAATGAGAAACTAGGTTCTCCTTAGATTACCTTTTTAAAATTCAGTTGCAAAACGAAAACACAGAAGTGAAAGCTTGAGGAAAAAAAATTAAAAAACACGCAAAAAAGGGATGATTTGCAAAGAAAATGTGCAAAATTCAAAAGATGAAACAAGCTAAAAGGTTAGAGCAAGACGAAAAAAAAGCTGCAGAAGTAAAGATGAAAGAATGAGAGGAGGGAAAAAAGAGAGCATGAAAGAAAAATTAGCAACTAAATCGCGAGAGAATAACGGAATAAGACTACTGTAAAGCAAAATGAAGTCACGGGAGGGGAAAAAAATCGATTGTTGCAATTAAAGTAAAATACATTTAACAGAAATGGGGTTAAGCAATACACGTTTGTAGCGCTTCTAACTTTTAAAAAGGAATAGAATGCAATAATTTAATTGAGCGTAACTAATCGCCAGGGAGTCTTACTTCACAAAAGCAGACGATTTTTAAAAAAGCCGAACAATTCCGCCTTTTTTCCGAACTTTTCTCGATAGAAAAATCATTAAAGTTTATTATATATTTCTGCAGCTAATGCTGACTACACAATAATGCACAAACGTGTTTTTAAAACAATGGAACTTTTTAATTGATTGTTCGCATAAAAGAAGCCAGTTTTTATGTTTGAAAAGTCGACTTATTTGTTCTATCAAATGTTACTTGTTACAATTACTTCTCTATTACATTTACAACTGCTTCAAGTCGGGATTTTGTTTTTTAACAGCATTTGAATTAATGCTTTTATAATTGCGGCAAATTCATTTCTCTTTTTATTTTAAATGGAATAATCATTTTAAATTGGTAAACAAAATGAAACATTCAAAAGGAATCCATTAATGATATAATGGAAAGATAATTAAAAATAAACAATTGCTTGTTTCACGCATGCACGTTTTTCGCAAAGGATATTCTTATTTTTTTAACTCCACAACGAGATGAAAATTTATTACCTCAACAAAGTTTTTAACTCATCTTCTCAAAGTTTCGTTTTTAGTATCAAATCGGAACTCGCATCGAGCAGTTTTTCGTGTCAAGTTATTTGCTCTTTAAATTCATCTCGACTTGTCAAGGGAATATTTCATGCTACTAGGCGACTGTTAGCGTCACAGACATCCTATTAGCTTTTTATTACTTTATTGCAAGCAGTTTTTTAAAAAAAATAAAATCGTAATCTCGAAAGATTTATTGGTGCTGCTATTAGTTTTTCCATTTATTACTGACACTATTACAACCATTTATACTCATTTATTAGTTATTGAAACAATATATACATTATAAAAAAGCGTACAACAAATTCGTGTGGCGCCCACTTAAAATCGCCACCCAATGTTTAAGTCTGTGTAGCAGCAGACTACCGCGTCGAAAGATCGGGCTTGAGTAACGACAAGGAAATGCATGTTATTGTTATTGATCGGCATATAGATCGGTCGTTACAACCAATGTACTAAATTATCACATCGGATATATATGTATATATTAGATATATATTTAATTTATTTATTCACTATTTATCCAGACTTTTCAAGGAGTAATTTTCTAAGAATCAAGCATCGCCATTTTCTTTTAACTCATTTTACTGCATGCACATGCGCAACCAATTTTTATCAATTCAAAATTTTTAATATTTTTAGTATGTAAATGAGCAAAAAAAAGATGGGGGTGAAATGATGAGAAAGGTCTGTATAACTGTATATTACGGCAAGAATAAAAAAAAATTACATTTTCTAATATCGAGATACAAGTTTAACTTGAGTAAAGCGGGCATGCCGCAAAATACAGTCAAAGATTTGTAGCATGGATTTAAATGAAGTGTACCTAATCAAGCAAATTCGTTGTACATCTCTCCTTTAAAGCGAAGATTTCACAGTAAAGCCTCTGAAAGGCGAAAAACATTTATCATACGCACAAATTACAATCTCTCGAAAGGGGGAAAAAGAAAAGAAAAGAAATTCCTATTTTCATTCATTACGGTGCAAAGTTTTACACTTATTTTAAAGAACAGATCAATGCATTAAACTGTAAAGAAGAAAACTCATAATGAAAGCCATAAATCTGGAGAAAAAAAAAACTTTGTTTAGAACATGAATATTAACCAAATGTTCTACTCTAAAAGCGTAACACAACCCAACAGGGAAAAAACGGAAGAAGATTTTTTTTTTTGCTGCAATATTTATGGGAAGCTATTTTGAAGATAGAAATGCTTTTTAAGAAATGAAAAAATGAATGCAAATAAATTACTGCGAGAAGAAACAGTTAAATTGTATCGAAAATTTTCGCGTATCTTTCACATTACAGTAGAAACATAAAAGGCCGAGAAAATGTTCATCATTAAGAACAAAGTACTGATATTTCAAAATTTTATCCTTCATTAAATTGAGGGGGAAACTTCGACAACGCTAAGAAGGTATCAAAAAAGAGTTTCGGTGCTTTTTTTTTTCTTTCCTGATACATAAGACTCTGGAAATCTAATTAAAACTGTTGCTGAAGAGTAATAGCAAGAAATGGTGTTTTTGAATATTGAATATCACTTTTAATAAACCAATTAGAAAGCCCGGTAATTAGTCAAATATAAATTGTAAAAAACTGTCAAAAAAGTAAAATCACAAGCACGAGTTCTGTCGTGGATTTATTTTATTGGTTGAAAATGGAAAGCCAAGGTATAGGGAGGGACTTCGGCAACCACCATAAATTAATAAAACAACTGAAAATAAGTTGGGTTGCTGTTTCTGCGGGCTTCCCCTTCAAATTCCGGGTGTGAGTAGACTTTTCAGGGACCCCGGAGTTTTTTTCTCTTCTTTTCCACCCAATGATTTTTATGCTGACTATGGCGGTTCAATAAATCCACGTAAATGAACAATTAAAAATTATTTTTTAACTAAACATTTTTTATTTTTTCTTATTTTGTAATATTTTTAATGATTGGGTAATGTACTGAAAAGTTATGCACGTTAAAAGCTTCAATACGTACAATAAAGTATATATTTGCATTTAAATTGCGTCTAGTTTCGCCCATCAGTCTAATCATAATTCGTCATCATGCAGGAGTATTAAATTTTCAAATGTTCTATCATTGGATGTGTAATTCAGCCGCTCCCAAGTTCAATGTTTCATATGATGTTAGTCAAAAAATTATTCTGGGCAGCAAACAAAATAAAAAACAAAGATTATCAAACGTAAAGCACTTGAAGCTTCGCGACTTACATTCGAAATTCCGTATTTTGATCATTTCTGGTAAATTATAACCATGGTAGCTTTATCTTTTAATCTGAGCGCACACTGGAAAGATCAAAACATATTCAGTTGACGCACCTGGAAACTAAGGGGTGTAAATACACGAAAATGAAAATTTTGAGTGCAAACGATAGGGAAAACATTAATTTATAGTGGCGAGAAATATAGTGGCACCCTAACAGGTGCTACTATTCAACGTGATTTAGAAAGACAATTACAATAAAATCTCAGTTAACTTGTATTTTGCACTCGTTTCACCCAACCTCTTTCTTTTGTCACTTACATCCCTTTGCTTCTCACTGCGTCCATTCTGTATTGTCGACCGAAAGCGAATTCTATATTTTCGCTCCTTCCACGTTTAATAATTTCACATAGTACGATGAAGTAGGCAATAGACGTAGAGCATTGTCAAAAATCCAAGAATTAATTTCAAATGAAGCACAGGACTAGAGAAGACAAGGACGGCAAAGCTAACCTTTTAAAAAGTAATTAATAATTCGGCAAGCAATAAAAGAAGCACAGGAGGAGGAGAATTTAAAAAAAAAAAGTTAGATAGGGGGAGGTAAAATCGACCCCGACTTGTGACGCTGACCGCCTGATGGAAAACCAATTAATCTGTCGAAGCAGACGACGGAATACGCAATAGAAGAAAGAATATCCAAGGGGAATGATGAAAAGCAACCAGACTCATAATTAATGTTTCGCCGGTTAGACGAAGTGAGTTGAGAAATAAAATAAAAATGGAAACAAAAGAACAGAATAAATAATTTAGCTATTGTTCGATGAGGAAATGAAGCGGATTGTTTGTCCCGAAAAAGGTTCGGTAAGGGGAGGTCGTTTTCATTAGGAATAGAAAGCGGTTTGAAAAACTAATTACGGACGTAAGAAAGTAAGTATCGGCGTCGCTCTACTGTATGAAATGAATTCTGCAAGGAAGGTACTCCACTCTACAAAAGCTCCGAGTTCTGTACAGTAATGAAGTTCGCTAATGCTGACGTAAAAAGGCTGTTTCTTTTTTCGGCCGGGAAAAAATTGCGATTAAAACAGATATTTGAACAGAATATTAAACACTCGAGAAATTCCGCTTCGGTGTTTTTGTATTTAATTAGAAAAATAAATTATGTCTGGATTTACGAGCTGAAGAGCCATTCTACACTACGCAATTCATCCCGTATTTTCTGTAAAAGAAGTTGTGTGAATAAAATTAATTCACATCTAAAGGAATTTAAAATCGTAAAATAGACATGCAGGTTACACACAACTTATGCGGCAGTAGTTAAGACCAATTTGGCTAGAAACTTACCAGCTATTCATCTAAGAATTTCTTAATTCTTGACAGATGCGGTAAAATGTGTTTAAAACGAAGAAAGTTTACTAATCTGAAATAAAAGCTAAAATATATCCCAAAGCAAACTACAGGTAACCACCTACATAGCACGGTAGATACATTTCTAAAAAATGTCGTGTTGTAGAAAACTATGTTACCCAGAGCTAGTGCTAAAAGGAGGGAGGTCACAAAAATTTCAAAAGACCCCATTAGTACTATCATATAATTCCACAGCAACTTTTTTTTTTATTAAACATATAAAAGTATGCACAGCACAAAACGGAAAAAAAGCAAAATATATATATACATGTTTCATTTTCATTTAATGTAGCAAATACGTATGATATTCTAAATTTTCTCCTCATTATTGTTCATTATAATCAAGCGAGAGCGTTTTTCTGTTTAACGATAACAAATTAACTTTCTGAACCCTTTTTCTTTTATATTGCGCACCTTTTATCCTGTCTAAAAAAATATGTGTTGCTGATTTATTTGCTAGTTTCTTACAAGATGATTACAGACTTAATGGATTAGAGATTGATTAATTTTTGAGATTTTGAATTTTTTTTATCAGAAAAGTATACATTCCAGGAAAATGATTCAAGAATTTTAGCTAAGCTTCGGACTTATAATTTTTTAGTGTTAAATTATTAACTTCACAATCTTTATCAGTACATTTATTGTCTTCAGAATCAAGTTAATTTACAAGTTCAAGAGTCATTTATACATCAGATCCGCTTTGTCATATTTTTTCATTAATACCCCTTCCCTTGAATGTCCTCATTAGAGCATTCCACCCACAAAACCTTCGACTCCGACCAAAGTAATTTAGTTTAAAAATATTAAAAGAAAAATAAAGGAAATAAAATAAATGTTATTTAGGCCTGCAGAAGTACGTGTTGTACAAAGGTGTTAGAGCGAAAGTGAGCTGAAGAAGGGCCATTCGTACAAGAGTTCCGTAAAATTTGGTAACACACACTACACACAAAACAATAGTCTCGAGCTTTTTGGCCAATCAGATTGCGGATTCACTTTGCACTGCAGACTAACGCTGTCACTGGGAGTATTCAGATTAAATCCGCGCAAAACAGATAACTGCCATCAGATGCAGCCTCATCTCAATATCACCTGACCGAATAAATGTCAATGACAATTTTCGCACTTCTGTTTCAAATCAAAGATTACGCGGCAAAATTGACGATAATGCCACTCAACTGAATTACTGATCCACTGGCTACAATTGATGAACTTACTATTTCCCATTTCGAATAATGAGGGAATCGGCGAGGCAAGTTTAGAGCGATAGCCTCTTTCTTGCATTTGAAACAGATATTCCACAATGCACTGTTTGAATATCTTACAGAAACCGTACAATAAACACTTCACAAATTTGAAAATATGAAGCAATTTAAAAAAAAAAAAAACACTTCCTTAATAGCAACAAATAACGGAAGCTTAAAGGATGTCTTACAGGTGGTGCCATTTGCGCCATGTATCCTATCCTTTTACGGCAGAACGGAAGGATCTACGTTTTTTGACGGGGATGATCCTACTTTTATTACTATACCCTATCAAAAGATTAATAATTTTTATATTAATTAGAAGCGTTGCGATTACGATAATCGCTACGCTTCAGGGGGGGATGGTCGAGAAGTTGTGACAAGGGGGGTTGCAAGAAGTGAAACATTTTAAAACTTAAAGATTAAATATTTTCATATAATTTATTATTATTTTGCTTTGTTTTGTACTCTTTTTGATTTCGTTTTGTATCAAAACCATCGATGCTGATAAAGGTTTAAATTTAAATTCTTGTGTTAGTAAAAAATCTTCTTGGACAGTTGCACTTTTAACACAATAAATGCGGAGGATCTTGACGAAAGTATGCTAGGTAACGCGGCGACCACCCCGCCTCGTATTTCGTCCTAGAGCGGGCGATATTTTGTATAATCATAAAAAAATTTAGACTTAAAAAGTTTAAATAAACTCTTAAAACTACAAGAAATATTAAAAAAGAACTAAACACTAATTACAAAAAATGTTTTAAAATAGATATTTATGAGAAGAATCTAGTGTACAAATACAAATGTAAAGAAAGTGAAGAATACAAATGTAAAGTGGCGCATGGATTGCGCAATGTGGTTGTAAACCGTACTAACACGACACCCGCCTTTAAGCTACAGTCGAGATAAATCGTATTACTACGACTCCCGCCTTTAAGCTACAGTCGAGATAAATCGTAGTACTACGACTCCTGCCTTTAAGCTATAGTCGAGATAAATCGTAGTACTTCTACACCCACCTTTAATGTGTTAAGATAAAATAGTGAGGGAAATTTTTACAGAATTTCAAAAATTATTAGCTTTTATTGTTATACACTAATTATAACTTTTGTTGTAAACATTGATTTCATTTTATGCAAATTAAGTACACACACAAACATTAGTATTGTTGTTCTCACAAATGACATTGAAAATTCAAATATAAAATTGAAAGTGTGATCTACAACTTAACGCTTTGTTTCTGAACATCAAGTAGATATGCTTATGTAAAATAGCGTGACATGTGACAAGGGGGGATTAGGGAGGGAAGTTGAAGTGTGAAATTTTGTGACGAAGGCGTGTCAAATATATTTAAGAAAGTTTGACATCATTTATGAACGACTCCTTATACTGAAAGACGTGATGAAAGGGAGAAGATGACACATTGGGACAAATGGTATATATTTCCACAATTACTACAAAATTAAAGTTATAAAATTCACACTAGATGATATACATACTATAGATTTCTATTCCTGCTCCTTCCCTCAGAGGAAAGTCTATCTAGCTAAAGTTATAAACATTTCTATACTGTTCCAAGAACTCCTGATGTTTATTAGCAGTTTTAGTAGCACTTAGCACACAATTACGCATTCCCGTCTATTGTTTGAGCCTCGAAACTAAAATTTCTTGCCGAGCAACTCATTTCACTAATTTAGAAAACCAATCAAAGCTGATTGTGTTATTTATTCTAGGTCGAGGATTTAAAAAAAAAAAAATTTTTAAGTTACGAGAACTCCTGCATAACTCAAATGATAACGTCAATGCTAAATTTCAAAACGAAATTATTCTTACTTTCTTTATTTTTCCTTTAATTTCTTTTCTTGCGACACATTGACAGAAAAATCTGACTCGGCTCCTGTACCAAGCAGCTGTTCATATTATAAATTATACACAACTTTTGTTTGCTTTAATCCAAAACTCCCACCGATCCGTGAATTACGGATTATTGCATTTTTACCTGCCCGACTTAATTAACCCAAACTGCCCTCGTTTTACGTTTTGAAGGGAATTGCGTATTCCGAACGGCATGCATAAATTAATTTTAAACGCCTTTTTTGTCTCCTTATCATTTCTATGCTAATGCGGCTATTTATTTTTATATACCAACGCCACGCTATTTTAGTATTCAATCTGCACGATCCCGCGGAATAGATATTTGAAGGAGAAAAAACGCGCATTAATTGCATTGCAAACCGTCATTAATTAGTTTGAGATTATTTGAGGAAAACTGACGTTCCGATATTTGAAAAAAGAAAACGAGCTAAGTACATATAGAAGGTTGTTTAAAGTAAGGAGATGTAATGACGTCAGCCCAGACAAAAGCAAGACAGAAACTCGGGAAACAATAGCAAGTGCATCACCTCGGCGTATGACGGTTTAATTAGAAAATGCCTCCTCCTTTTGTAGACGTGAGTTAAGCCATTACGTCCAACACCGAACATCGGGCTCCGCGTCTGTTCGGACATTTATCTCCACGAAATGTATGCTGTAATTACCGAGAATGGTGGGCGGATATGAGACCGGTATTTTACGGCGCTGTTCTTTTCATTACCAGTTGCTTTTGTTTCGGAAATCGTGCGATCTAAATAATGAACACACTCATTTTGCCGGCCCGAAGAAACGCATTTATGCTCTTTTAAAGAGGCTCCTTCTCAAACTGCTTCGGATTACCGAAGATCTTCTTCCTCGCTCAACACATCACTCCTCGTTTCTTTTGTTACGGTTAAAGCTGTGTTTTTGTTTCGGGCTGGCGTATAATCGCTGGAAATGGTTTGAGCAATGGGGTAGCAAAATTTCTGAATTAGTGTGTTGCGAGATGATTTGTACAAGCACTTATTTCTGAATCGACCGATGCACACAGAGTGTACATGTACAGGTTGCGAAAGAGAAAATCACAAAATTCCAATTAATCAAAACGGACCCTTGACAAAATTCCAATCAATCAAAATGGACCATTCACAAAATTCTAATCAATCAAAATGGACCCTCACCAAATGCCAATCAACCAAAACGGACCCTTCACAAAATTCTGAGCTACCACATCGTACTTTTTACAAATATCAAAAAATGATAAAACGTTTTATCACGGTATGTTTAAATGTTGAATTTTCACAAAAATATTAAATTTTTCACAAAAATGTTAAAAAAAAAAAAAAAAAAAAACACGGACCCTGTTTAAAATGGTGGGTTGACCCCTGATGTAGCGCCAGAGGAAATTCGGGTCTGTTTTCGCAAAATTATTTTATTTTCCCCATATTACATATTTTTAAAACTCACAAAAACAGGACCGAGTTAAAATTGCTTGGTGAACCTCTGGTACATGTTTACTTTGAACAAAGCAATCTCATTACTTTGACATCTATCAGGTCAGGGCAGACATCGTTGCAAACAGAAGAAAATGCAGTTTCGAAAATGCTTACTACTGCTGTCAGTTCTGATCAGTGAAAGGACTTTTTTTGCTATTTGAAGGAAATTGGTTTCATACCTAAAGCTTCTTAGAAAATGCTGAGTTGTGAAATATTGTTATAAAATTGTGTCTTTTTTTTTTTTTTTTTGCATATCCTTCCATTTTGTACCTGAAACGTTCTTAAAAGGTGCTTATCAGTGCAACATTTGAAGTATGTGTTCGTTTGTCATTTCATTTCGCTTTCCTAATCAGTAAAAATTTACAAATTTAAGTAGGTTTAGAAGTTCCTACGAATTTACTTTTGTTATTTTTTAAAAAATACATTCATTATAATACTTTTTAATAATTTTACTTTCTTAAAAAAATAATTTACGCGTCGTTCTTTGAATAATTTGCTTTGACCGAAATGGTCTCTCATTAGGCGAAATTTTTGAAGAGAAATTTATGTACTTACAAGCTGGATCAATTCCAACACAAAACCATGCACTACACCTACCTTCCTCATAATATTTTCAAACCAGTACTATTTAACGACTAAATTTGACGCTCTATTTATTATTATCTTGCCTAATGAAATGGTAGTTCAAAGGAGAATTCTTTTCATGCAATAAATAACGAGTGTTTTCGAAAAATGCAAGAACTCAACGTACTTCTTTCAACGGATTAAAACTCGCCATTGAGAAGCAGATCCAGTTTGTATGAAATATTAACTTGATACAAAGGATTCTACATCGACAGATTGTTGCTTTTATGAATTTTTCATCATCTTCCTTTGTCTCCCTCTCATTGTCCGCCAGAATAATCCTTTCTGTCTTCTGTTGCCTTTTCATGGTTCTATCGATGCTGTTTGAAAAAGGATAATGGGGCTTCATTTTATTTTCAATGCATCTTCCATCTCCTATTTAGACACGCATCTCTTGGCAACGAAAATTTGTATTTTAGTAAAGCCATCATTTACCAAGAGAAGAGTGTCCATAATCACGTGACGTCATCAAACGATTTCCAAATTTAATTTAAAATAGAAGTGTCAGTGATAGCATTAGTACTAGAGTTTAGAGTATATAGAGAATTCACTAGAGTAACATATTTATTTTGTTTATATGTAGTGAAACACATGTTTGCAACTTCTCCAAAGCGGTGACTAGGATTCAACCGTACATCATTTAATAACAATCTTGTCAGAAGAAAAGCATTCATACAAATTTATTTAAAAAATTTATATTTCAGATCTTTTCATTTCAGTTATACGTCCCTGACGGTCCCCTATTCTTGCGTATATCGTTTGTCGTTAATGATGACAGGGTTTTTAAAATAATGGCCTCAGTCGTCTAAAAGTTATAATTTATTTTGATTTTTCTTCATACGTAACATGATCCGACAGCAATTCACAAGGATCGTCCACTGGTCTAAAAAACAACCTACATTAAAAAAAACATCTCTACGTCAATAAAACAAAATAATAAATAAAAAAGGACATTTGAATTACTAAAAATCTTCCAATTAATAATGTCATCCGGTTAATAAAGATCTGCTCTCGATGCAAAACAATTAATTGGAACAGATTATGTTCTTAAATATATTTATAATTTACTGTAATAATAAAAAATAAGGGTAGAAATCCACTTAAATAAATATTTGTACTGAGGTATCATTGATTATTATGTTTCCAATCAGCACGCTCAATAAAAAGTTAGTATGGCAGCTAACGAATTAGCTTGAAGTAAGTAACTCTCATTCGATCTTCAAAAGTTGGTAGAGATTTAAATTACGGTGACGAGTAGATGCACTTGTATCTTTCTCCTGTTCAAAATATTTAGTTGACTTTCGTGAAAAATCACAATCGAATTAGCTCATCCTTTATTATTGCGGGATATCTATTCGCAGGGTTTAATTTATAACAAAAAAAAAAAAAGTGCGGTAGCCCTATAGTAGTCGGAACCTTTTTTCAAAAGCCAAAGATCCGCCCAATTTGTCAAGAATCACATAAAATTGAAAAGAAGCTCACGAGCCTAGTTCTCTTGAGTTTCCATGCAAATTGAGCCCTGGCTTTAAGTCACTTTAATATATTTAAACAAAAAATCACATCCAAGTAGAAATCTACTTCTTTTGTTCACTACTCTTTTATGATAGCCTGTAATAAATATGAACGATTTGCAGAAAATAAACATGGAGGTGAATATGATGAAAGAAAGATTGCATAATAAAATGCCTTACAAGTCCTTTAGATGTTTTCCAATTCCTCAAAATGTTATTAACTTTTATTTCAAGAATCCAGCAGGGTGGCGTAGTGGTAAGGCGCAGGCCTCGTACGCCCAAGATCCCAGGTTCAAACCTGGCCTAAGTCGGTGGATTTTTCAAGATGCAGAAAATCGACAGCGCCCATGTCGTATGATTATGTGGCATGATAAAGGCCCCTTGAGCATCCGTTTGGCGTGGATACTATCAGCTAAATTAAATTCCTAGTGCAGTTTGCATCTATTAGAGCTCAGGTGCTGCCATCTAGGGGAAAACTGAGAGTCAACAATTGTGGCAATGGAACTGCGCTCATTGTGGTGCCGCTGAAAGAGTTGGTACCCATCTCTGGGAACGCACTAGGTCTGCAATCGTTGAGAACCAATACTGCAGCCCATTAGGAATAAATAAAAAATATTTACTTTAAGAACAGGTAAAAAAAAGACCCCGACGCACGAAGCGAACTAGCTTTCCTCTGCCCGAATTCTTAGTTAATACCTTTCGTCAAAGCTCACAACCGAATCGAAATCTTGCTCGCTATTATTGCATTATATCCTACAATGAATATCACCCATTCCGAGGGTATTAGCAGGGCCGAACAGACCCACTAGAATTAGAAATAATCTCTTAATGGCTACATTTAAATATTCTTCATGACTCGCAGCACAAAAAGCATGACTCGGATAACATCCATTAACAGCCGAAAACAAAGAATCGCATTGTTATCCGCTTGATCCGTAACTTATCCCTTAATGATCAGTGCAGAGTCACGGAAACGGATTAACTCAAACAAGATAATTTTAGAGCAGAGATAATAAGGGAAAAACATGCGATATCTAGGTAAAGAAGAAGCGTGTTTCCAGTGTAACGATAATAATTAAAGACTCCTTTTCCCAGACTACACGGCTATTAGAATTCAGGGCCCTTCCGGAGGAAAATGAACGCAATTTGGGATAGACCAAAGCTTTGACTCATTAGACGGGGAAAAGATGGCGCTGGTCACGTTCACAATGACTGCCACGATTTCCAAAGTACTCGGCGAAGTGATGTTTTTAAAAAGATGCAAGTCCCTAGAAAAATCCTGGAGGCTAAGGACATTTCTAGGTAAAAGAATTGAAAAACATTACGATCAACAGAAACACTCTTTTGGAACATGCGATTGCAATGGAAGGGAGAGAGAACCGTCTTAAGACTGCATGAAATTCTAATGGAATCCTCAGTAAGAATTAAGAAAAGCAAGACAGCAATCTGAGGTTTAATCAGGAAAATTCGACCTGTTAAATCACTTGATTTAAATATAGTTTCTCTCAAAAATCTAAAGATCGACAATTTTAGCTAAGAATGGAAAATTTACTTTAATACATTTTTAAGAGCAGTATTTTAAAAAGGGGTAGTCTTGGTGCTGTGCTGTTGCAACACGTTTTCATTGCCGCCACAATAAAGTACATTTTTAATGAAGTTGACAAATGAGATTTACGTTGCTGTAATGAATCGATCTTTTACAATACAATGCAGTAACTTAATTTGAGACATGTAGTACATTCAATAGAATCCGCTTTTACTCAAAAACAAATCGGCGTGTATGCAACGTTAGATGGAGGGGAAGCAACATTTGACATTTTACCACAAAAAATTAACAAAAATTTGCAACTGCACGTACGATTTCTGGCACATTTCAGCAGAATACAAAAAAATCAGCTATTCTTTAAAGCTCAAATGCATCAAGTTGCAAGGACGATAACACAGTTGACTAGTACAATATTTAAACACAGTGAACTACAATAGTTCAGCACAGTTAAGAAGAATCCTTGAACAAATACAAGAGCACCACAGCCGATTGTTTTCGTTGATGAATATATTTTTATTAAACAAATCGAATTTTTCAAAAACTTAGCTATTATGCTTCAGCTTCAGAAGCATAAATTCCACCAAAAAATGTTTGTTCAAACATTTTCATTGTTTATAATTCTTGGTAACTATAAACAATATCTTAAACAAAATAATGGGATGATAATTTTTCAAGAGTATTTTTTTATTATTGTTCTTCATCACACTATAATTTTCTGAAAATGCGTAACGTTAGAGTAAGCGTTAGTGCACTCCGACACAAATTTCAAGCGAATTTGTTACATCACTTAAAAATTGGCAACGGCGCAGCGGCAATTTGTCTTCCCCAGAAAACTTCAACTTGGCACAATCATAATTTATCGCAATATGAATTTCTCCTGCCATTTCCTCAGCGTCTAAGTGCAGCAAAGCGATATAAGTTTGACTTGCCAAGTTTCCGAAGCTTTTTGAAAATTGATTACAAACAACTTCTGGTCGATGTCCTAAATGATTGTGAGCCTGGAATAAGTTTTCCGGCTTCTTACATTTATCCGCATTCGCGTAAACATGAAGTGATCGCTTTTTTTTCTATTAAATGTTATGCTTAGCTTATAAAATAGGTCACAACACTCTAAATAAGCAACGAACAATCAAGTTAAACTATGATTTACATTCAAAACATTTCAAAATGTTGTAAAAATAGAAAATCTAGTCCGACAAAAATAATAAATCGATACATAAATAAACACAATAAAAATATAAAAAATGAACAAATAAATAATAACAAAAATGAAAGAATAGTGTAACAGATTTAATAAACTTTTATTAATCATCTTTCTAACTTTAATGAATTTTAATTTAATTTAGAACAGAGGCTCCCCAACTTTTCATTTACGCAGCACCTTTAAAATTAATAATTCATTGCGTAGAACTAAACTTTATCTTGCCACTACAGAGCATTCGAATAGCAAAAAGTTAATTTCGTCAGTTAAGCTTACAGGGCTTTAGATTTAACGGTTTTATTATTTATTTATTTATTTTCTGCATTAGTGTCCCATTGCACCGGAAAAAAACAACAATAACAACAGCAATAATTTGGAACTTTAAAATACGCAAGATAAAATTATTTTAATTTTAAACATGTCCTTGCACGGAGCATTGGGAATTGTTTTGCTGAGTACAGTTTGAGAAACTAGTCTAGAATGCAGTAAATAAAAATTGTACATCATTGTTACTAAAAATTGTCTCCACAGTTAAAAGAATAATATGGTTTCTGTCGTACAGAAAAGGTACTCTCCCTATTGGAAAAAACTCAAAATACCGGTATCAAAATCCTACCGGAACCAGTAAAAATAATACCAGAACCAGTAACAACATACTGGAAATTTTGAAGCCGGTAGGAAATTATACTGGAAATTTTGAAGCCGGTAGGAAATTATACTGGAAATTTTGTAGCCGGTATAAAGTTAAACTGGAAATTTTGAAACCGGTATGATACCATACTAGAAATCTTGAAACCAGTTTGAAGTCATTCTGGGAAATGTTAAGCCGGTATCAGGCAATTCTGGAAATTTGGAAGCTAGTATGAAAACATACTGGAAATTTTAAAGATGGTATCATACCATATTAGAAAATTTTAAACGGTATGTAACCATTCTCGAAATTTTTAAGCTGGTACGGAAGTTTTGAAACCATAGTGAGGCTGCAGCAGCCTACTGGTTAGGACATCGGACTTCTACCTGGAAGGTCGCATGCTCGATACCCGCTGAAGATGCACCATGTACACTTGGGGATACGTGTATGTAAAATCCGTGGACCCCACTATCTCACCCTGTGCACAAGCAATCTTAAGGCCTCGGCTAACAGGTAGGCGTCCGGTGGAGAAAAGTGTGAAGCCATGCTGGAAATTTTGATGGCAGTTTCCAAACATGCAGTTTGCAAATGTACTGATAATTTTAAAACCATATATAAATATCTTGGTAATTTTAAAATCAGGATGAAAATATACCAGAACTACTCACATTGTATACTATTGTAAGCTCTTGTAATAACTGCGTCAAGGAATGCACCAACAGGAGGGGGGGGATTAGGACTAACAGGACTGTTCCTCCCCTCCAGAAGGTGTCAGATTTAGTTTTTAACCGATATTTTTTAAATATCCGGAACTCGAACCGGTCATTGCATGAAAAATCTGGATATCTGCGGCATATAAAATTTTACTTATGTATAGAATTTACAGGTATCAAACACCAGAGTCGGATATCTGGTATGGATAAGTCGCACGAGAGACACAGATTATGTGGTATCCGCAGTGGCATAGCTAGCAAGGGTGACACCAGGGGCGGTTATTGATGGTGTCACCCCATGGAAAAGATTAAATAAACAAAGTTATTTAAGCGTGAATTATGTATTGTGATGCAATACGTTTAAAAAAATCGTCACAACTTTGAAACAGAAAAAAGGGGGGAGGGGGAATGTCATTCTTATCATCCACATCATAATATTTAAGGTATTTCTTAACAGTGATGGTGTGTTTAGCAGTTAAAAAACACTTAGAAAAGTGTTTCCTTCCCAAAATAAATTCAAAGTTGAAAATAGAAAGATATTGGCAGAAAAAATTATCTAATTTGAAGTATTTGCTTTGTTCATTGGAGCTTTTAAGGGTTTTTTTTTCACGGTGGCTGTATCAATATCCTAAACATCATCGAACAATTTACTTACAATTTGTTTGTGGACCTGTAACCAGTTTCGGATTTTAGGAGGGGGCACAAGGGGCCCGTTCCCCTCCCAAAGGTGTAAAAAAAATATGTAATTAGCTCATTAAGGTGATGTTTGCTTATTTTTCTGTAATGTAAAGTAGATAAATTAGTTTTAAGTGACAATTAAAAAACGTAATTTTTTTAATGAGAACTCGATTACAAAAAGTTTTACAAAGGGCTTATAAAACTTTTGATTGATAACCCACTTGATTTGATTGATAAACCACTTGATACTACATATTGTCTCCCCCCCCCCCAGCCTGTAACTCTCTGTATTCAAACCTAAATCATATACTTTCTTTAAGGATATTGTGTTAAAATAAAGAAGATTCCCACCATGGGTTTTAATTTTAAGTTCACAAAGCCAAAAACACCACTCAATTTTATGCCCCATAAACTAAGAGACTTGTAAATTAATCGACATATAACTTGTAAGAAGGTAAACAAACAAAGCTATTAACCAATCACAGTTAAGAGCTGAAGCTGCTATAAAAAACTGTACATGAAGTATTTTACTGCTCACAATTTAGGATAGTATATATTCTTCTAATTAAGACTCTTTATCGCTAAGTTCATATGAATTTTAAACGTTTTAAGTAATTTTCATCGTTTTCAAACATTGTTGCGCAAATTGTAAGCCTTTTGGGTCGGATGTTTTAAAAAATAGTGTTGGCAACAGTAATTTCCGCGGTTTGTTTTGGTTAAAATTTTCAGCATGTGGGGTTATTACGGGATACGTATTATTATTTATTAATCTTAATTTGATAATTTTTAAATTGAGTTTTGTGATTATTGTCACATTAAGGGTTCAAATTTTTTAATTTTTAATTTACGCAACGAAGAGCTGCATGTATTTAATATACTGATTGAGTATAAAATGAATGCTTTCTTTCACATGGTTTCCAACAACTTGTGAAAACGCATTTATTAAGTTCTATATTAATATATGTGTATAAAAATATCGATTTTTGTTTAATTGAGCTTCAAATTATTAAAATTGTCAAAATAGCCTTTATGTCATCGTATTTGCATTTATACTTATAAGCATGCCCCAAATTCATAAATTGAAAAATCCCTTAAAAATATTCTAAATTTGCATCAAAAATGAAGAAAAAAATACCAAGAAAGTTGCAAAATTGCGCTTAAAGTTTTGTAGAAATAAGCAGCGAAGTCGAATTTTTATTTAATCGGTTTAAATATTCTCTCTGTTTTTTTAAAGTGATCATTATCTTCAAATGATTTTTTTCACAAAATTAATGCAGCAAATAACTGGTAAATATGCATTTTAAAAACATAAATGTCCCAAATGTGAGAATGAATAACATTGAATAGATTTTTTTTTTAAATATCAAAAATGATCAATTGACTTATCCAAAAGAAAGTTTTTATATCTTTAAAAGTTTCTTTTGATGCATACATAACTAAGGCAAATTTTTCCAATTTGCCTTCGTGTAATTTCATGACAATTGTATATTTGAAATTCTACCCTTGTCTTGTCCTTTTAAGCAGTTCCGCACACTTAGACCAGGTACTGAGTACTTGGCCTTTGGCCATGGACTGCTCATTCGAGTACCGAGTTACCAAGTATCAATCATGTTTTAAAAAAAGAGCTACTGTATACACATGAAGCAGCATTTGAAATTACTGGTTGGTCATGGACGTAACTAGGTTATTTTCTAACTGGGGCAAGACCAGGATTTAGTGCCCCCTCCCCCCTTATATATACAAAAAATGTATTAATGAATGTAAAAATGTAATGTTAAAAAACGTAATATGTATTTAAGTAAAGACGCACATTTAGTCGATTTGGCACCCTTAAAATAATCCTCCCCCCCCCCCCCCCCACTTGGCACTCGCTTCATGTCAGATAACACGATAGATCATTAATAATAAAATTACACGTTAATTTAAAGCACAAATGAGCAATAAAATGCAGACATATGTTTCGGGATTGCTTGGAATCCCTTTTACGATAGATCATGTAGAGTTGCTTGATTTAAAAAAGAAAAAAAAAATACTATATAGATGAAGATCCCCCCCCCCCCCCAAAAAAAAAAAAAAAAAATTCTAGGTGCGCCTGTGGTTAAGAATAAAAGGAAATGCCGTAAAACATGCGACTGTCGTTGTTAAAAAGAAATCTGTACAGTCATGTCAATTTGTTGAATACATTAAAAACGAAATCGCTAAGCACAAAGAAACTTAAGTGAAATTAAACAAAACTGCTTAGAAATAAACTGAATGCAAATAAAAACATTTGCGCAAATTAAAACAAAAAGACACCCTATTTCTGCTCTTGTCTGAGTACGGCTGGTCATACACGTAGAGGTGTACTGCAGAGGTTCACCTCTATTGTCCGCTTCGAGAGATAAACCTCGGCGTGTGTGACCCTTCGTGTGATGAAACTCCAGAGGCAAACAGACCTCTGGAGTCAAACCTCGCAGAATTGAAAAATTATATTTTCTACCTCAGAGGTGACCAGACCTCCGCGTGTGTGTGGTTCGACACGTGTGTGAGGTCTACCTCCGGTCAGTTGTACTCAGACAAGCGCAGAAATAGGGTGTGTTTTTTTCTCTGTTTTAATTTGCGCAAATGTGTTTATTTGCATTCAGTTTATTTCTGTTTAAGTGGTTTTGTTTAATTTCACTTAATTTTCTTTGTGCTTAGCGGTTTCGTTTTTAATGTACCGTAAAATGGGTTGAATAGCAACAGTGGGGTGAATAGAAACGAAACTTCTGAAAAAATTCAACATTATGTAATAGGGGGTTAAAGTAAAGCAGACAGGGATATTTTTTTTTTATGAGATGGAAATAAGGTAAGATTTAAGGGAAATGTGATTTTGTGTGGTTGGCAATACTGAGATTCAGATTCAGTGGTGTGACAAAGCAACTTCTGTTTCAGCCGATTTTCATCGTTTTCCAAACTTTACATGTAAGTACCATACCTCATCACCTCACATGTTTGAATTGTACTATTTTTTATACCTTGTACACCTGTAGAAGATATCACATTGTTTAATATAGTGTAAACAAAACCATTTCTTTGTTTCAATTTTTGTTTTAGGTTATGATCCATATTTTGAATCTGTGGGGTGAATAGAAACACATTATTTTGCTGTTTCTATTCACCCCACAAATCGTAAAGTTTTTATTTTGTGTTTATTTTCCAATGTCACAGCTGAAAGACAATTAAATATATAATATACAACCAATAGTTATCCAATTGAGGAATATTAGTTGGCACAAGCTATAATGTGACCGTTTTCTTTCAGCATGCCAAGGAGTTACAAACGATTAAAACCGAACAAAGTACAAGATCCAGAGGTTATTAAGGCAGCTGTTGAAGACATAACTAATGGCCTTAGCCTTCGAAACGCAGCGGCAAAATATGACATCCATTATAGTGTCCTCTACAGACATTTGAAAAAAGGTGATCAAATTAAGAAAAAAGGAGGGCAAACCGCTTTAACAGAAGAAGAGGAAAAAACTTTGGCGAGTAGACTTATTATTTGTGCTGACTGGGTCTACCCAATTGATTCGTGGACTCTGCGAATTTTGGTCAAAGAATCGCTTGACCGCCAAGGTAGAACCATAAAAAAATTCAAAGACAACTTTCCTGGCCGTGATTTTGTCTATTCTTTTTTGAATAGACATAAGGCTGACTTGTCACAAAGGTTATGCCAAAACATTAAACGGGTCAGAGCAGGTGTCTCCCCAGAAACGATCAATGAGTACTTTGACAGACTAGAAGCAGAGCTCAGAGACGTTCCTTCATCAAACATTATTAATTATGATGAAACGAACCTTTCTGATGATCCTGGAAAACATAAAGTAATAACTAAGCGTGGATGTAAGTACCCAGAAAGGGTTATGAACTCAACCAAATGCTCCATTTCTGTCATGTTTTCAGCTGCTGGTGATGGTCACCTCTTACCCCCATATGTAGTCTATAAATCTTTACACTTGTATGAAAGTTGGAGAGAAGGAGGCCCTGATGGGTCCAGATACAATAGGACCAAAAGTGGTTGGTTCGACAACTTTTGTTTTTCTGATTATGTTGAAACCATAGCCCTTCCTTATCTTAGACGTTTACCTGGCAAAAAGTACATGATTGGAGACAACTTATCTAGCCACTTGTCCTTTGATCTCATTAAAAAATGTGCAGAAAATGATGTCCACTTTATATTTTTACCAGCAAACTCCACGCACCTCACTCAACCATTAGACGTGGCATTCTTTCGCCCTCTCAAAATGGCATGGCGTTCAATCCTTCTAGATTGGAAAAAAGGACCCGGCAAGAATGAAGCTACCATTCAAAAGAGCAAGTTTCCTAGTTTGCTAAAGAAACTGTGTGAATCATGCAAATCGGAAAATGTAATTTCTGGCTTTAGAAAATGTGGTATTGTGCCCCTAAATCGGAAGGAAGTACTAAAGATGCTACCCTCCTCAGATTTGTCTATTGAATCAACCCAATCCTCAAGAGCCACAACACCAGCACTATCTCCTGTTGCTGCTATTGATGCTTCCTTCAAGGAACTATTAACAGCTCTAAGACACACAGAAACAGTTCCAGCTCGAAAAAAGCGAGTGAAAGTAGATGTTGGTCCAGGAAAAAGTGTTTCTGTGGCAGATTTTCCACCGGATCCAGATCAGGCTGGACCTAGCACATCTGTTGCTGGTACAAGCACTGACAATGATAATTCCACAGGTACCAGAAAACAAAGTGTAAGTGCCAGGAAAAAGAAAAATAAAAAACTCGATTCAGAATCATCACCAGAAGATTCGGACTATTCTGTGCAAGACAGTGACTCAGATCTCACATTATCCGATTCTTCTGCAAATGCCGAACTTTCAAAAGAACTTGACAGATTAATCCAACCTGACGATTTTGTAATCGTGAAGGTATATGGAAAAACTAAAAATGTATTTAGAATGTATGTCTCCAAAGTCACTGACTTTCAAGATGACGGTTATGTTGGACTGTTTTGCAAGAAAACCCTCAGCAGTAATATGTTTTCCTTGACTGATGAAGAATCATTTTTCTCCAAGGATGATGTAATTAAAAAATTGATGCCAGTTGTTCAAACCTCAAAGTCTGCTTCTCGCTGGAAAGACAAAATCTGTTTTCAGGATGACTTAAGTGCCTTCATAATTTATTAGACTAAACTTTGTATTCTCACTTTTGTTCTTTTTGTTTTTGGGTATCGGTTACGATATATTGTAATTAAATTTTTTGCTCTGATTACCACTCGTTTGTGTTTCTATCCATCCCTTAACAATACTTACTGTTTCTATTGCCCCAACAAACTCTGAAATAGAAACAGACGTGAAAAACAATGCCTGTTTCTATTGACCCCGCTCGATGGGGTGTATAGAAACAGCATGTTTTCAATTTTTTTAAATTTTACCTTGCCATAAAAAGAAAATATGAAGCTGCAGGCTTGTAGAGGACGGGAAGACCCATAAACCGAGGTAGGTCTCAATTCAATATCTCTTATAGTACTTTTGATATTTAAACTTGAAGTTCAAAACTGTTGCTATTCACCCCATTCTACGGTAATCAACATGTCAACAAATTGACATGACTGTACAGATTTCTTTTTAATAACCAGTAGCATGTTTTACGGCATTTCCTTTTATTCTTAACCATAGGGGCACCTAGAAATAATATTTTTTTTTTTTTTTGGGGGGGGGGGGTTTCATCTATATGTTTTTTTTTTTTCTTTTTTAAATCAAGCAACTCTACACAATCTGTCGTGTTATCTGACATGAGGCGAGTGCCAAGTGGAGAGGGGACTCTCTAAAAGGAGCCTAACGCATTTACATTATATTAGAAAAACGCCCAACACTTCGAACAATCATGCCAATAAGCATGAACAAAGTTAAAAAATAAGTTTGTGGAACTAGATTTATAAAGGATTTTTGTATTGTGCTCAATCTGTGCCGATTTTCATTTCCACAACCCTCCATTCCACCCAACTTTCACACCCCAAAATGAATTTTTCATATTTTATGAATGCATTATGTTATATATTTAGATAATTTATGATAAGAAATTTAATGGGAGTAGGGAAGAGAGAAAATAATCCATTTATAAGTCTGTGGAAGCATGCAATAGAATTATCGTTTTTGTAGAATATTTTCCGAGATTTAAAGATAAAAATATTATTTATTTCTCAAAAGTCAGGTTTGAAGGGGTGAACCCTCAAACCCCCATTGGGTGCGCCACTGTTCTTAACAGTAGTTACCTCTGTGATACACCTCTACGTGTATGGCCAGCCTACAAGTGACCAGAGGTAGACCTCACACACGCGGAGGTCTGGTCACCTCTGCGGTAGAAAATATAATTTTTCAATTCTGCGAGGTTCGATGCCGACTCTAGAGGTCTGTTTGCCTCTGGAGTTTCATCGCACGAAGGGGCACACACGCCGAGGTTTATCTCTCGAAGCGGACAATAGAGGTAAACCTCTGCGGTACACCTCTATGTGTATGACCAGCCTTTAAAGGACTATTTATGAATGTTCTTGCTTTCAGATCGGGGAAGTAAGTATCTCTGTTTTTATCTTTCTATTAAGTCTCCATGTTTAAAGTGGCTGCGAGCAGGTGGCGAAAGCCCCTATGCTTTCTGTGGTAACATGCTGGTTCAAGTATAATAACTGTTTGGTATTGATTTCAGATTCGTATTAGAACCAGTATCTCCCTAGACTATAGTGTTCCATAATGGAACCAATATTGTACTAATTAATCTGGTATCAAGCCAGAAATTTCTTTCTTATTAATCCTTTTTTATTGCATATATGGCTCTAGTCCGTCGAAAATCCTGTGTTCTTTAAATGTACCTAAATAATACAATTTTGTAATCTATATTGTGGTTTCTTGCTGGTTTTGGTGGAATTATATCTGATACTTTGATACTGATTTCAGCTTCATATTGGATATTGGAACCAGTATCACAGTAGATCAGTGTTCCATAATGTACTAATTTATCTGGTATCATGCCGGAAATTTCTTCTGTAAGTGTAAAATACACTTTTCTCCACCAGAGACCCTACCTGTTAGCCGGGGCCTTAGGATTGCTTGCACACAGGGCGAGGTAGTGGGGTTTTCACCGATTTTACATGCATGTATCCCCAAGTGTGCATCGTGGGTCTTCAGCGTTTATCGAACGCGCAACCAGCTTATACCAGATTATGAAGTACCGGTTCCGGTATAATGGAAACTGACACCGGTTTTTGGAACAACCGGTTCCGGAGTGGTAGTGGATCCGGTATAATACTGGATCCGGAAAAGAACTGGATCTGGTATAATACTGGATCCGCTATCAAACCAGAACCGGTTGTTCCAAAAACCGGTATATTTTTTTTATACCGGGATTTTTTTTCCAATAGGGCTGGGCTGTGATAAAAGCAACATTTCATCAAAAATGCCTTTAGCGAAGATATCTGAATATATTATCTTATATAGATATCTGAAGATATTAATTGCAACCAACCTATTAGGCAACCTATTCTGAAATGCCCAAAGTTTTTTTTCGTTGAGCCAATGGTAACCTTTTAAGGATAACTCCTATTAACAGCAAAATTATATTGCTTGTGTTTGTTGTGGTTGTGTATGCTTCAGAATCACAAAACAAGTAGTACTTTTTTTTACGTACCATAACCATATATGTGTCTCATAAAATACATTTTCTTTACTTCGAAGCTGCAAGTAACATGAGTAGTAATGAAGTAAATATAAAGTTTATTCTTTGAAAGTCCTTATTGTAAAAAAATTAGAAAGCGAAACACATTTATTAAACTTAGCTGAAGCTATTAGCTTTTATCGGATGCCTTTTCAACTTTACGCTCGCATCTTTTGAACTTGTAAATCCAAAACACATCTGAAATTTTATAGCCATTTTGTGCTCCTAAACGCTAACTTTGAATTTTTAACATGTTGCACAAACGTAAACTTTCTACTTCTGTACGATGTCTGTTCTGCTTCTAAAGTCTGAGGAGGAGTTAGAGTGAGAATGTTTCCCACAACACTAATATGTAATTTATAGGATTAAGGAGCAAGTAATGAAAATCGGAGAGGATAACTAAAATTTTCAGCAGAAAAATGGAGCCCCTTCCCCATTTGGAATTGGGGTCAATAGCGCCATGAAAAGTAATAGAGCAACGTAATTACGAAATGGACCCGAAAAGGTTTTGTCACCACCATAAGAGTAAATGCCAGTGATCTCTGCTGAGAGAAATAAAAATGTTCGGCAGATTTAGCCAGCACTGTCTCCATGTGAAAAGTCCTAAAAACGAAAATAGGGACCCAAAGGGAGAGCCAATCTCCCGAAGTGCTTGCGCTCTGATAGCGTGGGTCACGGGGGAGACAAGATTTATAGTAAACCCGGTGGGATCTTGACGCCGAAGGCCGCCGCATAACTCAATGCATATCTCTTCATTGTTTGCGAGGCCCGATGCGACTTGTTTCCCACTGATGAAGACGAGCAGCTTTCTGGAGAGATCCAGAAACTGAGGGAGGAGAAGCGGGATCCTAAGTGCATTGCGTTGTCCTCAACGATGGAGTCAAAACGACTTGATTCCTCCAACAAATTGCACTTCGCCTGATTGGTAGTGGAGTTTTTCTCCATCCACATGAGATGAACATTAATATTTTCGCAGTGGGATGGCCCTGATACATTGCCGAGTCCATCATAGCGGCAAGTTTAATGTCTCAGATTTTGTTACATCTGCCCCCCAACACTCTCATAGCATATTCCGTCCGGTTTTATGACTGTTCTCTTCTTGAGGGAGATCAATTCTCGCAGCTGTGCTTGCCCATTTTACAAATGCGAATTATGTTCTCTCCCGTTTTGCCTTCCATCTCATTCCGAATCTGACGTTCGATGCGGAATTGGATTTAAAGCCGAACGTGTCCCGGCACGTACAAAAGACACTTTTTATCCCTTTAAACGCTTTCAGTTGTAACTGCTGTCGTGCTGGGCGGACGCGTCCTCCCATTAAATATCCATATCATACTGATGTGAGATTTATTGCGCTTGTGCCCGGCCCGATCGACTCGAAATGCGTAGGCAGCCCGATTAAGGTGATGGGTTGCAACGTTTTTATGGCCTCTCGCATTCAAAAGAAAATAGTTTCTTCGAATCATTGAGAGTTGTAAGGTAGAAAATTTATCGTTTTATTACAGAACAGTTTCTGACTTTAAAATTCGGAATTTCATCATCAATGAAGACGCTGAGGAACATTTGCCATGAATTCTGAGCAGGAACTTGTTACGGGCGGTCTGTGTCTTTCAACGAAGTACTAATCATGTTCGTCGACATAAATGATCTCGACCAGATATGCCATAAGCTTTTAGTTACAACAAAACCAAAGTAAAAAAAAAAAAAAAAAAACAGCTACTTACAGCGACGCTTTTATCGCATAGCCTCGACTTAACGAAATAAATCACTAATGCTCACTATTTAATTTAGGGCAAACCAAAAAGGAAACTTAGGACTAGCATAAGGTTTAATTCGATGACTGATCTCAAAAAGTAAGGTAGAAACTTGAAGACCGAAAGTAAGAACACTGTCCTTTTTAGAACTTCCGCGGGGTAGGGGTATTTCTATTTTCTTCAGAAAAGTTTTTCAACTTGTGCATTAAAGATGTTCTGTTTCGGCTGTCCATCAATGAAGTAGTAGTACAATATCTAAATCAATACTGACAAAAGTGGAAGTTTAATTTGTAAAACATAGGACTACATCTATTCTGAAATTCCTTTACCAAGCTTTGTTCTTTCAGTGTAAATATTATTCGTACAATGAGGGTAAAAATTATAAAACGTTAGACAAAGCAAATGACATGGAACATTTTTCAACTGAGATAAAGCAGCAATCGCGTAAGTATTTGATTCTAGAAAATTATTTCTTGAATTAAAAGTTGGGATACCAGCTTGGAACAAACTGAGAACAAGAAACATCAGTAAAACCTACATGTTAGAAACAAATTTTAAACCAATCCTCTGCAATAACTATAATATCAACAGAACAAACAGTTTTTACATTCATTATGCTAAACATGAATGTGTTTCCAAAACATAACTGAAACTCATTAAAGAAATTGTTGCTCAAATGTAATTCCTAAATAAAATTATGCATCATATTTTGAAACGAAGACCGTTTCAAAAAAAGTTAGTTAAATTCGAAGTAAAGCAAGTATTCCATTATAATGAGCTACGCAGCCTAACTAAAGCTCATTATTAGAAATTTGAATGTTCATACTCATGTCTTTTTACGGCTAAAGAACTTCGAATTTGTGTATTAAAAAAAAATAATAAATAAGTTTGCTTGCAAGAAAGCAAGTAAGCTTACTGAAGGGGAAATAATCATGCAAAGCAAGAACACCAAATAAATTCGTTAATTTGTTTAGCATAATTACAGAAAAATGATAACAATCATCAGACACGCAGCGAAATGTTGTAATATTCTAACGATCAACGCAGTTCTCATTTAAGGTTGTATTTTTTGACTCCACTTCAGAAAAGAAAACGAGAACTTTTTTTTGGGGTTCAGCTGCAATAAAGAGAAAATACAGTAAACAGATGGCTCGAATGCATTTGCGTGTTCGCCTCAAATAGCCTCGATTTTGGAGATGACCACGACGTTAGGTGTTTTTCGTTTTTCTTTACCAAGTCCTTTGAATCAATAAGCGGGCAACGGGTGAATCGACTTTTCTAAGAAACATAAGAACAGATGAAAATATTTTTGGACCGCAACGGAGTTGCATATTTCTAGAATAACGTCATAGTTTAAGTTTACCAGCGCAAATTTATAATAAAATTTGCAGATTTGAGTTTGGACACTGTTGAAATACCAAAGCGTAGAAATGATGTGAAAAAGAGAAAGAAGGATAGATAAATCGTTCTTCAACTAGTTTAAATATTCGAATATCCAGTCAACTCGAAACCGCTTCTAACGATACATAGGCTATAACGCCAAGAAATTGCTGGCCCCAGAATATTTCCATCGAAATAATTTAAAACTATATATCTTTTCATAGTTTAAATGCAAACCTCGGTTTTAAAGTCATCTTTACGGTAGTGTTTCCTAAAGCGTGGGGGCTGACAATGCATGAATAAAAAATTGATTGATACCACTATTTCTTTTAAATAATAGGTAACATTGAGACAATTACGAAAAACAAAAACATTTGGAAAAAAATGGAATGAAAAAAAAAAGAATTTTAAGCAAGCAAAATTTAAAACCACATTACTTTGGCAAGAACAACTAATATGTCAATTAGCATTATGAAGTCAGTTGTCATGAAGTAAAAAACTTCCCAACTCCCACCCATCTGGCATAGAAACTAAAACGGGGCGGGGCGGTGGACAAACATGAATAGTCCCTAAGGGACAATAAAAGGGGAGAAAATACTTGAGAGGACACATAAACGAGATTCTACAGAGGGACACAAAGTACTAAATTAATTCACACGAGGGAATATTTTCAGCATATTTCCCACTAAAAAGGGGGATTTTTTCCCCTGCTCCAACATGAAAATAAGAAAAGCACGCTATTTTTTGCTTTTTTGAAGTGATGTTAGTTTTCGAAGCTTTAATTTGTTTGATACTACTCTCAGAGGACCTCATCTCTGCTGTCGCCGCTTCTTTATCAATATCTCTATAGAGCACCATGAAGAAGAAAAAAAAGTAGAGCTTAAAATGCAACGATAGGGAGAAATCTTTAGAAAACTCGGATGTATATTTTCGTAAAGCGACAACATTAAAAATCGAACACGCTCAAAAAGTGATAATGAATAAGATATGAAAATGGAAATGAGATGGAGAAAAAGTGCTTTTATCTCTTGAGACGATATTAATGCAAAAAAGAAGGGGGGCATAAAAAGAAGAAAGAAAGAATGAAAACCCAATTTAGTGCATGCTTATTTCATTCTAATTTGTCAGTTTAAAGAATTACCAAAAAAAGTTTGTTTGGAAACACTTTAATGTTTTAATTAATCATCTTGTATTTACTTAAATATTTCAAGTCACCTATAAGGATGATGATGATGCGAGTTTAATTAAATATTTTATATGACATATTATTTATACTTAAAATTTTTTTAACCAAAGGAATTCGTGTAATTCGAATAGGAAACCCATTCAAACACTAATGATAATTGACAAGACGGAATGAGAAAGATTTATGAAAAACTCCTGATTTATGAACGTGCAAAAAACGTAATATAGAAAATAAAAAAATATTAAGGTACCAAAGGCATTCGTGTAGTTGAAATAGGAAACCCATTCAAACACTAATGATAATTGACCAGACGGAATGAGAAAGATTTATGAAATACTCCTGATTTATGAACGTGCAAAAAACGTAATATAGAAAATAAAAAATATTAAGGTAATATCTCTGTTATTTTGTTACAATCGCTCCCACCCCTGTGGAATGTGATAACTATGTCTGCACTATATGCCTACTCACACTACTCCAGCAGAACAATCTGGTGCAACAGAAATGTGACTGGCGAATTTCATAACCGCACGTGTTGTTTTAACTCTGCAGTCAGGTTGAAGGTATTCGACTTAGTCCAGTATTTATCGCATATGAAAACTCCTATTCGACAAACTACCAAGGTAAAGTATTTCTTCTGCTGTAACAATTTATGCACATACGTAATTAAAAAGTCATTTCACCTTTCGTTTTGTGTAAGTTTAGCTTTATGAAATATAACATCGAAAGTGTCCGCTAATGAGAATCTATCATTGGTTTTACTCCAATTCATGCGCATATTGACGATTCGCAACCTTATTGAGTCATTTGTTCCATCGTTAAACACTAGTTTTGTAGAGTTATAGCTCATAGAGCCAGATTTACGCACAATATGTCATAGTGAAGCTATCGTCGTGGTTCATGGGAAAGCCATAGCAGCAGTTTATAAAAACAACAGCGTCGAAGACAACGCATTTTCAGAAAGGTGGTGGTTTGAACGCCCTTTAGTGGTACACAACGCGTACTTTCATTTTGCTTTAAAATTATTAATTAATTTAAAAACTACCTTTGCAGAAAACATAAGGATTTTATGCATGTAAGTTTTGGGAAGAAAAGTTCAAGGATTTTAAAAAAATTTCTTGAAATGTAAGAATTGTGGAATCCTTAATTGATGCACCAAAAAAAAAAAAAATACAAATTAATATTACACTGATTGCTATAATAAAAAAGATAATAAACAAATAATCAATTCCTCTCTCTCAATAGAATGTTCTGACAAATGCAAATCTTGACAAGTTCCTGCGTAGCATAATAACACCTCAACTCATTTCTCTAGGCGACAAAGAAACAATCGAATCAGTCACGCATTTCCAGTCAGAAGTACATTCCATCAAGAGAATTACAAATAATCCAACAAAAACTCAGCACACTTTTTGAGTTGAATGCATGCTGAAAATTACTTCGAATTCAGTAGAGCGCTCATTTGCAAAAGATAAAAAAAAAATATATCACCATAATAGAGTCATTCAGAAACTTTAATCCCGGTTAGGATGAAGACATAATTATTTTCAGGAACGAATTCAGGAACGACTTTCCTTTATATTTAAAACTTTCCCGATTCACGTTAAGGAGATTACCGCTTACTCAAATAAGGGAGAGATAGAGGCTGGAACCCGAAAATATAATAAGCTTCTTCGTCGCCGCCTGCGCGACGGTCTTGTCCCCTTTCCAGAAATCTTAAAAATTCTACTTGAGCAAACTTAATCACATTCTTCCATAGCAAGTAATAGGATTACCTTGAAATTCCGGAATGCAATAGAAGAGAGGAATATAAATGTAAGAATTAATCTGGAAAAATTCAATTAAATTTTGAGACAAGCACTAAATGTAGATTGCGTGGACGAAGGGACAAAATCCGAACCTAGAAGAGAATCGCCCGCATGTTTGTGTTTGAAGCAGATTATCATTCCAATTACAAGAAAAATAAGCAAGATCTTTAATTCATAATTGTTACACACATAAAATACGTAAGTTATAATAAAATAATTAACAACATCCTTCTCCATAGCCGTAACTGCTTAATTTTAATACCAAATAATAGCTCTGCCGCAGAAAACGATTAGATCCACCGGCCAGTCCATTCAGCAACAAAATTTATTGCCTCTAGTTCGTATTAAATGTAAATATCAAAACAATTCAAATGATGTATGCTATTTTTAAGATCAGAAACCCTATTCCTGACCCTTTCAGTTATAACTTAATTTTTCCGAAGTCAGCATATTCCGGGCGTCCCTGTAAATTGTCTGGGTTTTGAAATGAAATAAAATGTTTTAATGATTAGTGTAAGGTTTGCAGATGTGAAAAGGTATACATTTTCAAATTTGTGCCTGGCCATGTTGGACTTGTCCAATTTTAAAATTGGCGCAAAAATAATCATGATCAAATTTAATCGTTTTCAATTTATTTTGGAAACAATAAATTGTTCTTTTTTTGAAGTCTGTTTTTATCGCATAGCTTTAATTTCTTGCACTAAAAAAAAGGTAAAATAAATGCTCGGGGGGACCCTTTTAACTCAAAACATGTCAACAAATGTGAGCAGTTATGACTATACACGTGCCCCTTCCCTCGCTGGATTTTAAAATGTACAGTATCGCTGCTGAAAAATTAGCCAATGTGAGAAACGAAACGTTTTATGTTGTTTTAAAATTAAACGTACCAATTAAATGAGAAATAAATATCTGTGCGTCTTTTCCCGACCTTGGTAAATTTTGATTTAAAAGCTAAAGCAGTAATTGCTCTCTGTTTTGAAAAGGTATTGTACTACGTTTGAGAAGTCTTTCACTACATATTGATGCCAATGAGTTTTTTTAAAGCATTTTGTTTACAAGTTCATTGAAGAGATGATTTTTTTTCAATACCCAACTGCGTAAAAATAATGAATTTACATCATTAAGCTAAGTAATGCTGATACTTTTAGATAAGCTATTGCTTATCTTTTAAGATTACATATCATTTCAGATACATGATAAAAAACCGTAAAGCTGAAATTATGAAGAAAATTAACTGAACGAATATTAAAAATTAGTTTATAGCTTAACAAAGAAGGAACGAAGCAAATTTATTATTGCTGTAAAACTGCCGGATATCCGGCCTCCGTTGTATCCCGGAAAGTTCTTAAATATTGAGGACACATTTACTTTCCTTTCAGCAAAAGCGAAAGGAAGGTTTATACAAGAAACGTTAAACATCATGATGTAATACTCGAATCCTTAGTAAGTCCTATTATTGCATACTGCATTCAACATTGCTATACAATGAAGCTCCAGAACAGAGAAGTTACTGCAAGAAAACATCGTAATCAATTGTAAAACATTAGTAAACAACCCGATTTATATTTTCTTCTTTAAAATATATTTTCGAGCTCACTAACAAGTTTAAGATGCAATTTTATATCAACCGTATCGTTGATATTAATACATGAACTAGCAGGATCAGCTCGAATTCTTCAGTGTTCTTATCGTACTTAAGTTCCATGAGTCACTAATTTTGATTGCACTTGAAACATTCCCAGTGCATTGCCCACAAATTATATTGCGTCACTTCTGCTATTTGCTTCTAAACCGTCTTTCAGCAGCATTGCGATCTCAGCAGATAGCAAAGCTGGTAACACGAGGTAGTTTAAAACGATCTGAAAAAATTCTCAAGAAAAAAGGGACTTCCAACATACTCCACAATACAGAAAATAGATACACATTAAAAAGTGACGTGGAGGTTGGAAGAGAATCGGAAGAAGGCAAGTGGCCATTTGCTCCGCCATCGATCACAGAACGTGATCCCGAATCCCGATGGCGAAGTGGTGATAGGATCTCCAGCTTAATTGCAGCACCAGAAATACAGGGAACAACGGTCGTTGAACAGGGAGCACGGTCACGAGTTCGTGCTCAGGGTGAAGGAACACGGCCGGATAGAACACCCAGGCCTTCACTTGAATGCTGACAAATCGTTCAACTAGGCGAGATTCATCTGGCAGACGTGATACCAAAGAACGGGTTCCCCCTTATTTGGACACATTTCGAGAGGAATAACAGCCATGACAACTACTGTCCCACTTTACGTCAAGAGGAAACAACAGAAAAATTTGCCGCTATTTTCGGCATGGTTCCCCCACCTAATAGTTCCTGTCAGATTTTTCATTGTCAAGGTCAACAGCAAGCAAAAAATAGAAAGCAAATAAATTGCTGCGGACAAAATTCTCAGCCAGGGAGTCACTAAAATTCCCGTATTTACTAAAATTGCCGTATTTACTTGAATCTAATGCGCATATCTATATTAAATACAATCAGAGCTTAATCCTCCATTGCGTCACTTTTCATACCTGCAAAGCTAAGTTTGAACTGGATTTTCCCTGCTGTCCTCTTTAATTTAACACTGAAAACTGCTTTGCACACCTGAAAAAGTGCTTGTCTTAGGTAAGGTAAAAGAATTGACCGTCACAGTCTACCCTGTGCTTTTCCTGTATTCCTTGACCAGTCCTACACATGAAAATAATTATTATTCTTGGCCTTAAAAAGAATGCATTTCCTGTATTCCTTGACCAGTCCTACACATGAAAATAATTATTATTCTTGGCCTTAAAAAGCATGCAGTGAAGGGTTAATTTGCGTGGGAGCTCACTGGAGCACTGCTCTCGTACTACTTTTTAAGTTTACGAAATTTTTACATTATTAGACGGAATTCAGACTACATACGTATAAAAATTAGGTCAGACTATAGAGCTCCCACTAATACTTAACCCTTTCATTGCTGCCGACTGCTATAGCAGTGAGTGATCACCCATGATCGTTGTGCTGACGACTGCTTTAGTTGAATTTCGGGCTACGTCTCAGCTGATTGATTGTTTCTCACCCGAGATACAGACATATAGATAACTGAAATTTTACAGGCCTCTCCTGTCAGCTCTTGGGAATAGACAAAACTAACATTATATGTATATTTTTTTTTTGAATCTGTTATGAAACTATATTCAGCAATGAAAGGGTTTAATACAACATTTGCATTTTTTTGTTTTTAAGTTATATATTTTTTGTTTTGCATGTAATTTTCTACTAACTTCAAAAGCTCCCAGCATTTATGTGAAAATTATTACAAACAAAAACTGTACGAAAACATTACTTTCTCAAAACGATAAACGAGCAAACTTTATATTTCAATGTGAAAAGGCTCAGTTCAAACAATTTTCTTTGACGTGAGATTCTTTCGGTTTTCTAAGCAGCCACGAACCGACTTATTAAAATTTAGTCTTCAAAAGCGCGGGATTTCCCTGGCGAAGAAAAAAAACCCGTGCCATATTAATATTACGAAACTATTTCCGTCCGCGCCTTTGTGGTGTTGAATTCCGTAATACCCCGATGAGTCGCTTGCAATTTCGGGAACGGCGCGGATTTTTGCGGATAATCCGGAGCGAGGGAATTGAATTTTTAGAGAAGAAACGAGAGAATTTCTTCTTCGACGTTACTCTTCTCACACAAACACAACTAGGAAACCCCAGAAATATTAATTTGCTTTCTCGAAAATTGTGCTTTCTTTCTCCCCTGTGGATTGATTTTTAGGCGAGTTGGAATAATCATACTTGCACACAAACGCGATGAAGATTTAAAACTCTCTTTTTGCCACGGTAACTAAACTCAAAATAAAAATAAAATATATAAAGATAATGTGTTTATATTCAAAAGTACAATGAAATTACATAAACGTGTTTCACAGTTACAAGGAACTAATTTTTTTCAATACAAAAGATGTGAGCATCCAAAAAAAATTTGGGAGTTCCTTGAAACTCCAAAAGAGGTGTCGTACTTTTAAACGTTGTATTTTTATTTTTCGCACAAAAGGTAAACTTCTTACTCTTTAATACTCAGGATGTCAATGCGTGCGTGGAAAGGTTTAAAAGATGGGGTTTTTTTTCTCTTATTTACTAGCAATAAGAAATTGGAACTTTGATTTTGTCTCATATGAAAAAAACTTATTTTATTTTATTATCAGCAAGCTACGAAAAAAAAGAAAAAGAAAACAAACGAAAACTGAAAGGAAGAAAAAATGAAGAGCGCATTTTGCAGTGGTGATGGACGCTAGTTGACAATAAGCAACCTCATTCAAAAAAGTACTTTCTCTGAAGTTTTTACTCCTGATGTTGCAGTTATTTTTTGAAGAAAATAAATAATGAAAAAAAAAATATTTTTAAAATTGCAAATTAATTACGAAACCAAAAACTGAGAGAAAAACATACGAGATGCGTTTCCGTTCAGAAGCATTAGAATGAAATAGAAATAATTTCTGTACCTGAGAGCCATAGTGTCTTAAGTCCACTTTTCAATATTTTGGGATGAAGTTAAAAAATAAACATTTTCACTACTAAAAGCAGGGCTGCAAAAAAGCCGGCTTTTTTTTAAAAAAAAAGGCCAGACCGGCCGGCTTTTATTAAAAAAAGATCGGTCTTTTTTTAAAAAAGGCCGGTCTTTATTGGCCTTTTTCAATTAGACACAATATTATTTACTATTTGCACCTGTACTATGTCAATTTATGTTGCTACTGTTAATTTGCGTAATATGAAGCTCAAATTCAATTGAGTTTTTATTTAAACTTAGATTCAGAATTATTTTGTTACACAATCTGAATGCATTTTACGATATTGATAAAAATTTTCGTGTTTGTGTGCTTAATTTCTAGAGACTCTCTCATTAAACCCTTGCCTAATATTATAGCTATACTGAATCGATTTTTTTCAACACAAAAGAAGGAAATTAAATCCAGGTTGGGAGAGGAATCGAATTCGGCTTCTTCTATAGTCAAGCACAATACCTTATCTTAATACGTATGAGAAGCTATTCTATTACAGATTCAAATACATACTTTTCACTTAAAATCAGGCTTGGAGTCGATTACAAAGAAACGTAATCGATTACGATTACGATTACAAAGGGAGAAATTGAGAGATTATGATTACGATTACGATTGTAATCCTTTGCCCAAAAGTAATTACGATTACGGCAGCGATTACAGTCGTTGAAAAATGTAATCGATTACGATTATGACATCCGATTACGATTTTGATTACGATTAGATTAGCATAAAATTATCCGATTTTATGCATACAACTCTCATTTTCACAATAGTGTCATAAATCAAAAAGTTATTATTTTTAATTAAATTTTTGATTTTATTAGAGATAACTGAAATGATGATGAATGCAATTATAATGGAACAATTTCATCATCACAGTTCTGGAATTATGACGTCGTTGCAGAAATGAAAAATTTGCATTATATATATATATATATGTATAATCAGGAAAGGCACATTCAGTATTTTTCGAATATTTAAGACTCATGTGAGGGATAACTACAGTGATCGTATTTTGTATATAAGCAAAGACGATGCACTAAATGTATATATAATGCATAAGTGATTTACCTGGTTCATTGTTATTTTGTGTGCATACAATCAAAATTTAGTTGGTCGCAATTTCTGAAAATGTATATTTCTCCATTGTATTTATTTTCTAGTTTAAATTGTGCAAATATTTCACATAACCCAATTAGTTTACTGAAAATAATAATTTTCTATGATTCTTTATGAAATCACTTATAGGATGTGCATGAATTGCACGGGATAACAAAATATTCAGATCGTGTAAGAGATAAATAATCTTTTGAAAATAAATGCTGCATTTTAGAATAATTTCAAAAAATTTGAACATGAACATTCAAATAACTCTTAGCAAAATTAGTAATCGTTAAAAAGTAATATGAAGAATAATTATAATACGAATGACTATAATATTTTAATATGATTTTTGTGGGTTTTTTTTTTTTTTTTTTTTAACATGCACGAGCATATATTTTTTTCCATGTACTAACTGTTTTAATAAAAAAATAAAGTGCAAGTAATTTTACAACACAAATTTAACGTACAAGATTCAACTGAAATACAAAATTCTGTTGAGGTAATTCTAAGAAGAAAAAGATAATTAATTTTTTTAAATAATTCCTAAATATTAATTCATGCATGTAAAAAACAATTGGGAAAATGTCTGAACATATATCATTTTCTTTTACATACCTATTAATTAAAAAGAATATTAGCATTAAAATATAAATAAATTTAAGATTTAAATGTATGTACTTTTTTAAATATTCGAAGAACATATTTTTAAAAATAATAATAATCACACGTACCAGGGTTAAGATTTCATGCATCTTAAGCATAGAGCATCATGTAACGCCTGCTCCTAAATTGCTGAAGTGTAAATGTGCTATTCTTTAGAAAAATTCTTCACTTCTACCGTTAAAGAAAGGCGAAAACACAAAAGTCATTTCATGTCTCTTTATGTGTGTAGGTGATAGTACCAACACTAGATTTTCAGGGGGGCAGTCTACTTCGATTATTGAAAGGGAAAATGGGGCGCCCACGGGAGAAAAAGGATTACGGCATTACACAACTTCGATTATGATTATGAGAATATGCCATCATCAGATTACGATTACGATTACGATTTTGTCAAAATGTAATCGATTACAGCCGATTACGATTACGTAATCGCGATTACTCCAAGCCTGCTTAAAATTGATATTTTAATGTTACGAATTTAATTACTTTAAAATAATTCAGAATACTGAAACTTGCAATAAAGAACTATGTTCATTAATTTTTTTAATCATATATTTTACACTACAAACAAAAAGTCTTTTGCTCAAGGCGAGAAGAGTAGGAAAAACGATGATTTGAAGTATCTTTCCTTTAACAAAATACTACTTACATAATCTGAATTATCTTTCTAAACTAGTTTTTACCTACAGCACTACTCATGGCAAAAATGTAAAAGAAGTCTGTGGTGAGTAGTTGGCTTGCTTTAGTGTAAGGAATTTTTTTTATATATACATAACATTAAATTTTTTAAATATGAATAACATTCTAGTACAATTTAACATTGACCAGCTGGTTTGCTTCAAGATGGGCATCTTTTATTTTATGCAATTCATTTGACAAATAGCTTTTTTATTTTTATTTGGATCAGAGAACTAATTAAGGTTCTGAAAAAAGTAAAAAAAAATCAAGGTGCTTTAAAATATACAAAGGATTATTAGTTAAAGACTAAGGCAAAGGATTGGTAATATTTAGTTCATATAGTAGTGTCAAGTGAACTTTTGTATTCTTAGTAAAAATCTTTGAAAATAATCTTGTATTGAATCTAAATAAATTTCTAATAAGGCGCACTTAATCTTTGCTATTTCTGTAATGTATCATTCTATTAAATAATTTTCATTCTTATTTCAAATATTTGCTATTGCAGTAATAATTTAATTGTATAAATGATAGAAATATAATTTTTTATTTAATCATTTTTTGGAAAAAAATGATAAAAATTTTTGTTAAATAAAAGGCGGCTTTTATTTAAAAAGGCCGGCCTTTTCAAAGCGGTTTAAACCAAAAAAAGCCGTCCGGCTTTTTTTGGCCCGGCTAAAATCCGGCAGCCCTGACTAAAAGACTGGACTTTTTCGTGCGAACCTTAGAATAAGGCGTCTGATGGGAGTTTTAAAAAGTTCGGAACCCTCATGTAGGAAGTGGCTTTGTCGTCGTTATACCGATAAGTCTATACTGTGTTAATTTATGTTAGTACTACTGTTAATTTGTGAAAATTGAAACTCGATTGTTAAAAGAAATCACTTGTGAGGACCAGTTGGCGTGTTTTTTATACATAAGTGAATTTAATTTTTTATATACATATAGAAATAATATGTTTTTATATCAATATTATTCTAGTAGAATCTGACATTGCCCGTTGGTTTTCTTTAACATATGGGCAAGTTTATTTTAGGTGAGTTTTTTGACAAACAGCGTTAGTTGGAACAGAAACTAGTTAAGGTACGTAACAGGTTTTGGTTATTTAAATACTAAGGCAAATAATTGGTAATATTTAGTTCATATAGCAGTGTCAAGTGAATTTTTGAATTTTTAGTAAAAATCTTTGAAAAGCTTTTAAATTGCATTCAACGTAAATAAATTTCTAATAAAGAGCACTTTTGTTTTGCTATTCTTGTAAAATGTGTTACTCTATTAAATTAATTTTTATTCTCATTTAGAAGATTTTACTACTACAGTAATAATTTAATTGTAATATTTTTTAATTTAATAATTAGAAAATAATAATTTTCTAATAAAAGATGGCCGTTTTAAAGCAGTTTAAACCAGAAAAGGCCATCCGGCTAAAATTCGGCAGACCTGACCTGCAATGTACACATATTTTCAAAAAGATATCAGTTTTCCTCCCAAATAAATGAAAATATAAATAAATAAAAGCGCTGCTATGGAACTAAAACAGCAGAAGCAAACAAAAGAAATAAGTAAAACATTGCGCATTCGCTATAGAGAAATTTTTAAGTTACTTGAGTTTTCTTTTGACAAATAAATATCTGATAAATTGAGAGAAGAAAAAAAACTGTGCTTTCAAACTTATCCACTCAAACATCGAATTCAACATTCAAAGTACTCTAATTGAGAAGGGCTTTAAATAAAAAAAAAGAAGAAAGAAAGAAAGAAATCCCCGCATCAAAAGTTTAAAACGGGAATTTCAGAAAAGAAAGAAAAAGTAACTGAAGCAAAGATAAACACGATACTCTCAAGATTTAAAAATTTATAATTTTCATAGAGTATTCCGCCGGAATGCATATTTAATACCCCTCACGAGAAGTTATGGGCTGTATTTACCATCTTCACGTGCTTCTTGGGATAAATGGGAAAACATGCGAATAGTTATACCTACAACTATTCAAACAGGAAGTTTGACAAGCTAATTGTCTTTCCGAAATTGAAGAGCCAGTGAAGCTAGCTTGCATTATTTCCAAATTTTCATTTACCTAAATATTTTAAGTATCTTAGCAGCAAGTCTGCATTAAATTTTCTAAAGACAAATTAGATTACGCTGATTAATTGAAAATTTTCATATAACGTCGATAATTTTCTTATTGAAAAGCTTCGTGAAATTATAAAACGCCCTATGATCGGTCCATTACTAGTGACATACGTATGTTTAGTATCACGATTATAAAATTCAATATCTTGTTTAAGCCAAATGCTGCAGAGCATTCAACACCACAGTGCCACATCAGTACATTACCATCGTCACGATACAATCATTACTAACTGTATTTTATGGATCCTAAGACGCATTTTAATTTTTATTTTTATTATTTTTTTAAAATTTTTATTAATCCCCCTCAATATGTCTGAAAAATAACGTTTTAAAGAAATATCATTAGATTGCGAAACCAGACAAATAATAATAATTTTTTATAAGTTTATAAAAATGAACTATGCTACAATGACAGCTTCCAGTGGCATCGATTACCAATGCCATTTTTATTTAAAACAAACAGACAAACGCAATTAAAAAAAGAAATCTGTAAGTATTCGGAAATGCGGGATATCTGAATATATAATTCCTACAAAGTTATGGAATTCCCCAAAACATACAGCAAATTGTTGCACGACACTACAAATTTCTATTGTCGCGCCGTAAATAAAAATTCAAGTAAATTTTTGCAACGTAATTAGAATTTATCGTTTTATCACGACATGTACAAATTAGATAAAAATACATTAATCATATTTTCATAGCCGAGGGCAAAACACAGGAGATTAAAATTAAACTCATATACATAATGTTAATTAACGTTACTCGTTACAGTATTATATCAATTTTACAATAGTTATTGAAATAAAACAAAATGGAAGATCGAACGCGTTTTTTTCGTTACACGACACATTCTTCACGACAAGAAAAGAAAAAGAAAAAAACTAGTTTTGAATTACGTACTAAAACGAGTTACTTGTTAGTAATAATTCAGCTTTATGATGGATAGTTCTTAATAAAGCCATCAAAGTCTGCTGCCATTTCTGAGCGATTCATTAAATTTTATGCTATTATACATCACGTTTAAGTAAACAAATCTGTCATAGCATTCCACGCGTAATTTTAAATTAAATTATAGGAAATGCATGCTTAAATTTGCAATCGATTACATTTTATCGATAAAATAATGCCCCGAGGCTCCGACAAAATATTTTGATAGAAAAATATATATTTAATTTATAATAAAAGAAATTTAAGCCCTTTCCCAGGAAACGTAAAAACAATTGCTTCAAAAGAAAAAAGAAAAGAAAAAAAAGATTGCTTTTTTAAGGCAAGAAATTTATCGCTGTGTTTTCTCTTTCTCTCCCTCTACTGTTATTGGATAGTAATCACTGAAAAAAAAAAACTGCGGTTGAAATCGCTGTTTTAAATTTAAGAATTTCCGTGTTGTTTATCAGTGAAGTCGATTCTACTTATAATGAAACACATCTATTAACCCCTTAAAGCACAAGTTTTCTTCTGTGCGAAAAACTAGTATAGTGTAAGTTGTTTTTCGCAATTTCAGGTTGTGAGGGGTGACTAATGAGAGGGGGTGAGGTAAAAGTTACATAGAAAAAATATATTATATACAAACAAAGTGTAAACGGATCTCAGACGGGCGTTAGAAATAAAATAACGCACGGACATGGGCAAACTTTCCGGTACCTTTTGCCGTGTCAAGACTCGGGCAAATGCGGAAAGTGGTTAAACACGAAAAATTTCTTTTAGGGAAGTTCGATTTTATTTCTCTTCAGCCTTAACTAATTCAAGTTAAAATTACATTTTTAAACGTATGTATAGTAAACAAATATCATTGTTACAATGTTCTTATCCTTGAAAAAATTATAAAATTTTGTTAGCCCTTTTACAAAATCAATCTTTTAAAAAACAAAAAAATCTGCAGAATATAATACAGATTAAAGTTGATCTGTAATAATATTTCCACATTTCATAAATAAATAAAACAATCATTATCAATTATGGGCAAACCATTGCAGTATAATTTCTACGACCTTAAACCATGAGATTAAAAAAAAAGAAATGAAAAGAAGCCTACTTGTACTATAATATTCAAACAAAGACATACCTAAATGAGAGGAGGATCATCAGTATAGAAACACAACATAAAAAAAAATGTGCAAGCGTTAACAAAATGAACGCGTAAAAGAAATGTAAAGTGTCACTAAAAAACAAAAAAGTATGAAATATGCAGTCCTATAAACGAAGTGGACACTTAAACAAAATATACGACAAGACATGATCACTGAAACGAAACGCGACTCTACGCGTCAAATGACAATTTCAAGCAGAATAACTGGATTAAAATAATAAAAATAACAATAATAAACAAATAAGGAAAAAGTTTAAAAATCATAGATTTAGACGAGTTTTCCATACTATATAAATGGAAAATTGTAACATATTTTTCCGTACCATGATATGCTGATGATGATCCGGGCTGAATAAATTAAAAACTGCACCACAACGAAATGTGTGCTAGTCTACTACAATTTATCACGTAACAAACTGCAACCATTGGAAAGAAGTCAAAGAACAAGGAAATACTAATATGAAAAAGATAAAAATTATTTTGAGTTTAAAACAATACCCCCTCTTTCCGAAGGCGTGCATAGTAGTTTAATTCAGAAGGCGCCCAAAGCCAAATATTAAGAGAACTTTCTTTAACAAAGTTTCAAAATATTAAAAACTTCAAAATGTGTTGTTTTAAACTTGTTTCAGGAGCAAGATTTTACAGAGTGAGACTCATCATATAAAAAATTCGTTTTTTCATACAAAAACAATGAACAATCACTTTTTATAATATTATCTTTTGAGATCTATAAAACATTTAGGAAATTACTTGATTTGTAATAATTAATTGTTGAAAAATGATTAAAAACTGGATCTACAATATTTCCCTTGATAGATCCTTTGAGTTTTATGACACCAATCATTTCATATTTTGTTCAGTACATTTCTTCAAGTTTTTGCCTATAAAGTGTTAATGCAGGTTCTTAATAACTGTGAGGATTGAAGTAATAAAGAAGAGTCTGGCTATCGTCTAAATCGAAAAAATTTAGCATAACCATTAATTACTCAATTTATAGAAGACAGATACAATTAACCGTACGAGTAACTACCATTCAGGTTGTGGGCTTTTATAAAAACCGGCATATAAAGAATGTCATAACAAAATGTACTTCCCAACAAGAGAATGAAAATATTTTATTATTAAAAAAATGTGATAATTAAACAACGGGAAGAGTTAAAAAAGGTAATTCTCAAAAACGAGGACGACGACATTTTTTTATTCCGAAGGAGAGAGAGAGTGAAAAGCGATTTATTGAAGCGATTGCGAAATTTTGAGTCAGACTTAAGACTTATGTTAACAATGAAATTAACGAAAGGGATAACGAATTTTCCATGGAAACTAAATTTGTTGCATTCTTTCGCACTTTAATTAAGCCGATTGCCAAAGTTTTTATCTTAAAAGCACTGAGCCAAGTTTTGAAAGTTAATAATTATCAGTCCGTTCTAGTAATCCTTCACTCAAAAATCAGATGATATGCGATGGTATCAACTTCCGTAATTCTGAGCAGTGGTTCGCCTTCTTTTCGTTTTTACTCCGTTAGATAATATGAGTTAGGCCACTATTACAAATGTCTTACTCTCCAAGTGTAGCAAATCATATTTACTAAATACAAAAGAGTTCTTTGTTTCTATTTTTCCCCCTATGCGCAAGATGATTTATTGTATTCGGTTTTAATATTTTAAAAATATTCTTATAAATAAAGTATTTGTCGCATAAAATGAAACCTTTCCATATTAACGAAAAATATTACACCATTCATAAATGATGTCACGCTTAGAGGGGAAAAAATGAAATTGTGACAAGGGGAGGGGAGGGGGTAACAAAAAGTGTAACATCATGTTGATGCAGCATAGCGTGGCATGTAACAAAGGGGGAGGGGTATGTTGAAGTGTGACATTTAGTCACAAAGGGGGGAGGGGGATCAAATATATGGGAAAAAGGCGTGACATCATTTATGGACGGTCCCAAAAGTGACTTTTAAAGAGCAATTTGAGATCTAATTTTTCACGCGTGATACGAAATAAAATCTTTTTTTTTTATTCCGGAGAAAACACATCAAATGCCCATTTCGAAAGTTTCTATTTCATACGGACCTGCAGGATAGACTGAATAAATCAAAAACTGCACCACAACGAATTGTGTGCTAGTCACAGACTACAATTTATAACACAACAAAGTGCAACCTTTGAGAGGGGGGAAAAAACTCCGGTCCACTCGCACTAGATGCAGCATCTGGAAATCAAAGCCTCCAAGCCAAGCGGAGAACATAAATTCCGAGAGAAGCCGAAGCTGCCCGAAACCATGCCTTCGTAAGTTACGAAAGAAGTCTAAGAACAAGGATCAGGACCCCGAGGCAAAAGCCGTATTTTCAATTTCAGTCTGAATGCTCGGCGTACTGCAGAAGGAAAAACGAGAAATAAAGAAAACTCAGCTGGGATATATATATGTATACAAAGAATATATCGTTCATAGTGGGCGATCTGCCTTATTCGAAATTCGATACCACTCTATTGCACCCTCTCCTTTTTTTCCTCTCCTTTCCATACCAAACAAAAGAGTTGAAAACTATCTCTGCCAGAGTTAAGAGAAAATTCCGGAACGGCACTTGGGCGCCAGCTATTCTTTGCCACTTTCGTAGAGAGATTTGAAATTCTTCTGCCACGATAACTCGCCGGTTAAATCCAGACGAAAAGTCGACTGGAGTAAAAAAATGGTGGAGCGAAAAGTTTAACGAATATTTTTTACTGGATAGAAAATTCTAAATAAGAAATAGAACTTTTCGGTTTAAAAACTGAATTTTGAAGGAATGATAAAAATAAAGTTGAATTTCTGACAGCATTACGTTTTATATACTGAAAACTTTAAGGAGAAAGGGGGGAAAAACGAGAAGAAAATATTCAACCTTTAAAAACTTCGTTCCAATCAACATAAAAAATGGGATTTTTTAAAATATTTAAATCATTATGTTTTAAAACGGACTTGAAAGACTTTGGATATGTATTATGTTGCACTTTAATATGACATGCTAAACCTTATACAAAAACACATTTTAAGCTATTTTCACCGCAGTAGATATTTTTTAATAATAAAAAAGATGAACAAATTTTTAATACAAATGCACGATTCAAATGAAATTCAAGCCTACCTGGAATGTTCAGCCTAAGTAAAGAAAAAATGAACAAAATTAATCGGAATTATTTTGCTGTTGAAAGTTTAAAAAAAAATAAAACGATTGTATGCACTTACTTTTACATTGAGTGCACTTTAATCATTATTTCATTTCATAAATGAAATAACTTGAAATATTTTTTTAACTTACCCATTTAGTAAAATCATATGCTTACTCCATTACTAAAAACGGAAACTTTTTGTTTTAATCAAATGTCTTTACTGAAAATTTCTAAGATGAAAAAAATATTTCACAAGGAAAAAAAAACCTTAAACTATTAAAAAACATATATTATTAACATCTTTAAGGATACATATTCCAAATTCCAAAGGACTTTGTTTTAAACACTATCATTCTAAATTATTTATTGTGTGGTATTCATTAAATTTATCTGAAACACTATTATTATTAAAATTAAAAACTCATAAAGTGGATCATAATTACTATGAATACAATATGAATGGTTCAATGAATTATGCTTTGATGTTAAGATGTCTAAAGAGTATGAATATTATAAAATAATTTAAAGAACAATAATTATTAGTTCTAAAATTATGAAATATGTTATACACACACAACACACAGACAGAGAGGCCTACGAGATTTTGCTTGAAATAGAGGTTGTGAATGCAACAAATTTTATATTTAGACAGCAACACTTTCTAACCATATAATTATTTTTTAAGACAAAATTTCAAAACTGATTTAAATTAATGATTTTTTTTAATCACATGATTTAAATCAAGCTGATTTAAAGCAACGAACCCTGCAATAGTACCGAAAATTGCTTCTTTTAGTGCCAAATATTTAATCGAATGACTCATAGTTCATAGTAAAACTTTATTCTATTGTGTTCGACTACAACTAGAGGCGCTATAGGGATGAAAAAGCAATCGCTAAATTAAAAAAAAAAGCAGGGGTGGAGGGGCTAATTGCATTTTATGTTCCAGTGGCAGATTTAAAAAAAAATCGTTTGCACGGTATTATAAACTCTTGTTTAGAACAAAAAATGGTGATTATGGAAATTTTTTTGCATATGTGAAATTATACATTTCAATTCTTCGAAGTAATTATAAATTTCAAGAAGTAAATCATAAGTAATATCTCGAAATCACAGACAGTTTAAGGTAGGTACATTTGGTATTCAGAACCTTAAATTGCCAAGTTCACTACCTTGAATTTATGTGTGTTAATGTGTGTGTGTGCCTCCCCCCTGCCCATTTTTTTGCCTTTTTAAAACTGACGATGTCATTTATGCCCAGTTGAGACAAAATTAACATGCTAAAAATAGTCTTTTCCTTCTAACAGTCGTTCTTGAGATTGAATTTCTGAGTAAATAATCTCATCGGCAGTACATCATGATATTGATAAAAACGCATCGCTGTTTATTTTAATAAATAGTCTTGTGCATGCATATATATATGTAATCAAAATTTAAATCTCAAAAAGTTGCCACGCATGGGTATGGTACACTTAGTAAAGAAGTTATCTATATTCATTTTCAAAATTTTGGTTCGAAGTTCTGACTTTCTGATATGAAGTCAATCAGTAACATAGCAATACAGCCTATGAGAGAGTAGGTTTCCGCGTCGAATCATGGAAAGATGGGGGTTAATGATGGGTGTAACACTCCTTCCAATAATGTCGGAGTGGTTTGTGGTTCGGATCCTACTTTAACCTGTCCCAGCGGTTAAATATAGGATAGCCAGTTCAGATAAATAATAGTACATAAATAAAAACAATTTTATAAAAACAACGTTTATCTTGCGCACTTAAAAGGTAGAAAATAATATTCCTATGAGCCTGGCAGAATTGCTGAATAAATTGGGTCACCATTATGGTAACAGAGTTTCTAATTCTTATAAAACGAAAAACGTTGGGCGCATGAATTCTTTATATTATGTTATGAAAGTTTGTTTTACAGATCATTGATGTATATATAAAGTTTAAGGAGGAGTCTTGATGTTTGAGAACTAAAAACTCATAACTGGCGTTCTTATTGACTTAGAAACTTCGAACAAATTTCATCTTGTGCGGAAAAACCAGCGCTTTCGATCGATATATTATATTAATATGTGCAAGGTTTTTTTCACCCCCATATTGGGGAATTTATGTGGAAATTTGCGTAAAATTGGAATAATAAAGCCTGTCGGATTTTTTAGGCGTGGTAGAATATTGCATTGTCATCTGGTTCTGAGCTATATGTAAAGTTTCAGAACAATAGCTTATCGGGAAACGGTAGAAAATTCGATTGCAAAATTCCGCGGACAGACAACAAAGCGAGTTAAGAAAAACGTTGTAATATTATGTGCACAAGATGGTTGCTTTTTTGGGTACCTAAGTACCAAGAAGCACATTAAGTATGTTCAAATATTTTTAATAACGACTTTTTAAATGATCTCCCACTAAAAAAATTATTAATATATTGCGCAGGGTAGGATGAGATATTCTAGCTAATTTACACGGAGGAAAAAAAAGTAAAGAGATGAAATGATTTTTTTCCTTGTAATTTTGCATAGCGAATGAAACAAAATTCATTTTAATTTCCAATCCCAATTTAAAGTAGTACTTTTGCCGATTTTAACGTCCCAGATTAGAGATAAGCGGCTTTACACAACGCCCACAACTCTGAAAATCCTTTAAAAGCGTTTCCTTACACTACACTTGATTTTAAAACGATTCCGATCTATTGGCGTAAACGTGTACATACACCAGAAGAGCAGTTATTACCTCGACACAAAGTTACAAGATTAAGGCACTATTTTTGACAATACGCCAGCCATTTAATTTAAAAGTATTTTCCTTAAAGCTTTTGGAAACATTACTAACACCCACCATTTTTATTAGCCGTGAATATTTCCAGAAAGGATTATTTGGTTTTGTTACAAGACTACGATCAAATGACAAAGACATTTTAAAATTAACCAGGATTCACTCGCATTTCGTGATATTAAAATTAAGGATTTACTTTTTTTATCATGAATATTTGAGAGAGAAATTTAATGCTGAACTCAAGGTTCAAGAAATTCGAATTTCGAATCTAATATGTTTTGCCTTGACATTGGAGACATAATATTTAAAAAACAATCCGCAGAATATTAGAATGCTTTGAGCACTAAACTAATCAGCCTGCATGAATTTAAGCAAAGAGCATTTAGTGGTGGCAACGGGAAGGGCCAATAAATAAATAACAAAACAAAGAAAGAAAAGACATAAAAAGAAACACCAAAATTGATCCCAAATATCGATTTATCTTGCAATTTCACATATCAACAATTTACACTACACATATATCATCATTCGAATAATCAACGTATCATAATGGAAAATCCCTCCCTCCCTCAAAAAATCAACAATCAAAACAAACAATCGCAAATATATTCAACCAACAAATCTTCAAGAAATAATCAACCTTTGTAAGATTTCTGCTGGGTGGTTGCAACTTAAAGCATGGAGAAAAGAGAGCAGGGAGGGGAGGGAGGGGGATGCCCGCGAGGCAGCTCCAAATGCTTCTTTGGACTTTCCAGCCGACTGGTGTATCGAGTAGGATTCGAAATTACAAAGGGGTAGCATGTGAAGAAAAAGAAAATTTAATTTCATGTTAGACAAGGGAGAGTAAAAATGCATTTCAATTTATTTTGCGCACAAAGGTAGGTAGGGATGTACAGCAGCAACAAATAAGAGTTCGGCGAGGAATGAGGAGGGGAGAATTGGAATTTTAAACTAACTTATAATTGTTTTCGGAGCCAGTCATTTGAGAAACGGACCGATTTTTCGGTTCGATTTAGGGAGCAAACTTAAGACAAAATGATGACGCGTACACTCAGTGGCAAGGCTTCGGCTAAAAGGTAGGCAGGTGAAGAAAAATCCATACAATGTTTCCGGGGGCTTCACCCCCATACGTATATAAATAGATCAATGATTCAAAACATCAAAACATGACACTTTTTGACGAACCTCCCAATCAGATATACCAAGAGACTTTTCAGAATGCCTGCATTAAAAATTTTGGTGTTTAGTTGACTTTTTTTTTTTTTTTTTTTGTGTCCTTTTGGTGTTGAGTAAAACCACAGCTGAAAATTATTAATTTTTAATATACAGTGAAACCTGTGTCAGTTAACCACTTGCGGTGCAGCACTTTAGTGGTCAACTTATAGAGGGTGAGGTGGAGGGTGAAGGGCTAATTCCGTTTCTGACAAAAGTGGTCAACTTAGACAGGTGATCAACTTACAAAGGGGGTCAAGTTTACAGGTTTTACTGTATTTTAATTTCTTTTTATGTGTCTGTCTAAAAAATCTGTCTAACTTGGTTACGCATCGAAATTTCGTTACGACTGTTCATTTCTATAAAAATATGATAACCTCCCGAGACCCGAGCAAAATAAAATACACATATTCTCTCAACTATTAGTTTTTCTGAACAATTGGGCATTAAAAGTGATGTTTATCAAAAAATTAATAAACTTGAATTTTTAAATTTTTTTTTTTTTTTTTTTGGGGGGGGGGGGGCACATCCATTGGAATGTATGTTGAGGTCATGACTACAGTAGAACTATGCGATACTTACACAAAAATAGATAAACAAAAAATTTTATTCATTACTTATAACATAAGAAAAAAGACCTAACTTGTATAAAAATCCTAGAACAATAATATTAAGAGAGAAAAAAATAATGTGAAAATCAAAACAACCGCGAGAGCGCCGAATTCCAACTTAACTCGTGCTCTTTGCCACATTGTAAACAAATAAACTACCTTTCCCGAATTCTCTAAGTAAAAAAGTGATTTCCTGCTCCTCCTTTATAATTCCAGTCCAGGTCTTGCCTGCTAAAATAAAATCTGTCACAACGGGGAGAAAAAGCAAAACATCCATTTTATTGGATGCCAGGTCTCAGGAGGTTAAATGAGCAATCGTAATGAACTTGCGAAAAGTAAATGAGTTAACGAACTTCATGTGCGAAAAATGCTTATACTATCTATATTTTTTAGATATAAACATAAAAAAACATCAAAAATGAATCATTTTCAACATTAGTGTTACTGAACACCAAAAATGGTGGCAACTAAACTCCAAACTTTTGGCAGTGCATGTGTGTGTGGGGATGCAAAGAAACGAATTTTATGAATCAAACGAAACCAAAGGCTTCATTTTTTAATTAGATGCTAAGGAGCCGTACACAAATGATGTCACGCTTTGAAAGGGGAGGGAGGGGGTAACCAGAATTGTGATATCACACATTTTAGTTAAAATAAAAACATTTAAACTCAGCAGATTAATTTTTTTTTTTCTCTTTTAGGCTTATTTTGTTTCGAAAACCATCGATGCTGATTAAGGCTTAAACTTAATCTGTTTAAGCGTATGTTGTGTTCATAAAAACATAAGCAAAAATGTGTGTCAAATTCTAAAATACTACTTTTTAATTGCTCTATTAAGTAAGGCATTTTATTACTATTATATATTATGTTTTTATCTATTTATTTAGCTTCATGAAATTTTATGCAAAATAATTACACAGATAATCACTATTATTGACATCCTCACAAATCTCATTAAAACACGATTAAATTTTTACAAATAAGATGTGAAATATGATACATTACATAAGGTTTCGTTTGAAGCCTTTGTCTTTTGAATGGATTAATAATTTTACTATTATTGATAGTTGTTGACACTCAAAATTCTTCGAGAGTGGTCACGCGCATTCAATTTACTTTTAGTATTTTTCAAGCGTGAATACCTATACATATTTTAAGAAGAACATGAAAAAAAATTACTGAAAATTTAAACAGCTTTTTTATTGACATTTCAAGCTTACTTTCCAACATTTCCAACATTCTAAAAAAAAAAAAGTAACGAAGCATTTGCATCATTAGTAGCATAATAACGTCAATTAAGTTTAAAAACAATCCGGGATACTGCATAGAGTATTTCAATACTCACAACCACCAAATGAAAAAGTCGAACTTATATAGTTTCATTTGGAAACGAGCGCCAACAGCAACAAGATAAACCAATTAGACAGACATCTAAGACAACGGTACGATAGCCCGAAAGGATAGAAATACATACGCTTCAAATCAATCATTAGAAACAAAGAAAAGGGGAAATGGAGTAAAAATCCTGGTGCCCCCCACAAAGAAAAAATATATCATTTTGGAAAATGGGTGGCTATCATAAGAGACAAGAGATTGGGAGGGACCAAAAGGAGAGGGGCGGAACACAGCCTTACAACAAAAGAGGGAGAATTTTCGGGAGCCTTTGGTGATTAATGAAAAAAGACAAGGCCAAAAAGTTTCACCAAGAAAGAAAAATCCGAGAGGCCAATCATAAGAAAAGAAAATCCAAACGAGCTTCCTTTTGGAGATCTACAGGAATAGAGAGGGGCAGGGGAAGACAGATTGGCAAGCAGTCTATCTGTCTGGATGAAGTACTCATAGAAAAAGTTTTTTAAAAAACGCCGGGGGAATGATGTCGCGTAATAAAGTGCCCCGCCAGGATTTTTGATGGGGAAGAAAAATGGCATCTCAACTCGTTCGCTTGTATCCCTAATAAGCTGTGACAGTTGTCTGATGGGTTTATGAAATCACTCGAGTAAAAATATCGAGAAGGATGAAATTGGATGGCGGTTTCGTTCCAGCCTCCGCCCGACACAGCAGTTGTGTACTTGAAATGTAAAAAGCATTCATTTTCTGACCTTTCTGTGACACAGGAGGGTTCCCCGAAATGGATTTTGATCTCTGTTTCATAAATTTTTTGGTCATTGACTTTTTGATCGATGGAAAGATGAAGTCGAATTTAGGATTGATTTCAACAGTTATTATCGTGGAGACGGAAAAGTAAGACACATGAGATGTGTTTTCAGTTTCAGTTGAGCTCATTTTGTGAAGTTTATTTACGTTACTTGTAGAAAATCTACGTAAGGCACGGTTTGAATAATGATTTTAATATTAATTCGTGTTGCATTATTTGATGTGAAAGAGGAAGTGATGGGGGGGGGGGGGACAACGTGACATATTTGGAGGTGTTTTTTTTTTTCTTTTTTGGTTTGTTTCTGTTTTTTCTTTTTTTTTTTTTTTTTTTTTTTTTTTTTTTTTTTAAACTGTGTAATTGAATTGGTGAGTGGAAAAACAGTACTAGGCCAAAAAAACTCATTCTGAGATTTTTTCAAAATCAACGTTTATTTACAATTTTTTTTTTTTTTTTTTTGCTGGTTAACACCATGCCTAGCTGTTATAACGTGAGAGGTTTTGACAATGGTACTCCTTTTCATTATAACGTGTAATTCTACGTTTTAAGCCTTACTTTTGAGTTATCTAAAAATAACCGATTTTGACTAGTACTGTTTTTCCACTCACCGATTCAATTATATTCGTAATTGCAACATTAAAGTGTCTTTGATTCACTTAATTGGGAAAAGTTACGCTTATTCTGGCGCATGAAATAGCTCAAAAAAGCAATGGTACATTCAAGATCCTTATGAGTTTCAATGTAGGAAAAAAAGGACCATTTTTATAAACCTAACAAAAAATAAAATAAAAATTTTATCAGCAGGTGTTTCGTTACGGGTGCAGTAGTTTAAAAAGTAACGTTCAATTATCCCACAACAACGATGCCCTCCCGCCCCCCACCACACACGCCTCCTTTCAGTTAAGTAATGTTGAAATCAATTGTGTTATAATGTTTCAATTTTAACTTCCATTTGGTGTTACGATTGAAACTTCAGCAAGGAGACCAACAGGAAAGCTCCTATGGAAGTTAGTTGGCAACTTTGACAGTTCTGATACGGTGCCAATTAGCGTTTTACCTTTCGTTACGTCTTTCAAGGGATAAAATTTTACAGGAAAGCGTTACTGTGTGAGTCAAATGTTATTTCGAAAGAATCGGTCCAAAAATCGAAGAACTTCTATTATAAATTACTAAATTCGCTTCTCAGGATGACTACAGATTTTCAAATTGAAATTTCGGAACCTTTCGGTTCGGTGATTCATCGGATATTGATTCTGCCAGATATCGTATATCCGGTGTCACACGTGTGACGTATAAGTACTGGATATCCGGCTCTTATGTTTGAAACTTGTAAATTCTACACCTATTATCAAACAAACCACAGCTTCCAAATACGTGGTAAGTTTACTATTGGTTTGTTTGATTCACTTATATTTTCAAAACATGTTATTTTAAAAATTAAATTTAACATGCCCGATAATATGCAATGGTCCAATCGGATTCCGGATACCTTAAAAACGTATTGGATACCGCATATCCGGTGCTTCTGCAAAAGGAACGGTTCCGTTGAGCGGTAAATTTTTGTGACCTTTTGGCAACTTTCTTGACCGATTTCAAAATTCGTGACTTTTTCGGAACTTTCGTGACCCGTAGGCAATTTATAAGCATTTGTGACGCCCTGCTTAAAAATCTAATCATTATAAATCGGAGAGATTAGACAGAAAAAGGGAAAATGTATATACTGATGCATTCAAGATGCAATACATTTAGTTTAAGCTCATTAACGTTCCCCAAACGGCAAATCAGTATTTCTACAAATTGAAAAATCAAATTTGTCATAATGAATATGAGTAAGTTTATTCGCTGCTCAGAAAACATAAGCACTTTAAAGAAGAACACATAAATTTTGTACCATTTCTTCGCTTTTCAAATATTTTGCTCATCAAGACTAAGACGCGAATCAGAAGAGGAAAAGTTTTAAGTATATGAGGGCATTCATTTGAGATATTAGAGAGCAGCTGAAAGGTTTGAGTGTAGCTTTTAATTTCCGAGCGAGCATCGAAACAAATAGCAAGATGAAATCAGCGTTAAAAACATTTATTGGTAGCATGCAACTTTTGACTACGTCAGTAGAAGAACACAAAACTTTTACTGAAATGCCACCTGATTCAACCCTGCAACAAAAATTTTAATTGACGCTTTATCGGAATGTTGGTGAAGTTTAGAAGATGAGTATACTCTCCCCAATTGTCACGGCGACACTTTTATTATTTGCAAAGTACACAAGTGTACAAAAGGAGTTCTCAATTAGTACGTCGCCAAACAATAAGTGCCGTAAAGAAACATGATGCTGAACTTGACATGATAATTTAACTTTTATCCATAAAGAGTCATGTTAAGTTTTCTGCGATAATGAAAATTAGTACACACATCTCATTAAATCTTACCTTTTAAAACTCATTTTGAACAAGCTATTTGAAGTTATTTTAATAACTTTTGTCGTTGTTGTTAAATTTGAAATTACTTTTTGAAGATAATGAATGTAATTTGAGGCAATTGTGATTCTTATTAAAAATAATCCACTTCAAGAATTTTTGCATGGAAGCCAAATTATTCCATAAAACAGGGGTTCCACAATAAAAGTCGACTTTAAAATGGGTTTCACCTATCAAAAAAAAATATATAATAAGAAACGCTGCTTTAGTCCTATTCCTCCAATGTATGCAAAAAACGTTAATTTCAAATGTTTTGATCAGAATTACATTTTGTCAACTGAGATTTTAAAAACGTAGAGTCTATAAAATATCAAACAAAGAATTGTAGTGCGCAAAACTACTTTAGCTAGTTCGCATGAATTCCACAAAAAGCATGATATTCTATTTTTACACACTATTTACGAATTCTTCAGGTCTGCGAAGCAACAATAAAATAGTAAAAGAAATTCCCAGCGCATAAAAATGCTTGGAGTGTCTCATGTGGAAGAAATGACTTTTATTTTCAGAGAGACAAATACCAATTAATATCTGTTGTCATCGCCATGGAATAACCTGCTTGTCTCTTGGCTTTTAAAAGAATAAAGATTCAGTTTTCAGGTGAAAAAAAGCAAATTTTGCAAAGCATCAAACCAAAATTTTCGTTCACAAAACTACTTTCATTATTCCATGTCGCAATATAAAAGGCAATATATTTTGAGCCCACAGAAACTTTTTTACATTCATTGCAACACAAAATGGAAATTACCGAAAATTACAGAGCTCATAATTACTTTCGGTGATGCACATTTGGAAGTTTTATCTGGACCAATCAAAGTTCCGAAAACACCAATCACGGCTTACGTCAAAATTACTCATATTCCCACAACAGCCTTTAAACGAAGCCCTTGGTAAAGCTGAGCCAGCAAAAGTGAATTTGATGAAACGTGAGCCCTTAACTTACTTTGCGCATTTACCCTGGAAAAAATGTCTATCTTCTTCAGTGGAGTGAAAAGACCATTGGAAAGAAGGGGTCCCATCATTTCACGATAAAAGTAAGCGCCAGCATAATGAGATTCCATCCGGATTAAATGGCCTAAAAGTCGTAAGTTTTCGCACAAAACTCCTCCAGAAGCGATGATCGGCAGAAGGGAAAGAAGCAGACATTTAAAGCTAATCACCTCATCTAGAAAGAAACCTCCGATGGATGGAAGACGGAAATCTAAACTTCCAGTCTCTGCGGCATCAGCAAATTGGAGCCTTTAATACCATAATCATAATTCCCAATTTTACTGGCACGCCCAGCAAGAAATAACTCTCAAATCGATATGAAGATACCACAGGTTATTAAATGGAGTAGTTCTCTCTCTCTCTGAAGCTATTATGCAAGACTTTTATCATTATCATTTCCCTGTCCACGATATATCGTCATCAACAGTTAAGAGCAAATGTCCGCCGAAACCGATTTTTTTTAATGAACAATAAAATGATCCGACTCGTAGCGACGGAGAAAAAGGAAGAAGAAGAAAAAAAACCCACAATACCTATTGAATAGTAATGAGATAGACCAGACATCACGCGTGATAAAATATTTCATTTCCATTTGGTGTTGTTTACCCTGGAGATAAAACTAAAAAATAACTTCATAAACCTTATAGTGTTGGCCAAAACATCGCACCTGTTTTGATTTTATTAGAAGTAGCACTGGTGATGTACTTTTAATCTATTTCCCAGCTGTAAAATAATATGTCGAAATAAACTAATAAATTTCATTAGCATGTTTCACCATATATTTAACTCATTAAATTAAATATATGTTGAAACATGCTGATATAATCTTTTATTATGAATAGTTTATGATTTTAATATTAATTGTCACACCAGCACATTTTTTCTTGTTTATAGTATAGTGTTGTCTACAACTAAATACACGATGAGTTTGATAGTCGTAATCAACTGCAGTGATTAATTAAAAATATATGAAGTATTTAATATCTACGCCAGTTGAAATTTACATATATTTACAAAATAAGAAAATATAAAATTAGTCTCTTTGGTAGGCTGCTAAAGAAATATAACATGGCGGCGAACGAAGCTACTCTCAACCAACTACGGTATGTTTACATTTTGTAATTTATTAGTACCTTACTGAGACATCTGCTGATCTAATATAAAATTAAGATTTCTGTGCACAAACAATGTCCGATGTTTTTTATACATCCATAGGAGAAATCTCGGGTTAACAAATTAGAAGATAATGGAGAAAACAATCGCTAAATGAAAAACATTTCATAACTGGTGAAAATGAGAAACACTACTCTTTTGTGTAATAAAAAAAAATAATAAGACTAGCTACGTCAATAATTATTTTTACAGAGCTTTTGATTTTAGAAACAACGATAATAAGTTGATCCTCACATATCGGATGGCAATGAAAAATAAAATATTCGTTAAATCGAAGAAACTTTACACTAAAGTGACTAAAGCGACATTTTTCAGCAGTAATTTAATTTCTATAACTTCCATTTGGGACCAGGATAAAATTTCGTTTAACCGACGAATTCGAACAATATAGTTTCGTTAGATCGAAGTGTCAGTATATTTATTCTAAACCTACAGCTATTCGATGACGTCATATGATACTAGAAAGAAATGTTTTTCACGAATGCAGTTTTACAAAGTAATAATAATTAAGGCTCGACCGATGCATCGGCCTCGCCGATGCATCGGCGCCGATTGTTTAACAAAGTTGCCATCGGCCATCGGCATCGGCAGCCGATGTTAACTTTATAAAAACATCGGCCCATCGGCCTTAAAAAACATCTAAAAGCCGATGCAAGGCCGATGTTTTTCGCATTGACAACTTTCCAGAAAACATTCTCTGTCTTTAACTTACTTTTTTCCTCCATAGCTAAATTTCTGTTTCCAGACAATAACAGGCAGCACATCAGTTAAAAAAAGCACTAAAATAATGTCATTCTACAAAGTGTATTTGATAAAATATTCGGAAAAATAGTTTAATCGATCGCTGCCTGAAAACCTTCATTATTGAAATTATTTCTCTTTGAACAGAATGCTAGCGAAATAGAATATGTTAAACTGGGAAATACGTGTAAAACGGCGTATTAAGAGCAATTTTTATGAATTTTTTTAACATATAAAGAATAAATATATTTTATTGAAATTTTGAGGTTATTTTATAGATAAATTGAGGAACATTTACTGAAATTTTCAAACTTTTTCTTGAAAAATCCGGGAGATATCGGCTGCTGCACACTGTAATTCGCCACCCGGGTCGGCAGTTTGCGTACATCCTGAAGGGCACATTTTTTATCTGAAATCAATTTCTTTTTAAATCAACTTTTTTTAATCAGTGTATCTTCTAGTTGAACTAAAATCATCACAAAAAACCCCGAAAATTTCTATTTTTTTTTAGAATGGGAGAATTAAATACGATTTTTAACCGTTTTTTTTTTTTTTTGTTCTTTTCCTACAATAAAAAAAGTAAAAATAAAGAGATGTTTATGATTCTAGTTCAACTAAAGCGCGTATATATAAAGAAAAAAAGCGCTAAATTTGATAAGGATTAATCAAAAACTTTGCGAGCTAGAGTGTACGCAAATTCGAAAAAGTAGTTTCGAGAAAAACGCGTTTGAAGAGAAGAGTGGTATTGAAGGTAAATTTAAGGCAGTGAAATGAATCAATTTTTTTTATACTTATAGATACTAATACTTATAGAAATTTCTATCCAAGGTCTCAATTGTTAAAAAAAGTAAAAGGACATCTGCTAACGTTCTCTAATACCCTTCAGGTAATTCATTAGGAACTACCTGCTCAACTGCTCCAAAAGGGGCGCTCGCTCAAATGCTTATAACTTTTAAGCGACTTGGAATTTTGCGTTGAAATTTTCAGGGTATATTATTGAATAGTTATAGAATCGATTTATGAAGAAAAAAAATTTTTTTTTTAGACTTTTACGCGTATTCCCCCCCCCCCCTTAAAGTAAAAGTAATAGAGGCGTCTTATGAGTGGTATTTGTTATTCGCACTAGGTTAGTTGCCTCATTTTGTCCGTTTTTCGCTCAATAATGACTTAGTGCATTAGATGTCATTGTGCAATAATCTTATACCAGCTGCTTTTAGTTTGTCCCGTTTCTTTATATTCCGAAATTGTAAACAATACAAAGTCAACTCAATGAAAGCACGATAATAATTTTACCCGCTTTAACTTTTTTCTCTTAGCCATTTTTTTCTCCTTCTTCCATGCCACGTGTTACAGTTTTTTTGCAATTGTGCAGCAATCTCGTTGCATCTGCTTTTTGTGTGCGGTTATTCTCATTATTTTATTTTTAGTTTACAACATAGAAAAAAAATGATCAAAAATAAGAAACGATTTTCCAGTATGAATGTTTATTGATCGAAACTATGTTTCAAGGTTCGACTTGCAATTTTCGAAAATTGAATTCTCAGAATGCGAGTTCGCGCGACAGGGTTTAATAATATCTTAATAAACATTTCTTTATTTTCAAAGATTGATCAATGCCTATTTTTTTCAAAATACATCTTAATTTTTTATAGGATAGTTATTTTAATTTTTCCCCGTGTAAACTTCGTTTTTTAAGCATATATATATTTTTTTTTTCATCGATGCCACGTGTTACGACAGTTGACAGTTTTTCTGCTATTGTACAACAATCTCGTTGCATCTGCTTTCAGTTTCGAATATTTCTTGTTCTTTTATTATTAGTTTACAACATAGAACATATTGATAAAAAATATGAATCAATTCTTCAGTATAAATGTTTATTGATCAAAATTTTATGTGGTTCAAGTTCGACTTTCAATTTTCAAAAACGTAATTCTTAAAAAACGAGTTCGTGAGACAGGGTGGAATAATATCTTGGTAAAAATGCTACAATTTTTTTATTTTCAAAAATTGACAATGTATATATATATATATATATATATATATATATATATATTCAAAATACCTCTTAATTTTTATAATTGATCACGTGTTTTTTCAGAAGATTATTTGTCAACAGAAAACTGCTGGTGCTCAAAATATTTTTCATGTTACAAAATATTGGTTTATTTCGGTGACATTGTGCTCATAAAAATATAAAGAATATGTCGGGTATTTTAGTGTAATTTTCAACTCACAAGAAAAAAAGCTAATAAGAATGGTTCTTAAGACGGCCCCTTCATTCATTGGTAATGACAAAAAAATCTCACTTCTGTTCTTGAAGAAATATTCAATATTTCTTGGTTATGAACATTTGGGGGGGGGGGGGTACTGCGAGTGAAACGTTTTAATATTTTATTTTTATTTTATAAAAAGAGCTATTTTTAGTTTAAATAATTTTTATAATAAAAAATAAACAGAATCGTTCCCGCTTTTCTTTCAAAAACGGGGGAAAAATTAAGAAAAAAATCCGAGGGGTGTTGACAATTTTGCTAGATACAAACCCACATTATTTGTTAGCCTGTATTATAACATCTACATTCCTCCCCATAAAAACAAAAATAAGAAAATAAAGGCCGCTGCACTTTTCATTTGCAGTGCAGGTGCTACAAAGAGAAAATGTTGGAGGAAAGGGAAGGAGACCCGATCCGATCCAATAGTAGTTGACTTCTTTTGAAAGGATAAGAAAAAATAATTAAAAATCCTCTGATATAGCTATATTTTTACCACTAAATAGTTTAATTACTTTACTAGAATCGCGAGTGATTCTTTTAGTTTTAATTATTATGTAAACTTCCTCCAAACAGTAACAGTTTTATGGTGCTTGAATAATGCATTTATGTTTTTATAAACATTAAAATAAATAAATGATTTATATGACATTTTTCAAATAAGCATAATGCTTAAAAGCGAATTTTTTCCATCGGCCATCGGCCGATGGAAAAAGAAAATAATCGGCAATCGGCCATCGGCCGACCTCGGAACAATCGGCCAACAATCGGCATCGGCCCATCGGCCAAAAAATGCCATCGGTCGAGCCCTAATAATAATAGAGTAAACAAAAACAAATACATGACTTCTTGCATAAGTGAAATAAAATTACTACATAGTTATCTTAAAATCATTGAAAGGCTCAAAATAAAATAATTTATTGCGTCAAAACTTCACCATGAAGTTATTGAAACTGAGGCGAAACAAAATGTAAACAGCATTTTCCGGATAAGTGACTATGCGTCAGACTTACGAATAGAGAAAGTCGAGCTTGTCACTGCCGTCGCTCAGAAATCCATTCAGCATTTGAAACTGTAAGCGAGGCATTTAAAAATCATTGATGCAAATGCATTCATTCAATGCGCGGACGCAACCCCTTAATAAATTCTATGCCACTTTGTCAGGAACTGAAATTAATAATCATTACACTGTGAGCTTCAACCACGCATTTCAACGTTCGCACAAGCTAAGAAGGAAAGTAAAACAAAAAAAAAAAAAAAAAAAAGAATAGAATAGTGGTCGGTCGCTGCCTGAGTGATCATATTCGTCCGGCAGCATGAACGGTAGTACGCACTTGACTTCATTAATTGAAAATTACTTTCTCGAAGATATGATGAGACAATACATAACACTTGAGACTGAAAAAATTTGATGGTCGCCAGTGGCCAGTGAACCCAAAAAAATGATACGCCACTTTGAAACTGTTGGTAGCCACTTTGAACCATTTTTCAAACTGATCCCCCTCTCCAACCGGCGCTTCATTTTGCATACAAACATGTGCATACGTATACCTCAAACTACACCTTTGCCACAAAATTACACAAAGCCCTATTTTTAAAAAAAAATAATAATAAATTTCAAAACTTTTCTAGTCGCCAGTTTTGGCGACTGGCATAACATTTAGTGGTCGCCAAATAAAAATTTATAGTCGCCAATGGCGAGTGGCGACAGCTAGTCTCTACCTTTAAGCGTACAGTAGCGTCACTACGGGAGGTCAATTTTGGGGAGGTGTTAAGGGCGACATCCAGAATGAGTTAGACTTTTGAAAAATGCATGTTCTTTAATTGTACAACTTTACTGGTTCTATTTCAACGTATCATAACTGAAAATAAATATAGCTCACTGAAAGTTACACCAAATAAATGAAATTAGGCGCCCGTGCGGAATTCCGCAACTAATTTGGGAGAAAGGACATTATGAAGAATAGAAAAAAGCAAAAGGGTGTTTGTACGAAAGAAGACATGTCATTGAACACCCCCCCCCCCCCCATCAGTACAAATAGCTATTTCAACTTTTTTCCCCACTATTAGTTATATTCAAAATAACAAAATAATCACAATAATAATGATAATTATTTGTATTAGTAGTATTCATTGCATTAAAATACACTAACGAAAAAGATCCATTACTTAAAATATAGTTACTGTTGGTTGGTTAGGCTCTACACATTCATAATATAAATGAATGTCTAGAGCCTAACAATTGCATAAGTTTAATACGCAGACGCAGCTAAAACTGTCCAACTTGCTACACAATAAAAACAGCAGTGGCGTAGCTAGATTTTAAGGGGGGGGGGGGGTTCTTCGGGAGAAGTCAGCTAATTTCATTGTTTTCCAAGAAAAATTGGTCAAATTCTCGACAATCTTTACCATTTAAGGGGGGATTTTATCCCCAAAACCAACCCCTTATCTACGCCAGTGAAAAACAGAAGAGTTTCGTATTTGTTTACTTGATACCAGAGGGCGCCAGCATACACAACATCAATTTGGCATCCATCAAAGGACGTCTTCTTAGATTTTTTTTGAGTGTCAAATTTCAGAGAAGAGTTAAATTTTTAGACCGTGTGTCTATTTTTCGTCATTAGCCGTCACTTTAAGCTTTAAAATGAGGAGTCAATCATGGAATTTGACAAGGGAATAAGGAAGATCTCGCGGATCGACAGAAAAACAGGCTAAAACAGGCTAGAGAAATAATATATATAGATAAATTAAAAATAATAAATAATTAATTAAAATAATTTCAATTTAAATGGGTCTTTTTTTTTTCTGGGTCCAGGAAACAGGCGGAACAAAAAATGCCGCCCTTAAATTGCAAATATAATTATAATAAATAAATAAATAAGTTTCAAAATCTTAAAAGTTAGTAAAACAATAAGTTAATATGAGGGTATATAAATATATATATATATATCCAGGAGTGCACTGCTGGGGCAGGAATGCTGGTCAGGTACGGATATTCAAAAAAAGTAAATAAAAGGCAGGACTCGAACCACGAGTGTTGGGTATACCGTGGGTCTATTTTTTGTCATTAGCTGGTACAGTAAGCTTTAAAATGAGGGGTAAATCATGGAATTTGATAAAGGAATAAGGAAGATATCGCGTAGTGACAAAAAACAGGCTAGAGAAATAATATATAAAGATGGAATTTCTTAATTTTTTGCACAAGTGAAAAATTATAAGCCACAAGTTTACACAAGTTTTTTTTTTTTTTTTGGAGGGGGGCGGAATGACGCCACAACTTACTGCCCCAGGTGACACCAGGGCCCGATTTACATTTTGAATCCCTATAGGCACAACTCATGTGTGGGGGCCCCTCCGCAACAATTTCTTTTTAAACATAACATTCAGTATGTGTTTGTAAAACTTGCCAGTCACACCAAAATTTGGGGGCCGCAAAGCGCAAAAACTAATTTGTTTTTCAAATGTCAAGGAGTCGGACTAACATTTGGGGCCCCCAACGTGGAAAATGACTTTGTTTTTAAATTACAAAATGTTTGAATAAAATCTGGGGGCCCCCAAAGTGAAAATTCCTTGTGGTTTTAAAATAATTTAATAATACAAATTTTCTGTGAAGCAACAGAACACTAAGAGTTTGTTTTTGAAACAGGCTATTTTTAAATATTTTTCTAAAAAATTTTTATTACCAAAAAAAAAAAGGAAAATAATAATAATAATAATAACCAAAATTAGGGCCTGGGTGACACTCATGCTAGGAACGCTACTGGACAGTATACAACAAATCTAATTGCTAAATAATACTCCGATTCCGTATTAATATATATATGGGTTTTTTGTACTATTATTATTTAATTATTATTATCATTAATTTTCGCAAGGAATCTGTATTTCCAACCGATTATAGATAATATATATATATATCACTTTTTCTCGTTCTTTATACAAAAAGGAATAAAATTCTCAACTGAAGATTTTTAAAAACGTAGTATAGTATAGGACAAACTATTAAATGAAAATCAGTCACTTCGCTACGTGGTGGAGTCGAAGGTCATGATTGACTAAAAAGGGTTATAGTTATTTTAAGTAAATAGTACGTTAATGAATGAAAGTGCAGATAAAGCTAAGTGTATTTAGTACCTACATTAAAACATTGCGGGTGAATGAAGTTTTTCGCTTTAAGAAAAGTATAAGAATTTATTAAAAACATTACAGGTATGGAATTATGAAAGTTTATATTTCGAGAGAATGTTTTTAATATGAAAATATAGAATGTAAGATTATAAATAACATTTTAAAACGTATTTCAGATCATTATATTTATTTTCTTTTTTAACATAAAATATGTTAAAATCAAGATACATTGAAAGTTTTTCTTTGCTCGCATTTAATGCTTTATATTAACCATTTTTACTCATTTCTGAAGCATGCAAGATACGACTACATCTCTTACGACACAGCAGGGAAAAAAAAAAAAAGGTTTTTTCCCGGAATTTCGTAAAAGCAAAAGCTTTAAAAAAGTATGATCAAGACATTGGAGTAAAAACTTAAAATTTAAAGAACGTATAATTTATGCATGATTGTAAGCCAAGAAATAGAAATTTTATCAAATTTAATACTACAGAGATTTTTTCTTCCTGAGGGAAGAGAGGATACTATTTTTTTTTTCTTGCTTTTAAGAGTAGGAAAAAACAAAATTATTTCCACGGTAAATCCCAAAACTTTTCCCTATACAAAAAAAAAAAAGATTCTCCCCCTTTCAAAAGGGGGAAAGGAAAACTTTAAAAATAAATAAATATCATACATCTATGAATTACTGAATTGTTAGCAAAAAAGAGGGGAACAAATTGTTAGGAAAGTTCGAAGGTAAGCCCTAATCCTGACATGGGGGAAAGGAAGCAAACAAGAAATAATCCGCTTGTTAAACGAGAATATATTTTGGATTTTTATTTATATTTTTTTTTTTATTCCGGTTTTTGCGTCCGTGGTTTCCTAAATCCGATTTCAGGAAAGAACGGGCTAATTTAAGGGCGAAAAAAAGTCGATGAATATATTCTTACGCCTGAGTTATTTATTGCCATGGAATTGGCACGAATCGAATATTCTGCAGTACTAGTACGATGGCCTAAAGGAACAAACGTCACATATTACTATCTCTCAATGCTACTATTTACGATTACACATACACAGTCAAGTAAAATATTTATTACGATATTACAAGGGGAAAAGAGATACTTTCTAAGAAAAGACTACATAGGGGATTTTAGAACATTTTCAGGCACGAACAATTGAAATGTGAAATTCAACGTAGCACAAAAAACTCCACGGGGCAAAAGAACACGACTTAAAAAAGAAGGGTAATAGTAGTCCATATGGTATTGTCATCTATTTCTTTTACAATGTTTTTTCCGCAGCCCCCTGTCCCCCCTTATTTTTATTGCTTTGCTATAAAATGTAGGCGAGGGGTTTTTTTTTTTTTTTGGGGGGGGGGGGAGATTTTTTAAAGCTGCAATATAGGATTTTTTTTTAAATTGTGGATGGGTACATTAAACATTAGTAGACTAAACGTTCACATAAATAAATATTTGCTGTTTTTTTCTAATTTTGCATTATTTTAATATATATATATATGTTGCGGATAAGTTCAAACATTTTTTTTTTCTTTCCTCAATTGTAGGGGAACGTTAATTATAATATTTTCTGCAAAAAACCTTCACGGATAAGATTTATTTATTCATTTATTAAAAATCAATCTTGAATCCCTCCCTCCCCCACCGAAACGCAAACAAGACGAATATAAAACTTCCCTATTCCTACATCACTCTTGCGTATTGTATTTAAAAGACCTTAGCAACACTTCACTGCAATCATGGTACAATTGTTGAAAAGTAGAATTTACAGGGAGCGTTTCTCTTTCACTTTCTTTTCCCCTCTCTTTAAAAATGAATTTCTTAACACGAGTACTTCGCTAAACTTAACGAGAGTTATATGACAAGCAGTTATTACTTTAAATTTTTAGTTGTTTTAAAATGCCTCATTTGCAGTCCCGCAATATAAATCATTCACGAGGGTCAGAAAATGCTAGAAATTCACTATCGACAAGAATGACAATTTGTTTTTGAGTCGTTTTAATTCATTCAACTATATAAAACGTGTATAACTGAAGTGATAAATTAATGTATAACTGATACGGTGACCAGTCTAAAGCCGAAATAAAATTGAAGACAGCAGCACGCGCATATACATTCTGCACACTATACTCCAAGTTTTGAGTTCTTGTAGGCAAAAAAACATGGCGCATCCATCATTGAGTGCTAAGTTGAAGTGTTATTCAAATTGGATAACAGTTGAACCCGCCTTAACGAAAATGCTCATAGAAACAGATCGGTTAAAATCAGGGTTGGCAAGTTTCTTCCAAAGCGGAAAAAAACAGGGGGAAAATCTGCCTGAAGAAAAAGGTTTCTTCCAAGAGGAAAAAAAATGGAAGAAACACATTCATTAAGAACTTACTATATAAACTTCAATTTTATAACATAAAACAAATATATTTCTCAAGAAAACCTTAAGTATATATAGTTAGACCTATAAGCATTTAATTACACTTGCTAAATTAATAATTAAGTAGGTTTCCTCCAAGTGGAAGAAACTATACTTAACGCATCAATTGCAATTAAATGAAATAAAATGAATATGTTTCTCAAGAAAACTTTAGTACATATAGACATTTAATTACACATGCTAAATTAATAATTGAACTATTAAATACCACTATCAACTTACTTATAAACAGCAAAATAATTAAACATATTTTTAGCGTTTTTTATTATTTAAACTTGTTATGAATTGCATTTACAAAACTTAAATATACTTCTTTTTTGTTAAGTCTGAAGACTCATTAAATATATAAGTGGTATTAAAAAATATGACTCAATGAAAATAAATCTAAAATATTCTTTTTATTCAAAATTAAATATTATAAATGAATTTCATCCAAGAGTGGAAGAAACCGCAAACCACTTTTAAAGTGTCGATCACACTTTCGAGATCTAATAGAAGTGGGACCCCAGATACAGAAAATCAAGAAATCCTGTAATATACAAAAACTTAACTAACGATCCAGCCTTTTTAACAGGGTCTTGTTTTTGTGAATTTAAAAATAAATTTCAAGACAAATTTAATAATTTGGTGAAAATTCAAAATTTAAACATATAGTGATTTAAAAAATTTTTTTTTTTTTTTTTTTTTTGCCGCGTATTTAATAATTAATTCTGTAAAAATTGCGATATAGTAGTTCAGAATTTTGTCAGGGGCCCGTTTTGATTGATTTGAATTTCGTGAAAAGTCCGAAAACGGACCCGAATTTCTCTGGCGCAACCCCTGAGAACTTATTTGAAATAACCATGTCAATGACTTATTTTTTTCTTTGAACTATTTTTATTTTAAACTATTTTGTTTAAGATCAACTAACGAAAAGTTAAAATTCATGATTGTAGTTGCTGTTTAATTTTTGGTAGTGGAAATTTTGACAAAATATATTTTCATTTGCATGTCATTTCCAGAATCAATAAAAAAAGCTTCATCTTGCATTTTGATTTCGTCTACATAATGGCGTTACACAGATCCTATTTTCAGTGGTTTATTTCAAAGGAATGGAAATAAAATATTCTAAAATGTTACTAATTACCACTTAACATTATTTTTTAATTTTAATTTTAAAGCAACTTTGCTATATTTGAAATTTGATTAGATAAAATTTAATCAAAAACAGCAATGTATCTTTTTAAAATGAAACAAAATGCAGGAACCAATTTCCAACAACGTACTGAAGACATGATTCCGTAATATTTCTAATTTACTGCACTTTTACACTGGCAGCCCATAAATATTGAAATAATACACAATACGGCATGATTCTGTACTCAAAAGTTGTACAAATCCGCTTTAATATAACAGAAAAATTTAAGTAATTCCTTATTTTCTCCATTGAACTTTTTTTTTTGCTCTACGAGTTATTTCTATCAAGGGGGAGGGAGGGGGGTCATCAGCAAAACAAAAAAAAATTTACATTACAATGAAAGCTAAAGAAAATCAAGAGGAAAACTGAAAAGAATTTCAAATCGGTCACATTTAAAGTTGACACGTTTCACAAAACTTCATGTGAATGCTAGAAAATCTTTAAGACTTGTACATCCGTCAGATGAAAGGAATTACGAAAATAACATGATAAAAGTTAAGAGCTTTCAAACTTTTTTAAAGACCTCATTTTGTAAATCTTTTGAAAGTTTTCAGCTATTTAAAATCCCTTCACGTCAAACGGGGAATCAGAGTTGTATTGTGATGATAATCTAAGTTTTAAAAATATAAAAATTGAATTGTTTCAGAAAAATAAAGGACATACTTTCGAATCTTTGATTGGATTGGCAAAAAAGAACGCAAGAAAAATGTCCGAAGTGAAAGAGGAAAACCAAGACAGAAAATATCTTAAACGACGAGATTTTTTTTTTTTTTTAATACGATGAAGGAAAGCTGCAGTCATTCTTCAACAACAAAATATTTTGAAAATAGTAAATTTAAAGCAAAATCGCTCAAAATTAAGATACGCACAAGACGTAGCTCATCTTCCTTTACCAGGTAGACAGAGTAAAAGTACAATCCAGAGCCCCTATTTAGGATGATATCCTAACTTTGGGGTAATTTTGTTTCTTGTGTAGGTACACCTGTCAGTCACATCAGAAAGAAAAAAAAAACAAATAAGAAAGAAACAAACAGGTTAAAAGAATAGTTGTTGTTGGAAATTTAGGGAGTTTAATTTTGATATCGTAGTGTTATAGGTAGGTTTCATCATTTGAAAATTTGTAACAAAAAAACATTAAACGTGGATATAAGTTTGGTTGTTGTTTGGTTAACTGAACAGCATTAGAATAAATAATCCCCCACCTCTGCTTGCCTATATCGCTGAGCAGTATTTGTGCACGTACAATTTTAGTTTGTCATTTACAATTTGTCTACAATTTACAATTTGTCTACAATTTGTCATTTGTTTAATTTACACATGTACATATGTAAGAAATTGCATACACGCTCCAAACTTTTATGTTAGATACAGAAATGTCATTCAAGCTCTCAGGTTAGATTGCTTTTTAATAATAATTAATATTATTATGTTTGCCCCACTAAAGATGGCTCTTGGATCAGAAGCGCAGCTGCCTGATTTAATTTATTTGAGAGATATCTACAATAGAACAGAGAATGAAACTTGAAAAACCCTGGAAAAATAAATTTTCACATTAGGCTGGAACTTATGGGTATATCCTGGTTCATAATGCAAGCTAAAGAGATGAATAGAATGTAGCACTCAAAATCGGCAAAACGAGGAACTACTTGAGTTCACCAAGTACATTTAAAGTTTCAAATGTAGAGCACATTGAAAGAGATGCCTTCCCCATTTGGAAAATAAATATCTTCACAATGAGCTTCAGAGAAACAGTAATGAAAATCCAAACCCTTACATTTGGAATGCAAGTAATAAAAACGACGTCGTATCACACACTTTCAGAGGAAAAACTTATGAATTCGAGTAGAAATTGTGCTGTGGTGGCGGTACAACTACCTGGAATGTCGGTGAATTCACACTTCCCCTTCCCTCCAAAAATTCAAGTGCGCCATGGTTGTATATTCATCAATTTCATTGAAAAGTAAGCTGTTAAGACAAAAGAAAGAAAAGGATACGATGCTTCCCCAAGTTATTTATCCATTTTTCCATACCTGAAAACACTCAAAATGTTAAGTGTCCCTAGTTAGTGAGTGGGGGGACAACAAATGTTTATTTATTTTTTTTTTTTTAATTTTAAGGGTAAGGGTAGGTGAACTCTCTTTAAAGATCTGATGAATGATTGAGATTGCAGAGCATTCATTATTCCAATTTATTTTAGTTTCGTTTCTAAATAAAAACAGTTCGCCGTTTGAAGCTATTTAAAGTGCTGTTTTGCGATTTCATAAACAAGCGACAAAATGCCACAAAGAAAAAAAATATTATACATTGCTTATACGACACGAGATTTTCACACAAAAGAAATAGCCCAGCCCAGTCGTCAGTATTATATTAAGTCAGCAGTTCAAATTCCAAATCCAATACTCGAACTCGTTAAAAGCCAACATTTTCTCGCCTTTCTGAGTCCGCACTTTCATTGTCCAGGGTGTTGAGCCGCTACCCTTAAATCGGCCTCTGTTGGGGGGGGGGGGGGGATCTTTTCCAACAGCCTGATTTCAATGGCGTCCGAAAGCACACAATGATCCCGGTGGGGGCTGAGAATCGACGAATGAATACACACTTTTTTTTTCCATTTTATTTTATTTAATCTCTGCCCCCTTTTTGGAAAATTCCACGAACGACATTTTCGCCGCTTGTTTGAGTGCGTGTGTGTTCTTCTGGAAACACCATTATGTTGGATCTAAAAGGGATTTTCGGCATCGCTATTTGTGCTGGGTTCGGTGGTAACAATTTGTGCTTGGTCGGCGTTGTCGAAGCAACATTGGAAAAGGATGAATGGAATAGTTGGGTGGTGTGCACTCTCCTGTCATGACTCTAGAAAACGGCTTTCAAGAAAGAAATAGAAGGTTGGGTCGTAGGGTGCAGAGACATATCTCTATTCTAAACTTACAACTTCGTTCAGAAAATCAATTCCGGGAAATAGTTCTCAATAAACACAAATCTGAAAAGCACAGCAGCATACAGAATATTTCTAACCTAGAATTTTACATCAGGCTACTTTTTAATAATGTAACCAATAAATCTTTACCAAGAGACCTTCACCTAAAGTAATTCTCGCTGAATGCAGTTTGAAACATAGAATATCAAATTTAGAATTCTACAGCAATCAACTTCGACTAATTTCACCCTTAAACCAGGAAATTCTTGATAAATCCTTGTCCAAAGTAGAGCTACACACACATTAGCTGAAAGTAATATGGTATACATACATACCTAATATAAGATAAGAACATTGAACACATAATTTAGTGAGGCCAAAATTTCATAACAGGTAATTTTTTCATTTGGTCGAGAAAACTTTAATAAAATATAAGAATTCAATTCATATCAAACCATCAAAGAAGCCCTTGAGGTTAAAGCTAATTGTGAACCAAATAACAGCTTATTTTTCCTAATTTTTGAAAACAATTACGTTCATTAGGGGATAAAAAGACGTAACTACTTGGATAAGCAGAACTAAATGCTATTATCGTTGTTATTAATCCAGTTTTGTTTTGGTACGTAATCTTCTGGAATGCGTAAAAATGCGTTTTTTTATTTCTCGTTAAAATTATCTATTTATTATACAGAATTAAAAGTTGTAATAAAAATGAAAATTAAGATGAAACATGCGTAGGTTGAAATATCTATAACGTATTATTTTGCTGTGCACATCTTAATTTTTTTTTCATTGAATACTATGTAACATAAGCAGAGACTAAAAAACACTATTCTGAAGAAATATCAGCACACGGACATTAGGGTTAATTGGGACCTGGCTCTTAAACAATTGTCAAAAAGGTTCCACCAGAGTAAAAGTTTGGGAATCGATGGCTTAAGCTATGCTAAAACTACGACAGTCACCCCTGCCCCTTTGCCTCTTCCTCCTACATAAAAAAGCACAAGATATCGAGCAGAAAATAATTCCAGCAAAGCTAGAAACAAATGCCAGAGGAAATACATTAGGAGCACCTGCTTTATATCAACTTGAGCCCCTTTCTCAATAATGCACGTCCAGTACTGCAGGCGATGGCCACTTGTTTCATTTATAGGGCGGCAGAGGAATAATCCTGGACTTCCTGTTACCCTATAATCGCCAATGATCCGGGATGGGGAAATGCATTTCTCATGAGCGATTTGAGGAGATACATCAGACGGTGGAGGAGCCATTCCTTGACTAGTAAGTCGCCCTGAAAAATGCATGCTGCAATCTATTCTTCAGCATTTGCTCCAAGACTTCCTTCAATAAGTCCATCATCACAGGAGTATGGCCTCCCTGTTTTGTTTATTTATTTATTTTTTCAACCAAAGTAATACATTTACCATGCGGAACTACTTTTATCCAATTTTCAAAACGTCAATTCTGAGCATTTCAACGTAAATGTAAAGTACGCAAATTTATAGGAATTATACTCATTTGAAGAAAAGGTCTTCAATGTCACATAATAGTTCAAAATTGTATTTAGCTAAATGTTATTTAAAAACTTATTCATAGAAGCTCTCTTTGTACATTTATCATATGAGGTGGTATAAACATTTCCTCCATTTATCCACCATACAGAGGACGGATTTGCATTTGCCTTCGAAAACGATTTTATATAATAAAATATCATGTAACATAGCGAAGTACAGAATAGTGTTCCTAAATTTCACAAAATTCGATTTGCGTATAAAATAAATGGGAAAGGGGGGGGGGCATGAGATTTTCAACGTTTTAATAGTAAATATTAAAACTTTTTTTTCCCATCCTTTGCAAAAGCTCCGTTTCGAACAGCAAAACCTCCTTCGGAAAGAATACGTGCGGAAAAAGTATGTAGCAGTAAAGTTAAATAAAAAATGAACAAGTAATAGTACTACTACTAAAAAAAAAAAAAATTGCAATTAAATATAATAAAAAGTATTTTATATCAAGTAGGCCACTATATATTAAATTTCTAAACAGTGGGTTGATGAGTTTGGGAACCCACTTTGAAGAATATTTCCATTACAGCTTATCAGTGTTATCTGTTCTTGGAATTTTCAAACACTAACTAATATCTTAGCTTTAAAAAAAAATATTTCCATGGCTTACGATTGAAACAAAAAAGTGGCAAAACTCTATTCAAAAAAGGAGTACTTAGCGCGTCTTCCTTGGAATCCAAAAATAAATGGATGTGAGAGTATTGTGCTTAGTAGTAGAGATGTAACGAATAGGGGTTTGGCCGAGGCCGAATAGCCGACTACCGAATATTCGGCCAATTCTCCCAGTCGAAGGTAAATATCAAAATTTCGGTCGAACAATAAAAATTCTCAAAATTCACTGCACTTGAAAGTATTTGTAAAAATTTTAAAGCAATCACAAAGTTTGTAATTATTTTTTATGCTTTAATAAGGTTTTCTTGAAATCTCTAAAAAGATAATTTCACCCGTAAGTGGAATGCAAATTATATGTTTTAATGTAAGCATTTCCATTATTAAAAAAATAATAATAATAATTCAAATTAAAGAAATACCATCATTAAGTGAATGTTTACCTTGTTTGAAATGGTTTTATTCAGTTATTTATAAAGTTATAAAAATTAATATTTTTATCTTATGGATTTTTAAAAAACTAATTATGTATTTAAATGTGCGTTAAATTTTAAGTGAACTGACATGCAAAGTTTATAAAAATTTAAAGCATATAACCGCAAACAAATTTAAGTTAGTTTATTCGTGATACGTTCTAGGCTCTTCACATTTCTCTCTAAACTAATATTCACAATAATGCAGTGTATCCCCACAAAGTCTGCCCCCCCCCCCTTAACAATAGCAATTTGAAAGCATCATATTGTCCATCCATTATAATGAGCATTTGCTCTTAGAATCAGGCAATGTTCATAATAAAGCATATAATGTAATTTTGCTAGAAAAATTGATGTTTTTGCATGATAATTTCCATTTATATTAATAATAATATAATTATTATAATATAATAATTATAACAGTAATAGTAATAATTAGTATATTTTATACTCGAATAACTGCGTGAAAAAAAAATACGATACATAACTAGAAAATTGGCATATTTGTAACACATCGAACAAGTTTAGTTTTGAAATCACATACAGATGCTACTGTCGAAACTCGAAGCTAACGGCATTGTGTAAAAAGAGTAGTTTATTTTTGAAACTATTGCCTGTTTATAAAAATTATATGCTATTGTGTTTTTTTGAAATAAATGTAATACAAATTAAAATGTTTAAAACCACAGGTTTCTTCATTTTTCTACATTTTAACTATGCAACAAGTATTCGGCAGAATAGTTGATAATTATTCGGCCAGATAATGAAATCACTATTCAGCTAAGCCTATAGTGGCCGTAATAAAAAGTAAATGGCCTATTCGGCTACTTACCGAATAATGGCCGAAAATTCATTATATCCCTACTCAGAAGGATCCTATTTTCTGTCGTGAAAACGTTTAGTGGCTTGTAATTATTTTTAATACATTCTTAATTTATTAAGAATAATTGTGTAACTATTTTAATTTTTCTCCATTTTCAAGCCTCTCTATAAATCATTATACATATTCAAAGCAGTATTTGCTTCATAAAGTCATTTCAGGTCATTAACACATCTACGATATGGATGACCTTGAAATTGAAAACAATTACTATTTTAGCATCACTATTTTATATACAGCACCTTATTATCAATCGAATCGAAAACATAAAAATATTTGAAAGCGAGAATGCTGAAAGTTAAAAAAAAAAAGCATGGATAACTTAAGAACGCTAAGAATTTCGAATTTGCCCTCAGATTGAGTCATTGAGTGAAAAGTTTAAAAACAACACCGGTGAGGGCTTTTGGAATGAAGGCGTATTCTTATTTGATCGTAATCACTTGCCTTTTGAATAAAAATATCCCTTGCGGCCTTCATTCCAAAAGCCCTTACCGGTCTCTCTAAACTAATATTCACAATAATGCAGTGTATTCTTATTTGATCGTAATCACTTGCCTTTTGAATAAAAATATCCCTTGCGGCCTTCATTCCAAAAGCCCTCACCGGTCTCTCTAAACTAATATTCACAATAATGCAGTGTATCCCCACAACGTCTGCCCCCCCCCCCTTAACAATAGCAATTTGAAAGCATCATATTGTCCATCCATTATAATGATGGCATCCTGCTCCCTGGAGATGTTTGGAATACCCCCTGCAAGCAGGACCATATAATACTGTGCCCTGCAAGGGATAATTTCTTAACCAACACACCGAAGGCCCATCACCTGCCAATAGAAAAGTTTAACGAACAAAAAGAAAATTTTCTCAGACGGGGAAGAAGAATCGCGTGTAAAAGGAATGACCCCTACATCGGGTAGGTATAGGGGGCGCTGATATAGGACTACGTAATAGAAATGTTTTTGTTTAAAAAGTTATGATTATTTTTGATCTGAAGTAGAACATTATATTCAACGCGATAAGTCAATATCACTCTCGTACTTAAACGTAAACACTCAGTTTCAATTTTTGGGAATTGTACTGTAAAACGAATCCATGTCTCATTTATTCCATTTTCTAAATTATACACAATTTCATCCATTTCATTTTTCGCTTTTTAAAAAAAATAAAGAAAAAAAATCTAAAATTTTTGAGACACTTTCCAGTCACGCATATTCTAAAAATTAAGCAAATAATTCTGCAAAATAAATAAAAATTAATTTTGTAGCAATAAAACTTCAATGAACGAAAATAGTACGTAGATCATTTTTATTTATCTGATAGAAAGAAATTATTCTTCTGCGTTATCTTCTTCACGCTATGTATATTTTTCAATTATTTTTGTACTGTTCGTTGGAGGGGCGGAGCAGAAAAATTAATCTATTTAATTTCAACGAGAATAATATGCAATGTGTTAATTTTTGAAATAAACCTGCAGAAATATTGAATGAAATATGAATTGTAATCTTTCCTTAGAAGTAAGAAACGCTCGGTATGTTTACAATAAATCATCAAATTCAGTTCTAGAGAACGCTATCACTATCGCAAGGAAGTTCGTAGATATATTTCTTTTCTTTTTTTGAAGCTTGAGATATAATTACATTAAAATGTGTAACAAAATCGCTAATTGAATCCTCGAGCCATATAATTAATTTGGCGGGACGTTCAAAACTTAAATTGTAAGATGGTTAAAATGAAGCAAATTTTTTTCCGATAACAGAAGTAAATAAATAAATAGCTTGTGTGCTTAGTTCTATCTCTGTCTCCAATAGGGAAGTTTCCACCTACAGAATCTTCCTATTTTGATGCTTAGATATTGTTAAGACAGTTATAAAACTCAAGAATTCACCCATGCCGAACAAAGAAAATTGAACATTGATTTTTAATTAATTTTTAAAAATCCCATCCACAAAAAACGAGGCGGAGCCTAATACGTCACTGTCTGATGTCAGCGGGCACCTCGCGCCTCTAACGGCTTCGAACTCCTCGTATTTTGCAGTGTTCATTCAACGATTCATTTAACTAAACGTGCGTCCATTTAATTAAACTACTGTCTATTTTTTATATTTTTCTTATTCATCATGGACTGTAGGATCCCTTTTAGACAACAAGTTTTTGATTGCCCATTTCCGAGTTAAAATTCGTTTTATTTATTCAGTTACGTGTATTTTTGTTGCTTGGCGACTTTTTGGTAATGTTTTGGTAACCCCAGTGAAGTTCATCATGCTATTTAGTGTAGTGCATATTACTTAGCTTATCGCTTTCTTGGCAATGAATCTTATATTTTTGAAATGAAGAATATTATTATGCTACAAAGGATTTTCGATGTTTAATTTTTTTTTACTTAAAGAAAATTCCGTTTTTTTATTTGCGGTTCAAGTGGGAACTCAAAAAAACATTGGTAAGGTTTTTGAATTGATCATGTGTTTCCTTTTCATGTGAAAAAACACCTGCAAACAATGGCGTAGCTGGACCTGGATTTCGGGGGAGGGGGGTTCTTCGGGAGAAGTCTGCTTTCATTGTTTTCCAAGAAAAATTGGTCCAATTCTAGACAATCTTCATCATTTCAGGGGGGAGGGGTTATTCCCAAAACCACCCCCTTATCTACGCCAGTGCCTGCAAATTAGCATAGAAAAAGCATTAAGCCAAACGATGTTGCAACTTTTATTGACTTTAAAATGCAGGTAGTGTAGTTAGATGCCATACAGAATCTTTTAAATTTCATTTCCCAATCGTGGTATATCATGTTTAACTTTATATTTTTCTGTTTAAGTCTGGAATCCCTTAAAATGCTTTCAAAAAAATTCTTTTAAAAAGGGTTATAAATATTATATTTAAATTCATTCTATTATTTTGAAAAATACTTTAGTCTTTGTTTAATCTTTCAAAAATTATACAGAGAAATGGCTGTTCATAAATGATGTCACGCTTTTTTCCCATATATTTGACCCCCTCCCCCCCCCTTTGTCACACTTCAGCGGGCCCCCCACCTTTGTCACACTTCAGCGGGCCCCCTCCCCCCCTTTATCACATGTCACGCTGTGTTGCATAACGCATGACGCCATACTTCTTGTTACCCCCTCCCCTCCCTTGTCACACTATTTTCACAATTTCAAGAACCCCCCTCCCCCCTCGAAGCGTGACATCATTTATGAATGATCCCGAAGGTAATTATGATATTTTTAATAAATAGCTCTTGCAGAGAAGAATATATATGGTGATTCAGCTGTTGGATATGTACAACTAAAAAGGACAGCAGGAATTAGCACAGTCAAAAGTCGTGTATGTCCTGGGCACAAATTAAAGAGTCCTAACCAAGTTGTTATGGTAGTCAAAGAAGCAAAAAAATAAAATTGAATCAGCTGAGAGTTGCACTGCTGCCAAAGAATAATGTGTATTTCCTACTTGCAATAATACAAATTTCAATTTACCTAAAATTTTCGAGGTCTTGAATCAAGTTATTTATGTATACTTTCATTACTTTTTAATGTAATTTTATCCCTTGAACAGGAAAATTTTCTTTCTCGTTTTCGATAACTCAAAATATTTTCTACACTCCAAGGCCGTATCCAGAAGCGGGAAAGGCGGGGGTTTCCCGAAAATGTTCGCAATGAAGCATATATTCCTCCCTGAAACTTTTCTTAACACAAGTGTGTCCAAGTTAACCCCCCCCCCCCCCCCGCCCCCGAAAAAAATTCTGGATCCGGTTCTGTGTTATTTCCATTGTATTGTAATTAATCAGCTCGTGTTGTTCTTACACTAATATCATTTAAATTTTAAGATAAAAATAATCCTAAGGGCCTTAATTATGCCATTTTTCTGTTATATGTATTATATATATGTATATTTATTTATTTATTTATTTGTGTTTTGAAAACTATTAGGCACGAACGAAACCGGTACTGTAATTTTTAAGTAGATATGTTGTTATGTCTTAGTTGTACTTACAGAAATGATCTTCACAGCAATGAAAATTTTACTTCATAGAAACATCGATTCTGCATTTAAATAGCCACGCTTTTCGAACTTTAGTTAGGGTCCCTTGGAACATTAATGAAGCGTTTGCCTGTAGTGTTTTTAGTCGTTGATGTGCATCCAGGTACAAAACAATACTTGTAATTAGTATTTGACATATTGATCGAGCGCAAATGTAAGAAAGAGCACAACGACAAAAGTATAACACAAAGAAACAAGAAATCCCCCCGTATATATATATATTCAGAAATAATATCTTGTATCCACATAAAATGCTTCAATTTAGCAACTAATAAATTAATAATAATAGGGTCTGTTCGACGAATTCATTCTAAAAAAAATATTTTACGCAATGAATATTTAATTTAATATATAATTTTAACAGTTTATCTTTTAATTACCCCCCCCCCCCCTGCACGAGAAAAAAACGCCAAATAAAGCGCCCTTTTTATATTTACTTTACCAAAAATCAACGGTGCAGCAAAACATTTGCTGGAGAAAACGCAAATTAAATCCCCCGGGACTCGAACCAAGATTGAACTGTGTACAAGCTTTCTTCCCTAACCATTCGGCCATCTTCACTGCGTAAAGCGGGGTCTATGTATCAATAAATGTTTCCTTCCAACAGGTAAACTTCATCATAGTAGAGATTTGAGTTTTTAATTACATCCAAACTCATTTTTGGCTAAATTTATTGCATATTGGCGAAATTCATTTTATTTTCTGCAAAAATTAAAACATAAACAAGCTTCAGAAGCTCAAATTATGCGTTCGCTCATTCGCAAACAGTTCGGCAATCCGATGTATCCAATTTTTGATTTACGTGTGTATGTGTTTTATTTAGTAACCATTGCTTAGGCCACTGTTTTTTAATTCTTTTGTTATATACATGCAGATTTGAACTTGTAAATCTTTTTATCCAAATAGATGAGCTCCAAACGGCTTCGCTCCACATGGCTCGCTTGTGAATGGCTGGCTTTACGCTCGCCAAGCTATATACGTCATCCAACCTGTGACGCAAATCATGCCCGATGCGCAGAAAGTTTTTTTCGCGATCCCTGACTGCGCATGAATTTAAAAAATTATTTAAAAAATAAACACTAATCGTATAACAAAATTTTTTGCACAGATGGTGTTAAAATATGTTATTCTGTAGATTAAAAATAAAATTAGAAAATCGAAAACTTCCCTATTATGTCCGTGCAAGCACACTCTCTTCTTTTGAAGAGTACGTTCAATTCATGTGACGACAGGATACAGCAAAATGGAATCTGTGAATCCTCACCCAGGATTGCTTGTGTGCTTTTTAAACAAAGCTGAAGATAGATAGTTTGAGGAAAAAACAAAAACGTTATGCAATTTATGTTTTCAGGGGATAAACAAACAGACTTGATGTCGAAGTCGGAGGTACAGGAAACAAAGCAATCAATCTGTAGCTCTGCCTCATGTCTTGTGGCAAGTGTACAAAACCAAACCCCAGTACCAGTATGAAAGCAGATTTCATGGATGACGTTCATTCCGGACAGATTCAGTATTTGGGACATAGAATACAATAATAAGAACACTACTTTAAAAGAACAGTTCATTTTGTGTTGTTTTAATTCCAAATAGTTTCAGGGTCATAAGCACAGAATGCAATAGTAGTACTTGTGTGAAAGAAAAAGTTCCTTTACGACTAAAGTAGTAGTATTTACCCCTAGTGGCCGTTTCATGGAAATGGTCAAGTGCACAAAATCTAACGGCAATAATGGATTAGAAGCAGTTCAATTAGGATCCGATACTTTCATTTTGATTCAAGATCACGGACATATAATGCAACAACAGTATTGACTTGCAAGAACAGTTCATTTACCAGTGAATGGGATAAGCAATATTTTTATTCAAACCGGTTCCAGGCTCAAGGAGAGCATTCGGATACATAATACTTCCAAATAACGCAAATGATTGACGTAAACGAAGCAATTAACACAGGAAAAACAAATCATGAACTGGTAGCAATCACAAAAAAGAAAGAAATCCTTACCTGGGGATACTCTGTGATCCGGGTGCGAAACGAAGAATGTAGAAGCACACCACTCCGGTAGAACCAAAAGAAACACACTCGCCACAAGAACCACCATTGCGTACGAATGCCGGCCGCTCGTAGCAGCAGCCATGCTTCCAACAGCACAACACAAGAATACGGTCTGTTCTGTTCCGCCGGGTTTACCTTCAGGTTTTCTTTTTCGGATTCACTTTTTTATTTTCCTTTTTTTCTTTCTTTCTTCCCCCTCTGAGGCCACACTCGCTTTCTCCCCTCTCCGGGCTAAGGAACCCCAGGGGTAGGCGGGGCTATTTGCAGCGGTCTACTACGACTAGCGTTCCATGGGTCCTGCAGAGGCGGCCTGCAACAAAGAGAAAAACATGTTCTTTCACAAAGCGGGAACGACAGCTCAATTTCGTTGGCAAAGTGTTTTTGTTTTGTTCCCTGAGAACCACTTTTGTTCTTTTGACTTTTTTTTAATTCTCTTGACCGAGGGAGGCGGCATGTTAATGCTTTTCGGGCGGGAAGCGAATAGCTTGTTCGAAGCCGACAATAAAAGAAGTCCCTTATCTTAATTTTATTAATTAAACCGGGAAGTGTTGGGAACTTTCACCTCTATTATTCGATTTCTTCTCTTTACTTCTTGCGTACTATCCTCAACATAAAAGGAGCTTCTGAAAAGACTTTTTTTTAAACTCTGCACTTGTTCGTTTTTCCAAGCACGGAATAAATTACCCTCTACATTACTTTTTACTAATTAAAAACTTAACAGGAAAAAGCAGTTTGCAGACAACATGCCAAACATCGGCTCCATCGAAAGGGAGGGAAAAAAAAAAAAAAAAAAAAGGACAACGCTAAGCTAAAGCCACCCACTGCTACTGCCCTATTTAAAAAAAAAAAAAAAATTTTGTTAGTTAAAATTCGCAAAATAAATTTTTGATGTACACTTCCATAGATTCAGCAACAGACATTTTTCATTAAATATGCAGAAAAGTTACATTTTTCATCTAACATAAATGATAAAACTACAGTAAAACCAAAAATCTATTTATTTATTTATTTATTGAATAATTAATGAACAACACTAAATGCGTGAAGTGTGAAAAAAAAGGATGATCAATGTTTTGGAAGCCCCCCCCCCCCCCCCCCCTCACAAACAAAAAAACATTTCGTACATTAAAATTACAATCATGTATACAAAATATTATACCAGCTGAGGATCACCAGCAAGTTTCATTTAATTGCAGTGTAGGAAAAAATTTGTTATTCAAAAGAAATTTTTAAGTCTGACTTTCAACCTCTTTTTAGAGGAAGAAAAGTCTTGGAGTACCAGGCAAATTCGCAGATTTTTCGAAAGGGTTTTATCATTAAAAATATATATATCGAAAAAATCAACTTTTTTAAGAAAATCATGAATTTTAGGCCTTGTGCGGGAGACCTAAATATTCTTTTACCTAAATAAATCTCTATTCGATACACTCTAATGCGCATGTCCTCGAAGATTTAACCTCGAAGAGACGTTAGGACAAAAATTCGCCTAGTTTATGTAGAACTAGATTTTGGAAATGACATTAAATAGTCTTCAACGCGAGCACAGTTAAACGAATTTTCATGAGTTATGATCCATGATTGCGAAGCTTTAATGCTGAATGCCGCCCCTAAAATTTAAAATTTTGAAAGGTAAGAACGGAACTCGTGTTTTCTTTTCAATTCTTAAGAGAAGAAAAAAACACCGCTGTTTGGTAAGCAAGCTATCAGCTTTTTAGAATGGACTTTTTTTTTTTTTTTTCATTTCACTTGCTTCACCCTCAGTGCCCCCAATAAACAAGAGAAGTACCCTGCTGTGTAACCAAAAAAATAAAAAGTTGGGAATAAAAGCGAGCTGCAGGGATCGCTTTTCGATCCGAGTTGTTCTAATCGTCTTTCGGAAAGACCGTTTAGATAAAAGCCGCAGCAGGACAAAGCAAATAACAATAACAAGAACCTGAAGTTGAGCCGCAAACAAAAGAGGATAGAATGGTGGAAGAAGGTATGGAAAATTAGGTTTCAATAAAAGAAAAAGAAATACGGAATCCGTAGCTGGTAAAGAGATTTCCCTTCTAATCGACAAAGAAAAAGAGAAAAATCGGTTTAGGTTAAGAAATAACTTCTTAAACTGATTATAATACAGACAGCCCGGCTGGAGTGGCATGCTTTATTGTAGTGAAATAAAATTCCGAGAGAATTTTCAGTTTCTTCTTTCGGTAGAGTTTGCGAGCATTCAAAATAAAAATTGAATTTTGATAAGAAGAAAAAAAGTGAAATTACAGTCCAGAAATGTCATTTTCTTCCGATATACTTGTACATGCAGAAAATTATCTCCTTTTCCGTGCGTGAATTAACCGCTTTTAAATACCGGAAAATAGAAAAATTAACACATTGTTATACATACATAAGTCGTAATTATGGAATTAACTGGCTTTTTTGTAAAAAGTTAATCATACTGTTAAATAAATCATAACTTAATTTTAAAAAAAGGTGTTAATATTTTTTCCGTCACTGTTTTGCGGATTAGCTGCTGTTACCACAGCTCTGTATTCCGCGGATAATCAGGACTTTATTGTATACAACAATACTAGAGAAACCTCGTCGATTGGCAAATTAAGCAAACTTCCCGTTGATAAGGAAGACTTCATTAAAAATAATAATAAAAGAAATTTTAAGAAGTGAACATGATCTTGCAATTAGTAATTTTTAAATTTTCAACGCCATATGTACTATTTTAATACTACAAACTACAGGTAATATTTTTGCTGACTAAACATGGATAAAACTTCTGGAAAAGCTTCATTTTTTTTTTTTTCTATTTAATAATTCAATCTTCTTGAAACGCCATGTATTTTCAAACATATGTTGATAAAATAAAAAATTGTTTCTTCAAATGCTGATTTTTTCAAAACAAAAGTAAACTCACTTTATTGCTATGCCAAATAACCTACTAATAACTAACAAAAAGTCAATGAAGAATTCTAAATGTAAAATGCAAAAATAACAATAAGTAAATAAATAAATAAATAGAATAAATAAATAAATGACCAATGAAAGTTTAATTCCAGTGAGAAAGTGCAGCATTATTTAGAAAATTTTTGACTACTATGATAATAATAATAATAACAATAACAATATTAATTATTATTATTACTATTTTAGTACTAAGTATACTTCGCAACTTTTACGAGTGTTTGATGTAGTTTATTTAATTTTTAAGATTTGAATTAGCCAGATCTGTAGTACAGTTTTCATTGTACATACTCTGCAATTGCATTAAGCAAGCATTTAGGGCACTTATGTTCCGAACTTATAAATAAAATTTATAAAAAAAAAAAAAGCTTAAACCCATTATTTTTGAAAAAAAAAAATTCTTTCATTTTCTTTTTGCATCAAGTTTGAAGTTTGATTATATGCTACAAAAAATATGCTCGTTTTTGAATATTTCTGCGAAAAAAAAACTGACCTATTAGGGGTTACTACTAGGGATGTAACGAATATTCGGCCCTTTGGCCGAATATTCAGATTCGCCGAATAGTCATTTCATCACCTAGCCGAATACTGGGTAAGGTCAAATTCGGCCTGGCCGAGTATTGATAGACTACTCGGCTGAATAGTTCTGCTGCAGTAGAAATGTAAAAAAATAAAGAAATTAGTAGATTTTAAACATTTAAAATTGTATTATAATTATTGTAAAAGAATACATTAGTGCATATTTTTAATAAATAAAAATAATTTAGAAAAAAAACCAACTTTTTTTAAACCTTGTTTTAGGCTTGATTGAGCAGAAACAGATTTTAAAGTTGTAATATTGTATTTAATATTTAGCATTTGCTTCGAAAAGCTGACAATGGTTAATTATGATGGGGAATATGAGAAATTTAGTTTGTTATTGTTAGCAAAGTGGAAGTCGGACTTTCTTTGGGTAGACTGATTTATTGTGAATATTGGGTAAGATAGAAATGTGAAAAGCCTAGAATATATCATGAATATTTAGATAGCATAAGTTATTGGAAGTTTTGAAAATAAAAATGTATTCCAATTAAGTGTAGTAAATTTTAATAGATCTTTTAAAAATAGTTATGTAAAAACCCCATAAAATAAAAATATTAACTTTTCTAACTTTTAAAATGTCTTCATAAAACAGTTTTGAGCAAGGTAAAAGGTTACTATGCAATATTATTTCTTTCATTTGAATTTAATAATTAGTAAAATAATGCTAATGCTTAATACCATAAAACCTGTCATTTTTATTCCACTTGTGGGTGAAATTCTTACTTTTATTACATACAAAACAATAGAGAAAATAGAATAATTTTAAGTTGTTTTTAATTCTTAACAAACATAATTAAATCATGCATTACAGATTGTGTGTAATTGGTGTTTGACTTTGTAAATAATTTTTAATTTGACATGTACTTTCTATTACAATGGTTTTCTAAAAATTTTAGTATTCGGCCGCCGCATATTCGGTATTCGGCCTAAGACAGACATTGGCCGAATATTCGGCTTCGGCTTGGAAGAAATGGCCGAATATCCGGTATTCGGCCAAATCATTATTCGTTACATCCCTAGTTAATATTAAAGATTTGCTTTTAATCCATTAGCAATAGGGATGTAACGAATAGTGATTTGGCCGAATAGCCGAATACCGAATATTCGGCCACTTCTCCCGGGCCGAAGCCGAATATTCGGCCAATGTCTTAAGCCGAATACCGAATATTCGGCGGCCGAATATTAAAATTTCTAGAAAATCGTTGTAACAGAAAGTATTTGACAAAGTCAAACACCAATTACACACTATCTATGATGTACGATTTAATTCTGTTTGTTAAGAATTTAAAACTGTATAAAATTAATTGATTTTCTCTATTGTTTTGAATGTAATAAAACTAAGAATTTCACCCACAGGTGGGAATAGCAATGGCAGGTTTCATGGTAGTAAGCATTAGCATTATTTTACTAATTATTTAACTCAAATGAAAGAACTACTATTGCTTAGTGAACTTTTACCTTGCTCAAAACTGTTTTATGAAAATATTTTAGAAGTTATAAAAGTTAATATTTTTATTTTACGGGCATTTTTTTACATACCTATCTTAAAACGATCTATTGAAATTTAATACACTTAACTGGTATATATTTTTATTTTCAAAAACCCCAATAACTTATGCTATCTAAATATTCATGATATATTCTAGGCTTTTCACACTTCTCTCTTACCCAATATTCACAATAAATCAGTCTACACAAACAAAGTCTGACTTCCACTTTGCTAATAATAACAAAATTAATTTTTCATATATCATAATTAACTCTTGCCAGCTTTGGGAGCAAATGCTAAATATAAAATACAATAGTACAACTTTAAAATCTGTTTTAGCTCAGTCAAGCCTATAACTAGGTTTTAAAAAAGTAGTTTTTTTCTAAATTATTTTTATTTTTTAAAACTATAAACTAATGTATTATTTTGCAATAATTATAATACAATTTTAAATGTTTAAAATCTACTAATTTCTTTATTTTTTTACATTTCTACTGCAGAAGAACTATTCGGCCGAATATTGACCTTACTCAGTATTCGGCGAGGCTGAATATTCGGCCAAAGGGCCGACTAGGCCGAATACCGAATAGTGGCCGAATATTCGTTACATCCCTAATTAGCAATACGGGCAAACCAGGTGTGCCCGACTATTGTTATACCGTACACCGTAAGGAGAAGCCAGTTAAGGGCTTAATAAAATATATACTAACGTAAGAGTTAAGAAAATAAAGATGAACCCGAAAGAGTAAGCATTCATGCGTCTTTGTTTTAACGCACTAACAAGGTTCACAGAATATAGTGCCAGCTTATATAATTGATGGGGCATACCTATAATACGATGGTGGAATATCCCACTGGCTGCAATGTCATTCACACCATTCCACAACCGTGCATACGCCATTAGTAGCGTGCCTGACGCATCAAATGCTAAATAGGAGTTCGCACCTTAACACTGGTGGGTCTAAATTGCAAAGGTAGTAGCAGTCAATCGTCAACTCGTACAAGATATATCAGCTAAATTCATTAGAAGTTGGGACCAGAAGTTTGTTTTTGGAACGATAAATTCTGAGCGGCTCCTCATTATCCTGCATACGTTTCCTAGATAAAACCAGCAAACTATCTGCTAAACTACTGACGTAAAACGTTAAGAGATAAAAAAATGAAACAACTTCGCAGCCATGGGGGGGATAAATGTGTTGTAGTTTAAAAAGCGGTGCCGTGGTAGTCTGGTGGTTAGGATGTCGGACTTCCTATCGGAAGATTGGGTGTTCAATACCCGACCCGTTGAAGACCCACCATGTACACGGGGGATACGTACATGTAAAATCCGTGGACCCTGAAGTCCCGAGGCGGTTCCGAGGGTACCCAGAGGGTGGAGAATTTCCCTTCCCTTCACTCTTAGGTCAAAAAAGGAAGGTGGCGTATTTGTGCTGGCGCCATCTGGTGTCATCCAAATACATTATGAGCCAAGTCGTTCTGCCGCCGTTGTGGTGCTCATCTATAAAAACGGAAAGAGCTCCCTTACTGCTTTAAGTCTTACTCCCTGTGCGAAGGGGAGCCTGGATACCCAAGCGGCATAGGAAACAACAACAGTTTAATTTAAAAAGCTTTTTAAAGCAGTTAGTTTTATGTACTAAATGAAAGGTTATATATAAATTACAATTACATCTGCGTTTTAAATCACTGAAATCAGTTTTGAAAACATAAATAATCCTGTTTTATGCAATTTAAGGCAAATCAAACAAGCGATGTTCGATTCGTCGGGATGAAATCAACAACTTGAAAAATTTTACGCGTTTAACAGACCGCACACAGCAGTTGAAAGTTTAAGGAACTGTTCTGGAAATTTAATGACAGTACTATTTATGTGCAAGTTTTTAAGTTACCATATGAGAGTGAGAAATGCAGACTCATCTCTAAAAGAATGCCCGAACTAGACTTTCAAATAGAACTTTGTAAGCCATCCTCCCATTCTTTGCAAAACGACTGGATTCAGAAAAGAAATCTTGCAACGTTGTAGAAGACGGGTACTTCATGTGTAGAGGAAGCTCCGATTCGCAAAATTCCAGATGGAGCTTTTAACTTGATTGGAAGCGATGAAAAGGTTGAAAATCTGGAGCTTGGAAAATGAGAGTTTCAGCCTTGCATTTCAGCATAGAATAATTTGTTGAGTAAGAAAGAAGGATGAATTAAACAAATAATTTTAATAGCACTTCAAATTAGAAAAGAAAAATGTCTGCTTTTTTAGCTTTTTTTTTTTTTTTTTGGTGCGGGGGGGAGGGGGTTTTGGAGTATTGAAAAGTACAAATTTGACGGCTTGTAACGGCGCCGTGGAATTATCCAACTGGAAACAATTTTGATTACAACAAGGTGATTTGCAAGAGAACTCAATTTTCGAAATTGAAATGAATATGCTCCGAATTTTACGCCAGTACGCAAACCAAAATAAGAATTTTAGTAATAAACAAAAATTCTTTAAAAAATTCTTGAAATGTAAGATTAGCAAACAGTTGACGAATATGGTGATAATTTCTGCGTTTGGGCAGAAATGTTTCATAGGCCTGAAAATGTGGTAACATAAAATCGAGACTTCTTTTTTTACTTATATATCAGGGGTTCCGAAATACTCTCCAACACAAAGAGCAAGGTAATAAAAAAATTACTAGTTGTTGAAATAAAAACGATTTCAAATTCATTCTCTGAAATTGTTAGGCGCAATGTTCCATCTCTTAATGAACATTTTAAATGAAGCATTTTTAAAATTCAGAATTTTTTTTTCAATTTTGCGTACATGGTATTTGTTTGATAATCAAACCTCGTACTTCTCTATCAAATGAAGTAATATGTAGATTTGGTAGTTTTACCGTTTCTCTTAAGTACAATTATAATTTCCCATAACGATTTGTAATGTTTCAAAAGATGTATAATTGTTATAGAAAAAAAACCGACGGCACAGATTTAAATGTATAAAAGGAGAACTAAAATGTATTTTAATTTATCAAATAGTTAAAATCACTGACCCAACTGAAGATTAAATGTTTAGCCGCCGATGATAAGAAAACTCATTTTTCGGCCAAAATACTAGTCACCGCAAACCATAAATAAATATATGGGCATGCATGCGTCAAACTTAAGTTTTGCTTGAGCGCATATGATAAATATCCACTTTAATACAACATCTATACTCAATAATAAATCCTCAACCTAAGATCAATGATGTAATCAAATTGTTTCTTTTTCTTATTTTTTTTTCCAGATCGCAAGCGGCAACATGCAAGCCAACGCTTCGAATAAAAAGTTACCGAGGCAATAAGGGGATGCGGAATTTTATGAATCCTCCACGAGTTGGAACAAAGTATTTTCGAGCCCGTATCCACTGGGAAATCCAAGATGCAGATGGATTCCCGTTGTCTCATCAACAGCAGCACCGAAAAGGGAATCGATAAAAGAGAGCCATTGATTTGCTCATCGCTGGGAAGGTCGTGCCATCTGGCGACCAATGCCGCAGGGTCAAAATATCTAAGCAAAAAATATTTTTCAGAGAAATGCCCTTTTCATCTTTCTGTTTTAAAAATATATTTTGACTGCTTTTTCTCTACTTAAAAATTTAGCACGGAAACGGGAAATTTTGACCATCCATCGGTAACTTTTCTGTTAGACTGCTTTATGCAGAAAACTTAATCATGCTTCAACCAAGCGTATTGTTAGACATATACTACTTAATAGTATTAGTTTTAAAAGATATATATACACTATATATACAATGATAAACTATGGTGGCTTGTAATTTTTGCTTGAATGTCTATTCTATTTCGTGACCAGCGAACATCATTTACAGTATGCTAGAATATTTTTGGACTTAAGATTTAAAGGGGTGCCCACGGAGAAGGGCGCAGACCACTTTGATAAATGTTTTAGAGGGGTGGTTTAGAGGTTTGGCGGGCTTGACCGACTGTTTGACAGATTTGAGAGATCGTCGTTATGGGAGGTATCGTAGCTTTTTAGGGGCTGCGTGTTCACTCTGACGGGGGTGGGCACCTCTGAGAGTTAGGATACATTTTTAGATTAGACAGTCCCCGCCATATTGGGATTAGGAAGCGGGGTCCTTCAAAATATTTTGCTTAGAAACACAGCTTAACACAACAGAATGCAATTGGTCATTTCCTCCTTTAGGCAATAGTCTTCAGAGGCAACGTTAAACAAGAAGTTTAAACACTTTTCCGTGAATGATCTTCTAAAAGCATCAAAAGATTGAGATAATTCCGTCAAATTTGCCGAACTGGAGAAACTTAATCCGTAAACAGAAATTCGGAAATTCAGGCAAACCGAGACACCGATCATCCTCGAGGCACAACAGATGACTTTTAAAAGCATAACAAGCCTGATCATTATTTCAAGATTAGGAATTACCAACGCCACAGTACTCTGAATTCTACAGATAATTAATTTTTGAAACTTTTAATTACATTTCTTTTCCCGGAGCTAAAAGTTTTCGGCCTTATTGTCGGAGAAGAAAACAGGCGACGACTAATTAGTACAAGTGTAAGATGCATTACAAGAAGCCGAAATGTTTTCGATGATTAAAATGTATCTCGCGGTCAAATTCTGTCAAAACATCTCTGAAAAGAGAGGATATTTTTCTGATTCGCTTAAGGAGCCTAACTAAGAACAGAATTTCATTGAAAGAGCACACAGCAACAACCGTTTTCATACATATCTCTCTTTAGAAATGCGTAAAATATTTCCTTCTCAGCTAAATTAATTTCTTTAATTTTTTTTCTTCTTCCTTTAAATATAAAGTAAATGGGTGACCGAGCTTTGCTCGGATATATATTTTTTTATTATATATTTTCTTTTTTTTACAAAGAAGATACTTATTCAAATAAATTTGGAAAATTTAAGTGTTTACTAAATATAAATTTTGATGCTGATTATTACAGCTGTTTCCGAAATACGAGGATACGGGAGATATATAGAATAGATGAATATAAATGTTTCAACAGCATTATCATCATTTCAGCCGTAAGACGTCTACTGCTGGACACAGTCATTCACCAGAGGCGACTCGGAGGGGCTTTCATATAAATATTTATTTATTTATACCGGCCATTTAAAGGTTAATGTTTTGCGAAGTGATATGAATAGAAACAATTTACCTATAATTCTTCCTATTCTGATCAATCGGTATAAGCTTAGATACCTATTTAGACAATTCACTTTGCATTACATATAATGAATATGAATAGTTTGCAATCCTACCTACATATGAACTTTTAACTTCATTTAAGTAAAGAAAAATATGTGCACATCCTTAGTTCAACACTTCATTTCTAAAAATATGCTATATTAGCGTTTTTACTTTACTGTTCACCTATCATTTGTTATAAGTTTTTGTACTTAAACCTAGTTTCACCATGGTGACATCGGATCTTACCGTAATACTTTCTTCATACTATGTTGCGGGTATGTCGATGAATTTCATTTGGGAGGAGTCCTTTTAATGTAGTTGGTAGCTTTACTCTGGAAAATTCTGCAAACAATATGCCACGGATAAAAGCGATGATCTTAAAAAATTCGTAAGTTTGACCTTGAGATGTGTGTACTGTCATGGCAAAAGGAACAACTTTAGAATAGGGATCGGTTGGCAGTTTATTTTGGTTGGCGACGAAAGATGTCCCCAAAAGATTTGTCCAGAACTTTCCACATATATAACAAACTCAAGTTCCACACATAAAACACGAAAAAACTAGTTGCAATTGTAACCAATAATTTCTTCTCCAACCAAAAAAGTTTTCGCCTTTATCTTGTTATTGCTTGAACTTGTCACAATGAGTCTTACACAGTTTCATAGACCTTCTGATACATTTAAATTACGAACAGCATTATTAAACTTTTTTTTTTTTCAATGGGTTTTCAAGGATATTTAAATTACACAAATGATAACAATAACAAATTCCAATCAACAAAGGTAAATTAAAAATTAAGTGTTGCCACTCAATGTATTGCAATCTTAATTGAAATAAAATATCTGTAGCGAATGATGTTTGTACACTGTTACAAGTACCTCAAAAGCGTTATATATATATATATATATATATTGTAAAATCGCGTTTTTTGGGGGAAAAACACCTATGTAGGTGAACTTAAAAAACAAAACCTGACCTAAATACAAAATTTGAACCAAATCGTTAGAGCCGTTTCCGAGAACGTAAAATATATATATATATATACATAAATATTATACAAGAATTGCTCGTTTAACTATACTAGTCGACCCGTGCGGAATTCCGCATTTTATGCAATGAATATTTCATTTAATAAATAATTTTAATAGTATATTTTCGACTATTTTTTAATTTAATGCTTGAAAATAAAAACACCAAAAAAAATATAAAAGAGCCCTTTTTAGCCTACTTTCCCGTAAAAGTAAAAAAAAATAATAATAAAGCATGAAAGAAGGCTTAATGTATCGTGAAAATATCGTTAAAAATCAAGAAAAGTCAAAAATAAGTGAAGTAATTAAATAAAGATTGAAAAATAAAAAATTTGAAAGTAGGGTATTGAGATGGGGAAAAAGTGTGTCTGTCGGTCTGTCCCCCCCCTTCCCCCCCAATAACTTTTGAACGAATTGTCCGATTGGAAAAATTCTTTTTGCATTCGAAAGATCTCGGCGAGGACATCTCATTTCTATATTTCACTTTTTGATTTGAACAATTTTTTGTTCAATTTTGAACAGTTCAAAAAATTTTAACATTAGCGCCTATGGACAAAATTGAAGCAAATTCTGTAAACTCTGGGCACAAGAGCCAAGTTCCTATTGAAAGCTTATTGAAAGGAGTTCTCGGCGTGAAATATTGATTTGAACAGTTTTTGTTCATTTTTGAACAGTTCAAAAAATTAACACAGAGCTTACGGGGAAATTTCAACCCTATATAAATCCTGATCTAACGGACCGACTGCTTGGAACAAACTTTATCGGAAAGCTCTTATAACGTAGAACATGTAGAAATAGAAAGTTTATCCAGAACTTACGAGCCTATTTTGCTATGAAATTTTTTGATCGGGATTTTCAAGGATATTTCTCAGTGACTCAATGAGTGAAATAATGAATGAATGAATAAATGAAAGAGTGAAAGAATAAATCAATGAATAAATGAATGAGGAAAAGAATGAATGAATAAATTATTGAATAAATGAAAATATAAATAAATGAGTGAATAAATACATGAATGCGTAAATGAATGAATAAACACTTGAATGAGGTAACGAATGAATGAATAAATGCATGGCTGAATAAATGAAAGAATGAATGAGTGAGTGAATGAACATGTATTATCCGTTGAAAAAGGTATATTTTCAATAATTAGAACTAAAGGTAAATAAGAAAGAGAGAGAAAGAGATATCTAGATTATAAATTTGAATTTGGTGTATACGGGAAAGTAGGCTCGTATAGTTCTAGACGGAACTTCTTGTTAAATTTAGTTTATCAAAAAAACAAAAACCCTGTGCAGTATTTTAATTCGTTTAAAAAAAAAAAAAGAATAATCAAAATAATAAACAAAATTAATTAATTAATTAAAAATCGGCTGCTTCTCAAAATGATAAAAACCGCAAGAAATAAATTTTAAATCGTTAAAAAAAAAAGAAGAGGATCATAAGTCAGTCGGCATAGTAACAATTCAAATAAAATTAAAGTTAATTACTGCGAAAAAATAATTTCAAACTACAGAGAAAAACGCTCATAACTTTTTTTCTAGTTAATTTAGAGAATTCGAATTTCAGGACATAGCTGGAAACGCTTCCTGAAGTAGTTTTCTACGCGCTTTTCAATGGTATCAAGCTCGAAAGGATGCGACAATTTCTTCCCATAGAAAAGGATCACTTTATGTAATTTTTGGCATTCGGTATATATATATATATATCTTTCTTTTTTTTTTTTGTATATTTCCGTAAATTGTATATTGTACATTTTTGGTGCGGTGTAGCGGTTAAGGAAAGTTTTAAAATGATGCCTCATTCATGAAATTTGATGAAGTATTAAGGAAGTTACGGCGTACCAACCAAAAAAGGCTTTGAGAAATAATATATGTGATAAGATTTTTTTCACACAGAAATTTGAGCGCCTTAGCATTAAAACAAAAATTCTGGCTACGGAACAAGAAAGGTATACTGTATTTGAAGGTGTTATATAATTTTTTACACGATATAATTTCCTAAAATAATACTAACTAAACGATATTAAAAGCCGTTCTAAAATGTTACTGCCACGTCGTTTAAGTTTAGATTAACCGCCACTAAAGCCTGATACATACAATGTTAGGGAAATGTCATCAATTTGATATGCTATAGTAAACTTTGACATCCTCGAGGGGTCATTCATTTCATATGCCATTGTAAACCTAGACGTCTTCGATATGTCGTTCATTTCATGTACCATTGCTGACTACGGTTTTTTCGGATGTCACTGACAGACATTGTGTGGCTAAAGGATTAACTTTACTGTGAAGTTATTGAAATTGAGTGATTTTATTAGCATGCCAAGGGGTTAAACAATTCGAAATACGTATATAATTCCAAGCAAGGGGAGGGGGTCAGAAGGGGATATTGTCGCCCCTGGATCAAAAAAATATAATGCATTCATACATGAGTATGTATTTTGATGCTTTTCGTATAACATGAATTAACTATATATGCTTAGCCACACTTCCCTCGGAAAACTCTGAAATCCCAAGCTTTGTACCATGGAAACTATGAAAAACCCTGTAAAATATAAATTGTTCCTAAAAAAAATAGTTGAATAACTTGTAATGTAAAAAAAAATGCACCGCTGTTTTTTTTTAACAGTGTTATCGTTCGGCAAATTGAACTCAAAATTTAGCTCCCAAAAACAGGTATGAGGTTTTGTTCATTATAAGTGAACGTTAACAATTAATTTAAATTAGAATGAAATTGAATTACATCAACATTTTGAACTAGAAAAATGTTTTTTAAAGCGAAAAAAAGAAAAGAAAAAAGTTAATACGAACATGTGAACAAAATTTCGAAGCAAATAATCTTCGTTTCTTTTCCTAAAAAGACAGCAAAACATAAAGGTCAAAGACCAAAACAAATATAAATCAATCGATTCGAATGATCCATGTCGCACCCCACACTAATAAATGAATGATCTGACAAAGTGCGCCTCCCTCTTCGAAAACAAAAAGGGCACGGAATGCTAAGAATCTCTCACCCTTGGAGTACACGATTCGAACAAAATCACGATGTCCGCACGACAACCTAAAGAACGCGCGCGTACACACTCACACACAATATTAATAGACAAAGGGCAAGAAGAAAAGGAAGAGAAGAACGAGGAAGGGAAAAAGCACTCTCTTCTCATTCCATCATCGGGGGCATCTTGGGGTATGCCATCCACTGGAAGAGGTGAGCGGGAGGAGAGGAATGGCATCAAGAGAACTGAACCACGTCAGCGATTTTTGACGCAGCATATGACGCGGATAAACCGATGAAAAAGCTGTTCTTCCAGCTTAGTGGGGGGGGGGGGGGTAGTTTTTAAAGCAAGGGTGTATCGACGGCGTTGATCTTGAGAAAATAGATTTCATCTAGTAACGATATAAAGAGAAATAAGGTATAAAGAGAAAGAGACTTTCATTCTCTTTTTTTTTCAGTGCCTCTTTGAAGAAAAGCACCTCTTTTCCCCCTGTCCCCGCTTGCACGCAGTAAAGGTCGTGCAGATAAGAATAACCGATAAAACACTATTCCGCAGATGAAATAGGGATTTTTCGTGAACTATTTAAAAGTAGCGAGAACAGGTAACGACGCTTTTGATGTGTTTAGTGCTAAAAAAATGCAAAAAAATATATTCAAATAAATCACTTGGGGTACAAAAAATGCATTTTTATTCGTTTGTTCTGGTAAAACACAAAAGTCCTTTGTTTATTTAGAGTTAGCAGCTCTATTCGTGTTTGGCTTGAATATGAGATATCTTGTTCAAAATTCTATAAATCATAATTCTGAAGAAAATTTATAAAAAAAGCGACTGTCCAGAGTGCCCCAAAATAACATTTGCAATTAATAAAAATTAAATTAAGTCAAAAATTAAGTCAACTATTATCAAGCCTGCTTTGAATCTAAGAAGTGAAAGAACAGGTTAGACAGATAATCACACAAGAGAATTATACGAATTTAATAACAGTTAAAATATCGATTGAAACTTAAATTTTATAATAAGTATAGATAAATCAATACGATTGCTTATCACTGAGAGAGATTAAACTACTACCTCAGGCCCTCAATACACATAATTCTGAAGAATGCAACCTATTTTTTCTGGACAGTTTTTCTGGTTCTTCATATTATTAACTTTGATTTTGTTTTTCATTGATAAATATTGTACATGTAGGATTGTATACAAAATCTATTAATCTGGTTTGCCTAAAGTTAAAGGCTATTATTGAGGATTTTGCGGAACCTTATTAGAAATCATATGAATTAGTCCATGAGAGAACGCTTATATTTTTAATAATAAAATTCTGCATACAAAAAAGTTCTGCGAAAGTTTGACCTTAAAATTTATAAATACCAGTCGTGTGAAGTTCATAAATAGTCAATCTGGTAAGAAATCTGCCGGACAACATCCGGAACATTGATCAGTCTAAACCTCTCTAAACCTTGAATCCAGGGCCTTTCTAATTTCTTCCATTTGTAACGCTCAAAATCTGAGGTAAAGTCCCCTTCCATGAAAAAATATGATATTTGCCTAGTGATATTAGCTCTAAGCTACACATTTTGTCTTTTATAAATTTGCCGATGCTACATTTTTCACATTCTGCTTGAAGTTACGTTATTTTTTATTTTTTTAAATAAAAATAAATGTTTGTTACTACCCAACTGTGTAACCAAACAAAAATGTTATTGTTGTTATCATTCTTCAAGTGTTCTTTTCATATTTATATCTTATAATCGTCCCGCAGTGGACCAGTCGGTAGAAGGTCGGTTCCCGCAGAACACCGAAAGTGAAGCAACATTGACTGAGCTCAGTGTTTGGGAGGGTGGCAACTTTTCGCGGCTCGTGTATGTAAAAGGGAGCTGGTGCACGTTAAATAGGTCGTGGCTCTAATGTCCTCCATGTGAAACGATACCTCTGGGAGTGCCAATCCCAGGTGACGGTCTCTCATCTGGTAGCTGGTTTCAAAAAATTAACAGACCTTTCAAAGGGGCGGAAATCGGACTCCTGCCTACAAGGGCCCCGTTAGACTCAGGTGCAGCGAACCCATTCTTCCTCGCCGCGAGCGAGGACACGACAACAACGTCATCATCTTATAATTTCTTATGTGTTGTACTTAATTTTCGCAACTCAGGTGGGTGTTGAGTCGTTAGTAGCTAAAGCCCTTAATATGAAGCGTTTGGAGATAGCTTTCATATGTGTCATAATTACTTCATAACTCTCATATGTGTGGCACAAAAAAATATCAAAAAGAAAAAACGGCCAAATTGATGTGACTGAAGAGTTGAAAACTCCTAGTAAAGAATCTGTATTGTAGAATGCCGTTGCCTGTGCTCGTCAATCATAGTGTCGATAAAGAGTGTGAAGGCACTAGACGATATATCTATACTCAAAACTAGGCTTTCATAGTAGAACAACAAACTTAGGTGATGCTAAAGGCAGCTAATTGCTCGTTTGTCACTTACACTCATAACAAATCAGCTCAACCTTTTATGAACACATTTTCAACAAATTTCTCGTAGCGTGAACGATTGATTAGCCTGGTAACACGTGTACTAATAATACAAACAAGAATATTGTTCACATGTGACTTTTTGCGCAACTGATTCGTTTGGAAGTGCAACAAAACATTTCATTTACAAAATGTTTTCAACAATAATTGAAACTGCTGTATAAAGATGTCAGTAAAAATTATCGTTCGAATTCGCTCAAAGCAAATGTTATAAAACCATACAGCCGACACCACAAAAGCACCCCAAGATATTTTAGTAACGAGAAAGTGGAGAACGTCTGAAAACGTTTCCAGCTATCAACAAACAATTCTTATCCATTAAGAAATGAAAAAAAGTTGGATAAGGAATGAAGCAGTGGACACAAGATCAGCCCCATGTTATGTCACATGTAAGACAAAGGCAACAAGGTCACGGGGTGGAGCCGATTAAATGGGTCGTAGCATCCGCGGACAAATCGTCACGCGAACACTATTGATGGAGAGAAAAAAATCCAGACGACACAAAAAGAAAAGAATAAAATAACGGAAAATTACTATCATTAGCGAACTTTTTTTATTTCTTCGAAACAGGATTCTTTACATCAACATATCATCTATTCCCTTCCCATGCATCATTTCGTAATTACACATAAAGAGATGAAGAAAAAAAAATTACCAAAAAAATAATAAGTGTCGCTGACATCATTAACGCTTTCTCTGAAAGCATAAGAAAAGTAGCACCAAAAAAAATTAACAAAAATTTCGCTTGAATCATAATGCAAGACGACAACTTGAGAAGACGGATACGCGCACTTAATAATACAATGACTCATGTATTCATTTTAAATTATTAATTTGTTCAATGCAAGAGTAAAAACAGTCAATGATTTCTGATTTTATATAAAAGAGCCGCAACTATACTTATGCTTTTAACTTATGCTTGAAGCAAAAACGTCCACAATTCATACATAGTTTTTGAACGATAATGCTAGCAAGGGAAGCTTGCTTCGTAAAAATAAACGCCATACAGTAAAACCCCGTTAAAACGAGAGTGTTTGTGGACTTGTTTGGCACCCGCGTTATAACATAACCGCGGTATAGTGAAACTATATCGTGAACCAAATTCACGAAATATACTTGCTCGTATTGCATCACTTTTAACTTTACCAATTATTCGTAACTTATCTTTGTTGTATAATTATTTCTTTTCTTGTTTGCTGCCATTTCATTTGCTGTAACTGCTGTGCAAGAAGTACTTTTCAACTGATCGGTTAATCTATCGAGTGATAGGTTATTCAAATTAAAGTTTTCTGCTCTTTGAGGTCTCTTAAGCTAAAACCATACCAACCGCAACGAAACGGATAACGCTATGAAAGAAGTTACACAAGAGGCACGATAAAAGTTTCTGAAAACAGCAGATAGTTAAGCATTGAACCCTACATTGAACTCGACAGGTTTCCTGACAGTTTGAGCTCCGCCCGTGTCAAGAGATACGAGCCAGAGCGATTGCACCCGATTTGAAAATCAAGTTATAATAGTGTCCTAATTTGAAAGTCAGAAAAAGAGTGAAACAGGGGTACAGTAGGCTTTAAAAATGGGGCTTAATATTTTTTACTGTAGGGGAGGGGGAACGGAGTGAGCTCTTTAACTGGAATATTTGTTTACTCGGAAGACACCTTGTTGGCATGATTTCTTCACAATGCAAAATAAAGAGATCACCTTCAAATGGCAATGATAAAGTGTGGTTTAAACGTGATGGGGGATATGATAGTAACCGCGTTATATCCGATTCCGCGGTATTACGGGGTTTTACTGTATTGTGTTTGCCCATGCATCGAACACCAAGCGCAGACTATTTATGGTTTAATTATCAGCACCAAATATCAACAGTGAAACTATACTGTTAACGTAAGTATAAATATAGGCAATGAATTAAGAAAAACAAAAATAAATAAATCGTCGCTCCCTGGTTTAGACACTTGGCACGATGGCATTTCTATCTCAGAATTCATAAAAGAACTGATGCCAGTGAAGTCACACAAAGGAGTCAAGCAGTAGGATGCGATTCAACAGCACTTTTCCTAAAAGGACCTCCCCCCTTCCAAAAACCAGCCTCTTCGAGCAACCAATTTTATCTTTCAAACAGCAGAACTATGAAATGAATTCTCTAACAACGGGGTCAATCTTTTTACCTCCTTGTTATTCAAATAAAAGCTGCACCGAAGAATGATTCTGGAATGTGGTCGGTGAATTTTTTCTTCAAAATGAATTTTGACAAGGATGAACAAATAAAAGAGACCAAAATCGAGCGTTGTACAAGTTTCATTTATTATTCATAGTTTAAAGTTTCACCATGCTCAAAAATAAATAAATGTGATGGCATGTCGTGTAGTATCCAAAAATTAATTACATATTGAATATGCACCGACTCAAATACAAACCTCATGAAGGCGACTAAAAGATTTTGAAAACGATAATGTAAATAAAAATGTGTTTCTTTAGAAGTCTTACGAATGACGTAAAAGTAAATAAACGACCGATGATAAAAATTATATTGCTGACTTTCCCATTTTCAAAAGCTTGCATGTTGATCATACCTTGCAAAGATTGAGGGTGTTAGAACAATAGTTACATCCACCACATTGATTTTATCTAGATTGATACTATGACGTGTATATTTCATATTATTTGTTGCCACCTATCCCCATGTAGCAAAAACTATTTCCAATTTTCTCATCTGTCCAGCTCTCTGGACGCGAAACTGCAAAACTCGAAAAAGACAATTGCACCAAAAAAAAAAATCATTCAAATTTCGATTATTTCAGACTAATACACTTACATAGACAACAAATGCAATGAAATAACTTTTCAAACCTTTTTTCTGCTCACAAAAACAGTTGCATATTTATGGAAACAGTTGCCAACTTGTTTTAGTCTACTTTCCCGTAAAAGTAAAAACTAATACTAATAATAAACCATGAAAAAAGGCTGAATGTATCGTAAAAGTACCGTTAAAAATAAAGAAAAGTAAAAAAAAAGTGAAGTAATTAAATAAAAATTGAAAAATAAAAAATTTGAAAGCAGGGTTTTGAGATGGAAAAAATGTGTGTCTGTCGGTCTGTCGCCATTTCTGTCTGTCAGTCGGTCTGCCCCCCCCCCCCCCCCATAATAACTTTTGAACGAATTGTCCCATTCGAAAACTTCTTTTTGCGTTCGAAAGATCTCGGCAAGAACATCTCATTTCCATATTTTACTTTTTGACTTGAACAATTTTTCGTTCTATTTTGAACAGTTCAAAAAAATTTAACATTAGCACCTATGGGCAAAAATGAAGCAAATTATGTAAACTCTTGGCACAAGATATAAGTTCCTATGAGCAAGCTTATTGGAAGAAGCTCTCGGTGTGAAATATTCATTTGAACAATTTTTGTTCATTTTGAACAGTTCAAACAAAAAAAACATTAGCGCCTACTAGGAAATTTCAATCCCGTATAAATCCTGATCTAACCAACGGATTCGATGCAACAAACTTTATCGGAAAGGTATTACGATGTAGAACTGTAGAACATGCACAGATACAAAGTTTAACAAGAACTGAACGAGCGTATTTTCCTACGAAATATTATGGTCGGGATTTTTAAGGATATTTCTCAATGAATAAATGAATAAATAAGTGAGTGAAAGAATGAATAATGAATAAATGAATGAATAAATAAATAAATGAGTGAAAGAAAGAATGAATGAATAAATGAGTGAAATAACGAATCAATGAATAAATGATAAAAAAACAAATGAGTGAATAAATGATAAAATAAATAAATGAGTGAATGAAAAAAAAATCAATAAATGAGCGAATAAATACATGAATGAGTAAATGGATGAATAAATACCTGAATGAATGAATATTTATTATTCGTTGAAAAAGGTGTATTTGAAGTAATTAAAAACTAAAGCTAATTGAGAAAGAGATAGCTTGATTATAAATTTGAATTTGGCGTGTACGGGGAAAGTAGGCTCGTATAGTTCTAGAAGACGAAACTTCTTATTATTATAAATTCCATTTTATGGTTACTTTTTATTATGTATTCGGCTCGTCGAGTGGTTAACGAAATACACAAGCATATACCACAGACCCGATTCAATAAAACAGCTCTGCACAAAAATAGAAATACAGAATACCACGCATTTTGCAAGTAAAAAACGAGAAATAGTAACCATGCAATCTGAAGCTGAAAAGCAGGTAAAGATGGAAATGGTATGGATTAGTAGACGAGTGGTTGCCAAATATGAATTTCCGTTTTCGGAAAATTCTCTAAATGTTTTATAGATGCAGAGTCGTTTTGTTTTTATATTTGGAGGAATAATACATTTTTTCTTTTTAAAAATACTTTGCAATTACAAAATAAAATTGGAAAACGATCATACCTTTAAAAGTTTCAACCGATATTTATTTTTTTTTATTTTTTTTTTGGGGGGGGGGGTTCATCTATAATGTTTATATAGTTAATCACAACGTAAGAAATGAGAACATTGATCTCTTAGTGTCGTTCAATCATTATGTTTTTAATAATCTTCTAAATAATTTAAAGTTGCCGGTTTAAATAAATTGATCGGGATCGGAAAACTTACGTTCACTTTTCTTAGCTCTTTTCCTTGAAACTCGACAGCTATCTTGAAAAGCTATTCGCATTTCAAACAAAATGTTTTTCGCAAAATTTCAAACAAAAATGAAGAGAACACGAATAAAGCATTAAACGAGATGCTCGGAAAGAAATTTCAGTAGATGATAATTCAACGATATATTTTCGAATTAAGCGGTCATTTTTAAAGAAGATACCTCCTTCTAATCTTTCTCATCATAACTCAGTTCTAGGTAACTCCATTCCAGGCAATCAAATGAGCATTCTCAAAAATTCAAGCATGAGGAAGAAAAAACCGCATAATTGCCGAGCAAATTGAAAAAACTGTAATTGGAGAAACGGAGCGACACAGTGTTGCTAATCTACGAAATCCACGCCCAGTTAAGCAGTTTACTGGGATTGGGTGGAAACTGTTAAAGCCACCAAAAAGAGCAGACCTTTCGACATTTCTCATTATCTAGGAAGAAGGAACAGAAATCCTGCACACACACACGCGCGAAAAGAAAAAACACCGTTTTAGTGGAACGGTGAATTCCTCCACACTCCCTGTAATTGCGAAGGGTGTAAATTGATATGTTTTGTGAAAGAAACCGGAGAATCGGGCAACCTACGCGTTTCGGGCGTAATATTTTCTGGTCTGGTAAGCAATTACAGCAATGACGACAAGAATGGTCGAATTATTCAGGTTTAATCACTTCATAACCCCCTCTTGATTAGATTGAGATGGCGCAGCGAAACAAAAGAAAGCATAGTTAATAGAGCAACTCGCAAAAGTGACAAAGCCGACTAATGCAAATAATGATCAAGTAGGTAAGCCTAATTGTTGATGATCATTAACGAGTTAGCTGCTATGAGACCGGTATGAGTACATATATTTGTTATTGAAACAAAAAAAAACATTAAAAAACGGGTGGTTAAAAAAGTAAAAGTTGTCCACTGAACTTAGATTGAAAATGATTTTAATGACTCAAAACCTCTGTGTAGACATGTTTTTTCTTCCCCTTGGTAAAATCTCTAGTTTGTGCGACTGTTAGACTGCGCGAAAGGTTTTGATAGTTACAGCTAGTTACTGCCTGAAATTAAAATCAAAATAAAGTGATAGAAAGTGAGAAAAATGAAGCAAATACATGGCCAGAAACAGCCCGAAGTAAACTTTCTTGCTCTTTTAATGGCATATAAGCTAAATTTGTGAAAAAAATTTGAATTACATCAAAAAATGGTAACCCAAAAATTAAAACCGAAAAATAAATTCTTTTTCTGTCGATAAAAACTAATTCACTATAAACTTTTCGTTCACAATTTTAATGATTATTACAAATAATACTTTAGTAAAACGTTGAGTTTAGTTTTATACAATCTACAATCGTGTATAAAACTAAATCCAAATAGATTTTAAGTTTTAATCCTTTCCCCTTCAAATTTAATAACAGAGTTTGTAAAACCCTCTCCAGTAAATATATAATGTACAATAAAAAAAAAATTTCACCATGAAGTTAAACTTTATGACAGAAAATATAATATTGTTATCTATAATATTCATTTCCATGAATAAATTGTAAAATAATTGAAATTTCCTTAAAAATATATTGCCAATTTTGAAAACCCAATAAAGCCTCATAAAACCCACTGGGTTGGGTTTTACCAACCCTGGCTATGAAGGACTACATGTTTCGATAAGAAAAAAGACAGTAGTAAGTTGGGATCTAGTTAAAAGTTCGTTACAAGGAATAAGGTTACAAAGCTATGCATTTTTTATTCCTTAAAAATCTTTTAAATACGATAACACCTGATACGCCAAAGAAATTATACCTAATGATTTTAAAACAATTACGAAAAAAAAAACCTTTAATAATAATTTTTAAAAACTACATAATGAATGACAACATTTCTAAAAACTTTAGTTAAATATAAGTATCAAGCCTTGAAGTTACTTTTTTACCACTACACTTCATCAAGCCTGGATAGTCAGGCCCGGCAGTTGATAATAATGCATTCTTTTTGCATTTTCAACGTTTTTCCTGTTTTAGAGCATTTTTTCCATTTTTAAGTTTCTATGTTTTTAGAACATTTTTCTACGTATTTGCTCTCTTTCCTTTTAATTTTCTGATTAAAACTTTGTTTGATTCATTAACTTTCACGAAACACTTAAAAAGTGTTGGTCGAGGGTAGAACTGCAAATCTTTCGTACAGAACTGAATGAAGACAAATTGAAAAAAAAAAAAAAAAACTATTTTTGACGTTGAAAAAAGTTGCTGGTGTTATAACTGGAGAAAACACATTGTGCGAGTTTGAAGAACATTAATCCGTGAGATTCTATTTATCTCAAATGTACCCTAACTACCTCTGAGCTGAAAAGGTTTTTCAAGATACAAGAACACTGATTTCGCGTGCGGTCTTTGACAATATCAAAAAACATTTAACTACTCAGGGCAATTAAAATTCGGTCATTTAAAACATTAAAGTTATCAAAACGTATGTTCACCATTTATTGGTGTATTGTTTTTATTATTTTATTTTATTTATTACTTTTAGAAAATAATTTGATGACGTTGCCATTCTAATTTTTCAAAAAACAAATATCTTAAAATGATTTAATGGAATTTTGACTTCAGATCTTAAGTGCACTTTTCAAAATGATAAGTGCGTTTTTTCAACTTCAATGCCATTTTTTCGGGTCATTTTTGGTGTGATTTAGAGCATTTTCAGGGATTTTTTAAGTCATCATCGAGGCCTGGTTATGATAAATAAGACGAGGATTTTGGCATCCATTTTCAATCATCCTGAGTTATTTTTCTTCAAAATTCGTATAGTACTCTCGTATTTCCCCAAAAATAAAGATGTAAAAAGTGACAGCAGCGGTAAATTTAATGAATAAAATTAGACGTCGCGGCAGTCTGCCAGAAATGAAGCCGAGAAATGTAAAAGAGCAGAAAAGTGAAGGCAAAAAAAAAAAAAAAAAGTTATGATGTCTTGGCGAGCTGACACATCTCGCGTATGACATGGATTTCAAATTTGTACAACAGGGCAATTTGCGAATTCATCAGTCCTCTGGCGCGGTGATCATCGAAGAAAATATTAATAGTACTTGAAAGTACAAGTAAATATCTCCAGAATTGCCTCAGGATGGAATTTATGTACAATTTTCGTAATAAAGTACATATTTGAGTCTGTAGAGTAACGCTTCCCAACCGGTGGTTCGCGAATCTCCACGGATTCGCGTGAATAAAAATTACGTTTAAAGACAGACAACACAAAGTACTGACACAGAAACACAATAGAATTTCGTTAATTAGCACAAGTAACAACTCTATGCAGTTGTTGAATTCTTAAAATTTATTACGCATACAACAGTCTAGCTCACACAATAAGAAATCACGTCAATGTAAAAACGGAAAAACAAACCGTTGAATTTCCCCCTACAAACTACAATACCTATAAAAAAAGTTTTAACAAGCGTTAACGGTACAGCTTTAGAAACTAATCACGCCAAACAATGAGGTGGAGGAACAGACATAAAAAGAAGAAAAGATACGGAAACATGAAAAAGAAGAAAGAAATGGGAAGAAATTCGTATCATTAAAAGAGCGAAAAGAAGCATCATGTACATCGATCTGGCCTAGCAAAAAGCGGGAATCCTATCTAACAAGAAAGCAGAATCTTTCTGAAGGAGAGACTTGTTACTAAAAGCGGATGTGGTACCATTCCAATTACGAATTCCATTCCAAATTACATTCGTGGTTTTACTAAATTAGGAAGTTTCTCGGAACTAAATTACAAAGGAGGATACCATCTGCGCAAAAGGCTGATCGTCAGTTAAGAACACAAGACTTACAATACATAAGAACATTAATAAAAAATTTAATGGTTAAGGTAACAATTATTTTAACAAATTTCATTTTGGTCTTTCCCCCGCTTAATTTCTTCCCATGTATAACGGCATTTATAAGTTATTGTGTTAAGTGAAATGGTCATCAAAATTCTTGGAAAATTGGTTAAACATCTATTAAGGACCAGACGTTTGTGGGTGCTGTAGTTATCCCCATATTTTGGCCGAACTAAATTGGATGTACTCAGCGGGGAAAGATTTTTTTTTCCCGATATCCTCCCTCTACTTTACAGCCAAAGGAGCCTTCACCCATCATGATTTTTAAGGAAATTGTGATTGGAAAAAAAAAAAAAAAACGCTGAAATATTTTTTTTATACTGAAGGTCCTTTTAATTTAATCTACAATTTTCGCAGAAGGAATGCAACCCCCTTTACCACCACCCAATTCGTGAATGGAGGTGATGAGCCCCGCAACTAACAAAGGAATATTAAAAAACAGTGTTTAAAGGTAATGCTAAACAGCCCTAAAGCAAGATGACGAAAAAATTTTAATTTCTTAAAAGAGAGCTAGTAAACAAATTTAATTTCATGAAAAAGGATGATAATAATAATAATAATTCAGTAAATAAAATTACCCAGTTAAAAGGCAATAGTGACAGTAGAGACGCACTTCCTATATGATAAAAGTGGGAAATTGCTCCTAAAAAAGATATAATGTAGGCTTCCCCGATAAATGGAAATAAGAGGAGAATTTTGTTCTTAAAAAGGGATAGTGGAGGAATTTTGTAACTAAAAGATACTCAAAATTTGTTTCTTAAACAGTAAGGACAGAAAATTTGCTCCTGAAAGAAGAATAGAAATGAAAATTTGTTCATAGAAAGGGATAACGGAAAAATTTTATTTCCGTAAGATAAACAATGAAAAAATGAAAAGAAACTTACAAATAAGTTCCTAAAATTAAACTATAAAAAAAAACTCAATAATTAAAAATAAAGTGAGCAACTTTTTTACTCTAAAGTGTTGAGCGTTCGAGTTTTTCTCTTAAATGGGAATGACAATTACAGTTAGTTTTTAAGCAGCGGCATCAGCAAATTTCTGTTCTTAAGAGTAACAAGAAGTTCCGTCTAGAACTATACGAGCCTACTTTCCCGTATACACCAAATTCAAATTTATAATCTAGCTATCTCTTTCTCTCTCTTTATTATTTATCTTTAGTTCTAATTATTGAAAATATACCTTTTTCAACGGATAATACATATTCATTCACTCACTCATTCATTCTTTCATTTATTCAGCCATGCATTTATTCATTCATTCGTTACCTCATTCAAGTGTTTATTCATTCATTTACGCATTCATGTATTTATTCACTCATTTATTTATATTTTCATTTATTCAATAATTTATTCATTCATTCTTTTCCTCATTCATTTATTCATTGATTTATTCTTTCACTCTTTCATTTATTCATTCATTCATTATTTCACTCATTGAGTCACTGAGAAATATCCTTGAAAATCCCGATCAAAAAATTTCATAGCAAAATAGGCTCGTACGTTATGGATAAACTTTCTATTTCTACATGTTCTACGTTATAAGAGCTTTCCGATAAAGTTTGTTCCGAGCAAATCGGTCCGTTAGATCAGGATTTATATAGGGTTGAAATTTCCCCGTAAGCTCTGTGTTAATTTTTTGAACTGTTCAAAAATGAACAAAAACTGTTCAAATCAATATTTCACGCCGAGAACTCCTTTCAATAAGCTTTCAATAGGAACTTGGCTCTTGTGCCCAGAGTTTACAGAATTTGCTTCAATTTTGTCCATAGGCGCTAATGTTAAAATTTTTTGAACTGTTCAAAATTGAACAAAAAATTGTTCAAATCAAAAAGTGAAATATAGAAATGAGATGTCCTCGCCGAGATCTTTCGAATGCAAAAAGAATTTTTCCAATCGGACAATTCGTTCAAAAGTTATTAGGGGGGGACAGACCGACAGACAGACAGACCGACAGACACACTTTTTCCCCATCTCAATACCCTACTTTCAATTTTTTTATTTTTCAATCTTTATTTAATTACTTCACTTATTTTTGACTTTTCTTGATTTTTAACGATATTTTCACGATACATTAAGCCTTCTTTCATGCTTTATTATTATTTTTTTTTACTTTTACGGGAAAGTAGGCTAAAAATGGGATTAAATTCCTTAAAAGGACCGTAACCTAAAAAGAAAAAACATTGACCTTACATAAGACATGAACAACGTGGGGGAGGGGAGAAGGAACGATTAAAGAAAATTGAAATAAATATTGAAATTGAAATCAAAAGAAAAAGATTCACGATTTTTTAAAATATAGAGACCGATTAAATACTCATAAAATATAGTATCACCTTAAAATAAAATAATGTCTTTACAAAGCAAACCTCGTGTAATTCATATTTAACTGAAACATTTAAAAATGACACGATTCAGAAACTGGGAGAACTGGATGACGCCAGGAATAAATTGAGCAGAAATAATCAAGCGTGGGGAAAAAAAGATAAAATACATTAAAATAATAATAACTGAAAAAGAAGAAAACAGAAAAGAAAAACATGGACAGAAAAATGCGAAGAAAATCGCAGCGAATAAAGATGTCACAAAAACAGGCAGAAGGAGAAGATTGGAAAAGCAAGACGTAACGTTTCCCAGCGGGGGGTGGCAAACCATGATAATGAGCGCTCCGCGGGGATCATGTCACGGAACTCCCTCAATCAATCATATTCGATCCCTACCTCCTCCGCCACCACTCGAAGATAGGGTGGACCCATGCATCATCCCACAACACATGTGAAGCAGCCCACGGGAGTCCGTAATCACTTAGTCCACGATTCGAAAAGCCTCAGCATCCAATTCGAATGACACACACCAAAAAAAAGTAAATACATACAAGCTTGAAAATGCTATTGAAGGCGGGAACTCATACCAAAAATAAGGTGTTTTTAAAGACCGCAGTAGAAAAAAGGTTCATAAAAAGTATCAGTGGAATGCCTTTGCTTTCTGCACAAGCAGCACGGACAGGTTGAACGATTCATATTCTTCACTCGACATTTCCGGGTGAAACAAAGTTATTTTGATGTTGCTGATTAATTTTTGAATTCTGCAGCTAAATTTTCTACATAAATCTGAATGGAGGCAATTCACCGCTAGAGGGACTCATGGACGATCACCGTTGTCACGTGATATCCGCTCTTTGTTTACTAAGATTTTCAGTATTCTACGTGGAGTTCACTAGGCAAAATTAGTTATCTTAAAATTAATTAGACTATTTTCACAGCTTTGTCTGATTATAACATAGTATTTACATTTAATTTAATCATTATTCAAGAAATTGATTATTTATTAGAATAGTTATAGTGTATTATTTAGTGTTAATTTTATGTAATGCAGAAAAACTTTATTTAGGCCTAGTTTTTGTTTAGATTTGTCGAACTCGAAGTAAAGCGATGATACGGCTTCCTTTGTTTACATTGCTTTCATCTCTGCCACGTGATCAATGACGTTGCTTGAATTGCCTCCATTGATACACTTCAGTCGATCTAAACCAGACCAAAGATTCCTCTTATTGAATATCAAGTTTATCGATTAACCTTGACAAAAACTCTCCAGATGTTTATCTATTTATGCACATTTGGCATGATTATAAATAACTACGTAGTAAATGCAATTGAATGCTCATGGTATTGGAGTATTAACATATTTTTTTTACAAAACTTTAAGCGAAGCTTACAAAGTTATCGGAGTTTAACAAATTTAATCATATTTTCACACAAAAAAGAGAAAAGAAAAACAGCCGACCTTTGAGAAAAATACTACGGCATATCCCTACTTTCTGCTGAATTTTTAGGACAATATTCTTCAGGAATAGGAGTACGCTAATAAAATAGTTCTAAAACTGAAAATTATTTGCTTTCTCTAAGTATTACTTCTTCTGATTAACACAATGTATTTCAATACTCTTACAGCGAAACTGCAAGTGGATGAACAAAATAAGGCCCATTTCTGTGGACAGAAAAGTTGTTAGTTGCGTTTCAATCAATTACATTTCATGTCAAACAGCTCTTATTAATATTATTTTTAATAATTAAAGAAACTTAGCAATAGCATTTTTTTTTGTAACAGGATTAAGAAAATTAGTAATGAAGTGTTTCTGTTTAACATTTGAATAGCACCACATTCGTTAACTGATACAGCATTTTTTTTTTTTTTGAACAGCAGCTTCTTAGTTACCTCTTAAACATATTGAATACAATGAAAAAAAAACAATTTTTATAAAGTAACTTGAAGACAAGAAATAAATAAATAAATCTAAATAAATAATAACAAGTAAATAAATAAATAAAAATAAATAAATAAATAAAAATATTCATTAAAAATAAAATAATATTAAATAAATACACAACGTGAATTAGTAAAGTGTATTGAAATATAATAAATGACTTGCAACTTACTTTTTATTTAATATGAAAAATGAGGACTAGCAAGATATTTGCTCTTACAAATATTCCTCCTGAAAAGTAAAGCAAACTTTAGACAGAATAAAAAACTACATCAAAAAGAACACGAAAGTTACAAAATACTATAAAATTGACCCAAAAAAATCTGAAATGATGCGACAATAATTTCCTGCTCAATGTTTTGCAAGCAAAAAAAACAATTTTTACTAAAACATAAACCGTTAACAGCAACTACTAGAAATAATAATAAAAATACAAAAAGCAACATTTGAGTTCATTATTTTACTCCAAAATAAGGCTGGCAAGAAATGGCTTTAAAGTGTGTAATTTCTGCCATAGTGAAAAGCTCCCATTGTGAAAATGTGGTTCCACAGAAAAGCGTCAAAAGTAATGTTGTTTCTAGGGCTCGACCGATGGCATTTTTTGGCCGATGGGCCGATGCCGATTGTTGGCCGATTGTTCCGAGGTCGGCCGATGGCCGATTGCCGATTATTTTCTTTTTCCATCGGCCGATGGCCGATGCCGATGGCCGATGGAAAAAATTCGCTTTTAAGCATTATGCTTATTTGAAAAATGTCATATAAATCATTTATTTATTTTAATGTTTATAAAAACATAAATGCATTATTCAAGCACCATAAAACTGTTACTGTTTGGAGGAAGTTTACATAATAATTAAAACTAAAAGAATCACTCGCGATTCTAGTAAAGTAATTAAACTATTTAGTGGTAAAAATATAGCTATATCAGAGGATTTTTAATTATTTTTTCTTATCCTTTCAAAAGAAGTCAACTACTATTGGATCGGATCGGGTCTCCTTCCCTTTCCTCCAACATTTTCTCTTTGTAGCACCTGCACTGCAAATGACAAGTGCAGCGGCCTTTATTTTCTTATTTTTGTTTTTATGGGGAGGAATGTAGATGTTATAATACAGGCTAACAAATAATGTGGGTTTGTATCTAGCAAAATTGTCAACACCCCTCGGATTTTTTTCTTAATTTTTCCCCCGTTTTTGAAAGAAAAGCGGGAACGATTCTGTTTATTTTTTATTATAAAAATTATTTAAACTAAAAATAGCTCTTTTTATAAAATAAAAATAAAATATTAAAACGTTTCACTCGCAGTACCCCCCCCCCCCCCAAATGTTCATAACCAAGAAATATTGAATATTTCTTCAAGAACAGAAGTGAGATTTTTTTGTCATTACCAATGAATGAAGGGGCCGTCTTAAGAACCATTCTTATTAGCTTTTTTTCTTGTGAGTTGAAAATTACACTAAAATACCAGACATATTCTTTATATTTTTATGAGCACAATGTCACCGAAATAAACCAATATTTTGTAACATGAAAAATATTTTGAGCACCAGCAGTTTTCTGTTGACAAATAATCTTCTGAAAAAACACGTGATCAATTATAAAAATTAAGAGGTATTTTGAAAAAAAAAAAAATATATATATATATATATATATATATATATATACATTGTCAATTTTTGAAAATAAAAAAATTGTAGCATTTTTACCAAGATATTATTCCACCCTGTCTCGCGAACTCGTTTTTTAAGAATTACGTTTTTGAAAATTGAAAGTCGAACTTGAACCACATAAAATTTTGATCAATAAACATTTATACTGAAGAATTGATTCATATTTTTTATCAATATGTTCTATGTTGTAAACTAATAATAAAAGAACAAGAAATATTCGAAACTGAAAGCAGATGCAACGAGATTGTTGTACAATAGCAGAAAAACTGTCAACTGTCGTAACACGTGGCATCGATGAAAAAAAAAAAATATATATGCTTAAAAAACGAAGTTTACACGGGGAAAAATTAAAATAACTATCGTATAAAAAATTAAGATGTATTTTGAAAAAAATAGGCATTGATCAATCTTTGAAAATAAAGAAATGTTTATTAAGATATTATTAAACCCTGTCGCGCGAACTCGCATTCTGAGAATTCAATTTTCGAAAATTGCAAGTCGAACCTTGAAACATAGTTTCGATCAATAAACATTCATACTGGAAAATCGTTTCTTATTTTTGATCATTTTTTTTCTATGTTGTAAACTAAAAATAAAATAATGAGAATAACCGCACACAAAAAGCAGATGCAACGAGATTGCTGCACAATTGCAAAAAAACTGTAACACGTGGCATGGAAGAAGGAGAAAAAAATGGCTAAGAGAAAAAAGTTAAAGCGGGTAAAATTATTATCGTGCTTTCATTGAGTTGACTTTGTATTGTTTACAATTTCGGAATATAAAGAAACGGGACAAACTAAAAGCAGCTGGTATAAGATTATTGCACAATGACATCTAATGCACTAAGTCATTATTGAGCGAAAAACGGACAAAATGAGGCAACTAACCTAGTGCGAATAACAAATACCACTCATAAGACGCCTCTATTACTTTTACTTTAAGGGGGGGGGGGGGAATACGCGTAAAAGTCTAAAAAAAAATTTTTTTTTCTTCATAAATCGATTCTATAACTATTCAATAATATACCCTGAAAATTTCAACGCAAAATTCCAAGTCGCTTAAAAGTTATAAGCATTTGAGCGAGCGCCCCTTTTGGAGCAGTTGAGCAGGTAGTTCCTAATGAATTACCTGAAGGGTATTAGAGAACGTTAGCAGATGTCCTTTTACTTTTTTTAACAATTGAGACCTTGGATAGAAATTTCTATAAGTATTAGTATCTATAAGTATAAAAAAAATTGATTCATTTCACTGCCTTAAATTTACCTTCAATACCACTCTTCTCTTCAAACGCGTTTTTCTCGAAACTACTTTTTCGAATTTGCGTACACTCTAGCTCGCAAAGTTTTTGATTAATCCTTATCAAATTTAGCGCTTTTTTTCTTTATATATACGCGCTTTAGTTGAACTAGAATCATAAACATCTCTTTATTTTTACTTTTTTTATTGTAGGAAAAGAACAAAAAAAAAAAAAAAAAAAAAACGGTTAAAAATCGTATTTAATTCTCCCATTCTAAAAAAAAATAGAAATTTTCGGGGTTTTTTGTGATGATTTTAGTTCAACTAGAAGATACACTGATTAAAAAAAGTTGATTTTAAAAAAAATTGATTTCAGATAAAAAATGTGCCCTTCAGGATGTACGCAAACTGCCGACCCGGGTGGCGAATTACAGTGTGCAGCAGCCGATATCTCCCGGATTTTTCAAGAAAAAGTTTGAAAATTTCAGTAAATGTTCCTCAATTTATCTATAAAATAACCTCAAAATTTCAATAAAATATATTTATTCTTTATATGTTAAAAAAATTCATAAAAATTGCTCTTAATACGCCGTTTTACACGTATTTCCCAGTTTAACATATTCTATTTCGCTAGCATTCTGTTCAAAGAGAAATAATTTCAATAATGAAGGTTTTCAGGCAGCGATCGATTAAACTATTTTTCCGAATATTTTATCAAATACACTTTGTAGAATGACATTATTTTAGTGCTTTTTTTAACTGATGTGCTGCCTGTTATTGTCTGGAAACAGAAATTTAGCTATGGAGGAAAAAAGTAAGTTAAAGACAGAGAATGTTTTCTGGAAAGTTGTCAATGCGAAAAACATCGGCCTTGCATCGGCTTTTAGATGTTTTTTAAGGCCGATGGGCCGATGTTTTTATAAAGTTAACATCGGCTGCCGATGCCGATGGCCGATGGCAACTTTGTTAAACAATCGGCGCCGATGCATCGGCGAGGCCGATGCATCGGTCGAGCCTTAGTTGTTTCCCCACTGGAGTCAGAATGTGGCAAAAAATCTCTCATACCAACAATTCGCTTCTAGATTTAATTGAGAAGTATCATTTTGGGATCTATACCATGCTTATGAAACATATTACAGAAAGGAGTGTCTACAGGGTCAAGTACGCAAAACTTGTCCAACAGCCTCCAATCCAGTAACTAACAATGATTTCTCTAAAAGTAATAAAAATTAAAATCATGGTTACAATGAAGCCTAAATTGCTACCTTAGGCCGGAATAGAAACCTAAGCATTTTTTAAGTACTGTGATGATCACGAAAACTTCATCCCATTCGTTCAAATATATTCCAAAACTATTCTGAATGAATTACTACTTCTTGGAAATATGGTTTCTGAAGTCCAATTCAGTGAACACTTTAAACACACTTTAAAGTTTGCATTTCCTAGCAGACTTCCCGATTTTTTTTTAACGTTGAAGGGTTTAAGATAACGAAAAATATTTGAACGGAATGTGAATCAGCAAATAATTTTCAATGTCTCAAAAAATCCTTCATAAGCCTGTCCTTCCTGGTCCGCGAGATGAATCATAAGTTAAGCGCTTCTCCGACAAACACACGTATAAAAACACGTAACACTTCGGAGCAAGCAAATCAAAGTACGCAGTTGATAGTCACAACCGTTGAATTTTAAATAAAGTGTATGCCTGTAACATAAAAAGAAATGCACAGGAAAAAGGAGGAAATTTCAGAAAATAGGGAGAGAAAAAGAAGTCTATTTTCTGTTAAACTTTTATACCATGGGCTCCAACCCATTTCCTGTTAAGTCTTTTCCCTTTCTGCTACAAAGAAAGTAGCAAAGAAAAGCGCGCGAAAGAGATGGTGGCTGGTCCTAAAAATTTTAAGGCCCTATAAAAGGAGTCTCCAACGGCATCACTCAGAGAAAAAGCTTCCATCCCCACCCACTTGGTTTGGTCATTTTTACGATCGTTCGCGAGTGGAATCTCTTATTCCGTCCAATAGGATGAAAGACTACCACTTTCATTCGCATAAGAGAATGATTTATTACATTTAATTTCTTTTCCTGCTTTACAAGCAAAAATCTAATGTCGTACAAGGCTGATGGACGTTTTGGAAGCAGACGTCATTAAATAATTTATGTTTGCTGATGTGGGCAGGAACGAGTATTTAAACTGATACTTAGGTACTTTTAGCTGTAACCCAAACGATCGATCGATCGTCTTGTGTACTTATGTTTGGCTAAATACGAAATGTGCCTATGAACCGCTGAGGGATTACAGCTTTAAGTGGGATCCGAACCACTACTAGCACATGATCGGACTAAGTGCTGTGGAAAAGTATTTAAACTGAAACATCGGAGAAAGAAACGTGAAAACCCGCCATGGAAAACGTGCATTAGTGTTCTTTCACGTAGAGCAGGGATGGCAAACTTTTTTTGGTTAATGTGTCAGTTAAATTGCGGTTTATTATTTTCAGGTGTTCAATGTGCCACTTGTTATCTTTCATTTTAAATATCAGCTTTAAAGATTGTCTATTTTTGCAATGTTGCGCCTAGTCTTGGAAGGTTTTTTTTTTCCTTCTTACCTTCTTTTTTTTTTTTTTTTTGAAATGTTGTTTGTAGTGAATGTAAGCAGTGGTGTGGTCCTGGGGGAAAAGTTGGGGGACCGTTTACATAGCACAAAAACTGGGGGTATGCTTATGTTAAAATTCAAATCAAATGGGGGAATGCTTATGTTAAAATTCAAAACAAGTGGGGGTATGCTTAAGTTAAAATTCAAAACAAGGGGGGGTATGCTTATCTTAAAATTCAAAACAAGTGGGGGGATGCTTATGTTAAAATTCAAAACAAGTGGGGGATGCTTATGTTAAAATTCAAAACAAGTGGGGGTATGCTTATCTTAAAATTCAAAACAAGTGGGGGATGCTTATGTTAAAATTCAAAACAAGTGGGGGGATGCTTGTGTTAAAATAAAAAGGCTGGGGGGCGCCGTCCCCCTGCGTCCCTCCTCGACTACACCACTGAATGTAAGCAAATAAAAGTAATTTTAATATACACCTGTGGGTGTGCCACTGAAATGCATGTAGCGTGCTACTTACTGGCACTCGTTCCATAGGTTCGCTATCTCTAACGTAGAGATTCTCCCTTCTCACGCCTGCTGTCACCAACATCAGGTGAGAATGCAGCAACTGATTTTGGCAGCAGCAGGCGTAAGTGGAAAATTGAAAAAAAAAAAATTGCAAAAATATGCGTAAAATTCAAATTTAACAAAACGGAAAAGGGAAAAAACTACAAAAACAATACCACAGTATTTCACACCTAAGGTGACGAGACATGGTGTCTCCGTCGTAGCAGACTGTCGCTATGGTTATCAAACTAACAGCGATGACGCATACCTTCGATAGACCAATCAACAAATCACTGTAGGTTGGGGGAAAGTCCCTCTTAATGACACAATAAAAAATGCTAATCAACGTGGAGGGCGTGGTTATGAAATTATGTAGAACCAATGACATGCTCTGAAAAGTTTCATCTCTGTTGTATGTTGATGTTGCATTTGGTATGAAAGCAACTTTGCTTTCACACCAAAATTGCAGACAATGACATATTTATAATAATAATAATATTAAGACAATAAAAATATATTTTCTCATTTGCGCAAGCGCAGAGCATAGTTTTGAAAGCAAAAGGATGATGTGGAAAAGACAAAGTTTTTAGTCTTTGTCGCCTTACGTGTGAAAGCACCGTAAGGGTTCATTAAAATAACTGTATTGCAACGTATATGATTAATTTTCTGAGAGAAATCGGCAGGACAAGTAAAATTGGTGAAAATTAAGAGTGCAAAACTGGTTTCTTGTTTCGCGCCTTTCTACGCTTATATAAAAGAATAAAGAGCAAAAATCAAATCAAATATTTTTGAATGATAAAAATTGGAAATTTTGTTCAAACCCAAAGTGACACGCATCTCACCCATGACGAGACAAAATTGAAAAATTAGAAAATCAATTGGATCCTTCAGTGCAATTCAGGTAAAACAGTTTGAAACTCATTTGAATTACCACACATAACACCCGAAAGTTTAAGTACTATCTTTAAGAAGTTGAAAGAAAGTTTTGAGGATTAAGTTGAATAGAAACGTAATGACAAGCGGAATGGGAAATCAGAAGGAGCTATGAAACTTTTATTTCGCGGCCCAGTTCATGAAAGCCAAAGCATATGAAATATTCAAAACCGCATGCATTTTTCTCATAAGTATAACAGAAGTCGTAAAACGTATGCCACATCTACATGCTAAGATTGAAGAGTAAGGAGAGAGAAAAAAAAGAGGTGAAAATAAGAAATTTGTGAATCGAAGCAAGAAGAGGCGACAGACTGACGGTCCTGGGAACTTCGGTTTGGGTCAAAAAGAAGATAAAAACCTGCCGACTCTTTCCCTAAATTGAAAATTCAATAATAAAAATTTACGAACAATGAAGCGCATATGCGGAGGGCTGGAATTTACGATATCGAAATGCCGAATTAAGGGGTGCGGGGAAGGGGAGAGGGATTTATGAGCAGCGGGGAAAATGAGTCTTCATTCAAATCGGAAGCGAGAGGACAGCGAAACTCGGACACTTTTATTGCCATTTTATTCCTGCTTTTTATGTCTTTCATTAGTTGCACGAAACATCTGATAATCAACCGGCCAGAAATTTGAAGCAAAAAAGAGAGGAATTAATATGCCCCGGCAGCACCAGCGACAATATTGATTTTATTTTGTAAACGAGTTGCTTCGCATGGCTCTATCAAGGTACACAAGGGTAGTAGTGGATTCGAATACAATATGATGGTAGACCCCTTAATCCTTAAGTTGTCATACCAAGGAAAAAAATTACACATTTTTTTCAATGCAAGGGCTGTTGAAACGTTGAAAAGAAACAGGCGCTTTTTAAAATAAATGCAAACCTTAGATCTCCTTATATATATACAAGGTATATAGTACTTTGTATAAATGTACCTTGTATAGGTATAATATATATATATATATATATATCATTGTGTATTCAATTACAGAAAGATCTCATTTTTTCAGCTAATTTTTCATTAAAATATTTTGTTATTTTTATTATTTCATTAGTTTAGTATAGTAGATAGTTTTATCCTTTATAATGTACAAAACACTATAAAAACGTTGCCCTTGCCCGTATTTCCTGTATTAACTTTTTAATGCCCTTAAATATTGACTATTGCGTTGGAAAGTACACTGATAAAAGCATTGCACATAATATTCAAAAAAACCAAGCTTAATTTTGAGAATAAAATGTAAAAAAACTTTTACGGCCCATAGGAGTTCGTGGCCTCTCTGTTGAAGAAAATTCGAAAGAGCAAGGAGTATTCGAGCTATTGAGGTAACCTGCAAAGCAAGAGTTGTTCAAACATTTGCCTATTATGTGTTACTAATCAGACTAACTATGTTTCCCCGTGCTAAAAGCAGTTTTATAGGTATAAATTCACAAATAATACAATTTATAAGATACCTTGAAAGTACTCTCACGGCAAAAAAAAAAAGTTAACTCCAAGTAAGTACTGTAATTTTAATCCAGAAGATTTTAATTGCATTTGCAGATAAGATAACAGAATGCAATTTTCGCAGATTTGTAAATAAGATAACAGAATATATCTTTCAGAGCCTTTTCTTAACCTTGTCGCATGGGATCGCTACTTTAATTTCTTAAAATATCTTTCACGTCGGCTGGGTGGCGTAGTGGTAAGGCACTGGCCTCGTAAGCCCAAGTTCGCAGGAACAAACCTAGCCCATGTCGGTGGATTTTCCAGACGCAGAAAATCGTCAGCGCCCATGTCGTATGATTATGTGGCATGTTAGAGATCCCTTGCGTACCTGTTTGGCTTGGATACTCTTGGCTCAATTAAACTCCTAGTGCAGTTTGCATCAATTAGAGCTAGGGGAAAACTGAACGTCAAAATTTTCAAAGTAGCAATGGCATCCGACGATAGTTCTCTACTCCATCCCTCTCCCTTGTTAGCTCGAGGCCTTAGGGTTGCCCTCCCCCGGGCATGGGGAAGTGAAGTCCGGCGAATGCTCATTACCGGTCCGAGATAGGCTGGGCTAGCGCCCAGCAAACCTAACTAACTCTTGCTGTGTGGACCTGGCCCTCCTTGATACCCCTATGCTTAAAGAGTACCATTAGAGTGTTGTGGTTCCCACATTCGCCGATAGTGGTGCTACGTGAAAGAATGGATGCCGGTTTTCGGGGAATGCACTACGTCTGCAAAGGTTAGTGACCATACGCAGCCTTATGAGAAAGGAAAAAAAAATATCTTTCATAAAATTTAAATAACTCCTTCATAAAACATAGCTACTGTCTGGTTTCGTTGACGGAAACTACCAGCGATTTTGCACATGGCTTCGATTTTCTGAAAATAGGTACGAGAGGAAAAACAAATAAAAGAGAAGAGAATATTTATTTTTTGTTATGTATTAATACATTAGCTGCTTTCTTTTTTTTCTTTTTGCACTTAATGTCAACATCGGGGGGGGGGGGGGATGCGTGCCTAAATGCAACAGTAGAAAGTGCCCATCTCGGCATATGGCACTTTTGTGGCGTGGAATTAGTCGTTGTGATAAGAGAGGCTTTCGTAAACAAAGCAGTACTTTCTATTTGACAAGAAAATAAAGAAAGGAGGATGTAACTGAATATTAAATACGAAAAAGAAAGTAATTAGCTAATAAATTTTATTTGAATAAATTATTTATTATTTCTGTTACATGTGCCACCCATAGATTTTTAGATCCAAGCACTGAAACCAATGAATAATACTAATTTTAATACGAATGTTAATAAAATAACGTCATTGTTTATCCCATAAAATTTTGAATTATTTCCTTGTATGAGTAGAGCATTCATTATTTTTTTTAACCTCAGACTAGGTTTAGTCCTTTACTGAAATAATCAAAAAACCTGGACACTTGAAAATATATAAGTTCATACGTCATTGTAAAAATAAACTTTTCTAAGAATAATAAAAATGCTCTACGTGTGAAAAAAAAGGGGGTAATAAAGAAATGTCACGAATTGAGGCGCAAAATACGAACGAAAAAAAACTCCAAAACAGAGAACCAAAAATTCCTGCCAATAACGTACGATGGCGAGAAACAACTATAATGACAACCTTTAAAAAGAGAGAGAGAAAGGGGGATTGGAAAAAAGGAAGAAAGAAAACATTTCTACAATTCACTATCCAAACAGTAGTTCTATATAAAAATAGTGGTATAGGAAATAGAAGGGATGGAAATAAAATTTGAAAAATTTATAGCAAGGAAAAAGAAAAAAAAAAGTCCTTTGTTACTTACTTTCACCGAGGCAAAACAAAAGCTCCGAATAAGAAATAAAAGAGCGAAAAATAAAGACAAAGAAAAACGCTGGGGACACAAATAGCGCGCGTAAACAGATTGTTGTTAACCGTCGGAAAACAAAAGCTCTCGTAACGATTACCAAAAAAAAAAAAAAGGATGTTTACGACTGTTTTTGTTTAAGCTGAAACAATTCACAGAGGGGTTTGTCAACGATTACTCCTCTTCCCTTTCTTGACGCTGAACCAAGTCCGAAGATAATTTTCTTCCTTTAAAAAAATGATGCCCTGAGACACTAATAACGATTTTGTTAGAAGATTAATATAAAGTTCAGCTTCATGAACTGAATCAGCGGTTTAGAGCCAATTAAATTTTGAATACACAAGATTATGGTGACAAAACACAACGACGCACTCAAAAAGCAATTTTAAGAGCATTACCCGGTAAGAATCAAGTTTTCATATTCCCTAAAGGATAATTTGATCTCGACAAAAGAAAAAAGAAAGAAAAGTATACTTGCTGAAGCAGTAGTTAAGTTAAGAAGAAAAACGGTTAATGATGTAAGAACATCTAATGAAACGGCAGAGGTTTATTCATGTTTAATTTTTTTTAACCTCCGGTAACTACCGCAGCTGTTTAATTAGAAAATTTTTAACAAAAGCGCTTCTCTTATTTCTTTTATCTTTATATTGTATGATACCATTCATGTGAAATACAAATCACTTGCGCAGATTGTACTACTAATATGCTATTAAGATAGTTTCATTATAAGATGATTATAAGAAGTGAAGACGTGCCACAATCTTATGAATTAATAAAATACAGTAAACTTTAAAAATTCCTACCAATAAACTTTTATCCTTTATAATAATATTTTGGTAATGTGTAAATTGTGCGCAAGAACACTAAGTTTTGAGGATACCTTAAAAGAAAAAAAATGGAGACACTTTGAAGTCCCAGGCTCGTAGGGTCATGTTCTCCACACGTGAATTTCAAAGGTAATTTAAATTAATCGAAACATTAATACAAAGTAAATATGAAATACAATACATCAATTCAGGTGCACTAAGGAAAGGGTTTTTCTAGAGCCGAAACATGTGTCCGCAATTTTCTGCCTCAAGTTTACAATTATTTGCCGGTATAATCGATGATCGTACGAACGGAACGAATTTGTCCACTATCTATTAAATTTCTATCGATCTGCTAGTTCGATCCGGACCCAACAGCAATAACGGAAGACGAAATATTATCGCAAATGGTTTGATGGTACATTAAATACTACAGATAACAAAACACAATTGAGAAAATAGCTTTTTGGGGTGCAATTAGTTTCTCATGGAAAGTAATAAGAGAGACTGCTGTGTTTTTACACAGTTCACCTTCTACTACTTCATTGATTTCTCAAAAGCATCAGCAGCAGAATACTTTTTTTCTATCAATAATACTCAGTTAAAGCAGTGCTTTCAAAGCTGACCTACTTTTAGAATAATTTTTAAACGACTGAAAGAGATTACTGTTTAGCATTTGGATTTTATTTTATGCTTTAACGGGTAATTTTAAAAAAAAAAGCAGAAATAATGTGTTTTTTAAACTTAAAAAGTTTTCTTACATTTATTATTTTATTATATATATTATTTTAACATTTAAGCAAAAACAATTGAAAGTCACTAATGAAATTTTCCTCTTATGCATTATAAAAAGACTTGGAATTAGTTCTGCTGTAACACAATAAATAACATCTTTAATTTATATTTCGCACACAGAACTAAACTAAACACTAACAGTATAATTCATTAAATATTTTAAACGAAGCTCTATGGTTCATAATTTACAATTAATGTTTGACAAAGTACTTTAGATTCATCAAAAGGAATAAAAAAACAAGAAGTTCCGTCTAGAGCTATAAGAGCCTACTTTCCCATATAGTACACCCCCAACTTAAAATTTATAATCTAGCTATCTCTCTCTCTTTCAGCTTTAGTTTTTATAATTACTTCAAATATACTTTTTTCAACGGTTAATTCATATTCATTCACTCACTCATTCATTTATTCAATCCTTTAATTTATTCATTTACTCATTCATGTTTTATTCACTCATTTATTTTAATTTTTCATTCATTCACTCATTTAATCATTTTATCATTTATTCATTCATTCATTCACTCATTTATTCACTTATTTATTCATTCGTTCTTTCACTCATTGATTTAATTATTCATTCAAAAATATCCTTAAAAATCCGTATCAAAAAAGTGCATAGGAAAACAGACTCGTTTAGTTCTGTCATAACATCTTTCCGATAAAGTTTGTTCCAAGCAAATATGTTAGATCAGGATTTGTATAGGATTGAAATTTCCTCGTAAGCGCCATGTTAAGTTTTTTGTACTGTTCAAAAATGAACAAAAATTGTTCAAATCAAAAAATATTTCGCGCCAAGAGCTTCTTCCAATAAGCTTATTCACAGGAACTTGGATCTTACTCCCAGAGTTAACATTACCGCCTATGAGCAAATTACGTAAAGATTTTTTTAACCGTTCAAAATTGAACTAAAAATTGTCCAAATCAAAGTAAGATATGGAAATGAGATCTCCTCGGCGAGATCTTTCGAATGCAAAAAGAATTTTTCCAATCGGACAATTCGTTCAAAAGTTATTAGGATGCGGCAGACACACATTTCCCCCCATCTCGAAACCCTACTTTCAAATTTTTTTCTTTTCAATCTTTATTTAATCACTTCACTTATTTTTGACTTTTCTTTATTTTTAACGATATTTTTACGATAGATTACGCCTTCTTTCATGCTTTATTATTTTTTTTTTTTACTTTGACAGGAAAGTAGGCTACAAAAACTCTTGTTAGTGCGATTTGGCTGTCAACATAACGGAAAGCACACCGAACAATGCGCATATAAAACTGCGTTCATATTTAGGATTTACTAAATATATCCACCTTTACTTAAGTAACAGTTCTCAAATGTCATCATCTGATCTCAGGACAAGAAAATACACCTACCTGTGTATAGCAATTTTGTTCGGCATGTAAATTTTATTTGTATGAATACTTCTCACATTTCTCACCGTGCTGCAGAAAAAACCGGTTGTTTTCCCTGCAACGACACTGTGATAGTAGAGAAAAAACTTTTACAGAACTCCTTAATTTTTATATGATAATTTACATACAAAGAACAAAGTGACAAAATTAGTAGCCAAGTTAGCGAAAGCCGGATATTCGGCATGTCTCTCAAATATTCGGCTTCAGCCGAATGCCTTTTTCTACTATTTAGCCTTGGCAGCATGTACTATGTAATAAAATACATTCGTTTTTACATATTGAAAGTTTCGTGTTTACTGGTTCATATTCCCCATATTTAATAAGTACAGTAAAACCCCGTTAAAACGTGGGTGTCGGGGGACATGTTTGGCACCCGCGTATATATTTCACATAACCGCGGTATAGTAAAACTATAACCATATTCACGAAATAATGCTCGCTTTTGTTGCATCATTTTTACCGTTATCAATTACTCTTTTTTTTTTTCTTTTCTTCTTTTCTGCTATTTTATTCACTGTAATTGCTGTGAAAGAAGCACATCTGAGCTGTGCAATCAGTCTATCGAGCGATAGGTTATAAACCAACTGTGTTCCGACAAAAAAGGTGCCTAAAATTCTCCTTATGTTATCAACGGGAAAGGTCTTAAGAAAAATTAGATTTGGAAGGGGAGGAAAGCACTTCTCGCTGGGAAATATGTTTACTTTTTAGGAATGCTAAAGAATCTGGAATACAAAAGTTGATAGTGCTATAAAAGAAGTTACACATGCATAACTATACTTCTGAAAATGGAATAGTTAAGCAATGAACTGAACAGTTCCTGACAGACTGAGCTCCGCCCACGTGAAGAGAAACAAGTCAGGGCGATTGCACCCGATTTTGAAATCAAGCTACGTATACGTTCTAGGCTGAAAGACAGAAAAAGCATGAAAAAGGTGTACATTACGCCTAATCACAATACGGCTTTATCTGTTAGTGTGTCTGGTGGGCGCTCTTTGGCTAGAATATTTGTGTGCTCGGGCTGGCTTTATTTACAATGGTAAATAAGGAATCACCTTCAAATGGCAATGATAAAAGGTGGTTTAAACGTCGGGGGACATGATAGTTACTGCGGTATATCCGATTCCGCGGTAAACTGAGGCGCGGTACAACGGGGTTTTACTGTATTTAAGTAAAAATTATTCCATAACGCATTTTCATGTTAAAGTTTTCGTGGTACATATCCATATGGTGCGAACCTTCTTGCACTGAAAAACCAACTCAAACTTGGTAGTTGGCTAAAAGTAAGCACAAAACAAAGTATTGCTCTGCATTTATTATACTATTTTTAAACTGACAAGCTAAAAAATGGCTGAAACTAATCACTTTATTGTAAACAAATGTAATAACCCTTAATGTACCATAATCACAATCATACTATTTGCTTCTTTTTTTCTCTGAGACAGTCTGCGACTTCGCTCTGAATGATTTTACTCGGCGTTGTTAGTACTAGACGAGTACTCAGCCTTTGTAAAAAAAATTTCAATAATTCAGTTTTGAGTAATGTTGTAAATAGTTTTTAAATTATTCACACTTAACAAAGTTAGGGCTCTGCTCAGAGTATTGATGCGAAGACGAAACAACTCCACACCAACTTGACGGAAAAAAAGCAATATGAAACTCCCCTTCCCCATCTTAGGTTGCTTCCCCCCCCCTCCTTGTCTATTCTGATTCGATGATAAACCCTCGGAAACAGAGAAAAATTCGATGTGAGATCAAAACGTGCCCCTGTGAACGAATTATCGAGAAATACCACCCCCAACCCCCCCAAAAATAAAAATATATGAAAATAATAAAAAGAAAACCTTCGGATCCTCATTACGACATTACGATACTTAATTAACACGGATTCGAAACGCCCATTTTCCACGATCCTCTTTGTCCCTCAAAGTGAAAAATCAAGTATAATAAAAGATTTTTTGTTGAGCAAATGATTCTTTAGTTTCTCTTCCCACTAGACAAGTAATCGGCTTTTTAACAAGCTAGGCAAGTTTACCTTCCTTCAGCAGGCACAAAATTTCTATTAAGGAAACAATTGCTGTAAAACGGCAATAGGGTGAGGATGAAAAATTAGGAAACAAAATTCTTTATTTCATCACAGATTTTGTTCAATGTGCATTCCATTTGAGTCAATCACATGTTCAGAGCATGTTACAGTATGTTTCAAATGAATGAGCTTCTAGATGAAAAATCTAGCAGCTCATTCTTTTGCATCGAAAACCTCAAACCACGTGACTGCATTTTGCGCATTTTGAGCGTCTTCACGTGTTACCCATCACGTATTATTTATTATAATCAGTGAAAAACGGACCTCGCGTAGGTCTAAAGAGGATAACTTTAATTATAACCCACAAAAGTATATAGTTCAACAAATTCACTCGTATTTTTGAAGTTTTTGGGTTTAATACCAGTTTTTTTCGCACCGTATCCCACTCCATAACGCTGTTCCCATTCTGTTGGCTTTCGTTCACTACAGAAAGCCCTATTTTCATAACACATTAAACAAAGAAATGTACCCACACCGGAAACATTAAAAAACAGCTACGATACCAGGTAAACAGTAACACAGTTTGAAATAAAATAAATGAATGACGACGATATGTGCTGCACCCGCAATTGTGAGAGGAAATTTAAGACGGCCAAATTGGATTGACAGCCCAGGGCCTCTCACCTTCGTTCACGGCCCACTGCACAAAACAACTTTCATGAATCATATAACAGAGTACCGAGATCTTCGGAGCAACGCCGATAAATCAATTTCCCGCGCCGCTCTCGCACTGCAATGGATTTATTTGTTGGGAGCGAAGACTTTGATCTTTTCGGCATTTCATATATAAGATTTCTCGTTTTCTTCAAATCACATTTCTGATAAAGAAAGGGAGAAAGAAGAAACAAGAACTGCGAGTCCGAGATTTCTGACATCAGGTAAGTAACAAAAGGTTTTTCGAAACCAAAAGAAGCAGAGAAAACCAAAGAAGAAGAAAAAAAACAAAGGTATCAAGAGAAATGTTTTCACATAAAATTGCCTCCACTGCCATAAACGGCGTTGGGAAGAGGAAAAAAAGATAAAAGAATGCGTACGAGAACACTCCTTTTTTTTTTTTTCTTCCTTCAAGCCATCATCAGGAAAATGCATCATTCATGATTCGGAAGATTCCGTTATACCTTTTATGATTCGATGTCATTTCCATTCGTCGAGTTCTGGTGCAAGCGATAAACGGCAATAATGACTTCGGAGAAATGACTCTGCAACCCCTCTCGCGCCTAGCTGAAAAATGCCATGTTGCACAAACTACTTGGTAATGAGCAAAAGAACGGAAAGGCGAAATTCGCTTTCTATAATGCGAAGATTAGACAGCTATTCTGTCGCGAAATTTTCCTCTTCGGAAATGATGTATAATGAGAATTGGAATAGCAGATACAGATTTGAAGAAGAAGAAAAAAATGAATAAGTAATTGAAGAGAATATTGGAACATCGATAACAAGCCAGTCTTAAAAACTTTTTAAAGACAGTGATTCATGTAATCCATTCACATAAAGTTAATTGGATGCAGAAAGCAAAAACCATCACGTCAAAATGAATAATGGATTTCGAACTTCTTAATACTGCATGCAATGCGAAAGATACTGCAAAAAGAACGTTCGGATTTGGAATGTCAATAAAAACAAAATATAAAACCAAAAAAATTTAGATTAGAAAAAAATTACTTATATACATAAATATCTCTCTCTCTCATTTAAGTACACCTTAACTAACAACTTTGCAGTCGGTATTCTTTTAAAGTAACCATTAATAAAATTTCTCATTTAATGCACAGACTTTTCTGACACAGACAAAGGAAAATCTTACAGCCAGAGAGCAAAACGGCAGATATATTTAATTTTGAAATATTGTACGAAATTAAAAACAACCAAGCCTAGTTTTACTATACAGAACAACTAATTCAAAAATAAATAAATAAAATAAAACGAATTTAAAAAACCATTACGTACAGAAGCAAATTTATGAGTTAAAAGTGCTTAATGCAACTTGCGAAGAGTACCGTTAAAAAGAAAACTTTGAAACTGAAAGCGTTGCTAACTTTTTTCATACTTCATATCATCTCGATAAACACTAGATTTTTTTTTTCTTCATTTTTTTAATTTGTGAATAATACACACGCAAATCTTTAAACCAAATTTTCGGATTCCATCATTGATTTTTTATTCCATAATTCATGACTTTAAAAAAATAATTTTCACACACCTTTCCACGGCTGTGACATACCAAAAACTGAAAAAAGATACATTTACACTTTATTTATTTATATATTTATTTACTTATTTGATTACTTATTAGCATATTCATGAGAAAACTCACAGAGTCGTCCTTCGTGTTATTTACTTATTTGAGAAGGTGAGAAACATACTGGTGCAAGTCAAATTTTGTTTAAAATGTAGTTAATTCAATTTTCGATAATATGGGATAGCATCTACCCATAGTACAGTAATAAACATCAAGTACAGTAAACTAAATAATACTTCAAAAATGTATCAACATATGGCACCATAACTTATTTTCTTTTTAAATACCGTAACGTTAAAACTAATGCAAAATACCGTTTCTCTCAAAATATTAATCGCTTGACTTACACCCTTATGGTTCTCACCACATCATTTATTTCGATTTCATTTTCTCCCAATGATTTGACGAGCTATCAAAGATGAACCCAGAAAGACACTACTCCAAAAAGACAAATAAAAATAATAATAAAAGGAATGGTGAGACTACAACGCCCTTAAATCAGCGAAAGAAAACTCATCTATGCTTTGTTTGATTTCTGCTTAGCACACAATATTTGCTCCGCCACCAGCCGAAGCAACTTAATTCCGCAGCGATAAGGAATAACTAATCATTCAGATGGGCTAACGCTGCAGCAAGAAAGCGAAATCTAATTCTGTTTGCCCAGAATCCCAGCAGATTTCAAAACCTTTAATTAGATACACACAGATGCATTTTTTCCGTTCAATTCTTATTCCACAGTCGTGACATCTGAGGCGAAAGAAAGGCGCCGAATTGCGTTTCTCTTTGTTGATTCGCAGATAAAGAACACAGAAAGGCAAAACAGAAACAGAACTGGAATAAAACAGAGATTGCAATAATTAGAACTTTCGTCTTCATTACGGTAAAGAATTTGGGAAAAAGAGGGTTAATTAATATTTCACCGTAGAGAGACCCTAGAAGATTACTCTTGAAAATAGTCACATTTAGTAATTTAGTTACTCTTTCAGAATATTTTTTGATCATCATTTCTCCATTATTCGGTCAGCTTTTTAAGAATATGCAAGCGGATAATAAACAAAGAATACGAAAATTTACCCTAATCATATTTGAGCTCGTTTACACAGCAGAATAATGAAAAATAATTAGATAAAGTCTAAGGGCAAATAAACAGCTAAGCAGTCGATTTTTAAATTGCCGAAGAGTATTTCATATGAATAAAAATACTACTGGAAATTGTGACTAATTATTTGGATAAAGAAATCTCCGAAAACCGGAGAAAAATTCATATGAAAGGCGCACCGAAGGGGAAGGGCGAAAGGGAGCGATCCCTCCACGCCCTAAGAAGGCATCAACCGATATCCGACCGATTTTTAGACATCCGGATTCCAATCCGATCAGTGCACTAAACATCCAGTTATTTGGCAATTCACATTTGATTTTTGAATTTTACTTGGAAAAATATGTGTAAATTAAAAATTTGGAATGCATCGTTTGGAAGCTTTGGGATGGTTAAAACACGTTTGGTTTCAAACAGCAAAGTTAGATATCCGCTTGCCGGAAATAGATACGTTAGACTGGATACGTACGCCGGATATCCGACAAACTCAACCATACGATAAATCTCTATTCCTGACCTTGCCCCCCCCCCATTAATATATAGATATATAAATATATGTAACAACTCCTGGGTAAGCTACAGTTTCATGCTAAAACCTAATACTGTCCAATTACTTGAGCAGTATTTCAGTTTTTAGAATTCAAAAAAAAAAAAAATTCTAAGTTGTAGGGGAAATTTGCCATGTATGGGTTAGGGGAAAGTCATATATGGGATAGCTTTTGATTTTGCCTCATACAGCTAACACCATTGAGATCTTAACACTGCTTTTACACTTATAAAAAAATTATAGGATTCTAAGATTAGATTTATTTGACTTTTAGCTTGTTAAATGAATAATCTAAGTTTTGTGATGTATTCTTAGAAAATCGCTCCAATTCCTGATCATAAAATAACATAACTTGCGTACAGAGAATCAGTTTATGACACTTGTCAGTAAATATCAGGTGCCTACAAGAAAGATATGTCGGTATCCCGTATTCCTACTAGGCCCTTTCACCCAACCCCAACAATACTGCACATATTTCAAATTTTTATAATTATTACCATTCTTTCTTTCGTCAAACTACAAATCTAGCAGTGCAACAAGAAAAATAAGATTATTTAAACCGCCCCACTCAAAAATGCGCGACGAATTTTTAAAACCATTCGCGACACTCAGACCTGAGGCATGCCACGTGATTCAAATTCCAAGATGCAAAAGAACGACTGACATTTCACTCGTGGACATGTTAATCTGGGAAAGGGATGGAAAAAAAAACGATGATTTATTCCCGTTTGCTAATGTCTCACTCCATCCGCCGCCTCTCTCCCCACTTTCAAGAGATAATTCCCATTAAAAGGACTTCCAAAGTGGAAATGAGATTCCCTAACTCATCTTCAGCGCCGAAGAGGGGAAAAAAATAGAAAGGATTAGGTTATAAAACGTACAAGAAATCAAGAGCACACACAGTTAGCAGGGGAACTCATCCAGAATCGGGGGAAAAGGGTTTTTAATGAACCATGCTGGGCAACTCACTCTTTATCTTCTGGTCCTCCCTAAACAAAGATGATAGACCTCGATTCAACAAGTTCGGCGATCTGAATTACATGTCACAGCCATATGATAATGACGAGAAGTTGTGAGATTTTTTTTTTTTTTTTTGTTTAGTCAGCAACGAATTTTCCTTAAACATACCGCATTTCAGTGGATGCACCGACGAGTTGAAAGCGTACTCACTTTAAAATTATTTAAAATAAGAGGATTATTCGCCAAGACCAAGAAAATTTTACATTAGCTTTCATTTGCAGAATGTGCTTTCATTTAAATTTCGAAGCTTTTAATTGGATTTTACACGAACCTCTTTACGCATTAAACCGAAAAAAGAAAATAAAAAATGCCGACACCGAAATGATAAAATTTTTCAAAGAGTCAAAACTTAGCAAAAATTGAAACATTATCTCAGTTTTCTCTACTACTAATGTCAAGATTAACGAAAACAGACCCAACCCAAGATGCTCAGATGTGGCTCTAAGGTTGGTCCTCTTGAAACCGCGCTCCCCTTAGGAGAGGAATGCCCTTTTTTAGCCTACTTTCCCGTAAAAGTAAAAAAAGATAATAATAAAGCATGAAAGAATACTTAATGTATCGTGAAAATATCGTTAAAAATCAAGATAAGTCAAAAATAAGTGAAGTAATTAAATAAAGATTGAAAAATAAAAAATTTGAAAGTAGGGTATTGAGATGGGGAAAAAGTGTGTCTGTCGGTCTGTCGGTCTGTCTGTCTGTCTGTCGGTCTGTCTGTCGGTCTGTCGGTCTGTCCCCCCCTAATAACTTTTGAACGAATTGTCCGATTGGAAAAATTCTTTTTGCATTCGAAAGATCTCGGCGAGGACATCTCATTTCTATATTTTACTTTTTGATTTGAACAATTTTTTGTTCAATTTTGAACAGTTCAAAAAATTTTAACATTAGCGCCTATGGGCGAAAATGAAGCAAATTATGTAAACTCTGGGTACAAGATCCAAGTTCCAATGAACAAGCTCACTGGAAGAAGTTCTTGGCGTGAAATATTGATTTGAACAATTTTTGTTCATTTTTGAACAGTTCAAAAAAAAAAATTAACATAGTGCCTACGGGGAAATTTCAATCCTATATAAATCCTGATCTAACGGGCCGATTTGCTTGGAACAAACTTTATTAGAAAGCTCTTATGACGTAGAACATGTACACATAAAAAGTTCATCCAGAACTAACGAGCCTATTTTCTTATGAAATTTTTTGATCGGGATTTTCAAGAATATTTTTGAATTAATGAAAGATTAAATGATTAAACAAAATAATGAATGAATAAATGAGTGAATAAATACATGAATGACTGAATAAATGAATGATTGAACGAATCTGTATTAACCGTTGAAAAAGGCATATTTGAAGCAATTAAGAACTAAAGCTAAACGAGAAAGAGAGAGAGATAGCTAGATTATAAATTTGAAGCTGGTGTATACGGGAAAGTAGGCTCGTTTAGTTCTAGACGGAACTTCTTGTTCTTTCTCCTCTTAAAGTAAAGAAATATTGAGTTCCTGGTACAGTAATCAAAGAATAAAATTATAGTTTAACAAAACTAGGAAAATACGCTTTTGTAACAATATGAACTAAAAAGCAATAACAACAAATGTGATCTTTAAAGTCGGTGTAATCTCTAAATATGTACAGGTTGAAATTGTCATGTTAAAAGGTAGAGAGTGGTACAGAAAAATATAGAAAGTTATAAAAATATCCATACATGTTAATAATGAATTTGATAAATAAAGTTGTAATTCTTAAAAACGTCAATAGTCTCGTTTGAGGATAACTGGCAGTGCACCTATTGCACTGATAACTACAGTGATACCACTCAAAGTTTACCACACAAAGACAACATTCCTGTTTTCTCTCAGCTGCGCAACCGCGAGCATATTTTTGAAGGCAAAATTCTGCTTTGCGCTTGCGCTGATAAAAAAGACAGGGATGTCGCCTTTGTTGTGAAAGCACCCCTAAAGCTCTCATAACATACTATCTTTAAACGAGTTTTATTCAGAACAGTTCTTTGGTCTCATTTCCTTCTTTCCGTAAGATTTGCTTGACTGCACAATTCCGACTGAACTAAAATAATGAAAAAGTGAAGCATCAAACAATGTTTGTGGAACATACATTTCAATTACCTGAAAAATTGATTTTGCTTTAGGTTTAGTTTACATCAGCGTTTCCCAGCCGGTGGTTCGCGAGCCCCCAGGGGTTCGAATGGTGTAGAAAAGGGGTTAGCGAAAATAATATTGCAATGGCGGAATTTTTAATTGCTAACGTAAAGGAAAAACGAAGTAATAAACATACGTATTAGGACGGAGTGTTTTTTTTTTTTTTTTAATAAATTGTTTTTCCGATAATGCGCAAAAGTTGCGGACTGATATAAAGCATACGTACAAAATTAGAAATGCAATTATTTCTACTATTAACTGATTCCGAAATTTTGAATCTCAAAGTGGCATCAAAAGATATTCATTAATTTGTTTTAAATTTTGAGCGCATGTTTCTCTTACCATTTTCCACTTTTTCCTCGCTCGAGTGAAGAAAAAGTAAAAACTTACTTAAAGGTGTAAAATTTTGCATTTGTTTTCGGCTAATTTCTCATGTATAGACCCCAAAGTTGAGCCGGAAGATTTTTATTCATTCATTTTAAATGTTGTACTCACATTTGTCACACTTTATTCCAGCTTTTTTGAATTTTGTATTATTCAACCCGAAAGTGGAACCAAACAATATTTAAGTGTTTGTTCAAAACTTCGTGCGTATATTTCTCATGCCATTACATAACGTTTTCACACTGTCGGGGAAATAGTTTTTAAAGATATTTTCTTTAGAATGCATATGGGGGTTTACCGTCCTATTAATAATTCACAAAGAACAAATAAAAATGTAATTTTAGCTTTTAATTAAACTTGGATGTTTCGCAATTATACATTCATTTCTTGTTATAAACTATTATGAACATAAAAAATGTGCTTAGCTAATTGAACAGTTTTGTTAACCGTTACTAACGATCATAGAAGGGGCTTCGCCATTCTCTTTCGGATCTTGAAAGGGATTCGCAGGAAAAAAAGGTTGGGAACCACTGGTTTGCATCACAGCCCTTTCCCAAGTCCCCTCCTTCTACCAATATTTTGGGGATGTATGCCATTTCGACTTTTAAAACTAGCCGGTGTTCCAAAAGTTCTGTTGAGAATCAATGGACAAGACATAGAAGAGAAAATGACACGATGAACTGCTTTAGAGAATAAAATACAAGCGACATGAAAAGCTCTATCCCTTTCAGATTTTAAGTTATCGAGACTTTTTTTTTAAAAAGCACTTCAATTCCGCCTAAATGAGAGATGGGCAAACGATGAATCCATCAGGGGGAAACATAAAGGCTTCTGTCACTGGGTGCGAACATTTATTTTTGCTCTCACTTTTCTCGGAAACTTCTCAAAGGCGTGGAAGATGGAAGACGCAGATGGGCCCTTCGGAGGTAATGCACACACACTCAGTAGAGAGAGAGAGAGAGAGGCGGGAAGCGAGGTTCTGGAGGGGACGAGAGAAACCTCTTCTGCACTATCATCGTCCAATTCCATCCGGACCGAAACCACTTTGATGGGCAAATATTTGAATTAGCTAAAGCGATGGGCGGAAAAGTGTCTTCCCCAAAGTGGTTCTTTTGCTTCCGATGAGGACACATTTCTTTCCACGTGAATGGGGCTAAATGAAGGCTCTTGAAACAACGGCCTCCAAGTTTGTTAGTCAGGATGATTGTAATGTTTTTGAGCCTCAAAAACCCGAAATTTCCAGAAAATTTAAACTCACTTTTCAAAAGACTGAGTGATATCTAAATAGTATGTGAGCTGGAAAACGCAAAAAATTGATAAATTGGGTGCTGGGCGAATGTAATTATTATTTTTTTAAATTATTTATTTATTTATGTTGAACTTCAACACTAATCGGCAATGCTATATGTAAAACTATTGCTTTGATTATTATAAAAACATTCGGAAAAATACTTAAATATATACATATTTTTTAAGATTTTTTTTTTTTTTGAAAGAGTTCCTTTCTTGAAACTGAATAACTGAAAATAAGTCGTCTATATGCCGAGCTGAATTTTTTTTTAAAAATTCAACACACGGGATCAGGTTCGTATCTTCCTTTCCTGTATACAAGTTTAGTATTCTGTGTTGACGAAAATACTCTTTCGTTTTTCAGCAGAAAACTTTATTTCCTTGAATCGCAACTGCAAAATAGGGAATGTAATTCTCGTTGCAAGGCTGGTGAATTGTTTAAATTTCAGCACATAAGAGTCGAGTAACAGACCAAATAATAGTAAGGATGAGAGCTTAACAATCGTAACAGCTCATATTCTGCAACCTCCTTATTTATCGAAACGTCAAAATAAGACATCATCATCGATAAAGACGTCAGGTCTATGAAGTCACAAGGCAAACTAAGCGCTACACGCAAAACTCTAACAACAACCATCAACTGAAGGAGTACGAAATAAAACTACTTTGAAACTACAAAAATTTCCATTGAAGAAACAATTTTAAAATTACGAAACGTTGCTAATCGAAACTACAACAAAAAATATTTAACTACCACCTACACAGATGACGTGAACAAATTAGTATTAATCTGGTTCGCATTAGCATTAACCTACAGTTCGACCACGAAATTCTGACACTTGGACGCTTCTGCAGCATGGCAGAAAAGGAAGGATCCATTTGAGTTTTAGGGAAGTTCGGTTTGCAGGTGCGTTCATTGCACGCGAATCAGAATATTTGCTTCTCTGTTTGCTAAAAGCAACCAAAATTCTGAATTGCCAGATAGCATCAGTTTGGAAGAAATCAAGTATGCTAAACGAACTAAAACAAGAACAGAATACAGCACATTCCTTAAACCAGCGTTTCTCCTTTGAACATGAATGGATTCTTCTTGGCCCTCTGCTAGTCAATAGTCTTTTTTTTTTTCCTTTCTTTCTTTTTTTTTTTTTTTTTTGGCGGTAGAACTGTGAACCGAAATTTTGCCAACATTAAAACTACAACTTCGAAACAAAAACACATCTTGCAGCTTTGGCTCATTTGCTTCCTTCTTACAAACAGGCAGTAATGATGCAACACCATGCCCCACGGAGCACGTATTCATTAGATCCACCTTGCGAGGCAACATGCCCCCTCCCCTCTCGTTCCATTAATAAGCTACTTGAGCTCGAGGCATGACATTTTGACCCATCGTGCGTGACGTGCATGCCGGTAAAGAGCATGTGTCTCGAATCTCGACACCTGGTAAAATATTTGGCTGAAGGCGGATGGATCCATTAATGCTCGTCACAAGAGGCTAAGTACGAGTCATGGACAAGTAGTGCACTGCAAAACGATGGAACGCTTTACGCATGGCCATCTTGTCAGGGCCATTAACAGCAAGCCGGACATGATTCTTTTTTCCCTTCCTTCACGAATGTTATGCTGCCGTACCCTCACAAGGGACGAGTAAATCTCCAGATAATAAGTATCGATTTTTTTGGAAACGTGCTAGGATTAATTCTTTTGAATCACGCTACTTTCCTTCATAAATAATCAGCGATTTTTCGTGCCCAAGTCAATAATTAAAACGTTTCGTACCATCTATCTATATAGATATGAATGAATACGTCACATCAAGAACGCATGGCATTTGAATCGTCCAATTATCTTACATATATTCCCGAATAATTCGGAGAAATATTCAAACCTTCTTAATTAATCTCTAAACCATCGTTTCTCAACCTGGGGTAAGAAGGAGGAGGGGGTCATAATCTGTTCAAAAATGTAAGGCCCGTATAGGAAATATTTTTTTATTAAATAAAGTTATTTAAATGATTGTCAAGTATAAAACTACTAAATACTCAAGTATAAACGTACTAAATTCAATACTCTACGAATCAAATGTTGCAGCAAAGTAATCGCAAGGTTTTTATTTTACATATTTTTTGGTTTTTAAAAGGGATGGCAACACTAAAAAGATTGAGAATGATGATCTAAACTGTATCTAGCGGTTTTAGGGTGCATCAAAATGCCTGATGCCCTCTGATGCACCCTATTGCCTTTTTGAGTGCGCTCTATGCCTTTTTTGATTGTGCCCTGTTGTCTTTTCGAGTGTGCCCTGCTGCCCTTTCGATTGCGAACTGTATCCATTTTGGTGCGTCCTGCAGCATTGTTTTGAAAAACACCCACAATGAATTTGCTGAGCTATTTCTTAGTCCCACAGGACATTACAATAGATTTTTCAAGTACTATTTTGTACTGGTCATCACGACATTAGTGACCTTACTGTAAAAAAAACATTCCTCAGAGATTTTTCCTCCTACAAAATCCGTAGACTTGTGCGAAATTATTTTCTGACATCTTCACACCAAATTTATTTCTTATTTATTTGTTTATTTTTCCGCTAGTCTTCCGACCCCCACTCTGGCAGTGGCAGGACTTCAAATGGTGGTCATTATCAAATTTCTGAATATTTTGTTCAAATCTTTATGCTATAAACTTTCTGGAGTGATTCTTCAAAACAGCTAGACACCCAATTCGCTATTAGCAGCAAAATAAAAAGTCAAACTAGAATTTAAAAAAAGAAAAAAATCAGGAACTGAGCCCCTGGAGTTGACTAGAGTTGCCCATTTGAAAAGATCTGCCCTGCCGCCTTTTCAACCTAGCGACAGCATTGAGCAAAATGGAAATGCATATATATATTACTAACCAAACACTATAGTCAATTTTGAATTAACAGATCGCATCAGTTTGGAAGAAATTGAGTGTGCTAAACGAACTAAAACGAGAACAGAATACAGCATTTCTTATACCAGTGGTTTCTGCCTTGAACATGAATGAAGAATTCGTCTTGGCCCACTGCTAGTTAGTTTTATCAATAGAATCACTAAACAGGGCGATTAACTCTATACGATTGTAATGCTGCATTCTTTTCCAAAATAAATAAATAAATACACAATATATATACGAGCTAGTCAAAAGTAGAACTATTGGAAACACATAGGTCCCATGAGGCAATCAACGTGAACATTAACTGGGCTTCCGAAATTATGACACGGGCTCCCCAACTGTAACTCTTACCAATTCCAAAGCGGTTAGTATCAGCATGCCATAACTGTTATTGTTTTGGCAAGAAAACAATAACACTTAAAGCTACAAGATTTGTAGATCCCCGAAAGTTTTGTTTTCAGGGATGGATTATTTTTCCAGTAATTCAGGGCCGGTGAACCACCACCAATGATTTCAGACGTGGCTATAATGCATTCAATACAACTTCAAGCCTAAGGTAAGAACTAAGGTGTTCCTTATCTAATAAAAAAGACTATTTTACAAAAATAATAATAATAATAATAATAATAATTCATAAATAAAGAAATAATAACCATTTTGTTCAAGCTTAAAATAATGGAAATGGATTGATTCGAATAGACAAAATAGTTTAATAAAACTAGAAATAGTTCTTTCATTTCCATTTTTACCCACGCTTATCTGCTGGTTAGTAGTTTTCTCCCACATTAGAACTCTGTTTAGAAAATGTTTTTGCAGAACAAGATCGAAGGAAGTAACTGATTGGTTGTTTACAGGGTAGACACAGGGCTCGGCGCACTTTGGAGTCTTCAAAATAGTGAAAAAAGTGACCACAGCTTTTAAAAAAGTGACCAAAATAGTGACCATTAAAATGTAAACATGTGTTTGTTTTTTAATTTAAACTAAATATAACTTGAAAAAGAGCAGTTTCAACATCTTTTGGAAACTAAACCTGAATAAATAGAGCTTTTACCCAACTTTAAAAAAAAAAAAATCATAGCCTATTCAAAAATAAGAATTTTTGTACCTGTAACTATGTTCATAAATACCTCTTTCAAAACTCATAAATAGCTAAGAGTGAGAGAGACAAAAGTTATTTCTTTTAATAAATTTTTTTCTCAAATTGTTACTTATTAAAAAATATAAATGAATAAATATTTATTCAAATCGGCAGAAATTTCAAATTTTAATTTATGTTCAACATCGAATAAAATTTATTTTGCGAATGCTATTTTTTAAATATTTTTTATACTTGTTCAAAGATTAGAAAATTTCACTTGAAATAAATCTAATTTTGATATTTTATCAAAATTATTCAGACTGAAATTACTGTTTAATCTTCTGTATCATTGTAGGAAACAAACCGTTTGATTATTCGATACTGTTTTTGTAATTTCATGGTAGTAACAAAATCCAAGAAAAATTCCCTGATTGAGCTCCAACAAATTCCCTGATTTTATAATTTCAGTTGTGATAGTTACACGGTATCACTGTCATACATAATGACAGTATGAGTGGCACAATCAGAAAAATTCTTTAAAGGGTTGGGGGAGGGAGGGGTGCACTATTTTTTTCCTGTATGAACTTTGTGCAATTCCTTTTTATTGGGGGGGGGGATGGAAATAAAAAGAGGTCATAATGTAATTTGCTGAGCGATATATATAATCTGCAACTGCTAAGAATTTTTCAGATCTAAAGTTTTTTTAAAGAGTTTAGATTCCCCCCCCCCCCCCTGCATCATTATGTAATGATTTCTTGAAAAGAATATAACTTTATTTTCTAGATATGCGTATTGTCTTTTCGTTGAGAAATCCCCACCAAAAATTTTCTTTTGTGATTGAGACAGTTAGTTCGGGAGTGGGGGGGGGGGGGGGGATAAAAGAGAAGAGAAATTAAGGTAATTTTCTGAGTGATATAATCTGCAACTGCTAAAACCTTTTAGTCTGATTTTTTTTTCTAACTTAAATATCGCTTTATTTTATTTTCTTAGAATTTGCTCTTCTCAAGTAAAAAAAAATAAAAACAATTAAAATCATCATTCTAGATGGGGGGAGAGGTCACGCGCCCTCTAGGCCTCCCCTTCTAGTTGCACCACACTGCAACATCAAACCTTAAGTTCGGCACACTTGGGGCCGGCGCCACGCCGAATTTCAAAAGACGACCAAAAATGGCGGACTTACAGTACCAAAAATGGCGGATACGCGGAAGCTTCAATCCTGGCACACGTATTTTAATGCAAAATTGCAATGTTTTCTTAACTCATAGACAGACAAAGTAACTTTTTTGTTTGCTCTGCCAGAGAAAGGGCAAAAAAGTGAAAATATTGACCAATTTTTGAAAAAGTGACTAAAAGTGACCAATGCAAAAAAAAGTGACTTTTAGTGAAAAAAGTGACTCACGCCGACCCCTGTAGACATCATATTGCATATTGAGTGAAGTAAAAATTTATTAATAAAACATATCCTCCATTTTAATGGAGGGAAAAGACGAATGTACTTTCTGAATTATTAAAAGAAATGGCAGATAATTTATGATTCCCCCCCCCCCCCCCGTAAAACATTTTAATCTAAACATCTGAGAGAGTTCATAGCAACAAACATATCGACATTCGACGCAACGTCTTTAGCACGGTTAATAAAGACAGAATCTTATTTTTTTTCTTCCCTTCCTGCATAATAAATTTGTAGGAAATTGACAATTTGATCAAAGCCAGTCTCAAACAAAAGAAACTTCAAAGTAAAAGAATTTCCACATACGACCGTATTAGCCGTATTTATAGAGCGAAATTGAATTTCAAGTTTTTAAAACAGTGTTTCCCGCCGTCTTCTAGAGGTAATTCAATTTCTGCTTCAAAAATCCAAAGAATCTCCCCGAGATTCGTCTTCCAAATTTTTCTTCGTCGCGTGTCAAAATCAAGAGGGGGTAAAAATTAACAATTTGGCAATCTTTTTTTTTTCCCTTTGTTGTCATGTCAGATTTATTGTAAGTTAAAAGCGGATGACGTTTTAAAAAGAATACGTTATTAATGAAACGAGAATGCCTTCGAAAAAGGAGGGATTTTATTTGTATGGGGCTCATTCATTAGGTGGGACAACCATTTTGAAAGGAAAGTAAATTAAATATTTCCGTAGTCATTTATTTGTTTTCGTTTTACTTGAATAATTTCATTATTCTTCAAGACGGTATCTTGAGCAAGTAGAAAATCAAAAATACGCAATATCAGTAGTACATAAATTATTCGTTGCACACATTAAATTCTTTATTAGACCAAACATTATTTATATATTCTTCTTTGCGAATATTACGCCACATAATTCTTTAGTAAAGTCGTAGAAGAAAGTACTGAGATGAAGAAAAACATATTTCTGCATTTAATTTGCAAGCTAATAAACTATTCACTAACGAAGAAAATTCAATTAAGATAATTTCTTCATTTTTTATGTCATACGATTTTATTTTTATTTTTATTTTTTTTTTTTTTTTGGGTTGCACGACAGAATGACAACTCACATTAATATACGGAAGAGCTAGCATTAAATTTTCAAACCTATAGGTTTACTTCGATAGCGTTCAGTAGAGCCATTACTGTTGACCGGGAAAACAACGGAGTTTTATTTTACACTGAATTAAGCATTTTTTATGGAGGATTTAAAAAGCTACTGCATAAACTGATGCAACAAGTATATTACTATTTATGGGAATTACTTTTTCACATAATAGGAAAAGAAGGGCTGCCACTAAGTTAGGAGAAGAAAAAAAAATGTTTTATTAACGTCTTGTATGAAAAATAGTCTCCAGGTGCAGAAAATAGTTTCGAAAATAACCTTATAAAAGTTTTTTCAAAAGTATTTATATCATAATAATGTAATGATACTTTGATAAACAGACATTTCGGCTGCGCAGCCCATATGCGGGGCCAAAATCACAAGTAGAGAGCCCTTCCCCGTTGCTCGCAACCTATAATCAGCGTGATCCAGAAAATCGAAATATAAGTTATCATATAAATGATTTCGCACCACATTTATTTCAACAATAATGATTCAAAAACTGTGCATAAATTACAGCCAATAATAATTTTTTTAAACTTTTCAAAACAACAAAAGGTTTTATGACTTAACTCATTTTTTAAGCCCTAAGCAGACATCCCTCCATCTTAAATGAAGTAACTCATCCTTCCTTTCTAAGGTGAAATGTATACCCCATTAATATAGCAAGTGTTTTAGACCCTTTCATTACATCACATGATGCCTTACTAAAAAAAAAAAAACATTTCTTCATTATTCTTATTAAATTCTTCTTCCTCCCCTCCCTAACTTTAAGTTTACAGAAAAAAAAAAAGAGGACACGGACAAGAATATTTTGACCGAGACAGTTTTTCCAGAGTGAAAAAAAACAGACAATGTAGATTAGCATGAACAACAATAACATACAGCACAGCTTAAACTGAGAAGCATTGCTCTGAAACTAAGATCCTATATGGCATCAAACAATCCCATCAAGATTTGTAGAAAACCATTGTCTTCCAGAGGATTCCATCACACGTTGGTATCGAAGGCAATGAACAGGCCCCCAGATTCTCCAGCAAAAAATGTAACCAACGTACACAACAAGACACTACACCTGTTACTCCAGAAACACTTAGAAGATATATCACATAAAAATGTAAAGAAGCGAATCCCACCGACATGCTGAATGTAATGAAAAATAAAGCCTGGGAGGATATTCAGGAATTCTGAAAGTTGTACAGTCAAAAATCAGTGGCCTATTTTAGGCTACAAACAGGACATGATTGCGTGGAGGTACATTTGTTTAAAATAGGCATTTTTTCCTCTATCTCAAATTCCAAGAGCAGATATCATGAATTCGATCCATCCTTTGACATGCATTGGATTTGAGAGAAGCTTTCAGAATAACAGAGACATAAGTAAATTGTATTGGGATGCCAGAACCATCATGAACATTTCTTGTGATATAACTTCCTTTTCGCTTGTTTTAATTGTTATTTTAGTTTTACATTTGTCTGTACAACTCTTTTTTTTTTTTGCTCCTTCGCTTTGATGTGGACTGTCATATTGTTTGGATTGATTTCCGAAATCGAGTCATATGTAGCACACATAGCATACAGCACAACAAACTAGAAAATGGAACCCTACCCTAGAAACTAAGTTAAAAGCACAGCAAAAGCCTTCTTAACGGGCAGTGAAACGTGTCTATTGTGGAATGCATCCCAATGTCGAGTTGCAAATACAGAACATGCACTAGCCTAATGTAAATATTTTTCCATTAGACCTTGTTTTCTTTCGAAATTCATCCCATTGTTCAACATACCCAGCATAATTGTTAGTTATTCCGCCTAATCCGATTTTTTTTTTTTTCAAAAGACAAAAGGCCTAAACATATACTCAAGAAAAACTTAAAAAGAAATTTAAGAAACTCAGCAACCAGTAAGTACAGATCCTTCAGAGATCAATAACATGACGTCAGATTAACAGAGATTTTAGAAATTAAAAAAATTTAAAAAAAGAAAGGAATGAAACTGAGAAGCTGAGAGGGGGAGGCCATCACCTTTCAAACGCAACCTCGGTCATTTAAATACGATCCAAGCCGCAGTCAGAGATGGATAAAATGCGGTGGAAGGAAAGGCTCACCTCTTGTGCCAAGGTGCTCGAATGGGCACCAAGTGCCCATTCGAGCAGACGACGTCTTCATCAGCCCTCCCCGATTTCAAATCCGGACGATCCGCTCCGGATAAAAGCAAGCAACACTTAATTAAATATGCTAATGCGGAGCCATGAGCGAAATCGGGAGAAGAATGGGGTCCGTCGGGGGACAATGAAAACTCATTACGCTCTGAGGAGACATCTGCTGCCTGGACCTGTCAGATAAAAGCCCTTCGAGAGCCTTTCCTTTTCACCGGAAGGCTGGGCCGGTCGATAGGCCGTTAATATCCTTCTTCGCAGCCAGTTTGCGACCGCGGGCTTTTGTATTTTGCAGAGACTCTACGAATGCACAGATAAGAACTGCCGAAGAAAATCGTATGCCCCACTGAAGTATACCAGAGGTATAGTCGTTTCCCTGTGTGGGCATCGCCCCTACCCCATAGTGATGATTTGAAATAATTTTGATAGTTCAAAAGTGAAACACCGAATAGAAATTCTCCAACTTTTCTAGTGAAAACAGTTAAACACCACATAACATTGAAGACTATATCTGTAAAAAGTATTCGCAAGCCACTGGGCCAACTGACCTTTTAACCAATTACCATCCAACTTGCACTAACAATTTTCAGCTTCTTTTTTCCCTTCCGAACTCAAGCACTTCGACATCTGCTCTCTGTTGCAGATTCTTATTATTATATGAAGCGTTGCAGGTACGATGGCCGAACTCAACAAAAGGATGTTTACAGAAAAACTTGTTAGAAAAGTTTTCCATAAGTTTGAACTCAACGAAAGAAGTATTCAAGGACAAAGTATCACCAAAATTACATTGAATACCTTTTTTGTTGAGTTCGGATTTATCAAACGCGTTTTTCTGAAAACTACATTTTGTTGAGTTCACCCTCAAAGGTGCCTCACTCACATGCATCACAAATATATTTAAAATAACGAGCTATTCATATATTACTAGAACTAAATCTGCTATAGTACTACTCTGTACGTACTAAATCTGCTACAATCTACCTAACTATTGATTCATGCACATCCACAAATCACAAGCAATATAATCTATTGTAAAATGAATGTTTCTTTAACTTTCTCCACATAAACTTTTATTATAGGCAATTCCTCAACACATTACACCTGCTGCTATTCATTTACAATAAACTCTAGTAGTCCTTAACTTGACAGTCTATTTCGATTGCGATAACTATGTGCGATGTTTTAACCAAGAGGCTACCGATCCAAAATCGCAGAGTTTGACCTTACCTTTTCCGCGTGCTCGATGTCCTAATCACTGCAAACATCACCACCGATTCTAGCCACCATGTCTAACACCCAAATTTGTATTTTTTCTCTCGTGTATTCCTTATTCGTTTCCTTTAATGCAGAAAACAAATCGAAAAAACATAATACAAAAAAGAAATGAGATCAATATAAAAACTCAATGTAGGGAGAGAAAAAAAAAAGATTGCAAACGCATTATTCGTTTCAATATTTAAGTTAACATTAGAAATGCAGAAATTATTCCGAACAGTAGCAAACAGTTCTTTCAAAGATTCAACAAACCACTAAATCAAATGCAAAAGGAAATGAAAACATTCCAGAATGTCAATAAAGAATTTTATTTCTACAACTTCACTTTCATTGGCACAGTTGTAACACTTCTTGAAATACCTGTTAGTACTGCTAACGGCAACTCAGGATTATAAAAATATTTTTTTGTACCTCCAAATTTTCACGCATGCTTCCCCTTAATACACACGAACGAAGCGCAATCAAAAGTTAAATATCATTACAATTTTATCATTCCTTTTCCCTTCTTTAGCTCAAGCTTTGGATCGTGATTAACAAACACCAAACGAAAGGAGTAAATTTAGATATCAAACAACTAGAGCTGTATTTGAACTTTACAGGGAAAAATTTAAAGCTACATTCGGAAAGTTCATTAAAAAACCAACTTTATATATTTACGTTTTTTACCGCCATCAATTATAACGTATTAAGCTGATAAGTGATAACGAAGCTTCTTTGCAGAAGTTCTGTTTTCTTTTCATCGTTTTTTACCAGCGCTAGATAAATAAAAAAGTCACTTCATAGTCCACGAAAAAAAGTTTACGATCTTCTAATGTGATTAACCTCAGATACAGTCCATGCATTTGGAAAGAAATAAAACAGCGCGCCAGGAAAGGCTAGAAAAACGTGGGACTAGGAAGTAGAAGGGAAGGAGGAAAAGAGAACTGTTTGCTTCAGCTGTTTTTTCTTCTTTTTTCTGTAGCTTTTTTTCTTAACCTTCATGTAAAAATAATTTTCGACGGGTTTTTTTTTTTCCTTTCCCCCGACGGATAACGCAGATGAATAAAATTTTCTTTGCAGAGGGCTTGTAAAGTGAGGGGAAAGCAAGAGACAAAAAATGCAAATAAAAGTTTTTTATATGAGATATTCCAAACTTAAGATGTTCAAAAAATAATTCTAGACAACCATAAAATTGAAAAAATTAAAAATGAAAAGAACGTAAAGTACGTAAGATTTAGTTTAAGGAGAACAAGTATAAGATTTTGATGAAACTGAAAAAAAAGAGAAAAAAAAAATTGAAACGCGGGAGGAATAAGCTTACTCTCTAGGCACTCAGAAACCAAACAAGGATAGGGAATGAAAGGCAAACAATAGAAACAGATTTCTAAGGAAGATTCGTGGTATATTCAATGACTTGAGCTTTAGTTTCAAAGATGATAAATTCCCTGAAGAGTTTAACCATTTTCATGTGACACAGTCCCAAAAGATTCCGGTCGAGTTTCCCTATCGAGTTTTTAAAAATTGCATATTTTTCTTGAACAGACAGTTGTATTGATTTTTTTACACCCAGATAAAAAATTAAAAATAATCTTTCATTCTGTTTCTGTTAAATTTGTAACGATAACTCATTCGTCATTTGCATTAAAACTTGAGAAGAGAAAAAGTTTTTCTCTCTCTCACTTAAAAAAATGGCAAAAATAGACATTTATGATCTATGTTAAATACAATTCAGAAAAGAGAGGGTTTATTGGACGAAAAAAAAAAGTCAATTCACTTGACATAGCTTGAAGAACAGAAAATCAGTCGGTTTTAGATGAACTCGGCATCAGGGTATTTGCAAACCTTTTACTAAAGTAAGTAAAAACATCTGGAACATTTTCCAAAAACAGTCGAATTTCATGGATTTCATTTACCCACCGGTGATTTGGTGTAAAATAAAAATTTCTGAACTTCACAATATATTTTCTGAAAAAGCAGGTGGTTAATTCCCGTATGACAAACATGGCAAAACACACCTTTATGTTTCAATTCATGTTCTAAATATTAAAATAACTAAATAAATTTCGGTGTTTACGCATCTTCATAACTACTTTAAAAATAGTGGAAGGATTTTAGTCTACGAAATTAATATTTTGAGATATAACGTACAGACATGTTGAAACGTGGACATGGTTCTTTGCAGACAGACACGACAAAAAATGGACATGGTTCTCTCGTGATGTGTTTTTACATAACAGCTCAAAATATTTAATTCCTAGACTAAAATTCTTCCACTATTTTAAAAGTAGTTATGAAGATGGGTAAAGCACACCGAAATTTATTAAGTTATTCCAATTTTAGTACCTGAAATGAAACAAAAAATTTGTGACAGACATGACATAAGACACATTAACCATGCATGACTAATAAACAAGAAGTTCCGTCTGGAACTATACGAGCCTACTTTCCCGTATACACCGAATTCAAATTTATAATCTAGCTATCTCTCTCTCTCTCTCTGTCTTTCTCGTTTAGCTTTAGTTCTTAATTGCTTCAAATATACCTTTTACTACGGTTAATACATATTCATTCAATCATTATTTATTAAGTCATTCATGTATTTATTCACTCATTTATTCATTCATTCTTTTGCTTATTCATTTAATCATTCATTAATTAAAAAATATTCTTGAAAATCCCGATCAAAAAATTTCATAGGAAAATAGGCTCGTTAGTTCTGGATGAACTTTCTATTTGTACATGTTCTACGTCATAAGAGCTTTCCGATAAAGTTTGTTCCAAGCAAATCGGTCCGTTAGATCAGAAATTATATAGGATTGAAATTTCCCCGTAGGCGGTATGTTAATTTTTTTTGAACTGTGCAAAAATGAACAAAAATTGTTCAAATCAATATTTCACGCCAAGAACTTCTTCCAGTGAGCTTGTTCATGGGAACTTATATCTTGTACCCAGATTTTACATAATTTGCTTCATTTTCGCCCATAGGCGCTAATGTTAAAATTTTTTGAACTGTTCAAAATTGAACAAAAAATTGTTCAAATCAAAAGTAAAATATGGAAATGAGATGTCCTCGCCGAGATCTTTCGAATGCAAAAAGAATTTTTCCAATCGGACAATTCGTTCAAAAGTTATTTGTGGGGGACAGACCGACAGACACACTTTTTCCCCATCTCAAAACCCTACTTTCAAATTTTTTATTTTTCAATCTTTATTTAATTACTTCACTTTTTTTTTTGACTTTTCTTTATTTTTAACGATATTTTCACGATACATTAAGCCTTCTTTCATGCTTTATTATTATTTTTTTTTACTTTTACGGGAAAGTAGGCTAAAAAGGAAAATGATGAATGATGCAAACACGACGCGAAGAGTATGACATAATACAGTTTGACAAGAACTTTTTCTAAGGTTTTGACAAAAATTTACCTCTCAGTCAAAATTTTCCTTACTGCAATTTAGAACTGATGACTATCTTTTTAAAATTGATCTTTCCCATAAATTTTCTGAAATTTCAGAACAGAACCACCCTTGCCGTTCACCCTTCGCGGATGTCATTTTTAATGCAAATGCATTTGTCTCCACTAAGAATCTCAGTACTTTGTTAACTGAATTCGCTACACAGAAACTCTGGTACACTTTAAAACCCCCTTTTTTAAAGGCAATAAACGGTTTGTATGGCGGAAATTACGGCAATACAAATTATGATTTAAAAGTCGAAATTTACGTCTTTTAAAAAGTTTCAAACCACTTTTAAAATTGAGTGACTGGAATGAAGCAACGAACACTATTGAAGAGAAGCACAAAAACTGGCTACCGTCTCCAAACAACAAGGATAATAAATATAATCGAGTTCATAAAACTAATGACGAAATGGCTTGAAGTAAAATATTTTTAATTACCATTTCTACAACCTGGAGGAGGAATTATCGACGTAAAAATTTTATGACCGATACTCTGGAGCAAACCGATGCCTCTGAGATGGATGAAGTTACAGAATCGAAGGAGGAAAAAAATTAATTACATTGAAGTAAACTACGTTTTAGCACCTTTCAGACACTCCGCAATGCAGATAGAACACTAATCAAAAGCGAGGCGGGAAATTTTATGGTTCATAAGCATCTTATCAGTTTCGGGACGAAAGTTTAAAAAAAAAATCGATCACAGCCAACCTCCCACAGTTCCATAACAATCCTTCCATAGCACACTCTGAAATTGATTTATAACAGCAAGGGATCTTTGAATTCCCATTGCGCTTACACCACTTAAAGGGATATTGGTAAATACATTGAATTGGAGAGCGGGCACAGATTGCCGAGCTCTAATTAATTAAGCCCGATTACATGCTCATAGATCCGATGGCGATTGGGTCCCGCGTTTTCTTCAAGAGCGTACCGGATTAATTGAAATGCTAACTCCTGCGAATGCTGCAGAGAGAGAGGAGAGCGTTATCGTTGTTTGCCGAGCTTTTTGGTAATCGTTCCCGGAATAAGAGAGGATTTACCAATAATGCTTATCATGCCGATAAATTTCGTTTCTACATCCAGGGAACAAACAATCACGGTAGCCTGGATCATTTTCAAACGGCAGGTTGAATCGAGGTGGATTAATTCCATCAACAAAGATCTTAAGCACCATGAGAAGATAAATTAATTTTGACCCCCAAATAATTCGTCACCGATGTGCAGAAGCTTCGGTTATCCAATAAGCATACTTAAGCACAATAAAATTAATTGAAGGAGTCAATGCGATACTACAATGGCCTGGCAAATAATTCACCCAAATATTCTTTTTGATAAAATAGCTTTAAACTGAAACTCCTACCAACTCAGACACTGGATATAAACTTAGGTCACAGAATTTTGTCTCACACAAAAAGAGAAAAATAATCAGAGCGACAGAATTTTACTGTTTCATTAATGCATTAAAAAAAATTCAACAAATTTTTTAAAAAAATTAACTTTTAAATATTTATTAAGTATTGTATTTTTGGGGCGCGCCAGACATACTGCCATTCGTAAAAGCGAATAGAATGACCAACTGATAACATATTAGATTTTTACAAATTTTTCAGTTGTTGTTTCTAGTTTGACTTACGAAGGCAATTTATGGCAGGGTTGCTATTCTGTCCACTTTTTGGTAAAAAAAATATGGGACGCCAGAAAAAAATGGATAAAATTGGATTAAAAAAAGAAAAGAATGACAAAATGAAAATCTTTTGACTTTTATATGTTTCTCGTTTATTAAAAATGTCGTTTAGTTTCTCATCAAAATTATTTATATGATGTAAGAAAAGTATTATTTCTGTATTATTTATTAAGAATGAATTATTTTTTTATTAATTATTTAATTAAACTAGACTGAATGAATGGTAATCATAATTTAATATAAATTCGTAAAAAATTAATCACAGGTTGGCAAAAGTAATTATTTGCAGAATAGTTCCCTGTATAAGTAATCATATTTAACAAAATACATAAGCTGCTGAACATTGTTCCATTACTGTTTTGCATATTAATCGAAAAGGTCTACATATTTTTCTGATGCAAGCGTCATAATCTATGAAACACAATGGTGGGAATCACTGAAAAGATACAGTGAATCGGAAAACTTTTTAATTTTTCATCGTCGCAATTCTCCTAACATCGTCGACTCAACATGATGTTGATTAAGCTGATTAAGTTCCTGTTACACTCCGATAACAGTTAGGTTCTTTTTAAGTTAGTCATGTAGTTGCTTAGCACATTGGAAACTTTAATTTTGACTACATATTTTCTCTCATAAAAAAGATCAACTTTACAAGAATCTTACTAATTATCACAGCAACTGGGTGATTTACAGAATTTCTCAGAAGGCTAGCGCTGCTTCTCTTCTAATCACTGTTTTGATTTTTTTCTTTTCCTGAAATTATTAATAATTTTTTATCCATGACCTTAATTCTTGGGAAGTTTATTAAATTTTTTTAAAATTATCATTTCTCAGTAAATGATTTTTCCAATACTCCATCGTTTCTTCATAATGTCTGTAAACTATTTTTATAATTGTGTTTCGCTCGTTCGTATTTCTTTTTCTGTTGCTTAGCTTCTAATAGTTTTCACACTTAGTTCCATGCTCTAATTGACTAACTTTAATCCGAAACTTTTGGATATAACTTATAAATACCATGTTCTTTTACTATGGTCATTTTTACTACCCAGTTTAAACTTTTTGCTGTTGTGTGTTCAGCATTTTTCCACTAATGAAGAAACTCCCTTTTAGCTGCGAAATAGCTATTTGATCTTATTCTTTGATAATTGTTACTTTATATACTCTGATAATTCATACTATTCGACGGATCATTACTTAAAAAATAGTTAATAAACATAAACAAAATGATAATATCAACATAATGTGAACGAGTGGTGATAAAATGCAATAGTTTAGCGATTTTAATGATACTACATGTCGCTTTGAAACGCTACTAAGAAAGCATACTATATGACGGCATGAAAACGCATGTATACTTGAATATGCAAAATATAAATTTGAAAGGAGTTTTGTAAATCCTTATTTGATGATTCGTATATTTTTGTTTTGTTTCTTTCATCACATGACGACAGGTTATTAAAAGAACTGCTAGACATAGCAAAATACTAACGCAACAATGCGATAATAATGCCAAACTTTCAATCTTGTAATGGCATAGCCGAATGCGAGTTTAAGTAGGAAACAAGTTTATAAGAGCTCTAAGGTAGGCCATAAGTAAATACTGAAAAGAGTAAAGCGATATTATTCTTGTACTTTCAATGGTTAGTGAAAATTAATTATTCAATGATACCATCATATGCTACTTTGTAGTTCTTTATTAAGAACTATGCATTGTAGCCTATTTTCATTAAAAAGGGTTTCCTCTGAATTGGACTTGAGGCTTTTTTTCTCGATGCAATGGCAGGAAAAATGACTAGGTGTGGCAGCACTCCAGCGTAGTTCAGTGCCCGTTATCACGGATTATTTTGCGAAGTCTAACAGCAATTCGTTTCAAAATGCGTTTTCCAGAAAGATCTTCGAAATTATTCGAAGATCGCTCGAGTGCAACTCTTAACTCAACGTCAGGCTATTAATTCAATTCCGTCAAAATCCGGCGCTAACATACGCTAATGCAAGACAGCGCTGGGGGACCTTTGAGCAAACTGAAATAATTTCCTGTCCGGGCCTTCAAGAATGCGATAGCAAGCCCGAGTTGTTCCTCCGTCCATCCGCGAAACGCACTCTCCAGAGTTCCCAGGGCGCCGCCATTCCGGGGAACTACTTATTCCGATTGGCCCAACCGGGGGGCGAGCAAACCACATTAGAAATGCCCATCCGGACCGAATCCTTCGTCCCAACAAACGCTGCTCATTAAAGGGTACGGAGCAGCAGAAACGCAATTATCTTCCGAGCCCGTGTCTATTTGCATAATATGCTTCCGCGCGAACGTGGGGCGCAACAAACTTCCAATTTGCGACATCCAGCGCAAGATGACAATTCCTTTTCTCCCATCTCTGGAGTATTAGGGACACATGGATTTCCACACTAAATCAAATTCCAGTTTAAAACTCGATAGGACAAACAAGAAAAGGAATTTCCCCTCGGCAAATGTAATCGGGATCTAAAGAAAGTCAACCGAAAGGGAGCGACGGAGGCAACAGAAAATGATCAAGAAAAGCAAGATGTACTGAAGCAACGTATAAATAGCAGTAGCTGGTATTTTATTGAATTTCGACGTTTTAGCCTTTATTTCTATCAGAACGATTTCGGCTGGATAGATATTCCTGGGAGATAAGTTGGTTACCAGGTATGGGTGATTAAAGTGACTTTACCGTGCAAATAAAAAGCTTAGCTGTAAATAAATAAAATCTAACACAAACAAACTCGATCGAAGTGCACACTTTCATCTTTTTTTTATTTTGCTATACAAGAGTAGAGTTTCTTCCGTAGTTATTACCATTTATGAAGACGAAAAGCAGACAATATGTTCTTTCTCGCACTACAAAACCCTCAGTCAAAAATAACCTTCTTTGAGAATCTAAAGTCAGCTATCCCCAGGGGTGCCCATCGGGGGAGGCGTAGTAATGGCACAGATTGCAACATTGAAATTTTTTAGGGAACTTGGTCGACTGCTTGGCAGATTTGGGACGGGGTATCGTTTTTGGGGGGGTTCCGTAGTTTTTTTTAGGGGGTGTGCGCCATCATTCTGAGGGGGAAGGGCATTCCTTACTATCACCACTTTGAGATCAAAAAATTTGCCATCGTCGGTCTTCAAAAACCTAAATTTCGCCATCGCACTCTTGGACATTTTCTGATTTTCTAACAGTCAGTATTTTAGCCTACTTTCCCGTAAAAGTAAAAATATATGTATAATAAAGCATGAAAGAAGGCTTTATGTATCGTGAAAATATCGTTAGAAATCAAGAAAAGTCAAAAATAAGTGAAGTAATTAAATAAAGATAGAAACAGTAAAAATTTGAAAGTAGGTGACTGTCGGTCTGTCACTCATTTTGTCTGTCTGTCGGTCTGTCTGTTCCCCCCTAATAACTTTTGAACGAATTGTCCGATTCAAAAACTTCTTTTTGCATTCGAAAGATCTCGAGGAGGACATCTGATTCCCATATATTACTTTTTGAATTAAACAATTTTTCGTTCAATTTTGAACAGTTCAAAAAAATTTAACATTAGCTTCTATGGGCAAAAAGGAAGCAAATTATGTAAACTCCGGCACACGATGCAACTTCCTATGAGCGAGCTTATTGGAAGAAGCCTCGGCGTGAAATATTGACTTGAAAAAGTTTTGTTCACTTTTGAACAGCTCAAAATAATAATAATAATAATAATAACATATAGCGCCTACAGGGAAATTTCAATCCCATATAAATCCTGATCCAACGGACCGATTTGCTTGGAACAAACTTCATTGGAAAGCTCTTATAACGTACAACATGTACAGATAGAAAGTTCATCCAGAACCAACGAGCCTATTTTCCTATGAAATTTTTTAATCGGAATTTTCAAGAACATTTTTGAATTAATTAATGATTAAAGGAATAAGTAAAAGCATGAATGAACACATGAGTGAATAAACGAGCGAATGAATGAAAAAATAAGTAAATCAGTGAATAAATACATGAACGAGTGAATGAATGAGTGAATGAATATGTAACCGTTGAAAAAGGTATATTTGAAGTAATTAAGAACTGAAGCTAAAGGAGAAAAAGAGAGAGCGAGAGAGGGCTCGATTATAAATTTGACGTTGGTGTATACGGGAAAGTAGGCTCGTATAGTTCTAGACGGAACTTCTTGTTAAATGAAAAATTAGCCCTCTCAAAAGCTGAATTTGCCATCCCGCTTTTATACAGTATGAATTCTGTCTTGAGAAAATTAATTTCGTATAACCTTTTAACCCTCAAAATTTTTTGAAAAATTATCACTTTGCACGAGTACCTTGGATTTTTGTATTGGTCCATTTTTACAAATTAAGCTCGGCTTTTTTTTTTTTTTTGTCGAAACTTGTAAAATATTTCGAAGCGTCCTCTACATAAACCAAGTTTGTTATTGCCAATTAATAATAAAATTATGATCTTTTCTATTGGAAGACGCTTCATATTTGTCTTGTGTTAGGAACCAAGCATGCAAGATAGTAAGCAGTTGAAGCACTCTAAAAAGACATTTAACTATAATTCTTTCTTATCAAATAACCATAATACCAATTAAACATAATGCACTGAAACATTTTAGCATCACTTGAGCTATACTTATAAATGCTGAGGACAACAGCGCTGCACGTACAGTTCTAACATTTTTCTAAAATCTTAATTTTTCTTTCGTAGCTCAGAAATTCAGTCAAGTTTTATTTTAATGAGCATTTTAACAAAGACTATGATGATTAAACCCCGATTCAAGCTACATGAGAATAGAAAAAGCTCTAAGTGTCGCGGCTGCCAATAAATTCAATGAAATTTTATTCTATAGACATCAAAACAAAAAGGGCACTATGATTATTAAATTATAGTTAAGGCATATGTAAGAACGGCGTGGCCCATTTTCATCAATTTACTGCTAGTGAAAATTTTCATTTATTTTTTTGTTACTTAGTGTGCCGTCGAAAAAATCTCCAAAAAATTCAAAAAAAAAAAAAAAAAAAAATCGCTTTGATTCGAAACGGTTTTGGAACCATTGGATTAAACCATTGTTAAGGATTACATGAGAAAAATAATGGTTCAAGTAAATTTTCAACATTTTTCTGAAAATGAAAATTTTTAAAATGATATCCAGTATAATTTTCTTTTAACAACTCAGAAAAAAGAAGAGAAAGAAAAAAAAAAAAGGTTCTATGATGATCAAATATCATGGTAAAGAGTATATGGAAACAAGAATGATTCAAGTTCATTTTCAACATTTTTCTGAAACTGGGGTGGAAATGAAGATACTGGAAACGCTTGAATTTTCCTCCCGTGAGGCAAATATATCATTTTATGAAAGGAAACAGTTATCGGGGATAAAAAAAAAAGTTAAAAATATGGTATTCAGCTGTAAACACAAGTTTTCTTTTACAGTGCACTTTTCTTTAATTTAAACAAACTTTACTCATAATTTAAAAAAACAGTATTATTTTTACGATATGATACGTTTCTAAAGTTTGGAGGCACACTAAGAATTTGGCGGCATACAAAAGTGCCGCGGCACAGTGGTTGAGAGTTACTGCATAAAGAAAGGTACGCAGCTATGGAAAATGATATCGTGTACAAGATCCCTTTGTTACCTGTTTCATCATTCATTCCGAAAAGGAAGCATCATTAGAGACAAAACTATTTATTTATTTGCCAGCAGGATCCGATGCTTTCCTCTTTGAGCATTAGCAGAAAATCTCGGGGGATTTTATGCTTACGCCACTTAAAAGTGGCCAATATTAATTTCCATCCGCCTCGGCGGCATAAAAGGAAAGTCTTGTTTACCATGGATTGGAGACAGTCGGACGAACAGAAGGAAATATCTCCACCAGGAGACTACTTTCAGCCGGCAGATGACACTGCTCTCCGGAAACGTATTATGTTACGGAGGAGGAATTCGTTTTATTTCCAAGGATGGGGGCAAAGAAGCCAGGCATGCTGGATTTTGTGTACAACTTTCATCAAATTCATGAAAGAAATCGGTCATGACTCGCAGTTAGCTCATTTTGCTGTAGTTATACAGAACACCGTTTTGCACACTTAGTTTCTTGAATAAGCATAATGTATTCCATGATGCAAATACTAAAGGCCGTAGACGGACATTTTTTACAGACAGAATATGCTGACTTCAACTTCATGACAGGACATCTAGGGACAGCGGACAATATCCTATTTTTAAAAAATGTAAATTTTGCAACTGGAAAAAAAAGGAATAAACAATATTTAACTGTTAAACGCAAGTGAAAACTTCGTAATGAATTTCGGGGATGTTCGAACCTCCAAAATCCCGTTTGGCTACGGCGTTAAAAAAAATAAATAAAAATAAAAAGCCTCTCCTCAACTCAGAAATTTAAATCGAAAAATACTGTTCTGATCGTGAGTTCAAAATAAAAAAACATATGAACTCCTACTCATATCCACCCTCAGCAATAACGGAGTCCCTCAAAGCCAGCGTGGTTTAAGTAAGGGAGGGAGAAGAGAAAAAAAAACAACGCTTTTTTTTAATGCGATATCAATTACTGTTCAGTGGAGAAATGACGAACAGAAAAAAAGCCACCAGATGGCATTACGAACTCTATGCAAAAGGAAGGAAGGATTGGGAGACTTGCCCCGAGACCCAGTCAAAAAATCTTGTTATGAACGCATCATAAAATTCTGTGTGTGTAAATATTTCATTCAAATCATCTAAGTTTTGAAATTATGTCTAAGGAAAATAAATCTAAGCTCCATGCAAATCGTGTCCTTGGTAAGTTTCAATTCAATCTGATGTGTTAATTCCTTTAATGTTTTTTTTTGCTATTTAAAATCCATTTCTATACAGTCCACTGTTATAACCTCCAAACATTGGTCCTAAACGACCCGGAGAAGCGATTATGGATAAAATGTAGTTGATTTGTTTAATTGTGTAATTATTAAATCAATCGTACTTGAAAAGTTTCGATTCAGCTTATCAATCCATTCTTTGTATTCATTGTCCGTTCCTTCTTCCATATTCTGGCAAGATGCCAAAACATACAGCTGCTTATAATAAATTTCTTTTTTGTTGCAAAGAGATAGAACGTTTTGCTGTGAAAAAAAATGAGGTGTTACTGGAAGGAAGTTCGTATTTGGAAAATGTGCTTTTGAAGCTTAAATCGCTGGATGAAAAGTTGAATGATTCTTTTATTGGTTTATCAGAGGCTGAGTCAAACAATTTTGAATATGATAAGTTTGCATTGTCTCAGGATTTGGTTTTACAAACCATTTCGGATATTGAGAGTGTTTTAAATTCCAAATCTGAATCTGGTAGTTTGGATGAGCCATTAAAAGGTGCTAATTGTAATCTAAAATTACCAAAGTTTGATTTGCCTGTTTTCTCAGGCCAGAAAGATGGTTGGCTAGGGTTCAAAGATATTTTTGAGTCAGCAATCCTGAATAATACTCAGTTAACGAATCTACAACGATTGCAATATCTTTTAAGCGCAGTACAAGGAGACGCCTTAAGACTAATTAGGGGGTTTCCCATTTCGGAACAAAATTTTGTGCAGGCTTGGGATACTTTGGTTTCTCGTTATGATAACAAAAGAGAACTTGCTTTTGTGCAAGTTTCAAAATTCATGTCTCTAAAGTCTGTTAAATTATCTGAAAAAGGGCTGCATGATTTATTGGATACTGTTAACGAAGCGCTTATAAATTTAAAAAAAAACCCTTGGGTTTGAGAAAAATTCTTTTGTAGATATAATTTTGATATTCATTGTTGTAAATAAATTGGATGAATCATTAATTCAAAAATGGGAATTATCTCTTGATGGAAATATTCTTCCAACTTTGGAAAATCTTATTGATTTTTTGGAACGACACGCTCGTAGCATGCATGGAGCCTAGGGAATCTATTACTAATTCTAAACCTAAATTTGAAAAACGGTGCATTGCTGGAAATGCGTTAGTAAAGGCAGAAACTTCTAGTTTAAATTCGGCAGCTTGTAAATGTTGCACCAAATTGCATCCAATTTTTAAATGAGAAAAGTTTAAGTCGCTAAGTCTTGACAAAGTTGGAATTTCGTCAAGCAAAACAAACTTTGTATCAACTGCCTTCGAGTGGGACATTTTTCAGAGAAATGTTTAATCTCAACTTCATGTAAAGTATGTCAGGGTCACCATCATAGTCTACTAAACCGTTTCAAACCTACCCCTTCATTGGAGGCACTGGAAAGAGAAAATGTAGTTTCCGGACCCAACATAAGAAAGTGCCCAATGCTTCTCTAACCATATAGCTAAATTGAATATGGACAGTTATGTACTGTTGTCGACAGCTATCGTAAATGTCACAGGTTCAAATGGAATAGTTTTGCCAGTTAGGGCGCTCCTGGATAATGGTTCTCAGACAACTTTGATTTCAAACGAACTTTGTAAGAAACTGAACCTTCCACTTAAAACAGCTAAGTTTTTAATTTCGGGAATCAATGATAGTGTTGCCGAAACTTCACATTATGAAGTCCGTATAACTTTCTCACCTAGAATAAATAAAGAAGTTTTTGAAACTCGAGCATTAGTTGTTGGGAAAGTAACTTCTGAATTGCCAAATTTCAAAGTTCCCGATATCAAATGGCCTCATCTAGAGGGACTCACGCTTGCAGATCCAGAATTTAATGAAACTAAACCAGTCGAGATGCTGTTGGGAGCAGATATCTACGCAAATTTAATATTGGGACAAACCATCTTTGGCCCCAAGGGATCTCCAGCTGCACTTAATTCTAAATTAGGCTGGTTATTATCTGGAAGAATCTTCTCTAAAGCTATAACTCACACTGCAAATAACATTTTGAGTTGCCATACGCAAGTGAACCTCGACAGAGAATTAAAGCGGTTCTGGGAAATTGAATCTGTCCCAGAGAAATCATTCATTGATCATGAGAGTGAAATATGTGAGGACATATACGCATCAACAGTCTCCAAAAATTCTTCAGGAAGATACATCGTAAATTTACCGTTTAAAGATGACAGGGAATTAGGAGATTCGAAATGCCAAGCATTAAAACGATTCTCCTATCTGGAAAGCAAGCTGAAGCGAGATCCTGAATTCCATAAAGACTACTCTGCGTTTATGCAAGAATACATCGATTTAAAACATATGACTCTGGTTCCAGCTAGTGAAGTCACTTCAAGTTCCCAACAATTCTACTTGCCACATCATGGAGTACTGAGAGAAGATAGTACGACCTCGAAGCTTAGAGTAGTATTCGATGGATCGGCTAAAAGTTCGAATGGTGTATCTTTAAATGACATTCTTCACATAGGTCCAAAACTTCAATCTTCCATTTTTGAACTGCTAATTCAATTTCGAACATTTAGGGTGGCTCTTTCTGCGGACATGGAAAAGATGTTTCGACAAGTTCTGGTGAATCCTGAACATACAGAATATCAAAAAATACTTTGGCGATTTGACCCTCATCAAACTATTGACACTTACAGATTGAATACGATTACATATGGCTTAACTAGTTCTCCGTATCTTTCGATTCGAACACTAAAGCAACTTTCTATTGATTACGCAGAAGAGTTCCCAAATGCTGCCAAAACCGTATCAGAAAACTTCTATGTCGACGACTTGTTGACTGGAACTGATTCTATTTGTGAAGCCAAGTCATTGATCTCTGACTTAAATACAATCTTAAGTCGAGGGGGATTTACTTTGAGAAAATGGTCCTCGAATCTCCCTGAAGTTCTCGCACAACTCCCAAGTGAATTGAGATCTAGTCTTAAAAGTATTCAACCGGAAGAAGACCAAAAGATAAAGCTTTTGGGGTTATATTGGAACTCTGAAGAAGATATTCTACAAATCAAAATAGCGGATCAATATCCCGTTAACACGAAGAGACAACTCCTGTCAGTCATCGCAAAAGTATACGATCCACTTGGATTCTTGTCTCCAACTACCATTCTCATGAAAATCATTATGCAAGATTTGTGGAAAAGTCAAGTTTCTTGGGATGCAGAAATTCCTGATGAAATAATGAAGACTTGGAGAGAATTCTACTCACAGATTGAAGATTTGAAACTTATCAGAGTTCCAAGGTACCTGAAGATGAGCGCGTACAAGAATATCCAGATTCACGGTTTCTGTGACGCCTCCATCAAGGCATATGCAGCTGTAGTTTATCTCCGTGTTACCAGCAACACTGAAGAAAACTACGTCAGTCTAATAGCAGCGAAAACTAAGGTAGCTCCCATCAAATCAATAACTTTGCCAAGATTGGAGCTTTGTGCAGCCTTATTGCTTGCCCAATTATGCACTTCAGTTGTTGAAGCATTAAAATCAGTCAAGATCGATGAAACCCATCTTTGGTCAGATTCTCAGATTACCTTGAGTTGGATAAACTCACCACCTTCCAAAGGAAACCAGTTTATGCTGAATAGATCTAACCAAATCAATGCTCTTATTCCTCGTGCAAAGTGGCATCACGTTCCTGGCATCATGAATCCAGCAGATTGTGCTTCAAGAGGTATCATGCCACAGAATCTCCTACATAATACACTTTGGTGGAATGGTCCAGCGTGGCTTTCTGAAGGACAATTTCCTGAAACCCTCCTTTCAAACTCATCCGGCAGCGTTGAGGAACCATCCCACTCTTCTGACATCCTAGTTCATGTGACAAAAACGAATCCTATTCCCGAGTTTTTGTGCAAATATTCTTCATTTTCAAAGTTAGTTCGTGTAACAACTTACATCCTAAGATTCATAAACAACATCAAAACTACAAGTAAATCATCAGGAACTTTGAAAACACTTGAACTTGATAGTGCAATCCAGTTCATCGTGAAAACTCTTCAAACTCAAGCATTTGGCACCGAAATACATGCATTAAAACAAGGAAAAAGCGTTACCACATAATAGCAAACTCTTGCAACTGAATGTTTTCCTAGATTCTTCTAAAATCCTTCGTGTTGGAGGACGTCTGTCTCATCACCAGTTGCTCTCTCAAGATCATAAGCACCCGATGCTAATTCCAAACGACCACGTCGTAACAAAGTCCCTCATCATGCAATATCACCTAAGATATTTGCACGCTGGTCCGCAACTTCTTTTATCGCTTCTTCGTCAGAAATTCTGGTTCACTAATGGAACATCATCCGTTAGACAAGTCGTCAGAAGCTGCATTACTTGCCTGAAGTTGAAGAAAAGAACTTGCCAGCAGATGATGGGTGACTTACCTGCTGAGAGAATTACTCCAACCAGACCTTTCCAAAAAACTGGTGTAGATTTCGCTGGTTCAGTTATCACTAAGCCTAATCTGGTCCGAAGCAAAGTAAAAGTGAAATCTTACATATGTCTTTTCATCAGCTTATGTACGAAAGCTGTTCATCTTGAAGCAGTGTCCGATTTGCGTACTCACGCCTTTCTTGCTGCATTCAAACGTTTCATCAGTCGACGCGGTCTTCCTACAGATATGTATTCTGGCAATGGCACTAACTTCAAAGGAGCATCTAATCACTTAAAGAAACTTTACAGTCTGATCAAACACCAATCGGTTCAAACCTTTGTGGCTCTAGGAATGATCACTTGGCATTTCATTCCTCCATATGCACCCAATTTCGGTGGTCTTTGGGAAGCGTCAATAAAGTTAACTAAGACCCATTTAGAGAAGCTTTGCCATTCAACTCTTTTAAACTTCGAAGAATGCTCCACTCTCCTTTGTGAAATTGAAGCATGTATAAATTCGAGACCATTAACTCCCCTTTCGTCTGATCCAACCGACTATCAAGCCCTCACTCCAGGTCACTTCCTCATTGGTGTACCTCTTCTCGACATCCCACAGCCTGGGTCGTCAGCAAAGGATGTCAGCCTTCCAGCTCGTTGGCAAACTCTTCAGGATTTGAGGAAGCAGTTTTGGACACGTTGGTCTCGTGATTACCTTCACCATTTGCAGCAGCGTTCCAAGTGGCTTTGCAAAAGACCTGATCTACTGACTGGCGATCTCGTCCTAGTGTTTGTTCCTGAATCTCAACCCATGCAGTGGACACTCGGATGTGTGACTAAGACCGTTCCAGGGAAAGATGGTTGTATTCGAGTGGTCTCTGTCAAGACTGCTACTGGAGAACTTCTTCGTCGCATCTTTAAAATATCTTTACTCTCCCGGGCCGGAGGATGTTCAGTGGAGAAATGACGAACAGAAAAAAAGCCACCAGATGGCATTACGAACTCTATGCAAAAGGAAGGAAGGATTGGGAGACTTGCTTCGAGACCCAGTCAAAAAATCTTGTTATGAACGCATCATAAAATTCTGTGTGTGTAAATATTTCATTCAAATCATCTAAGTTTTGAAATTATGTCTAAGGAAAATAAATCTAAGTTCCATGCAAATCGTGTCCTTGGTAAGTTTCAATTCAATCTGATGTGTTAATTCCTTTAATGTTTTTTTTTTTTTGCTATTTAAAATCCATTTCTATACAGTCCACTGTTATAACCTCCAAACAATTACAGTTTATTAATTTGGTCCGCAAAATTATAATATAATGATTATATTATATTGTAACTTTTCTGTTTTTTTATTTAATAAATAAGAAGAATATTACTTACTCCATTAAAATTTATAACAATCAGGAAGCATCAAAACATGGATTTAACTGCCATGGGCTTCTCAGTTAAATATTAAAACAGATTCAAATATCAGAGCTTTTCACCAGAAAATAAAAAGGAATCACATTGTTATGAAGAATTTCAATAAATTCAATTCCATAGAACAATTTACAAAAATGTTGCTTGAAATAATTCGCCCCTCCCCACTCCAATAGAGGAACAATAATGTCAAATATATGGGTACAGAGTCTCAATTACTAACGCTCAACGTTATATTCTTTGAATCACAATGCACTTAACAGGCTGCATCTATGCACCTAATTTTGAAAAATATTTTGGCCTGCACTTAACTTAACCAATGGGTTCAAGCTATATAATATTAATTCATATAAGTATCCATCAAAATAATGTAGCCTCTAAGCAGAAAACTTATTTTTCAACACATTAACTATAAAAAGCAACGAAAGTCTCTTAGTAAAATGTACTCGCCCCTCCGAGGCCCAACCCTGTCAATAATCTGCATAAAAAGGGTCAAAAACTAAACGCCTCAGAATTAAAATTTCAAATTACAACGAGCAGGGAGGCGACTCATTGAATACGTCATCTTCTGGCTTTCCAGGGAGAAAGTCGATTATTTTTCTCTGCAATTTCATAAACACTATTACAGAGCCATTTTTGGAATGCGTCCACTTTTCAACCCACGAAATAAAAAGGCATAAGATTTCCTTCGGGATTTAACACCGTTACACTGGATTCCCTCTGAAATGGCAAGCGGCTCTGCCGATTTTAATTTTTCGACAAAAGGGCAGGCACATCAAAGGGGGGATGACTCATAAAAATGAGATGCGGACTCTTATTCCAGCTAAAATAGTTTTATTTTTAAAGTTAATAAATTCCGTTCTGGGGCGTCGAACACGAGTCTTATTAAGTATTCCATTCAAGAAGCCTCAGGAGATAGTCGAGTTTACATCAATTTGAATAACTAATGAAATAATTTCAGCACAAACATTCCATCAGACGAAAATTCTTGCTTTTTAACTCCTTCGATCACACTGGAGAATAAAACAAGATGTTAACATTTTTATGCGAAAAGGAAGATAAAATTATTTGGAGATCATGCGCACTAGACTCTGTTGCTAGTTTATGTCAGTAAAGTTCCAGTGCAGCACGATGCCATCTCCGCCGGATATTTTGTCGTCCCGAACCTGAGCGTGCGCAGAGCTTTAGCGTGGGGGGCCACTGCGCCGAGGGGCATAAGAAATTAGATTACACAGAAAATGGAGGTTACAGATACCGCACACCTTTTAATAAAAACCTAAACATTTAAACATCTTTTTGGTATTATCGAATACCTTTATTTTACTAATTAATAAACGCTACAATTAAAACAATTATTTAATTAAAGTCTAAGTTACGAATTCAGAAAGTAGTTAAAATTAACTGAAAATTACACAACGGAAAAACTTCTGTTATCTCTTATCAGGTAACTTGATTACTTTTCTTCCTTTTGCTTTTAGAAAAAGAAAATTAGTACAGTTTCATTTGTCTGTGTTTTTACTACTCAAATCCTGAAATTCATCAATGGCATTGTCAAAAATGTTTAATCACAACCAACAGTTACAAAAGTACAATCACCTACCCAACCCTAAGTATTGCACCCCATTTTGAAAGAAATTGTTCAGCGGAAAAGTAAATGGATAAAAACCAATGAACAGTTCATTATTTTTTTTCTATTTATTTATTTATTTACGATAAATTTGCATATAGTTTCATTTTTATTTTGTTACAAGATTATTTTTTCATACAATGCGTATTTCTAATAGTATAATGCCATAACTTATACTCATTTAACTTAGTGTTCAACTAAAATAAAAACAACATTGATTTGAAATTAAAATTTCTTTTATCTAATGTTTTATTTACTTTGAACCTGGAAAAAAATAAATAAACGGACATTGAATTATTTCTTTTTTTTGCCAGGTGGCAACCTATTTTTGCCGGAACGGTTTTTACTATGGTTTTTTCCCCGCCTATGACAAAAACTTGCCAATCCTGATAGAAATCGCGAAGTGATCTTTGCGGTTGATGTGATAACCTCAGCAGTAAGGCTCGACCGATGCATCGGCCTTGCCGATTGTTCAATAAAGTTGCCATCGGCCATCGGCCTTGAAAAACATCTAAAAGCCGGTGCAAGGCCGATGTTTTTCCCAGGGACAACTTTCCAGAAAACATTATCTCTTTAACTCTCTTTTTTCTCCATAGCTAGATTTCTATTTCCATACAATAACAGGCCGCACATCAGTAAAAAAAAGAGCTCAAAAATAATGTCATTCTACAAAGTATTTGATAAAAATTTCGGAAAAATAGTTTAAGCGTTGCTGCCCGAAAACCTTCATTATTAAAATTATTTCTCTTGAAACAGAATGCTCGCGAAATAGAATGTGTTAAAGTAATAGAGGCGTCTTTATGAGTGCTATTTGTTTTTCGCACTAGGTTAGTTGCCTCATTTTTGTCCGTTTTTCGTTTAATAATGATAGTGCATTAGATGTCCTTGTGCAATAATATTATACCATCTGCTTTTAGTTTGTCATGTTTCTTATTATTCCGAAATTGTAAACAATCCAAAGTCAACTCAATCAAAGTACGATAATTTTAATTTTTACCAGAGTAAACTTTTTTCTCTTAGCGTTTTTTTTTTTTTTTTTGCTTCTTTGATCCCACGTGTTACTGTTTTTCTGAAATTGTGCAGCAATCTCGTCGCTTATTGCGGTTATTCTCATTATTTCATTTTTAGTTTACAACATAGACAAGATTGGTCAAAAATAAGAAAAAAAAATTTCCAGTGTAAATGTTCATTGATCGAAATTTTATCTGTCCAAGTTCGAGGTCAAAGATTGATCAATGGATTTTTTTTTTTTTTTTTCAAAATACTTAACTTTTTTTATACGATAATTATTTTAATTTTTCCTCCTTTATACGTTTTTTAGGGCTTTTTTTCCTTTTGGCTTCTTTGATGTCACGTGTTAGACAGTTAACAGTTTTTCTGCTATTGTACAACAATCTCGTTGCATCTGCTTTCAGTTTAGAATATTTCTTGTTATTTTATTGCTAGTTTACAACATAGAACATATTGATAAAAAATATGAATCAATTTTTCAGTATAAATGTTTATTGATCGAAATTTTATGTGTCCAAGTTTGACCAGATATTTTCAAAAATTTAATTCTTAAGAAAACGAGTTCGCGCGACAGGCTGGAATAATACCTTAATAAAAATGTTACAATTTCATTAATTTCAAATATTGACAACGTATATAAATATATATATATATATTTTTTTCAAAATACATTTTAATATTTAATATTTTATTTTTATTTTAGATAAAGAGCTATTTTTAGTTAAGATAACTTTTATAATAAAAAATAAAGATATAATCGTTCCCGCGTTTCTTTTAAAAAGGGGGGGGGGGCGGGATTATGAAAAAACGTCTGAGAAGAGGGGCTTGACAATTTCGTTAAAGATACAAACCGACATTATTTGTTAGTCTGTATTATAACATCTGCATTCTTCATGAAAAAATAAGAAAATAAAGGCAGCTGCAATTGGCATTTGCAGTGCAGGTGTTATAAAGAGAAAATGTTGAAGGAAAGGGAATTAGACCCGATCCGATCCAATAGTTGTTGAGTTTTTTCGCAAGGATAAGAAAAAGAATTAAAAATCCTCTGTTATAGCATTTTTAATTTTTTTTAACCTCCAAATAGTTTAAAAGAATCACTCGCGATCCTAGGAAAGTAATTAGTTTTAGTTATTATGTACATTTCCCCCAAAAAGTTTTGCGGTGCTTGAATAATGTATTTGTGTTTGTAAAAATAAATAAATGATTTAAATGACATTTTTGACAAGCATCCTACACGTTTTAATGATTTAAAGCGACTTTCTTTCCATCGGCCATCGGTCGATGGAAGAGGAGAACCATCGGCAGTCGGCCATCGGCCGATTCCTCGGAAAACCCCGGTCGGCCAAAAAATGCCATCGGTCGAGCCCTACTCAGCAGTAATTAATTAGGTTACGACGCCAAACTACGCATTTTTTTGTGCGTGTGTTTGGCGTCGCAGACTAAGTTGTCCAAATGAGAAGATCCCGTCAGAATTCGCCAGATAGTCCATACGTTCTGCATTTAAGAACCGATACAGGGTGTCCCAAAACGACCGCATAAACTCTGCACAGCTAGATTCCTCGTTGGGAGTACATAAAAGCTGCATAAAGAAGCGTTCCTGTACGATCCATAGTTTACGATAATGTTCAAAACGTTTGCTGTAAACATTATCGTCTGGACAGATATGCAAATACTATTGTTGATATGTCCAACACGGTGTTTTTTCATGCACCGGCAGTGACGTCATACTTTGTTTTTCGTATTTTTCTCGTAAACTATGGATCGTACAGAAACGCATCTTTGGGCAGTTTTTATGTAGTCTCAACGAGGAATCTAGCTGTGCAGAATTTATGCGATCGTTTTGCGACAACCTGTATGTGGATATGCCAATAAAGCATTAGTAAGCGGTCGACAATAAAGTGATCTATTTCAAAAAAAAAAAAAAATCCACATGGTTTTTGTCAATGGAGTTGGGGGAATGCGTTTGAGAGAATGGCAATTCAGGAGTCTGTTTATCACTTCTTTTGAGGCCCCTTACAAAAACCCTGATTGATAAACGAACTCTTAAAAAAATTCGATAGCGTCAAAATGAATCTTTCTTTCAAAATGCTATTATCAATAATAAAGAAACTCAGACGTTCAATTTCTTTATTACATTATGTTTTTAGTGTAGTTCACTTCTTATTGGGTTAATACTTTTCTTTTTATCATAATTTACCAAGTGTGCTTCCAACCCCCTTTCCTCAAAGGGGGAAAAACGTACATCCACAATAATTAATCTTATTTTACCAATATATATATCGGTATGTATACATAAAATGACATTCCAAAAAAAAAAAAGCGGACAGAGTTTTGCTACTTATACTAATACTTCCACTATCCCAAAACACATCATTCATGATTCAGGCACAAGGCGAAGGAACGATTACAAGAAAAGAGAAAAAAGATCAACTAGGATACAATAAAAAATCTTCTTTTAAAGACACTAACAGTGACGACTAAAAAACATTAACTCTTTTTTAAAAAATCGGCAGATGACTTTTTTTTTTTTTTTTTTGGTGCTCCAAGCTTAACAGATGACAAGTCAATTATCTTCCCTAAACACGCAAATGCATAACGTACGCGATTTCTTTCAACTCCAACACCGTTTCAACTGTTTTTTTAATGATGTTCCAAACTTCTTAGAACGACGACTCGGTGCAGAAGCTGAAGAACGACAATTTAAGCGAAACATCTTTTTAATTACTCACGTCAATTAAGAGCAAGTGGAGCTTAATCTAATTAACAAGAACTATTTGTGCGCTAATCAAAGTCTCAGACGGACGAGGAAGGAGGACGCAATTGTCATTTAGTTGAGACCAGTGTCTTCATGAAAATGGGAAGAGATTAATTATGGTCTCATTAGCGCTCATTTGGGTTGAATGACAGGCATGAACGGGGCATTTTGTCTACATCGAATTAGAAGCTTGTAAAACGCTTCGCAATTTTAACATATCACAAACTGTTAGGGGATGGGGGATTTTTTTCCCCATAGAAATAAATAAACTCGCTTTCGGATACAAATTTGTTTCATAGAAAGTTCGTTGCACAGAGAATTGGACTTAATGAAAATTCTACGTTTCCTAGATTATGTATTTATTCTTCAACATAAAAATCAGGAATTTTTAAGCATCTTGGAAGACCAGTAGCCAGATAATAGTAAAAAACTCTAAAAGTTGTTCCTGAACACATTTGGAAAGGACTACATCAGGGATCTCCAACTGGAAGTAAACGAAAGAAGTACACGAAACTTTTTAGAAAATAATAGACATCATTAAAATTGAAGAAAAAGTCAAATGAAAAAGATTTTTCTTCTACTTTTCCTTTTTGTCGAAAATCCATATTGTTATCAAAAGGAAACATTGATAACAATATGAGCCCCAACCATGTTGTTGTCAATTGTGTCATTTGATTACACAATTGTTGCTGGTTCAAAACACATTGCTACTTATTCATGAATAACTTTGATCTTTTTTCACTTCGTTTTTATTTTCAGTATTCCCACTCCCTAATGCAGCCGCTGAACGTGACTTTGCCCAAAACTCGTTTCTTTAATAACTACGCAATTATGAGTAGTCTAGGTACACGAGGTAGAACTTTTATTAGTAATCAGCCCCTCTTGCACAGGGCTAATCATGTATAACCTCCCCCCCCCCCCCACCCTTGTGTATATTTTTGTCATATCACTTCAAGATAGCCAATGAAAATTCATCTTTCACACACTAATTTAAATATTTGCATGTCATGTAAATCTATTTTCCGAACATATATATTGTTCATAATTAATTATATGTGAAACTTCATTTTTGCCGATTATTTTTCATACACAGCATGGGTCATGTATGAAATTTTATTCATTTCAAACGAGCATTAAAACAAAACAAAAAATGTTCAAATATCACTTCAAGAGTCACATAAATCAAATTCCATCGCTGTATATATATATGCACACAAATATACATACTGTCATCCTGTCGAGCATAAATATTCGGCAGTGCCCAGAGTTTTCTAAATTTTGGTTTTACTTTCTACCTTTTTTTCAACCATGGTGGAACCTCTGCTCAAAAAAATAAATTTAGACGTATCCCCTCCCCTCAAAAACTCGAAGGAAAACCGGTTTATTCCATTATTTAAAAAATATGTGCATACCATATGACTTCTATCATTACACTATGCATCTATTTCAATAATGTAGTAAATAATAACAGCCCTTAGAAGGCTTTCAAACTTACAAAGCTTCTTTATCAGAGTTAGTACAATGAAGTAATAAAAAGGTAACGGGAGGTTTGTCACCCTAATACCTGCCAAATGGCATGAAATATCCGATTGAGAAGTAGAGTTGAACTAAGTGATAGCTTGAGGGGTGAATAACTTGATACAAAAATCTCGAAACTAACTATGACTAGATACAAAAAATGAATTAAGTGCCCTTTTAAAACATTGAACTGCAACCAAAGGGGAAGGTGCACGACCGACAAGATGTCTTAAATAGAAAATTTCATCATTCCACACTAATAGTTTGAGTTATGCAACAGATACATACATGTAGAGATCATGACAAAACTTGGCTCTCAGATTCTCTCCATAAAAACAGACTGGGTGGGAGATTCAAAAAATTTCAGTGAAAACAAGGGCAGATCTGCATTTTTTTTTTACTTGTATGTTAAGTTATTAACATTCTTATTTTGAAAAATCAGGTGAGATGCATATGTAGATGCTAATAATGATCAATCTTATGTTTCTTTGCAATGAAAAGACTTCGTTTCAAGAGTACAAAATTGTTACACTTCTCCTTTTCTCTTATTTATTTTGCAGCACTTACAAAGTTAAATATGCTATCTTTTTGCATCCTTAACACAAATTAGAATTTTCTCTTTATAAGAAGATATTATTAGTTTCTCAAGTGTGGATGAATATTTTCTGATGGTACTTTAATTTTATTTTACCAGCACTTTATTGCACTCATGGAAATGAATCCCCTTTTCCAAATAATTGCAATAACCTCCATTTGTAAAGCTTTTGAGGGTATCTCTCCTCCGCTTGAAAATTTGAATTTTAGCCCCTGCTTTTAATTTATTGAATTTAACCTCGACTCCATAGTATAAGTTTACAAAAAATCTCTCATGATCCAAACTTTAATATAGAGATTGGTGGTGGAAAGAACAGAAATGTAAAATTTTCTGTATGTGAATTACAAAGTTGCATAAAATATTAAATAATCATGCTTTCTCTCACAGAAAACCTTAGGTCTTGCCTTAGGAGATGAGGGAAGAATCTGAAGAGAAAATAAACGGGGGAGACTGGTATCATGCTACGTTTTTTGGCAAAGTGAAAGCAATAACACAGCAAAAAGTTTGCTGATTTACTCATCCTCAGCAATCAATGGAGCAGTGCTAACAAAAGAGCACTGGAAAATGAAAAGAAATCCCTGATTTTTCCAGAAATTGCAGAGATTTGAGAGTTTTTTTGACCATCTTTAGTCATTTTTGTCTTCCCTGACAGTTCCAGGTTTTCCTTATTTTCCAGGTGTGGCGATCTTTTGAAGCTTTTTGTGTTACTCAAATATCTTTTCGAAACTTTTACAATGAAAATATATTTTAGAATAAAGAAATAAATCCTTAAGGCACTATGGAGTATGGTTAAAACATTTCTATTAGGGATATGTATTCTAAATTCCAAATGATGTTCTTTTAAATTAAACACTAACATCATTTAATTAACATAAATAAAATTTTGTATTACACACTGTGTAATATTCAGTTAATGAACCTAAAGTACTACCATTAAAAACACAAAAAGTCATTAAAACAAAAAACTCTGGTTTTTAACCGACTTCCCCAAAGGAGGAGATCATCTATTCATACCATATGCAAGTCGCTTTTTTGTTTGTTTGTTGTCTACCCATAGCTTCATACAGGATGAACCTATTTTCATGATTGATCGAGGGTGGTTTCCCCTAGGTCCAGTACCTTCGTTTGATAATATTCGATAATTAGAAAAAGTTATGGGTACAATATATCATTTTTTTTTGTTGTTGTTGTTTTCTCATCCCTAACTTTTCACTAAATCAGCGGATTTTATTGATTTTCTTTTTAATCGATAGAGGGTTGCCTAGCTTGAATATTGTAAATTGATTTGACTACAATTATTCTTTACAAAGAATGTTACGAATTAATTAAAAAAAACAAAAACAATTTCAAACTAAAAATTGCGCTAAAAAGTGAAAAATAAATTAATTCCTTAAACAACATTGATGCGACTTAAAAAACACAACTTTTTAAGTCGGTATAAAATTACGAATTTATCACTACACCATGTGTTACTTTACATTGAAACTGTTGCAAACTAGAGGCCGTTTATATTTGTAATTGATTCATGATTACAAAAGATTGTATCTATTATAATTTTGCACCGACTTAAAAAATCATGCATAAAAAGTCGTATCGCTCTTGTTTACAAAATTAAATTATTTTTCACTTTTTAAAGCAATTTTTTATTTGAATTTGGTTTTATTTTTAGCTTTTCATTTTTCTTACTTTATTCTTTTTAGTTCAAATACATTTTTTATATGAATACTCTATTAAAAAAGAAAAAACATATCAAATGGCACACTCACTTTGAGGAACAGTCCGTCACTGAAAAATAATGATTGGCATGATAAATGGCGCTTTGCAATTTATTTTACAAAGTCTATAACAGACTTCAGTCTAAAAACAGAGAGTGAATTTCATTTTTAACTCAGAGAATCCTTCACTCAAACTCTTATTATAATTGCTTTTAATATTATTGCTTAATGGGAACAAACTCTTTTTAACAATGAGTTTTATATTTACAGTAAAACCTCGTAAAATGTGGGTGTCGGGGGACATACTTAACACCCGTATTATAACATAACCGCGGTATAGTGAAACTATACTGCAGAAACAATTTTAACGAAATAATACTCACTTTTGTTTTTAACTTTATCAATTACTCGTAACCTCTTGTCGATAGTCTATTTTTTTCATTTCTTCTTTGCTGCCATTTTACTAACTGTAATTGCTGTGAAGGAAGCAAACATCTCAACAACGCAATCAGTCTATCGATGCGATAAGTTATAAATCAACTGTGTATACCCACTGTATAAACCCACTTCCAAGAAAAGGGAGCCTGAAAGTATTTTTATGTTATCAACATTGTATTGTGAAGGGGGAGAGGTTCTAAGAAAAAAAAAGTTTTTGAAGAGAGGGAACGCACTTCTCAAAGAAACAATGTTTCAAGCCTGTGTATATACTGGAAAATTTATTTTTCAAAAATGTTAAAGAATCTGGAATACAAAGGTTGATAGCGCTATACAAGAAGTGACACAAGCATAACTAGACTTCTGAAAATGGAAGCTAATTAAGCATTGAACTGGGGGAACTTTGTTTCAAATACTTGTTTGCTCGGAAAAGACTGCTGGTTGGCTTTATTTACAATGGTAAATTTACCATTGTGGAATCACCTTTAAATGGTAAGAGTAAAGAGTGGTTTAAATGTTGGGGGACATGATAATCACCGCGTTATATCCGATTCCGCGGTATAATGAGGCGCTGTATTACGGGGTTTTACTGTATTACCTAATAATTTACTGAACAAAGAAAGAACAAGGTAAGCCTTTCAAATATTAAAAGAAAAATACTTATTTTTCATTGATAACTTTCTTTCTAAAGAACACCTGTAGTCAAATTGATGTACGATATTTAAGTTAGACCACCCTCTATCGATTCAAGAAAAAATCAATTCATTTAATCAAAAGTTTTGAATGAAAAAAAAAGAATTTTTCGGCCCGTAACTATTTTCTAATTTCACTGGTCAACAAGTGTTTTGTCCCAAGTATGAATTTCCCTTTTTCTTAAGTAGTTTTGCACGAAGAATCCATATCTGCCATCAAAATTTTTCCGCTGTTATAGTTTTTTAGTTACGAGGGAGGGAATGTTCGATTTTTATGTTTTTTCAGTGTTTTTCCGATCATGCAGCATTGTTTTTATTGAAATAAAGTACACAAAAGGACTTGAATGTCAATCGTTAAATCAATGGTCATTTTTTTGCTGGAAAAAATTTAGTAGAGTGTCGTAAACAGCCCCCGCAGACCCCCGAACAGAAGTGCGTATCAAATTACTGCACTGGGTGCGGGTCTCGGTAGGAATTTCGTGAGAATTGGGATACAAAGGCAAAAGATTGATACTGTACAACACATTTAATGAGCATGAGCTACTATTTTTTATCATAGAACTCTCCTGTCATGTGTAAAAATGTCCCCTGAAAACATAGCAGCTGTATAAGCGATGAACATGGAGAGCGGTTCCATCAAGACATTTCATTTATGCAAAAGAGATATCAAGGGAAGTGGAGTGCAACTATGTTAGCAGATCACTCCTGAACGTTAAAAAGGGACATTCCTGAGGCCAAGTATGCCAGAACATGTCAAAATCGAACCTTTTATGGTAAATAGAAAATTACTTGGTTTTTTGGTGAAAATGCTTCTAATGTAAAAATTACGATACCCTTAAAAAAGGGGGGGGATCTTAAAGACTTTTTTGATTGATGCTAGAAGTATTTTCCTTGCTGAATTCGAAAATGAAAACCATTTTCCTTATCGCGTAAGGGTTTTGCTTGTAAGGTGCTCTAATAATTTAGGGTAAGTTTTATTAATGTAAATTATTATAGCACCTTGCACGGAAAATCCTTACGTGATAGAGAAAAATGGTTTTCGTTTTCGAATTCAGCGAGAAAAGTACTTCTGAGATCAGTTAACAAAGTCTTTGGGACAGAAAAAAAGTTTTTTTTGGAGACCAGTGTATTCGAATATCATCAAATGAACGTACGGAACTTATGGGAAACCACCCTTGATCAGGTAAAAAAAAAGAATCATGAAAATCGGTTCATGTAGTGAGGGAGGGGATTTAAAAACAAGTGATTAATGTTTAAACCGAGAACAAACAGGGTGGAAAACTTACTTAGTTGTAATTTACTCTTGTTTACGAGCAAAAGTCCCTTTATGACTGAAGCCACTAGAGATACCTTAGTATTGAGTAAATGCTTGCAGACCCCCCCCCCCCCCAGGGTAAGTATTAGGGCTCGACCGATGGCATTTTTTGGCCGATGGGCCGATGCCGATTGTTGGCCGATTGTTCCGAGGTCGGCCGATGGCCGATTGCCGATTATTTTCTTTTCCCATCGGCCGATGGCCGATGCCGATGGCCGATGGAAAAAATTCGCTTTTAAGCATTATGCTTATTTGAAAAATGTCATATAAATCATTTATTTATTTTAATGTTTATAAAAACATAAATGCATTATTCAAGCACCATAAAACTGTTACTGTTTGGAGGAAGTTTACATAATAATTAAAACTAAAAGAATCACTCGCGATTCTAGTAAAGTAATTAAACTATTTAGTGGTAAAAATATAGCTATATCAGAGGATTTTTAATTATTTTTTCTTATCCTTTCAAAAGAAGTCAACTACTATTGGATCGGATCGGGTCTCCTTCCCTTTCCTCCAACATTTTCTCTTTGTAGCACCTGCACTGCAAATGACAAGTGCAGCGGCCTTTATTTTCTTATTTTTGTTTTTATGGGGAGGAATGTAGATGTTATAATACAGGCTAACAAATAATGTGGGTTTGTATCTAGCAAAATTGTCAACACCCCTCGGATTTTTTTCTTAATTTTTCCCCCGTTTTTGAAAGAAAAGCGGGAACGATTCTGTTTATTTTTTATTATAAAAATTATTTAAACTAAAAATAGCTCTTTTTATAAAATAAAAATAAAATATTAAAACGTTTCACTCGCAGTACCCCCCCCCCCCCCAAATGTTCATAACCAAGAAATATTGAATATTTCTTCAAGAACAGAAGTGAGATTTTTTTGTCATTACCAATGAATGAAGGGGCCGTCTTAAGAACCATTCTTATTAGCTTTTTTTCTTGTGAGTTGAAAATTACACTAAAATACCAGACATATTCTTTATATTTTTATGAGCACGTCACCGAAATAAACCAATATTTTGTAACATGAAAAATATTTTGAGCACCAGCAGTTTTCTGTTGACAAATAATCTTCTGAAAAAACACGTGATCAATTATAAAAATTAAGAGGTATTTTGATATATATATATATATATAAAATATATATATATATACATTGTCAATTTTTGAAAATAAAAAAATTGTAGCATTTTTACCAAGATATTATTCCACCCTGTCTCGCGAACTCGTTTTTTAAGAATTACGTTTTTGAAAATTGAAAGTCGAACTTGAACCACATAAAATTTTGATCAATAAACATTTATACTGAAGAATTGATTCATATTTTTTATCAATATGTTCTATGTTGTAAACTAATAATAAAAGAACAAGAAATATTCGAAACTGAAAGCAGATGCAACGAGATTGTTGTACAATAGCAGAAAAACTGTCAACTGTCGTAACACGTGGCATCGATGAAAAAAAAAATATATATATGCTTAAAAAACGAAGTTTACACGGGGAAAAATTAAAATAACTATCGTATAAAAAATTAAGATGTATTTTGAAAAAAATAGGCATTGATCAATCTTTGAAAATAAAGAAATGTTTATTAAGATATTATTAAACCCTGTCGCGCGAACTCGCATTCTGAGAATTCAATTTTCGAAAATTGCAAGTCGAACCTTGAAACATAGTTTCGATCAATAAACATTCATACTGGAAAATCGTTTCTTATTTTTGATCATTTTTTTTCTATGTTGTAAACTAAAAATAAAATAATGAGAATAACCGCACACAAAAAGCAGATGCAACGAGATTGCTGCACAATTGCAAAAAAACTGTAACACGTGGCATGGAAGAAGGAGAAAAAAATGGCTAAGAGAAAAAAGTTAAAGCGGGTAAAATTATTATCGTGCTTTCATTGAGTTGACTTTGTATTGTTTACAATTTCGGAATATAAAGAAACGGGACAAACTAAAAGCAGATGGTATAAGATTATTGCACAATGACATCTAATGCACTAAGTCATTATTGAGCGAAAAACGGACAAAATGGGGCAACTAACCTAGTGCGAATAACAAATACCACTCATAAGACGCCTCTATTACTTTTACTTTAAGGGGGGGGGGGGAATACGCGTAAAAGTCTAAAAAAAAAATTTTTTTTCTTCATAAATCGATTCTATAACTATTCAATAATATACCCTGAAAATTTCAACGCAAAATTCCAAGTCGCTTAAAAGTTATAAGCATTTGAGCGAGCGCCCCTTTTGGAGCAGTTGAGCAGGTAGTTCCTAATGAATTACCTGAAGGGTATTAGAGAACGTTAGCAGATGTCCTTTTACTTTTTTTAACAATTGAGACCTTGGATAGAAATTTCTATAAGTATTAGTATCTATAAGTATAAAAAAAATTGATTCATTTCACTGCCTTAAATTTACCTTCAATACCACTCTTCTCTTCAAACGCGTTTTTCTCGAAACTACTTTTTCGAATTTGCGTACACTCTAGCTCGCAAAGTTTTTGATTAATCCTTATCAAATTTAGCGCTTTTTTTCTTTATATATACGCGCTTTAGTTGAACTAGAATCATAAACATCTCTTTATTTTTACTTTTTTTATTGTAGGAAAAGAACAAACAAAAAAAAAAAAGAAACGGTTAAAAATCGTATTTAATTCTCCCATTCTAAAAAAAAATAGAAATTTTCAGGGTTTTTTGTGATGATTTTAGTTCAACTAGAAGATACACTGATTAAAAAAAGTTGATTTTAAAAAAAATTGATTTCAGATAAAAAATGTGCCCTTCAGGATGTACGCAAACTGCCGACCCGGGTGGCGAATTACAGTGTGCAGCAGCCGATATCTCCCGGATTTTTCAAGAAAAAGTTTGAAAATTTCAGTAAATGTTCCTCAATTTATCTATAAAATAACCTCAAAATTTCAATAAAATATATTTATTCTTTATATGTTAAAAAAATTCATAAAAATTGCTCTTAATACGCCGTTTTACACGTATTTCCCAGTTTAACATATTCTATTTCGCTAGCATTCTGTTCAAAGAGAAATAATTTCAATAATGAAGGTTTTCAGGCAGCGATCGATTAAACTATTTTTCCGAATATTTTATCAAATACACTTTGTAGAATGACATTATTTTAGTGCTTTTTTTAACTGATGTGCTGCCTGTTATTGTCTGGAAACAGAAATTTAGCTATGGAGGAAAAAAGTAAGTTAAAGACAGAGAATGTTTTCTGGAAAGTTGTCAATGCGAAAAACATCGGCCTTGCATCGGCTTTTAGATGTTTTTTAAGGCCGATGGGCCGATGTTTTTATAAAGTTAACATCGGCTGCCGATGCCGATGGCCGATGGCAACTTTGTTAAACAATCGGCGCCGATGCATCGGCGAGGCCGATGCATCGGTCGAGCCTTAGTAAGTATTCAAAATTAATGTATATTTAGTTTTCAGTCACTTTGGAAGTATTTCTTTAACCATGATTTGTCTTCACGATAATTCTGAGATAATGTAAATATCTTTAATTTATACAAATTCACTTAAAACTTAAAAAATAGTAGCCACAGAAGGATTATTTAAAAAAATTATAGCTATTCAGATAAAAAGTAACTGTATCCCTTGGTGCATTAAAATAATAATCTAACAAAGCCAATGCAGTTGAATATAATCTGGTAGATGTAAAACTGAAACTATTACACAGAAATTAAACTAGTATTTATTTTTTCAAGCTAGTATCTATTTTTTATACCTACAGGTGGTTAATAATTATTAAAAAATTAAGTTAATTTAATCATTAATGCACTCAGTATTATTAAAGAAGAAATAACCCAGCATCACATCACAACTAAATATGGATCAGAGAAAAAATTGTCACTATTCCAGGGTTGGTTCGATTATCCCCAACCCAAAAAAACCAAGTGGGTTTTTTTTTAAATTGTCACTTAAAATTATATTTTACCTAAGTAAACTAATAAAAATAATAATTTAGACCAAATATAATACGTACTTTCATGATAAATACATTATATGTCATTCATAGGTATAAAATTTTGAGGTTTAGCTCAAAAAAAAAAACTATTTCAAAAAACCCACAGGTGGGTATTTTCAAGAATTCTTATGTAAATAAATAAAAATACTCATTTCAATAGAACATAACACATACTTTCATAGTGCATACATTGTATGCAATGGCTGAAAATTTTTGAGAATTGGCTAAAAAATAAAAACCCACTTCAAAAAATCCACGGGTGGTTTTTTTCAAAATTCTTGTTTAAAATAGAACTTTACTTATGTAAACAAATAATTAAAAATACTGATTTAGACCAAACATAATAACATACTTTTATAATATATACCTTATATGATGTCATGGGTGTAAAATTTTGAAGGTTGGCTCGAAAATAAAAACCTACTTTAAAAAAAAACCTACAGGTGAGTTTTTTCAAATTTCATTCTTAAAATTGAACTCCACTTATGTAAACAGAAAAAAAAAAAAAATACCGACTTAAACCAACTATATTTTTATCATGGATGAAACCTCAAAAATGTTGGATGCGTTTTAAATTGTTCTACATAATCAAAATAAAATTTCCTCATCACAAAATAATTCTCTAAGTAAAAGTATAGGAACAAACAGCTCCCCACACCCCTCCTCCCAAAAAAAGAAAAAAATCAGAATTTTGTTAAAAATGATAGATATGTTTTAAGATAAACTCAAAAGTGGCAGCAGACTTATGAAATTTGGGTTGAATAAGAGAAGAAGAAAAATCCATACATCTCTGCAGTGCCGGATCTAGGATGGGGCAAGCCGGGGCCCATGCCCCAGGCGGCACTTCTGGGGGCGGCAAATTCAACTGTGATGCACAAAAAAACGAAAGAAAGAAAAAAAGAAAAGAAAAAAAAATTGGAGGAAGAAAGAAAAAATATTTAATGAAGAAAATTTGACTTTTGGAAGAGATATAAAATCCTAGTTCGGCGCTCCGATTTTAACATTCATGTTTGCAATTATAAACTGAAATGTGAATTCATGAAGTACAAAACAATTCTGAAATAAAGGGTTATAGTGGTTATCAAAAAGTGCCATGAAAAAATTTCCCTAATTTAAGTACATTACACTTGAGTATCCCTATTTTTATTATTTGGCGAAAGACAGTTCTCATCTTCCATGTCATTTCTGTGTCGTTTTACATTTCCTTTCTTTTCCTGTGTCTACCTTTAAGGCTTGTATGAACAAAAATTACCTTGAAAGAGGATAAGTGAACACGAGGCACAGAAGTTTGAGAATTGCGACACTGTACTAACTAGATAGATTTTTTACCACTAACTTTCGGAATTTTATGTCAGTAAAGTAATAGTTTGTACTTTATTAAATGTGCTATGTGACTTTATTGAAATTAAAAATTACACAGCACACTTAATAAACTCAACAAGTTCGTAATCCGTACAGGAAAAACGTTCAGTTTTTTTTTTTTTCAATAAATAAATGGCGCAAAAGTTCTTTTACAAAGAAAAAGATAATTTTTGCACAATAAAACTTTAATAAGCAGATCCTTAATTATTTTTTTTTAATATGTAGAATTTTAAAAAAAGGAAAAAAAAATATTACTTAAAATGTAAAGCTTTTAAAAAGTGCCTTGCGGTTAAATGTAGCAAAAGAGTCCCAGAAAAGAGAAAAATACTGCAGTCACAATTCTGCACCTCAGTTCCAGGCTAACGTAGGTCCAAAAACGGTGATTGTTTAATTGCACGTAAATTGACCAACGAGCGATAAAGTATACATATTTTTTACCCTATTTTCTCGTAAAAGTAAAAAAATAATGATAATGCATGAAAAAAGGCTTATTTGTATGGTAGCTCACGAGAGTTCAGCTCCTGCACTTTTCTTTTTTTGGTCTATTTATTCATAAATATAAATTCTGAAGTAAAACAGGGCTCATGCACTTTTCTTCGCTACAGGCTAACATTCATCAGCTAATTTTCTAACGATTAAAACCGGTTAATAGAATTATTTTTTTGTATAAACTGTTGGAAATTCTAAAATTGAGGTTAGGCAGCAGCAAATTTCGAAATGTCAAAATTAAAAAATTTAATTTTAAAAAGTCAAGGTTTTCCCCCCTTGTGGTAGTGAAATACGTATAAATCGTGATCTGCGAAGACAATACGCAATGGTTTTTCTTTTAGAAATTTTCAAAGCCTTCTTTTGGGGAGAGGTGGGAACGTGGGAGTTTGTAAATGTTTTTTGAGACGGCAAACACGTGGCTCTTCGATATGGGATGTAAGAAGAAAAGAAAGGAAAAAATGGCCATTGCATAAAAAGTTATATGAAATATCAACAATAATGTGTAGGCAGCCTCTTACAACTAAAAATAAAGAAAGCCTCAAATTTTTGAAAACCCAGCAAAAGCCTGAAAAAAAGAGGATTTTTTCCAACCCTGCACTATTTGCATGCAGAAAAACCAACACTAGAGCCTTATTTATATGGCAACTTTTCAACTACAAAAACAAAGGTTTTAAGCTAGTTAAATTTTTTAACTTCAAAAACTATATTTCTGGGAAATTTTCTGATACTTAATACTGTGAATGGTAAATAAAGGTTGTAGTTGCTTCATACGAAAGATTATTTTACAATTTTTATTATTTGGCGAAATTTTTTCTGTGCATTTCTTAGTTGCCATTATAATAGACAAATACCAAGAATTCTAAGAACATTGATTTCAATAACAGTTTCCATTAAGAGAATAAATTTTTCATTTCAGTAATTAATACTTACAACTGTCAATGTTGTAAGCAAAACTTAGTTTCATCTTCACTACATACAATTTTGTAAAATTAAAAGCATATCCATTGAATTTAATTAAATTCATAAATATCCAGAATTTATTAATTTTGGGCATTTACCCTAAATTAAATACCTGGGTATTGTTGGTCTATATGCTGGAGGAGTAATAACCTCGCTCTCCAGATTTAAGGAGCCTAGATTTTTTTCTTTGAAGAGCACTTAAAGCTTCAGCAAATGAACTACCTATCAAGTCTGAAGTGGATGTTGTTGCAGAAATTTTCTGCACTGCTGAACATATCCAAGAAAATCCAGCAATTTTCGAGCGTGCCCAATAATCCTTTCTCCTGTGATGTCTGTATTCCTTGAGTGTTTGACCATCTTTTATAAGAAATTGAAATAGTATCATCTGCTAGAGATATTAACTACTGGGTCATTCCATTTTAAATCAACAAATTTTCATAAATAATGTTGCATCACCATTTTTGATTTTGATGAAAATTTGCATGTGCATTCCCCATACCTACTGGACCTCAAAAATATAAATATTTTATTTAAAAAAAAATACCCTTTGATATATAGGCTATTTTTGTTGTTGTAAACACCAAAATGACGTATTTCGATGCTCTGTCTTATGAACTATAATTTTCTTCCTATCAAAGCTATCAAGCTCAATCATAGCTCATTGGAAAGCTAAAAAAGAGATCTTTTTTATATCGTATCAATATATTTCAGATTTAAAAGCAAAGCTTCATTTTTTAAGGTCAAAGTTTCCAATGCTAAAGTCATTTTTCACCACTTTTGAGAATTTAAAAACCCATGAAGGGCTTGGAATAACAAGCCCTCATTTTTTTGTTATATTCATATGCATGGTTACTCATTGTATTAAACAAATTGGCTTGTTACTCTGCCCCCTTCATAAGATATGACCCCCCGAAATTGCGAATTTTCTAAAAAATGCCATTTTCAATGCTAAAAAAATGCGTGTGGGGGGCAAGGTAAAATTTTTTTTATGTGTGTGATCTTAAGTACTTCTTGCCAGCTTTCAAGCAAAAAAAAGGTTGCTTTGTTATTCAAAGGGGTTTGGCAGCTATAAGGCTCTGAATTTTTAAGTAAGTGCACCGAAACAAGGCAATTTTTTTCATACTTCTTAATCTTAGCTTTTACTGTTTGGTAATTTTATACTTAATGGTAAGTTTTAAATGGTGAAAGCAACTAAATAAGACAAAGTAGAGTTATCAAAGAACACATTTAAACTTTAATATGCTAATTTAAGATTTTTAACAGGTGGGGTTACGGAACATAACTCAACTCGTAAAGCATGCAAAATGATTTTTTTCAATGATTTGTTGTATCACGGAGAAGAGTTGAAAAATGTTCACTCATCGCACTTATGATGTTATGGCGTAGAGCATAATCCTGATGCAGTCAAGATTTTTCAAATATCTTGAAACGGAACCCAAGTTTGGTTATCATGACTTGATTTTTTAAACGATGTTCCAGGTCCTTTAGGATGAAAAAAGTAGATTCTGTATTCTTCTTCTACATCATGTATTTTAATTTCAAACATTTCTCCTAGCCACCAGTCACCCTCATATATGCAGCAAACATAATTTGACAACTTTGGTTGGGTTCTTAGAGTAGATTCTCTAAAGTTGATAGGTTCATCTTTGACGACCTGGAAGATTGTAAAACCTGAAGAGAATGATATATGTCTGGCATGAATGATATTTCTGTTGAGTGGAATGTTGATGTGGAAAGATCGAGTTTGAGGTAATGCTAGTGTTGTTTCACATCTTTTCTCAAGAACCTTTTCTACAGCATTAACTTCATCAGTGGAAACATAGAAAAATGTTACACCATTAATATGTTCAGTGCAGTATTCGAAGACATCCAATGGACTCAAGATTTGATTACTGACTGGCCGTTGCAAACTCGCCTTTCGAACTAGCCTCATCACTGTTCCTCCAATCCCATCACATGGACCTTTCCCATGGGATGTAGCAAAAAAATGCCTCTCTGCTTTTATTCCAAAGTCTTGTTCGTGGTGGCTCAGATTGCTGAAATTTTTTCTGTTTTTATATCGAGCAGCAGATCCATCTGAAAAATAGATTAATTTTGAAAATCGAAGGATGGTCTGCCTTCAGTTTTCTAATGAGGATCTTTTGAAAGGCATAGAATGTAATTGTGTTGTGATCAAGGTTGCTTTCACCATTTAAAACTTACAATTAAGTATAAAATTACCAAACAGTAAAAGCTAAGATTAAGAAGTATGAAAAAATTGCCTTGTTTCGGTGCGCTTACTTAAAAATTCAGAGCCTTATACAGTAGCGGATTTAGGCTTAGGCCCGTGAGGCCCGGGCCTAGGGCGGCAAATTTTAAGGGGCGCCAAAATTTTTAAGACGACTAAAATTAAAAATCATTTGGGCTTTCTTTAAACTGTAAGACCAAATTTTAAAGGCGCTCTTATTTATTTAATTGCGCTCTTACTATCAAAACATAGTGCCATTTTGAGGGTAGAATTTTTTTGTTAAAATAATTAATCAGGCCTGTACTATAATCTGAAATATCTAATGAAAAGATTTTGTAAAACCTTTTTTTAATGCTAGCATATTATTTATTTACGAAATTAGATATTTCTTCATATTTTTCATTCAAAATTTAATTGTAACATTTGTTTGCGCTTTATTATAAACAAAACATTAATTCACAATGATAAATTATAAAAGTGTCAGTTGATTCATACAATAATTTTTATTTTTTACAATTTTTTGTAAAAATTTTATAGTTTTACGTAATGTGAAGCCCCCAACGATCAGCGGGGAAGGGGGAGTCATATCGTACCGCGGGCCTAGGGCGCCCTCAAATCTAAATCCGCTACTGGCCTTATAGCTGCCAAACCCCTTTGAATAACAAAGCAAACTTTTTTTTGCTTGAAAGCTGACAAGAAGTACTTAAGATCACACACATAAAAAAAATTTTACCTTGCCCCCCACATGCATTTTTTTAGCATTGAAAATGGCATTTTTTAGAAAATTCGCAATTTCGGGGGGTCATATCTTATGAAGGGGGCAGAGTAACAAGCCAATTTTTTTAATACAACGAGTAACCATGCATATGAATATAACAAAAAAAAAGAGGGCTTGTTATTCCAAGCCCTTCATGGGTTTTTAAATTTTCAAAAGTGGTGAAAAAGGACTTTAGCATTGGAAACTTTGACCTTAAAAAAAGAATCTTTGCTTTTAAATCTGAAATATATTGATACCATATAAAAAAAGATCTCTTTTTTAGCTTTCCAATGAGCTATGATTGAGCTTAATAGCTTTGATAGGAAGAAAATTATAGTTCATAAGACAGAGCAGCGAAATACGTTATTTTAGGTGTTAGCAACGACAAAAATAGCCTATATATCAAAGGGTAATTTTTTTAAAAATAAAATATTTATATTTTTGAGGTCCAGTAAGTATGGGGAATGCACATGCAAATTTTCATCAAAATCAAAAATGGTGGTGCACACTGCATTTGTTGATTTAAAATGGAATGACCCTACTACAGATATCTGCTAGAGATTTGGCACAGCCGGTAGAGTACCGATTAGGTAATCTAAACTCATATATGGCTGTTTTTATTGTTGTACTGAGTGTTTATTATTTATCAAATAATTTAATTAAAATTAAAAGCTATGTTACAAGTGATAAATTTTATTATTTAAATGCACGTTGGGGCTTTGGCAGTACAATTTTAGATAAAAATTTAACACAAATATGAACCAAAATACTGTCAGAAATTCTTGTAAATACTAATAAATTTACCGAATCAAAGTGAAGGAGCTAATTGTCTTATAAAATGGACAGTATAATCAGTTTAAATACAAACAAGAAAACCTGTTCCAAAATTTTATTCTAAAAAATGCCCTTAAATTAACATTGTGTTAATTTAGTATTAGTTGTTGCATATTATATGAGAACCATGTGTAAGAGAAGTCCATCTTAGACATATAACTAACAGATAAATTTGATATGATTACATTGAAATATTTATTTATCTTTGTTATAAAACACGTTTAGTTTGTAGAAAAATTATATGTGTAGTACTATACATGAGATGAAATAATCAAAATATAACCTAAAGGTATAAACATTAGAATCGTCCGCACTTCTCATCTGAATGAACAATAACCCAACAAAAAACATTTAACCATATGAACATGATTAAAAGCAAAAAGGATACTTTACTTAATTAAAATATTGCATAACATATAGTAGTCAAATTCGTTGAACTTATATATTCAAGAAAACACTGAATACTTACATGAAAAGTAAGATTGCATGTTATTTTTTTTTTTTTTTTTTTCTAATGGAATCATAGAGACTCTACCAGCAAGCAGTTAGGCACACTACTGATGTTTCACTGAATATACCCCTTAATCAACCTGGAAATCATAAATTGCTCTTTTTTTTTTATCAATCATCGATTTAATAACTTAATTTTACTGTTTATGTTTGGGATCGGTTTTTATTTTTGACACACATATCCCCCCAAAAAAATTTGTAATTTACTCAATTTCAAACATTAACCTGTTCAGCTGAAATTAAGAACTGCTATGAGTATCCATCATGTCCATAAAAAGGATCTCAAATTATTCCGGCACAACAATAACTGTGAAACTGAATTACTTAAGACACAAAACTTTCTCAAGTAAAAACACAAAAATAATAATAATAATAATATTTAAAACTTTTTAAAAAACTTGAAATCATCAACTCAATAAAAACAAACGAAATGCAGTCTCGGGAATTTCTTACTGCTTCTGATTAAGAATTATAAGGAATTACCAGCAATAACGATGAAATTTTCATTTCGGCAATTAAATGTTTTAGCATCAAAGTATTTCTAAGCCTACTTACAAATCTCAACAGAAATTTTCTTTTACGTCTTCAGAAAAGTTCAATCACATTGAATTAGGACTTAAGTTATGAATAACTTGTTTGAAAAACACAAATTCATCAGCGAGATAGTTCAGTTTACTAAACAGTCCATCTAATTATACCACCAAACACCATTGACAGATTCATAATATGAAAACTGTAGTTACTATTTGCCGAATATTTGATATTGAAATTCCCAATCTGATACATTGCGCCATCTATTATCGAAAATTAAAACTATTATGACAAACACATACAGTTACGATTAAACAAAAGTTAATTAAATTTTAAAGCAAATGGAAAGTATGTAGCGCTTCTACACAAAATTGAAAGTAAGCTTAATGCATTGCTGTACAAAAACTCATAGATATTTTGAAAAGGTGTAGGCTTTTTTATTTCTAAAGACCACTGAAACCCCGAACTTAGGCCGCGTCTGAAAACTCTCGACCGGTCGAATCGGTTCGACCGCGGCAGCCCGCGATAGTCTGAAAACTATTTTCGGGGCGATCGGTCGCCACGCAAGTCTGTCTGAAAAGTCATTTTGACAGTCGACCGGTCTAGACCAGAGCACCCGGAGTTTTGCGTCGGGCGATTGTATCACGTGACCGATCGATTTCGTATTTTCAGAAATTCTAAAATTCTATTGGTTGCGGCTGTACGAAGTCGTCTGCTATCTTCAAAATTAATACCGTTCATCCGAATTTGTATATAATAAAGCTTTTTATGGCGTAAAACATTTGTATTTTATGCAGATGTTCCACATCAATAATCCAGAAAACTTAGTGATATTGCTGAACTACCTTTTAAAATTTGAAATGCACATTGATACATATGTTATAAAAATTTGTTGCAGACGTATACGCTTGTATTATGCAGATTTGATCGCAATGAGAACAGCAATTTTCGTAAAATTCATTAAATAATAATAATTGAAACGTGCTAGTTTCGAGTTAAAAAATGTTTCAATAACGTTGGTTATTTTCAAGATCGTACGTTTCAGATTTATGTATTAATATGTTACTTTTTGCACTATCGTTTTTTATCTCTTCATTCTAAGTAGGTTTTCAATAAATTAAATTGAAAATATTTTGAACCAGATTGAAATTTAATTATTCAAATGTAATGTATCAACAAAAATTTCATTTCACTTAGCGTAAACCTAAAAAAACTTTTAACCTAATCCATCAGCGTCCCTTATGCATTTTTTTTGACAACAGAAATATTTATGTTTCCTTCCATTTTAAGAATACTACTTAGTATTAAAAATCAACATTTTAAAGAAAAATCAGCATTTAGTCCCATTATGATTACACGATTCATCAAAAATAGTTCAGTGGCAAAACTTATCCAGCACAAAATTTGACTGCCAAAAATAAATAAATAAATAATCAGCAGCTATAAATAAGCGAGCATATTTTTGCTAATTGAATAAAATCTAGCATAAGACAAGTAGAATAAAAAATACTATTAACCTGTGCAATAAATATGTGACAGCAAAAGAGCATTCCTTTATGGAATTCATTTCCATTTTGACATGCAAAATCCAGGTTTTACTAATACAATATACTGCTTATTTTTCTGATTTGCACCTTCAAAATATATCTGCTAATAACTTAGCATACTTAATCAATAAAAGAAATTAAAACTTGATAACTTACAATTTGTAGCACTTCAGAGCTATATGTTTTACAGCAAAAAAAAATAAAAATGTTATGCTATTTATGCAACTTAATAATTTCTTAAAATACATACCATGTTCTGTCAATTATATGTTTTTTGGGCTAACAAAAATATTTTAAAAAATAAAATTGCGTATATTTTTTGTTTAGATTACTAATTTAATCAATTTTATAAAGCATACAAATAGTGGAGTTTCTTTTCTTTCATAAAAGTTGTATTTTCTGAAGGATGTTTCATTTTATTTGAGGAAGTTTAAAGCAAATGGAGTTTCAGGAGCTCATAACATTTATCCAAAAATTTCAGTATGTGCAGAGGAATTAGTGGATGTTATCTAACTATTTTAATTTGTAGTCCTAATTTTTGAACCAATATGTAAAGTACAGGCATAAAATAATTAAAAAATGCATATCAACAAGAATCCAAAGAGGTTTTTATTTTTGTTAATCTAGGGGAAGCTTGAAAGGTCAAGTACGCTTACTGGTGGATAAGAACCGGAACTTAATTCAAAATGATGAGAAAATAGCTAATACTCCAAATAATTTTTTCCCCAGCATATTTAGCAGAAACTGAATTTGAACAGCTAACATAACTGATACGCCAGCAAACATTTAGCTTGAGGATTTTGTATTTTCAAGGGAGGATGTTTTATTTTAGTTGAAAAAGATTAAAGCGAATAAGGCTTCAGGAACTCATAATATTTATCTAAAAATTTTAGTAGAATGTGTAGAGGAATTAGTGCATGATATCTTAAAAATTTCAATCTCTATTCTTTTAACTTGGGGATTGTGCCAGGGGATTATAAGCTGTGTAACATAACGCCACTCTTCAAGAAAAAGTGGTCTTAAGCTAAGGCATGAAATTATATCCATGTAAGCCTAACTTCAGTGGTTTTTAAAATTTTTGAAATTTTGACAAAAACCCAGTTTATGAATTTTCTGGAGACAAATAGTGGTCTCTTGAATAGTTTGCAGTATCATTTTAGGAAGAGTAGGTCCTGTAGAATATGACAAGGTTATCATGGCTTTAGATAACAAAAAGTGTGTACATGTTTATATTGATTTTCAAAAAGCATTCAATAACATATTTCTCTATTAGCAAACAAGCTTATGTTCAAATTGGTAGAAAAACAGGTCCATTATTTGGTCAATAAGCCATTATTTGTACAATTGCCCCCTTCCTGATTCTCAAAAATACAATGTATTTATGCATGTGCTTCAGCATATTATTTTTTTACCTAAAATATGCATTAATTATGTACACATCTCTCCCCCACCCCCCCCCCAAAAAAAAAATATATATGATGGGCCTATAAAAAACTAATTTGGATTAAAAACTGGCTTCCATCATGATGGCCGGGCATTGAGCTATACCACAAATATGCCATAAGTACTTTTGACATTTATCAGTGACTACTCATGAACATAACAGGAGTTTGAAAAGTCAATGCATAAAAACAGTATCTGTAATGCATAAAGCCTATATCTAAGGGTGCCTTCACACCAAAGGCGACAAAGACAAAACGCCTGTCTGTTCCCATCAGTGCAAATGCAGAGCATATTTTTGAAGGCAAAAATATGCCCCGCGCTTGAGCAGCTAAGAAAAGGCGGGAATATTATCTTTGTCACTTTTAGTGTGAAGGTACCCAATGCAGGAACTACTATGACCATGACAGTACATTAAAGCACGAATATGAGTTATCATTGTTCAACAATGACAGAAAAAAACACGTTCCATTGTTCCACAAATCATAAAAAGTTTTTTTTATAAATATTGTAATAAAGTATTAAATTTTTCAATGAATTTTTTAGAAATTTATTTTTAAAAAATGCTTTGCCTAATTGAAATGATGCAGCAAGAAGCAAAGGAATGCAAAGAAATGATTTTGAGTGAAATGAGTAAAAATTCAAAAAATATAGGCACTTTTATTCATACATGCTAAGTCTACTTGATAGCTGCATCCAGCATAACATGTTTTGCCACAAAATACATCCTATCATTTGCATCTTCAATTTCATTTTTGTTATTGTCACCCCTTTTTGGTTTTAGATATCTCAACAATGATAATTTATATGCTTTATAAAATAATGCAAAAAAGTACATTCTTTAAATCACTTTTTATTATAATTCATTAGGGGAAATACCCCACAATGTTAAATGATTTAAAACATAAGTTCTAAGCAGGATTATGAATGATGACTTTAAATATAGTATTTACTCAAACATAAAGATCATTAATATTTTTCATCATTTTGCAACTTTTAAATTGAATCATGGATCATTGTTTTAAGCAAATCTAATTCAGGCTAATCTTGAAAATAAGGAAGTTTCTATGTCAGTAGATTTGTAGATATTAGTAATAGTTTTCCCCCAAGCAGTTATTATAAACTGACAAGCACAACCTCCTCCCTCCTTGGTCCTAGAAACTGTTGATTTCTTTTGTATTTCTATAAATCTGGTTGTAAGAATATATTTTTTCAATTTCTGTAAAATTTAACAGTTATCTAGGGCTCAAGTGCTCAGTTAGAAAGACAAAATGCAATTGTAATATAAACATGTTTTCATCAATCATAATAGAAAAGCTAAAGTAGAAATAAATATATAATTCCAGAACCTATGAAGAAAGATTTATTCATTTAAAATTGAAAGCTGGAGAAAATACATTGTACAACTAATTGCTTTTTACAAGTTAGTCTTAAATGAACCATAAAGTTTCTGACTGATGCCTAACAAGTATTATTCACTTCCTGTTACATAGAAGTGAATATTAGTTGATATTATACATAAAACAGCTGTACTTTACCTTTTTTTTACAATAGCCAAATCGGTAGTCTTTTAAATAGCACACAAATGCTACCCCCCACCTCTTGAAAATAATTTCTGTAAATATTTACAGCATAATTATAGTAAAATATTTCAGAAATGAACATGTGCGACAAATACAAATAATTTGCAGTAAAATTCTGTTTTAACAGGAAATGTTGATGGCTGCGATGCAGCCTGGAGAAAAAAATCGGGGAACGCTTACTATTGCAAAAGCAGAAAAAAGAAAAACATTGAGGGCACTTGTGTTGTTATATACTAGCTTAAAACCTAGTAACAGTCAGTAGCGTAGTCAAGGGGGGATGGCGTCCCTCTCCATTTTGACTTTAACCCAAGCGCCCCCTAACTTGTTTTAAAATTACAACAAAGCATCCCCGCACTCCTACCAATAATGAAAAGAAACATAATCACTAATCATCAGGCTCTAAAGTTTGTCAATTATTTTACTATTGTAGAGTAGAGGACAGACTAAAATTGAGAATCCAGGTGGATCCGGCTACTGATGACAGGTCATCCAGTCCTCCCCTCCTCTTTCTTTGTCCAGAAATTTGTAATTGAAAAAAAAAATTAGCATTACTACCCTAGAATTGTATTATGCAAGCTGAAGTGGAGGGAGAGGGTCTGCAATATTTTCGAAATTGAAGTTTCATGCCATCTTTATTCAAAATCAGGGGGAGGGGGTGTCATAACCCGTATGACTATACCTCATTTTATTCCCACTGAACTAAATCACAACGGTACAATTCGCCAAAAATGCATCAGTTATTTGCCTATCAGGGTAACCCTGCCCCTGCAGTAACACTAACCACTATCTATGAAAAACATTACATAATTTGTTAAGAAAGGCTTCCATATCATTTTATTAGGCTAAAAACTTTTAAAATTAAAAATTGGGATGAACCATTTAAAATATTAGCTTACCCCTCTTTACAATGGGTAAAGGGGTTATGGCACCGGTTGTGTTATTGAAATTTTTAGGAGTGTACTTTCAGAATGTTTTAGCCTTTTTTGGGGGAGGGGGTCATTGTTCTTTGGGGGCTCTGGCTTTTTTGAAAGAAGAATGTGCACCATTGCATAGAAAATATATTTTATTTGTCTCATGCCATAGAAAATATATTTTACTTGTGTCATGCCAATTTTCATGTTCGTATAAAAAAAAACCTCTGCCAATTCATTTCAGGGGGGGGGGGGAGAACCCCCTCTTGGCTCCTCCCGTAAATCGTACTATTAATAGATCGAATGTATTTGAAATATCGCAAAAGATTTATTTACCATTTTTATGTTGCAAAATACAAGCTTTAAAAAAATTTACTTCATTTTCTTTCATAATGTACAAAGAATATGTTATGATAATTTCTATCACCTGCTTGTTATTTGTCATCATATGAACGTTTTTCGTTTATAAATGTATCAATGCGGTAATAATATCCATAAGAAGATTAATAGTTAACACATTAAATAAAATTACTGTTTTTGAAGCTTTTCCCAAAATTTGTTATCTGTAAAACATATTCACTTATAACGAAAAGCTGTGTGCTTAATACTTCCGATTTTTTTTAAATATATACTTTTTTTTTTTTTTTGGGAGTTTTATGTAAAATCACAACATCATTCATAAATACGTACGACGATGCAGAATGATAATTTTCATTGCGGCCTCTCTTCGGTTATTCAAAATCAAAATAACAACGATCTGTATGTGTGTGTTTCGTTTTGTTTCTTTTTCTTCTTCTTCAAAAAAACTTAATTCCAGTAATACATCGCTCTTAAATCTGATTTAAATGCCGCAACTTCTACATAAGAATTTCACTTCCTTTTGCAAACAAAAACTGACCGCATCGACCGCGAGTGTGTCTGAAAACTCTGGTCGTTTTCGAATCGACCAGAGAAATATCGTGACGTCACGTTCTCGACCGGTCGCTCGGAGTTTTCAGATGCACCCTTAGTAGTTAAGCCACAGTAAGAATTTGCTCTTTTCATCCATTAAGTTACAATGACTATAACTACAACTGTAACTCCACAATGTTTTCAAAGTGAATATACTGTTTAATAATTATACATTTTTCTTTTTTTATGCAGTTAAATATGAATGTTTACTTATATTTCCTATTTAAATGTGTGCTCAGTGTTTTTTTATATAGCGTTATTTTATATGTAGACATTCACTCATTAGTTCACATTTGATACTGATTGATAGCTTGTAATTTTGATTCAGAAAAATTCATTGCAGAGCACTAAATAAAATGTTTTTTTCAGAGGTCCCAAGCAACTATTTTCCTTAAACGATGTCCTTTTAAACTTAAAACTAAGTGTTGCTTTTTTTTTTTTTAAACAATTTGTGCAATATGTTTAAACTATATATATGCTGTTTATTATTAGTAATCTTCTATACTTGTAAAAGCTAGCCAAGTATTGTAATTTTAGTTAAGAATATTTTATGTTAGACGTAATTAGTTTTAAAAACAACATGAATGTACTTACATTTATATTCCTTATTCAAGGTTGTACTTTTAAAGGAAAATAGTTTCATTACTTTTCTGTTTCGAGGGAGCTTGCGATAGTTTAATTTTTTTTTGCCAAATAAAATACTATACCATCTTGGGTTGCCGTTGGCTGTGTTTAAATATTTTTCGCAAAACAAACTCCATACTCGAAACAAATTGATTTGGCAAAAAGAAAGACAATCTCCAGCCTCTTAGAAACGGAAGAGTGCCAGTTTCCTTACTAGAAAGCAAGAATCATATCCAGACTGAAATTCTGTTGGTGTAATATTCATCAAGATCATTAAATGAACAGTGATAGGTTGTAATTATTAGTCATAAATTGCATTTGAAAATTGTTAATTTACACTATTTAGTATATAATTCATAACAGAAAACTATAAGTCCAGTTTTATTCTTTCTTGACAAAATTTTTGTGAGAGTATTTAAAATGTATTTTGTTAGGCAAGATCTTAACGTTCTTGATGAGGAAGTAAGATTAATAGCTGAAGAAATATAATTATTTTGAGCCGGCTCATGGATAACTTCTTACTGGATGAACCAATTTTGATAATACTGTTTTTAATCAATTAAGGGTAGTCTGCCATAGATCCTGTACCTTTGCTTCACCACATTCAATAATTAGTAAAAATGTTATGGGCATAATTGTAGTGATTTTTTTTTTTCATAACTTTTGACTAAATGATGCAATTTTGATGATTTTCTTCTTAAATCTATAGAGGGTTATCTAACTCAAATATATTAGAAAGGCTTGGCTTTATATTTCTTTGTAGGAAAAATTATTAATAAATACAATAGAAAACTCAGTCAAAACAAATTTGTTGCCATTAGACATAAATATTAAAAGCAATTATAATGAGAGTTTGAGTGCAGACTTCTCTGAAAATTTAAATTCTTTCAGTTAAGACCGTTTTTTAGCTCAACTTCAAAACATTATTTATCATACAAATGATTAGTTTTTAGTGCTAGCCATTCAAAGTGGGTGTGCCCTTTCAACTGTTTTCTTAAAAGAAAATAGAGTATTTATTTGAAAAATGTATCTATACGAAAAAGAGTAAAATAAAATAATTTTTGCAGAGAATAAATAAATTTAACTTGAAAAATTGCGCTGGAAAGTAAAAGAAATAAGACTTTTTAACAAATTTTAATGGTAATTGGACTGTCATAGTTTTGCAGACTTCTAAAACTGTTTAAAAGTTGTAGTGATGTTCTTTTAAAGAATAAATATATTTTTACTTTTTAGCGCAATTTGAATTACAGCACAGTTCAATTTCTTTCCCCAAAAATTATCTTTTTGAAATTCATCTGAAACTTCAAAATGAATATTTCATATTATTTATTTGACGTCTGTTATTTAAACATTTTCTGATTCTTCACGATAGAAAAAAAAAGTTGTTCACACATCTTTTTATGTTTTCAGCTTTAGCATTTTCACAATTTTTGTATTCAACCAACTTGGACTACGGACAGTGGAGCTTTTGTAGTACAAGGGGAGTGCGAAGACGAAAAGGTCAGGGCCCCGGCCGACGATTTTCATGCCCACACTGCAGTTATTCTACTGATCAGAAAGGAGATTTCAACCGACATGAATTAACACATACTGGTGTTAAACCCCATGTATGTCACATTTGTAACAAACGATTTACTCTGAAGGGAAATTTACAGGCACATTTAAATTTACATGCCAGACAACACAATTTGTAATTTTTGACAAATAAATGTTTTATATTATTTAAATTTCTTCAAATTCATTTTAAGCTACTGTAACATAAGAATCATTGGTGCTGAAAAGTGTATGTAATTTGTGCCTAAAAGATTGGTGAACTATAAGAAGGTAAATTTCTAAAATACATTTGAAACAGAGTAAGCAAGATTTAGGACATACAGTAAAAAACATGGTTTTTACTGTACTGTCCAAAAGTGGGGCCAAACCCCAAAAAAATGACTATAGTGCCATTTCATGTTCCGACACTAAATTAGCAACGAGCGACTCCAGGAAAATGCAGATGATGTTTTCCAAAAGTTATAGTTACTATTTTTTTGTTTATTGCCATTACAGAATACATTATAAGGAAAAATAAATGTTTTGCTAGTTTTAAAATATGAGTGCCAACATTTTATCAATTTACTATAATTCTTCAATCTATCCTTTAAAAAATTAAGGTTTTTTTTCTTCTAAATATATAATAACAATTATGAGTCACAAATTGAACTGAAATTCGTTACTTTGGTACTTTCTTTTCACCACACTACCAACTCTTACATAAGAAAGCTTTTATGTAATAGAGTTATTTGCAATTTTTTTACCTTTGCATATAAAATCTTTTTTTTCAAACTAGCATTTCAGAGAAAAATATTACAAAATATTTATTAATTACAACTAATGAATATTTATATTTATGCATTACTAATATTGCATTAGATTAGACCCCTGTAGACACTTTTGAACAGTAAAAAACACATGTCCTGTCCAAAATCCCAACCCTGATTTAAAATAAACTAAAATTAGTAGTTTTAACCCTACACTGCTCCATGTTGTTTTTAAACAACACCTCCATTTTTCGTTCACTAAGCTTTTATTTTGTAATATTTTTAACATGTGGTGCGTTCTTTTGTTTTATTTTGTATGTGTGATCCTATTAGTTAATATAGTTTCCCCTAGATCTTGTGAACTGAACTCAAGGTTCATCTTTTTTCACAAAATCGTAAGACATGTTGATTTCGTAAAAAACAGTAACTTCTTATTTTTTTTTCTACAAATTTTAAGCAATGATATCATTTTAAAAAATAGTCTAATTGTTTACATAGTTTTAAAATAAAATAAATATAAGTTTTCCGAAAAAATTCGGGAAAAATATATATTAAGGCGCCTTTTTTACTTGTTTTAAAACAGCACTGCGCATTCGGGGGCAATTTTTATGTTCTTGCATTATTCGCAGCATAAACAAGAACAGGTGTCACAGGTTGTTCTATTTCACTTTATTTAGTATCTTTTGGAAGATTATTGTTGAATATTTCACAAATTAGCTTAAAGTGGTCGATTAAATTATTATTTAGGAATTTTGTTTAAAATCATTTCACGCTCAACCAAAGAAGAAACAAACATTATCGCATAGACCCCCTACAGATGTTAGGTTTCTTGTTTAAAATCTTTTAGGGAAATTATTATTAAACTTTATAGGTAATCAAAGTAAAAATTTGCACATATAACTAATAATTTAGTTACATCTGCAAATTTTTACCTTACTAAATTTTATAAATAATAATAAAATAAATTATTTTAATAAATTTTCATATTTTAGTGCTATTTTATGATTATAATGCATACCTATTTGTTATTGATTTGGTTTCATTTGTTAAAATTTACATGAAAAAATTATTGTTACCCCTAAATGCGCAGTGTTGTTTTTAAACAACATGTCAATTTTTCTCGAATTCTACTTTTCCGCATTAAATAAGAATTTTTTTAGTATTTTTCCCATTTATAACTAGCACAAACAAACACAAAAAAAATATTTAACAAAGAAAAAAAAAACTTGCGCAGTGTAGGGTTAAGGAATTCTACTTTCCTAACTCAAGTGGTCAAAAAATACCTTTCAACACCAGGAAAATTTCACGGAGAATGAGTATTTTCAGAAACAGCCTTTAAAATACTTTTCTACCAGACCCCTACCTGTTAGCCGAGGCCTTAGGATTGCTTACGCACGGAGAGAGGTAGTGGGGTCTACGGATTTTACATGCACATATCCCCAAGTATACATGGTGGTCTTCAGTGGGTATCGAACGCACGACCTTCGCGGTGGAAGTCCGACGTGCTAACCACTAGGCTACCACGGCCCCGACTTCAAAATACCGAGCAGTTATTTTTTCTGCATTATGTTCAATTGGTATGATTGTGGTTACGCTACATTGTTATTAAATTTGTATGACAAAGTAATGTTTATGGTAATTTTTTAGTACATATCTATCTAATATAGTATAATAAATGCAGCACAATAACCCGTGATATTCTGCCATCTACAAGTAGTTAGTCAAATAACATAATTTTTGTTTCAATTTTGACTGGTTGATGCTGTTTACTAATTTCCTTCTGTTTGGAAATAAATAAAATCATGCACTTAAAATTTTTACAAAAAGAAAAAAATCTAGAAAAAACATGTCTACTGATTTTTTGTCCTTTTTCTCCTCAAAAATTAATGTTATACATTTTTAAAAAAGTAAGTATAGAATGAAATAGAATTATAATAGACTAATTTTAATGAGAAGATTTTCCAAGAAACCTTTAACTATAATTAAAGAAAAAACCAAGTTATTATACTACGAAAACCAGTGCTGTAGTTGGAATGAAATATTTGTGGGAACTCACCTTTTCATAGCGTACATGTTGCCACCAAATTTTTACCTAAGCCAAAAGGCAATTTCAAACATTTAATTAAAAGCCACATTTTCTTTTTTTTTTAATAAGTTTAAAGCTAATTCGGATTAAATTTTCATCGTTTATTCTTCCAAACATTAATACATATTTTTGATAAAATAATTATAAAATCATGAACTTTATAAATTTCTATTAAGAGAATACAATGCTTTATTAGTACAAGAGTATTACTCAGTACACATTCCATATTTATTAATTATACATCATATTGCTATTAAACAATATATTCAAAGTTATTTGTATATGCAGAAAAAAGAACACATTAAATAAGATATCAAGATGATGTTTTGAATACTATTTGTATAAGTTAAATAACAACAGCTTACCTTATTTAGCGAGATAAAATTTTAATTGAAACAGAATTAAACTGTTAAGCATAATTTAGTACTTTCTGATTGTTTAATTAAGAAATTAGGGAGAAATTTTAAAAATTAATTTTTTTATAAATCAAAAAATAAGCAGGTTGTCTTGTAACTATAAGCGTTTGTTTGTAAAAATGCAAGGCGCTCTCCTTTTCCTGTATCTGCATAATTCTTGCCACAGAAATTCTGGAAAACTTTGGGAAAGTGAAATGCAATCTTCTTAAAACGAGTATAAATTATCCTTTCACTTTCACTTACGGGAGAAAAAAGAAAGTTTTTTCTTTAAAAAAACATTAACAAACCAAATATTTCTGGGAACGGCGTTCCCACCCAACTACAGCACTGACGAAAACTACTTAAAATGAATATTGCGCATGTTCTATTTGTTTTACGAATTTCAAAAAGACATCTTATGCAGTTATGATGAAAAATTACAAAACATAAAATAATGAATTGGAAAAAATTAACTACATGAAAAAGTTATCACTTCTTGGCAAAAAAAAGTATTTCTTTGCGATTTAATCCAAAAAGAATTTTCATAAGTTTTACTTTAGCAGAAATTTTTCTTTTGCCGACAAAAGTGTTTTATTTTGGTGAAGATGAGCAATTTGAGCAAATAAATTTACAGGTAAGCCTCGTTTTGAAATTAAAAAACCAATATAAATGAATATTGTGCATGTTCTATTTGTTCTACAAACTTCAGAAAGAGATCATCTTGTGCAGTTTTTCATGGGCATTAATATTAGAGATGTAACTAATAGTGATTTGACTGAATAGCCGAATGCCAAATATTCGGCCATTCGCCGAAGCCGAATATTCGGCGATTTCCATTAGGCAGAACCTAATGTTCCGAAATTATTAAATTACCGAATATTCGATGGCTGAACATTGAAAACTTTTGAAAATCACTGTAATAGAAAGTATTTATCAAACTTAAAAGTACTTAAAATCAAACACCAATTGCACACATTAATCTATGAGGTATGATTTAATTCCGTTTGTTAAGAATAAAATTAATGTTTTTTCTGTATTGTTTTAAATACAATAAAACTAAGAATTTCACCCACAAGTGGAATAGAAACGACAGATTTTAAAGTAAGCATTAGCATTATTTTACCAATTATTTAATTCAAATAAAAGAAATACTATTGCTTAGAAAACTTTTACCTTGCTCAAAATAGTTTTATGAAGATATTTTAAAAGTTATTAGGAGTTAATATTTTTATTTTATGGGTTTTATACATATCTATTTTTAAAGGATACATTAAAATTTAATGCATTTGACTGGAATATATTTTTATTTTCAAAAACTGCAATAACTTATGTTATTTCAATATGTATGATGTATTCTAGGCTTTTCACATTTCTCTCTTGCCCAATGTTCACAATAAATCAGGCTACCCAAACAAAGTCTGACTTCTACTTTGTTAATAAAAACAAAATAAAAATATATGCTCCATCATAATTAACTATTGCCATCTTTTGGGAGCAAATGCTAAGTATAAAATACAATATTACGACTTTAAAATCTGATCCTAAAAACAATGTTTAAAAAAGGGAGTGTTTTCTAAGTTATTTTTATTTATTAAAATTATATACTAGTAATGTATTATTTTGCAATAACTATAATACAATTTTAAATCTTTAAAATCTACTAATTTCTTTATTTTTTTTAATTTCTACTCTAGCAGCACTATTCAGCCGAACAGTCCATCAATATTCAGCCAGGCCGAATTTCATCTTACCGAGTATTCGGCTAGGTCATGAAGCGAATATTCGGCCAAAGGGCTGAATACCGAATAGGGGCCAAATATTCGTTTCATCCCTAATTATGCTTCAAAACTTAACTATTGGGACATTTCTTCAATGAGATAATCCCAAAATTAACAATTTTGCTTAAATTTGAATAAAAAAACAAATTTGAACTTTAGGAAAAATGCCTGGATGTGCACAAGGTACCTGTAATCAAAATTTTGTACTTTTGGACCGTTCCATCTCGACAAGAGGCGACCCACAGATACACACAAACAAACTGACGAACAAACTTAAACTTTCGGTTTTATTTATATAGATTATAGTGGAAATATAAGGTTATGTTTCATCATTTTAGATTTAGCCTTTAATTGACATGAAAATTCTTACTTAAACAAAATATACTTAATTTTTCCAACAAGATTAAATGAATTAAAACTTAGCAACTCTACTTGATACAAAACTTCCTTTTATGAAGAACGGCAAACATGTTTTTTTAATTCGCTTTTTTGTATGAACCGTCTTCCACAACTCAAGCATGAATACGGGCGATCACCCGTGTGAGCACGAATATGGCGCTTTAACGTAGTAGCAAATATAGTGGTGTAAGGACAAAATGTGCAGCTTAGTGTAGATGTATTGAGTAAATTCATTTGCTTGGCCCAATAAGTATTTTCCATTTGAGATTGAAGTTCAAAACCTGAAAAATATAAATGTTCTCATAATATAAATTTGTAAATGAGGGAAAAAAAATCAGACACATAACAGAAATTCAACTTTTAAAGTAAAGAAGAGACATTTGGAGTAGATCACAATTTTTTGGGATGGAGAAAAAGAAGCAATAAGTCCTTGTTATATCAACCTTGCATGTATTACCACAATGTAAAGGCATTTTTAAAATTCTTAACAATAGCTTACTCTTATTCTTCTAAATTTAGAAATATTCAAAATAAGTTAATTATCATTTTAAATCCTAATCTCATACAAATTCTAGATTTAAAAGAATATTATTCAAGGAAACCACATTAGAATTTCTTAACATTTTTTGCAATGTTTCATTTGTTTCCACAAATGCAACAAGTACTCAAAAATATTAGACTCAAAATAAATATGAAAAAATAATCATCCACACTCTAAAGGTTAATGTTAAAAAGTTTGAATCAGAGAATTCTTAATTCCTATTAACTTGCAAAAAGATACACTTAATTCACTTCAAAAGTGTTGTTAACCAAAAAAGAAAAAGTTGAAGGAGAAAAGATTCTCTTTTTAAAAAAAAAATATTTCCTTTTTTTTTCGGAAATACATATATCCTGTCATTGACAGCAATAAATAAGCATAGATATCATAACCTAAAATTATATTTTTAATAAAATCAGTAGCTATATTGGCACACTGAAAAAGGGGTTAGGAGGGTTACAACTGCCTAAAATATTGGCACTTAAGGCTAAGTAAACTTTTGGTGCTTCCAATAAAGTATAAAAAAATTCATTCATATCTATATTTGGTGGCTATAGGCGCTTATGTCTATTAAGGTAAAGTGAACTAAAGCTGACACCCTCAAATAAAAAAACATTTAAAGCATTACCTATTTAAAGACATTTGTGAAGCAATACCATTCAAAAGAAAAAAAAATCTCATTTTAAATTATTTTAGGGAATTGGTACTTAAAGTATTTTTGTTTGAGGGTATCAGCTTTAGGGCACTTTACCTTACCCACTATTAAGACAAAATTGCATGCAAGTATGTGCGTATGTATGCAGGGACATAACGAAATCATTTTCTAACAGGGGGCAAGACCAAGCTTTAACTGCTAATTGTTACCTTTTAAAGACCATTTTAGAGTATTAAATGAACATTTTTGGTGCAGAAATCGAGAATGCCTTTTTTGCATCGGATATATCAGGCACTGAAAATTTGTGCTAAGTTTCCACCCCTTCCATAAGGAATTCAGTTATTTGAATCTTTCACAGCTGGAAGCCTTTTTTGCAAACTATTTTCAAGGAAGGAATCAGAAATTTCTGCAGTGAGTATGGGTAATTCTTAGTAAAAGAAAAACTTTGGAACTTCGCAAAAAAATTTCGAAAAAAGTCTGTGCCGCAAATTTAAAATATGCAGTGCTTCCCCCAGGCTTGGGCGGGAGGGCGCCGCGCCCTGCCCGCCCTTGGATTCGGGAAACGCGCCCATCTTGCCCTTTTGTTAGTGAAATTGCGCCCTTCTTGTAGAGCTCAAAACTCGCGATCGTCAGTCGCCGAAGGCGACCAATTTTCACGTTTTTGGCGACCATTGTTTTCATTGATGTCACCAACGTGGCTACTATTTGCTAATGCTAAAACCCTTTCCCGAACTTTTATCTTGACATGTGACCTTTTCCCAAATTCCCTTGTCCACTAAAAATTAAATAAAGAAGAAAGAAATAGGAGTTAATTTTTGGGCCACACGGAAACTAGTTTTTCCTCCGATTTTTACCGGAAATTGCTTACCGTGTTTGAAATTTCAATCTTTTTCCATCCTCGAATTATTTCAATTATCTTGAAAGTTGTAAGATATTTTTTGCATGCACTACCTTAAATCTGCTTATTTGTCGTTTCATTTTAACAATTAAAAAAGAAAAAAAAAGTATAAAGATAGAAACAGCCAAAATCGTGCACGTGCTTCTCCGAAAATTAGATTTTACGTTATAGATTTTAATCCTTTCGCATCGGGTACAAATTTCAATTATTTTCTAAATTAAAAGATATTTTTCACACATGCTACCCTAAATCTGCTTATTTTGCATTTTATTTTAACAATTTCTGGCCTTTTTTTTTTTTTTTTGAACTGTGCCGATATTGAACACGTGTTTGTCAAAAATTGCGTTTATCACTAATTATTCACCAGTACTGAATCTTTGTTATTGTTTCATCTATTTATTTACTTCAAATTTGATTTTAGTATTGACAGCTATTTACTTTTTAGAAAATACTAAATTGTGGATAAATAAGAAATTTTTAGAAAATTGTGAATTTACCTGGATCCAACTTCTTTAAAAACAATAAACAATTATTGAAAACTGTATGCTAAATAAACAATTACTGAAAACTGTATGCTAAATAAACAATTACTGAAAACTGTATGCTAAATAAACAATTATTGAAAAGAAGTAGTATTATCACAAATCATAAAATAAATAAGGAATTTTCTTTTTAGTTTAAACATTTTACAAAATTAATAATGATAATAATGATCTCTTTTAGGGCCGAATGTTGCGAGATTTTTCGGGCACTTTTTGAGATTTTGGGGATTCTTTTTTTCACATCATTTTATGTCTCTTTTTTGGCTTTGGGTAATTTTTTGTGTGTAGCCTGAAACCCTTCCAAGGATTCTGTGCTTGATTATATTGCAACTCTTAAAAACTCTCTATCTCATAAAATTTAGGACAGTAGGTTCCCAAAGGCTATTAAGAAAATTCTTTTTTTCATCTTTATAAGGGACCCATTTGGGTCAAATATGCATTTATTACATCTGTAGATGTTGAGAAAACTAACCAAAATATAAGAGAGAATGCTCTTTCAAACAAGAAACTATTTACTATTCAAAATATGAAACAGCATTTAATAATCCCAATCTAATGGAGCTTTCTAGTTATTTCAAGAAAGAAAAGTTGTAAAATGTAATAAAACTTGCGGGAAAAAGTTGGCAGCGTGTGAAGAATCCATATATTAGACATTTCCTTTTTCTCTCCTTATTTTAATAAACATTTATTTCAATCTTTAATGAAAATGTATTGTATTGATTTTGCTTCTTTTAAATTAAAAAAAATTATAATACCATTGTCATTTTAAGCTAAACCATTGCTTTCAATTGGTATTATTGATTAATTATAATGGCAATTTTGCTGTTTTTAGGACATGTTAAAAATTTTAAAGGGCGTTTTCAGTGATCGTTTAGGTCATCAAAATCCGGGCTCTAATTATTATTACTGAAGCTTTATTGTATTAAGAAAAAATACATTCTTATTTTCTTATTATTCCTCAGAGGTGATCAGATCTTCAGAAGTACTGGAATGAACAGAAACACTCTCATAAATTAATAAAAATATATAACTCAGAAAATCCTTGCTAGTTATTTTATTGAATTTAAAATCATTATTGGTTGATGTTGCCTTGAATATACAAGCAGAATTTTTTCATGCTTTACTTCAAATATAGAAAACGATCTTAAAAATGAATATTGTATAATTAGTTTATATATATTTTTCAATGTTCAGTTTCACTGTGATGATGTTGATGTTTGACTAAAATGTTAAATTATGGCAATTATAAAGTATTACTACGGGAGGATTCATAAATGATGTCACGCTTCTAAGGGAAGGGGAGTTCCAGAAATTGTGACAAAGTGTGGCAAGGGGAGGGGAGGGGTAACAGGAAGTGTGACATTCTGCTTGTGCAACATAGCGTAACATGTGACAAAGGGGGAGGGCGGTCCAACATGGAAAAAAGTGACATCATTTAGGAACGGTCACTACTTCAAATTACATGTGCCCTTTATTTCGGTAAGATGCCCTAAATTTGGAAAAGTGCCCTTTTTTTTTACAGTAGCACCCTGCCCTTTTTCAATCCTGGGGGAAGGTCTGAATATGTATATATACAGTCTCGCCAGTGAGTCCAAATTTTTTCCATAAAAGGACTAAACTGGCAAGGACATGTCCTTGGGACCCAGGTTAAACAAGACACAGCTGTGATAGGCCAAAAAACTTCTAAAACTTCATATTACAAAAAATGACAAACATGTTTCAGTAAAGTATTTCTCTGGATAAATCTTTTTCCACACATTGAACATGCATATGGACGTTCACCAGTATGTCTCAGAATGTGACACTTCAGTGTTGCTGAAAATTTTGTTGCATATGTGCAAAATGTGCAGCTAAATATTGATATATTTATAGGGTATATATCCTTTTATTTATCTATCTAAAACTACAACGATAATTTAGTTCACCATCCGATCCCAATCCTTTTCTCTATCTCCACTTCACTTCAGTTCCTAATCCAATAATAATCATTTTCTAAAATCCTCTCTTTACTTTAGTTCGCTCGGCCGCCACACTACCGCCCTGGGTAGTAAACTGATCCAACGTATGGTGTTTTGAACCGGACGTGGCAACCTGAACGTGTAATGTAGCCCGGAGTCTTGAGGATGCCAGGTAGCTTGGTATTATGGTCCGTTGAGACACACTCTGAGTCAGTTGAAGGGTTTAAGATTGGGAGAGCCTGGGAGTGGGCTGTCGCTGCCTGATCTTGCACATCATTGAGTGTGTAACAAGGTTTCACTCTATCGATGGACACCCTAACGTCCTTAACACCAATTTTGAGGACTACACCTTTGTCGTCGCGCTCAACCACCAGGTAGGGACCCAAGTATGGAGGAACTAATGAGGTTCGTACGGTGTCATCCCTCAGAAACATGTGCGTGCATGTAGCTAAGTCCTTGTGCACGAAGGTTCGACGTGACCCGTGCCGTGACGCCGGTACAGGTCGTAGTCGTGCCACGTGGGAACGGAGCCGATCAACCATGGACGTAACATCCAGGGAATGATCTTCCTCACTAGTCAACATTTCCCCTGGGAGGCGAAGAGGCTCTCCATATACCAACTCTGCAGCGGACGTGTTAATGTCCTCCTTAATGGCGCTACGGATACCGAGAAGGACCATCGGCAGCGCTTCCAGCCACGAAGAGTCTTTATGGCACATCAAGGAGGCTTTCAGTTGGCGATGGAAACGTTCCACCATGCCATTGGAAGACGGATGATAGCTTGTGGTTCGAGAGCGCCAGAAACCGGAGTACTTTCCAAGCTGCGAGAACAGTTGTGCCTCGAATTGTCGCCCCTGATCTGTCGTGATGATTTTAGGGCAGCCAAATGCAAGGGCGAAGCCCATGGTGATTCAGAACGGCGGGCTGTTCCCTCTTTGATCATGGTTTCGAACTCGTCTTTTGCAATTTTGAGTCTATCGGGAGCCAACCGCCGTGGGCGACAAGAGACTGGAGGACCAGGTGTAGTGCGTATAAAATGTTTTGTCGAGTGACGGACTTTGCGAGGCGTTCCAGACGGACGACTGAGGTCAGGGAATTCATCCAATATCTCTGCGAATGGCGAGGAGCGGTGCTTTACAAGCTTGATACTAAGCTGCTTCGTTAGTCCAGTGTGAGCAGGAACGTGCGACCCCGTGGCTCCATCCACTATTCTTTTATTGCGGCAGTCAGGCAACAGGTTGAAATGAGATTAAAAAATCGGACCCAATAATTGGAACAGAAACATCTGCCACAATGAACCGCCACGAGAATGTTCTTTGAAGACCAATGTCCAGCGACAGATTGATTGATCCGTAAGTTCTTTTTGTTGAATCATTGGCAGCGTTGAGTTCAAAATTAGAAATGGGTAGCTGCTTCATAACCTTTGATCTAGGGTACACACATAGATCGGATCCAGTGTCAATAAGGAACTTTATCTTTGAAGTACGATCCGTGACAAGTAGGCGACTTCCTTCAGGCAGGCAGCTAACAGTCGCCGCTAATAGCCGCCGTTCGCGTTTCCCAACCACGTGCACGGGGATCTGCATCAATGAGCTCTTGCACCGAATTTTCGATGGAAGTAGCAAAAAGGAGAAGTTTTGCCGGTAGGGTGAGGGCTGGATCGACGAGGGGTCAGATTATTACCTTCATGTGCATGGCGGTGGCGAGATTTACTCTGGGAATAGTGACCCTCTGATGGTGGCCGGAATCCCGTCTTTAAAGCTGCAATTTGCCTAGAAAGTTCCTGTATCTGCTCCTCTACATGACTGGCTGCGTTTGAATCCGTCGCTTGTGCAATTGTGTTGACAACTGTTCTGTGAGGTGCGTTGACCTCCAAAATGCGATCAGCCACTTTGGCCATATCTTCAGCAGAAAGCGATGGCTGTACTTGCAGAATAGCTTGCAAGTGTCCAGGCAAACGCTGTAGCCACAGTGTGCGTAGCAATGGTTCTGTTAGCTCCACTGAACCGGCAGCAAGCGATTTTAAGTGTCGCAGAAATTGCGACGGTTTTCGGTCGCCAAGCTCTTGTTGATCCAATAATTGCCATAAGCGTTGCTCCGCGGAAGATGAAAGCCTTAGGACCAGCTCTTTCTTTATATGATCATACATGCCAGTTTGTTGGCGGTGACCTAATAATGTCCTCCACTTCCGCCGCATACCTTGCGTCTAAGTTCACGACTATATGATGAAATTTTGTAATATCCTGCGAGATGCCAGCTAGGATAAATTGTGATTCCACCTGCGAAAACCATAACGCTGTTTTTTTTTGGCCAGAAAGGCGGAAGTTTGGCGGCTACTCGCATGATAGACTGTTCGCCAATAGTAGGGGAAATCTGAGCGTCGAGCGTCGTTGTGGTAGTCATATTTTCTTCCTTCGTAGTCTGATTGACTTTGCTCAGAAGCATTTCTTGCTTTGATACAATCGCCTCTAAATCGGCTATTTTATGTAAAAGCTCTTGTTCAGCCATCGTCTCGGGTCATAAATATAGGGTATATATCCTTTTATTTATCTATCTAAAACTACAACGATAATTTAGTTCACCATCCGATCCCAATCCTTTTCTCTATCTCCACTTCACTTCAGTTCCTAATCCAATAATAATCATTTTCTAAAATCCTCTCTTCACTTTAGTTCGCTCGGCCGCCACATATTCATCACATTTTCCTTAGCTCCATAAATGTTTTGCACTCAAGTTTGAGGTTCAAAACCTGAAAAATATAAATATTCTCATAAATTAGCAGAACAAAAGAAAAAAAAGATGAAATGTCGTATTAGCATAATAACTTAAAACACAATAATATACAGAACATCTTTAAAATGTAATAGGATACTCTTATAGAATATTTTTAAAGGCTGAGGGACAATACAGTAAACAGGAACATTTAGCTTTGTAACTGATGTAGGGGAAGTGTAGGAACTATCCAGTCTGGAGCTATTTTGTCTAAATGGTTGTCTAGTCAGAAGATTTTTGGTACTTTCCATGTTTATTTTATTTATTTATTCTTTTCTTTTTCTTTTATATTTATATGATTTATACTGTAACAAAATTGTTTGGTTTATTAGGAGAAGTTTCAATAAAATAAACTGGTTGCTACTAAATCACATGTCACACAAAAAAAAAAAAAATAGATGCAAGTTTAGCAAAAGTTATAAACTTTCCAAAATAAATGGTAGTATTTTACATTTGTACCAAAATATAATCAAATGTATATCAGTAATCAAATTATTTTTGATGACGTGTAATCTAAAAAACCTACTTTTGAAAATTAAGAAATGAAGTGAAAATCTTAGATTCATCATTCATCCATATTGGTTAAATTTAATTTCAAATGCAGAAACATAAAACTAAATCTTAGAAAAAAAAAATCCACATGAACAAATATATGTAGTACAGTAGAGCCTTGATTATCCGAGGTAATGTGGACCGAGGATAGCGAGGATAATCAAAAACTCGGATAACACAGACTCTGTCCAAATCACGAGGGAAATGTGGGAAAATGGCTGAAATGAATGAAAACGTTGTCAAAGATGTGACTAAAGGCATTTGCTGTACATATTATGAAATGGTGATTCTCCCACACCTAAATCTGAAGCAACTTTTCTAATTGTCTCTCCTTTATCGCGAATGTAGATGGCGTGTAATTTAGTCTCCAAAGTCACAACAGTTCGTTTGCGTTTAATAGTCATCACGTAAACAATATAGTGCGATACAAACGACGATAAACAAACCTTAAACGAACTGTTCACTAGCAAAATGAAAAAGCAACTGACGTTAGTCAGTGATGGCGCCATCGGTTAGGGTGCCACTGACCCACCGAAAAGAAAAAAACGAAAAAAGAAGGCCCAATCCAAAGGTGTTTTCTTTAAAAACTAATGTACCTCGCTTAACCTGGAACTCGGTTAGTCGGGGCTCGGATAACTGCGGCTCTATTGTATATCACATATATTTAACTACTTCATTATTTCATACATTTGTTCATGAGACATTTCTTGAAGAATCTTTAACATTAATCAAACAAAAATTTCAGTTAAAAAACAGTAAAGAAGCAGAAAAAATAAGTAAATAAATAAATTATTTTTTATCTTTCTTTTATATCTTTTATTGATATTAACTTCACACCTTTTTTGGTACGTTAAAATTTCAGAGTTGTAAAATTAAAAATTGCTCAAGTTGTAACAAATTCTGTACACAGACTAAGATCCTTATTTAAAAAATCAACGTAAATGGACAAGTTACTCAGAATTTACGTGTTTCTCAATCAGTAGTTGGGGAGGGGGGGGGGGGATAACACACAAAGTCAGAAAGAGTTTTTCTTTCAATATATATACTTGTATTATACAATTTCATTAATGGGCCATTTCACAGTATTTTGTCCAAATGTAGAGTCAGCAACATACTTTTTTTGTTATAACTACGTAACTTACAGTTTAATTATCACTTAATTTTATTTTCAAATAATGTGTTCAACACATTATTTGAAAATAAAATTTAGTGATAATTAAACTGTAAATTACATAGTTATAACAAAAAAAGTATCATGTTGCGGACTCTACGTTTGGACAAAATACTGTGAAATGGCCCTAATGCTATTCAAACATATAACTGAAAGAAAAATGTAGTTTACTGAGAATTATATCAAATAAATGAAAGAGAATTTCTTAAGTTTTTCTTACAAATGTGTACAACACAACGTTTTTAATGGGAGGGGAGTGACAAAAGAAATTACCACCCCAGGTGACACCCATGCTAGAAATGCCACTGTTCTCAATATGTATTTGTACAATAGCATCTGCTTATTGCAACCAAAAAATCAGGGGCAGATTTGCTATACCATAACGCTGACCCAAGCATGGTAGATAATGTCCCCACAACTCTCTTTTTCACCTTAAGTTTGGCCTTTTTCTCAGCCCCTAAACAAAATATATGATTCATTTTGACTGCTAGATGAAGTATATAATTTTACACCAAAACATATAGGTATTAATAACAAAAATATTTATGAATTTCCTAAAAGTACAGATATTTTATTTACATTTTGCCACTCAAAAGTTCTCTTACTGTTATCGGGCTATTTATAAGACAAAAATTTATCAGATTGCTATAAGATCATATTTCAAACAAATACAAGTGTTAACTCTCAAACAAAATAATGTTGATCATTAATTTTCAAAAAATAATGTAAATTTCCAAAGATGTTTTAATGTCTTACAAACAATTGTTATTTCAACAATTTTCAAAATAAAACCCAACATTTGTGGTTGAATAAGAACATTCATTTTTGAAGCAGTTTACAAAATACACATGGAGAAAAGTGCTTTTGAAGATCAAAAGCAAGCGAAAAAATATTATCGTTATTGGCTATTATTATTGAAATTTAAAATGACGTTAATTGTTTGTGGAATTTATACATCTGCAAACTTGGGTGCCTGAATCACATGATTCATCACTAATCACTAAACATAACCATAACATTCGTAACTGTTCTAAAAAAACCGGGGGAAAGCAAAACAAAAAACAAATATTAGCAGATGAAAACCACCGATGCCAAAACACAAGTCCAAAAGTCTAAATTTTAGCGGCCAGAGCGAAGCCATGAGACGTGAAGGGGAGGAAGAACTTGGCTTTTTTTTCCTAAATGGAAGCACGAACATTGCAGGAAAGCTTTAAAAAGTGCATAGCAAAACATTCACAAGCGTGTATGATTAGCGTTGCAACGCTTTCAAAACTCCCGGTTTATTCTCTAAAAAAAAACTGTTTTTTTAACCGGGAATTTAAAGCAAAATCGGAAAAGTTGAAAACTCCCAAAAACTGGGAATATTCGTTTTTTTTCTGAAATAATAATTTTAAGAAATCTTCTACATATTTTGAGCTTACATTGGTAACTAAACGTAGTGTTTCACATAAAAAATTACCCCTCCAAATGTGTTGGTAAAGTTGCAATAAAATGCTATGAATGAAACAGATAAGTTTTGTATATATGCTTATTTCCTATAGTAATTTGAAATCCATGAGTAAAGAAGAAAGACGATTTTGAAGGTTAATCTTATTTTCTGCATAGGTAAACAAATCAATTACATTTTTAGAATCAACAATATACTGCAACAAAAAAGCTTATTGAATTTACAAGTTGATTTTATAAATTATAGGTCTGATATAAAAGTGTTTGACGCTAGATCACATTTCTAGAATAGAAATAATGTAACGTTGCAATGTTATATGCTCTGTGACAATAATAGTTGAATACTGAAAACATTTTTATATTGAGTAAATAATTTATGTTTATTTGAAAAAGCTTAAGTTTGTTTTTTCTCCTCAAAATTCCCAACGTTCCCAGATTTCTCAGTTTCTTCCCGAAAATTCCCGGATTTTTTCCCTCACTTCAAAATTTCCGGGTTTTTTGCATCTATATGTATGACGTCTACGGTAAATTGTCGGGCATGTTGTGAAAACTTTCTAATTTGTTTTGTAATTAGAGATGTTATAATCTGATATTTCGAAAATGTCTTCCTTCTTGTTATCGGGCTTTGGAATGTTCAAAAGCATTTAAACATTAGAGTCGGATATTCCGATCACAGATTCGTCAGAAAAAAATACACAGAATGGCGACCACTGGTTGAAAAAGATAATAAGTTGACTTTAATTACAGGACGTGATTTATAAAAAAAAATATTGTAGGTAAATGCCTGCAGAATAAATTAACCGGTTTCAAAGTATTGATTATACACTTTGTTTCAAATCTTGTTTTTTAAAAAAAGAATTTCATGATTGAAAGCATTATTATTGTTTTACAAGTATGATTTATACGAATAGTTTGCGAAATTATAATGCCAGAAAGAATTTATTTACTGATACAATTCCAGTTTTGTAAAAAAATAATAGGAAAACTGAATTCAATTCTCTCCGTTTATCAAAAATGGAAATGTTTAAACCAGAGCGAATTCCGATTGAAAGATAAAAGAAAATTAGCAGAATGGTGACAAAGACTGGTTTTCCTCAAAACAAGATAGTCAAAGAAGATCTGCAGGCACCCTTATAGAATCAAAGTCATCAAAATTGACAATAAAAATATTATCAATGTTTTAAAAAGGCAGCAATCTTTGGTTATAAAATTATGTTGAGAAATATATTTACGTCCAAAAAACAAAAATAAAAGACTCGCGATGGTTTAACTAAAATTAGCCCCCCCCCCCCCCCCCCCCCCCCCATGGCGATACCATTTATTTGTAAAAACATATTAAGACCCATTAAAAAAATAATCATTACATAAATACAAAACTTGAAAAGATCAGAAAAGTACTTTATTTGGAAGCAACATCCATCCTGTGCTGTGGAAAACAGATTCATGATAGGTTTCATACACTGAATCAAGTGGTATGGGAATAAATAAATTTTCAAAATCATAAGTACCCAATACAAATTTTATAAACCGTAAATTTTATTAATAACTTCATTATTACTGTTAATGATCCAAAACCAATCAGCTTTAAGGTTTTTTAGAGCCAGGAGAATATGTTTTAAATGCTTTTCTAAAATAACAACAAGTGGTTTACGATTGTATTACTGTGGAGCAAATGAAACGAAATTTAACCGGATTTTTGTGCAACTTAGGAATGACATAAAGAAAAGGAAGATTTAAACTCTAAGGAGCTTTGACTTTACCTTTTTTATAAAAGGCTAGGAAAATTTTAATGATTACTTTTTTGTCAAGAGTACAAACATTGCAAAGATAAGAAGAATTTAATTCTTTTTGTAAGATTTCAACATAGAGTTTTTTTACAACAAATAGAGAAATTATTCCCCTTTCTAGAATTCAAATATTTTAAACCTTGAGATACGTTCTTGAAAGTCTTGGTCAATATTTAGATGTGATCCTAGCTCTATTTTAAGAAGATTGAAATATCAGTTTTTATATTCATTAAAAGTTCCAGAGGAATAGAAAATTTACATGATATTTGAGAATATAGACTTATTAAAATATTCTAAAAAAGAATTTTAAAGCATTATTAAACATAATATATTTGTTCAATCGGAATTTGAAGCCAAAGTTCAAGAATTTCTTTTGATTATCATTTTTAAAGAAGGAACTATCCCCCATAAGCACATGACCATAAAAATTATTATAAAAATTACTGTCAGCAAAACAAGAGCAATTAATATTCAAAGTCAGTAAAGAAGAGCCATTTAATTCTTACAGCGAAAGGTCAAAAACTGGACCTCATTTTTTTTTTAAAAGTATAAATTCCAAAAAGGGCAATTTTTTTCGAATTTTATACAAATTTCAAGTCACCCAAAAAGTAACCTGTCTACTTAATAAAATTTGAAGTCGCCAGGTAAGGCAAAAAAATAAATAAATAAATAAAATATTTTTTTTTTTTTTAAATAGCCAACTGGATATTTTTTCACCAGTTTGGCAATTCTGGAAACTTACAAATAAAAAATTAGTGAAAAAAAAAATTTTTTTTCTGGACCTAACCAAAGAATTTCAGAAGTATTAGAACCCCGCCTAAAATTACTTGCCGACCCCTGGTATATACCTGTTCAACATAGGCGTAACCAGGGGGGGGGGGTTCAAACCCCCCCCCCCCCCATTGGGTATTTACTTATTTAGGTACACAAAAAAATTTCTGGCTACAGGCTTGTAAAGCACATATTTTTTTTCCTAAGAAAATTAAACACATATGTATATGATTTTATTTCCTCTTTCTCTGAAGGGTTGTGATCCTGACCAAAGTATACAGCTCATAATAAAGAGGACTTTTCATCTGGTAATAATCGACCCCCTTATCACCTTGGGGGGGGGGGGGAGTTACAGCGAAAGGTGGCTTCAATCACCGTACCACACACAGACAAACAGAGATCCTTTCAATCACTCCAGAGGGTTTTCTTTCCTTCTTGATGCCCTTTTTACCCAAAGGCAGCAATTTGGGAATACAATCGCACAAGTAATAAGTTTCGTGGAAAAATATTCTCTACTGTGATGGAGTCTTGTTTTCTGATAAACCGGTGTTGTAGGCGCTGGGTTCTGAAATAGAAGGACCTCTAGCCAACAATTGTCCTAATGGGTTAAACCCTCAAGCCAGGAAGGGATGCTCATCAAGCAACCTAAAGAGCAGTTTGTATTTCTTTATGACTTCCTGTCTAAACACCCATTTTGGTAAAATCTTTTTTGTAGATGAGCCGATTGGAAAACTGATGAACTGTATTTGCATTGCATTCTCATTTACAGATGTTCTCTCATCTCTTATATTTTAAGTGTTTTTTTTTCTTATTATGGTAAATCACTGATTGCATTACGACTCTGGAAATCATCCGTTCAACGTTTCCAATCTCACTGCTACTGTTTAATGCTGCATTTTAATTTACAATCAAGTATTATTTATATTTTAGCAAAATTTGAAATTATTTCCGATACATAATAATGTTTGCACTCCAGCGGGGGACACGTTCGTCATCCAAAAAGAAAAGAAAATGTGATTCAGACGCTTCCACTTCTGAGGTATGTTTTGCTACAAATTTAACAAATTTTTTAGAAATTTACTGTGGAGATGAGCATTTTTGTAGGGGAATTCAGATTTTTTTCTCTAAATTTCCACTATTTCCCAGTTTTAATATTATGAATGCTTGGACATAGAAGATTGCTTAGCGCTAAATATTGAATTTTCTATTGCGTTTGATTTAAAAAATAAAATGATAGATTTAGTAATGAATGTTTAATGTTTTTGTGAATCAAGGCCGTATCCACAGGGAAAGAGGGACCGACGGGCCGCTTCAACCCCAGAAATCTTTTCCAGTGTATCATATATTCCTCCTTGGAACTTTGCTTAACATAAGTGTGTCGAAGTCTGGGCTCCCGAAAAAATATTCTGGATACTGCCTTGGCTCCGGAGCAGAGGGAGCATGTTAAGAATTAGGAAGGGCAGTGTATGTTTCGAAACCATACCCTTTATATATACTTATATATAGATATATATGACTGGAAAGGATGTTAATATGATTTTTTTTACATATATGATAGCTTTTTGATGTATATATAGTAGATGTATGTTTAGATCTTTGGTGAAGTTAGAGGAGTGGGTATTTGGGGCTTCTGCAACTTAAATTTTTGTAGCTGGTCTTACATCTATAATGCTTAGGCTAACTCTGGAAGCAAGGGTTCAAGAGCTCTCCCGAGGAAACTTTTTGAAATCTTCCTAGCAATGCAATTTCGGGATACTTTGGTGATGTTAGAGGAAACAGAAAGGAGTTTGGTTACTCTCCCCCCCCCCCCGCAATTTTTTTCAAAATAAAGTCTTATATCTTTTAAGTTACTTTTGGTGTCGCTTGTTGATAGTGTTCAATGTCCTTTCCCTGAAAGTGTTTCTGAAAGTAAAGTGTCTTAAAAGCGTCATTTCTCTTTTCTTTCTTTTTTTTAAACTTGTGATCTGAATTTTTTGCCGGGGGGGGGGGAGTTGACTTGCTCCGAGAGGGTAGCCCCCCCCCCCCGGAGATGCCTGAAATAAACACGGAGTATATCTTTAGAGACAAGTATTTATGACTAGTAAATTTTCAACTCTTTTACACTTCTTATTGGTGTTTAGTCTCTACATTTTTAGGGTGACCCCCCCCCCTTTCACCAACCCTAGTTACGCCTATGCTGTTCAATGATATACGTTTATTAAAACGTAATTTTTTTTTATAACTTTTGTTTTATATTTTATATTTTTAGGCAAATAAATCATAACCTAGGTGATCCTTTTAAAAAGTCCTACGTTTTCATTACTGGTGTCTTACATAAAAGTGAATTTCGGAGTCAGAAAAAAAAGAAAGAGTTTTATAAAATGCTAAAATGTATTCGACTTGTGAATATGAGTTCGCATACCTATGGAGGCAAAGACATTTGCCTCCATAGATCACAACTGTTTGCATAGAAAAAAGGGGTTTCTTGTAACCCCAAAACCGTCTCTGCAATTTTCATAGCTATTTTGTGCTTTAAACGCTGTTTTTTATTTTATGTTTATTTTTCACGAAAAATCTTACTTTCTTATTACTTTCCAGCGTTTGAATTTTGAAACAGAAAATTAAATAAATAACTACTTACCATAAGCCCAATGTAACGAGCTTATTGTGGGGGTCATTATTGCATTAATACTAAATAAGGTCTGCACGGTCCTTTGTGGCACTGATGATGGAATTCTCGTTACAATATTTTATGAAATTTTTAATTTTTATTATTATTTCCTTTTTATTTCTTTATTTTTAATAGGCGAAATGAAACACTTTAGCAAAAAAAAAAAGAGAACATCTTGTATTATTTTCGCTGCTTACTCCTTTCACATTTTGTGAAAAATGCTACCGTTGGAAAAATCCTGGGCTGTGAATCGCTGTTCTAGTTTCTGTCCTTTTTTCTGGAGAAATTCGAGTTTTCTTGTCAAATTTTTGCGCCGAACCTCTTGCTTGATGGCTTATCGATAAAATGGAATAAATTCTGTAAAAGTTGCTTTTCTGTCAGTGCAGTGCCAATGCAAGGAAAATAGCCTGTTCTCACTACAACCAGGATCCCCGCGGAGAGAAGAAAGGAGGAATACTGGCAATGTTCGAAACGTCGGCATTCCATAGAATGTCTACTAGTATATATATATATATTTATATATGCTAGTAAGCCCGACGGTCATACGAAATGACCGCTGTTCTAGAAGATATTATAAATATACAATATCCAACATAATCATCGTCAAAACAATAGTTTTAACGAAACCCCCTGGAAAAAAGAGCGCTGCTACTTGAATATATATAAAAAGCGCAAACGATAAATAAGTTAAGGAAAAAAAAAAAGATTAAAATAAATTCGTGTTTATATTAATTTTTAACGGAGATTGCAAATCTAGCGATGCCTCACTCAAAGTGCTAGACAAATGTTTTGATGATTAGTATATTTGACATGTCTTAAAACACTGGCAACTGCATTACAGTTACATTGTTCATTGAAATTGTTCATTGAAAAATTTAAAAAATAATTAAAAAAAACCAATTGAGTCACAAGTTTCATTTTTGCAGCGATGGGTTTCTCGGGTCGTAAACATTAACCATGCCGAACGTGGTCCCGATCAGTAAAACGGCCTGGGATTCTATAGCGAACAGACAGACAGATCGTAAGCCGCTTATGTATAAGATATATATATATATATACATATATATATACAGTAACGTCGTAGCGTCACTATGGAGGGAACGATCAGCTCCGAGTGACACCGGGTTTTAGAGATTGTTGAGGGGTGACTCAAATTGGATAAAAGAAAAAAGAGTTTTTGGAAAATACATATTACTTTAATTGTTAAATTTTACTAGTGCCATTTCAACGTATAACTGACTATAAATGTAGCTTAGTGAAAGTAGTAGATAGTAATGTACATTAAAGAATCACTAACGTATGTAACTTAAAATGATTGCGGGGAAAAGTCTATTAAAAAAGAGTTATTATTATTATTATTATTATTATTATTATTATCATCATCATCATCATCATCATCATCATCATCATCATCATCATCATCATCATCATCATCATCATCATCATCATCATCATCATCATCATCATCATATATTATTATTATTATTATTATTATTATTATTATTATTATTATTATTATTATTATTATTATTGTTGTTGTTGTTGTTGTTGTTGTTGTTGTTGCCGTTGTTGTTGTTGTTGTTGTTGTTGATATTATTATTATTATTATTATTATTATTATTATTATTATTGTTGTTGTTGTTGTTGTTGTTGTTGTTGTTGTTGTTGTTGTTGTTGTTAGTATTATTATTGGAGCTTAAGGATTAAATTAAACTCCTATTATTAAAAGTGAACTGTATAAAAAAGGAACGAATAAATTTTTTCTCAACACGGTTTATTTTCGTAGTTAGGAAGTTGCCGTCCGACTTCCTCGGAATCTAAACGAAGACTGACATTCGCGCATTGCTCATGCTCACATTCACATAGAAGATGATGAGACCTTGAGATTATTTTAGCTTGATGCAATAGACCAAACAATTATTATTATTATTATTACTATTATTATTATTATTATTAAGAAACAAAACAGTCTTTAAATTTAGGATGAAAATTAAAATCGCTATGATAGCCCGCCTGTTAAATCAACACCATTCAAGTTGTAAAAATGTATGCCAACATTTTATGCAGCGTGTTTTGCATAAAAGGTATGTTAAAAACAGTTCGGGGAGAACCGGTCTCTAAAATATCCTCTCTCTTGATTAAGGTCTTGAAAGATTGCTTCATTCCATGGCAAAGAGTTTTTAAAATATGCTTATTGTTAGCAAATAAAAAGTTTACTTTTGTGCAGAAAAAAAAAAGAGTAAATGATAAAATCGGCACTATCAAAGCACAAAGTTGCAAAATTATAATATTGTATATATGTATAAATAATTCGGGATTATTGAAGAAATTCCATTTTCAATTCAGAAAATTGTTTGAGCTTCTGACGTATATACACTAAAACAAATTTTCCCCCGAAAATTCATGAGAATCTCCTGGAAATCATTTATCCGGATTCTTACATGAAATTAGAGACTTAAAAATGAGAAACTACAAATTGTTTGAAAAAGAAATTACAGATAATAAAAAACAGAGAACATTCTGCAAATTGATTGCAACAGATAATGAGCTGCATAGTGGCACCATCTGGGAATATGCTAAATTACTGTTTCTGATACACAACGTCGCAGGTGAGTTCAGGCTGTTCTGATTCCTGTGCCTTAGACCGCTCGGCCTAGAGTGCCTTCGGAGTCGGGAAGGCTCGCCACCAAACGCTAAAGCTAAATTATCCGACAACAATATATAATGCATTTTTGATCATTTTTAAACTGGTAGTCACTGGTATCTCAAGCGTTAATTTAGACATTTGTTTATCTAAGCAAGTGTCTAAATTAATGACAAATGTCTATTATATAGTAATAATAATAATAATTGTTTGGGCCATTGCATCAAGCTAAAATATTAAACGTCTCATCATCTTCTATGTGATTGTGAACATGCGCAATGCGCGCGAATGTCAGTCTTCGTTTGGATTTCGAGGAAGTTGGACGGCCGCTTTAACTACGAAAATAAACCGTGTTGAGAAAAAAATGGATTCGTTCCTTTTTTATACAGTCCACTTTTATTAATATGAGTTTAATTTAATCTTTAAGCTCCAATAATAATAATAATAACTCTTTTTCCATAGACTTTTCCGCAATCATCTTAAGTTACATACGTTAGTGAATCTTTAATGCACATTTGTTTACAACTTTTAACATTTGTTTACAACTTTTAAATTGGTAGTCACAGATTTCAAGTGTTCAGTTTTACGTAACTTCACAGACTACGTTACGTAACTAACAAACTTTTATGGATCAAGAATTTTATTGAAAAACTGTTATCAAAACACTTAATTATTGGATTGAAACAGGTTCTTCGTAAATTTTAAGAAACACTTAGTTTCCATTCTGTGCTTTTACAGGAATTTTTTACAGTGCAAATTTTTACTTCATCTTACTTGCTGTTACTGGGTGGATATATCTTGTGTGGAAAGAATGGATGCGACTCCAAATTTTATAGGCATTATGCTTTGCGGCTGTGTCCCTTTAGGATCAAACCAGGAAAACTCCTATCAGCTTGAGCGTGTTCAGAGGTTTATAAATTGGTCTACCACTGTCTGGGGGGATTGCAAACTGAAAATGGGGAACTCAGATACTCTCCCGCAGAAACTTTTGAAGAATTAAGCGCAAATATTCATCAGAGGTATGAAATAAGTGAAGTTAAAACGCAAAAATTTTCCGAATTTCGTGCTGGTGTTCGCTTTATGACCTAATGGGGGTACCACGACAGTAGTCCTGGTGAACCCCGTACGTACGCCTATGCTTATCAAATTCTATCTGGGCCAGGCATATAATCGCGAATGAAGTGAATTGAGAAATAAAAAAATCCAATGCTGAAGTTAAATATATGTAGAGTAAAGACATCTATCATTGACATGTGTCAATAATAGGATTTCAATAGATTTCAATATGTATTGCAAATGCATCGGCCTTTGTAACTGCAATTTAACAACATCACAGTTTCAGGTAACCTCAGGTTTCAAACTTGGCGCTGTTTCAAAGTCCAACCAATCAGTCACCGATTCCCGCCGAAATTGCGTCACCATTCAATGATAAAATACAAAAGAGACTTTTCTTATCAGAACAAATTAATCGCAGCTTCTTATCGATTTTGCTAAGAAGGCGACTAAACACTTTGCTTATTTAATGTAGTTTTATTACGTTTATCAGCTGCAATTCGTAACCACATTTTTTATATGACTTTCCGATAATATGAATTCTATTTTTAACTATTAATTTTGTCAACAGCTTTTACACGTGTCAAAAATTTGATCTTGAAAATAGTCAATTTTTCTCCAAATGATATTTTATTATTATTTTTTTGTCCATTTGTAACTAAATGATGCTTTTACTTTTGAAAAACAACAAAAGGATCCAGAGACCCGACAGATTTGTCAATAACAGGTTCTCGCATACGTCAGTAACTGCCCTCAAGTACAGTCCTGAGGGAAAAAAATCACTCGATGTCCGGTGACGACAATCAACATAAGTTGCGAAACACATAAATGGACAATCTACTCAAAAGCATGTATAAGAAGAGTGATAACTGGTAAGTAAAGAGATTCAAGTTTGCACATGCAGATAAAGGAATATTCTTTCTCGGGAGATCATGCCCGGTAATTCTACTCATCAGTCTAGCTATGTTCGCATTTTTAAAATGTTGAACCGCAAGACAGTTCTCATCTTCCATGTCATTTCTGTGTCGTTTTACATTTCCTTTCTTTTCCTGTGTCTACCTTTAAGGCTTGTATGAACAAAAATTACCTTGAAAGAGGATAAGGGAACACGAGGCACAGAAGTTTGAGAATTGCGCCACTGTACTAACTAGATAGTTTTTTTACCACTAACTTTCGGAATTTTATGTCAGTAAAGTAATAGTTTGTACTTTATTAAATGTGCTATGCGACTTTATTGAAATTAAAAATTACACAGCACACTTAATAAACTCAACAAGTTCGTAATCCGTACAGGAAAAACGTTCAGTTTTTTTTTTTTTTTTTTTCAATAAATAAATGGCGCAAAAGTTCTTTCACAAAGAAAAAGATAATTTTTGCACAATGAAACTTTAATAAGCAGTTCCTTAATTACTTTTTTTAAATATGTAGAATGAGAAAAAAAGGCTTATTTGTATGGTAGCTCACGAGAGTTCAGCTCCTGCACTTTTCTTTCTTCGTGAGTTTTTGCAGATTAGAAGGAATTTTGGTCTATTTATTCATAAATATAAATTCTGAAGTAAAAAAGGGCTCATGCACTTTTCTTCGCTACAAGCTAAACTCTATGTCGGGTTCATCGTTTCAAAGTTTTCAAGGTGGGGATGGCAAAGTGTTATACGCAGTACATATTGTTACGACAAAAAAAAATTAAAATTTGTAAAATAACACACATACGAATAAAGATATTATGTCTCTAAAACTATAGGGAAGGGCAGCAAGTGCCCGCTATTAATCCCTCTAATGACTAGCATACCCTGATAGAAATAAATTTTCACCTGAAACACAAAATTTTCTCAAAATGGGTTAAAAAGATTTCACATACCCAGTGGCGTAACTGTAGGATAGCAGAGCTGGAAAAATGCCACGTGTCCCTGGCTGGATGTGGCCCCAGCCCGAGAGGGTGCAAGTTCTGAAGTAACCTTACATTTTTAACAAAATTTGGAAAAAATTATAAGTTTTATATAAGCATTTAAACTAATTAAAGTTAGATCAACTAACGACCACATACAAATTCAAATAAATTATTAAGATCTATTTTTTGCCGCGGTACTTTGGTGGCGCTGGCGAGCTACTACCGCTTGGGGAATTCACGCAATTAGTTAATCAAGACCAAGAAAGTACTGATCCACTAAAAAAAAGCTTCAAATTATATACGTATGCTTCCTATGTACATTAGGGTGGTGCTTATTTTTTGAAGTTTTAAATTTTCAACCTCTTACCCTCTAAATTTGTTCCATTAAACTAAAAAATGATTATGATAAAATTTTATCATCAGCAAACAATATTTAGAGGTAGCTCAAAGAGGGTAAAGTTTCATAATTGAACGAGATTTTGTGATTTTTTGAATTTTTAAGCAAGATAAAAATGATGATTTGCAATTATATTTAATTTATGTAATTATATTAAAAAGTAACTTCTCTATGAATAAGTAAAAATTAAACATTTGTAAATTGCATAGCTATAATAAAGTAGTTTTCTTAATAAAATACAGTATTCAAGTCTACCTCATAGGTGGCCACAACTGCTTAAACAAGTGATTGCAAAACTTATAGAGCCACTGAGCAATAATACCTTTTGCAAATTTTACTATGAGTTATTCTCTCTCTCCCTATAGTAAAGAAAGACCGGTCAAAAAAGTAAGAAACTTTTCAATTCACAGTTATTTATATATGCCAGAATGAGACGAGAGGGCATTGTTAATATTGGGAATTACTGATTTTTTATGGATTTACGCCAAAAAAATATTCTCCATTTTCCTTCTGAGCCATAAACATTCAATGAAAATATTGATGAAATACGGAAAATCCACTAACGGTTGTTAGTGTAATTATGTGCAGATTAACCACCTGAGTATGACCGCGTTCTACCAAAGATTCCTCGTGAGTTAATTGTCGCTGGCGATTTACGGTTTGGTAACGACTGGTCTAAACTACAAGGAACAATTTTGCTCTAAAATGACACAGTGAAGTTGCAGTGGTGAAAAGGTCACACAAATAAAATTTGAGAGCATTAGACATGAAAAAAAAAAGAAACTAAATATTGCTTCAATGATAGCAGTGAATCCGAAGTGTATTATATATCTAATTCAATTAGACCAAACACAATATATGATTATTATGCAGTATTTATAATATAGATGCTGCTTGATTTCAAGGCAGTGCAATGAGCATACTAGATAGCTTCAATGTAATTTGTACAGGATAAGTAAGGCGTTAAAAGTTTTGAGTTTGGTGAATTGGGTGAATCTGAATCTCTGAGCCACTTCCTTTGAGGGCAACAGCAACAATAAAAATTGAAATTGATAAAGCTAAAGGGAAAAAAAACTTTCAATTCATTTGTGTGTTCTTTTTTAGTACTAATATTATCTGGTAATGGCATGCTGCCTAATATATGCTAGGGATTTGCTGCTAGCCTATGTACGTTACACCATGTGTCTTTAGACATAGGATATCAACTAACCCCAAGCAGCAAATTTAATGCGTCTCCTTTCAGAGCCAAATGGTTCCCCGCCCATGGTTTAGATCAGTAGTCATCAAACCGTAAAATGCCAGCTACAAGTAACTCGCAAGGAAATCTTTAGTAGATTGCGGTGGTACTCATGTGGTTAATTTGCACATAATTACACCGACAACTGTTGATTTTCCATATTTTGTTAATATTTCCATTGATAGCTCATGGCTCAGGCAGAAAATAAAGAATATTTTGCTGGCATAAATATATAGTATATGAAAAATGTAGCTGCCCACTTGCACATATAAATAACTGAGAGCTGAAAAGGTTCTAACTTTTTTTGTCCTGTTTTTTTTTCTTTCTTTTCTATTGGGGGGGGGGGGGCGGGAATATATCATAGTAAAATGCAGAAAAGATACAGTTGCTCAGTATCTTCATAAGTTTGGCGATCACTGGTTTAGACAGTTGTTGCATTTATGCGATACACTTGAATACTGTATTTTTTATTAAGAAAACTATTTCATTATAGCTATACAATTAACAAATGATTAATTTTTACTGATTCATAGAGAAAATACTTTTTAATATAGGTAATTAAATAAATTAAACATAATTGCAAATCATAATTTTTATCTTGCTTAAAAATTCAAAAATCGCAAAATCGCGTTCAATTATGAAACTTTACCCTCTTTGAGCTACCTCTAAATATTGTTTGCTGGTGATGAAACTTTATCATAATCATTTTTTGGTATAATGGAACAAATTTAGAGGGTAAGAGCTTGAAAATTTAAAACTCTGAAAAATAAGCACCACCCTAATGTACATCCTCAGCTTTTCTTCAGTATCGGGAAAAAAATTATTAAAAAAATCATTTATACGCTCTGTCGTAGTATGTATGAAAATTTATAATCTAGTTTTGTTCTTTTATATTAAAAGATAAAAAATTCCGCCATTGCAACATTATTTTCGCAAACTTCCTCTTACCTCTCGCGAACCACCGGTTGCGAAGCGCTGGATTTGATGAAGAGGTGGAAGTATGACGCAAAAGTAGCCGCGAAGCGAAGGCTGGTTATTCTAACTATTTACTATCAACGAAGTAACGCGAAACGACACGTCATATGGGTCATTAACCTGGTGTCCCTGAGAAATTATTGCATAACGCCTTAGTGGAAAACAGGATCTCCAAAGGAACTCGAACTTCTTGAGAAGCGAATTCTTTCACTCGATCAGTAGACGTACAAGCAAAGAGAAAGTCTAGACTTACGCTGTGAAAGTGATTTGCAACTATGGGAGTTAATTCTTGGTTTATATTTATCAAAACTGGATATTATTCATTTGTGATTACCATTAAGCACATGTAAGTATATATTTTGCTTATTTCAGTTTTCAGTATTAAGCAATGAATAATTATTAAACGAGACTTCGGTAAACCACAACTAGAAGTGAATACAGAGACGTTATAGAGTTACTAGCAATATTTAAAGCCGGAACGCAGTTCCACACACAAATACGCAACTTTTAAATTAACTGAAAATTTTTTATTTCAGTACTTAACTTAAGGAGAATATTGGTAAAAAGCGAATATTATAGAATCGTATCAAAAAATGTTTCTTTCATGTGATATTGGCAGAAAAATACAAGTATAGTTTGTATCATACATTGTGGTTAAAGTAGATATATCGATTACAAGCGAAAATTTAGTGGTACGCCCGAAAAATTTTAATAAACATTATAATTACTGTTCCGAAATATGAATGTAATGCGCTTTCTTGCCACAATACTAGTACAAAGTTCGTTTGCATAACTGGTGCGTGGTAAACTATGATACTTAGTAGTGTCATATCTTTAAAATTTCTCAATTTAGTAGAAAAACGTTCAAATTTTAATTATATAATATTAACTTAAGAGTACAAAAAATAAATAAATAAATAAAATAAAAATAAAAATAAAATAAAAAAATAAATAAATAACACAATAATAATAACATAATTTGTTCAATATTTGTAGTTTTCTAAATCAATAAAAATTATACTTAAAACCTTCATTCCCTCAAATACTGTTATATTTTCAGATGTGTCGCTATTGCACTATTGTCGTCGATAAGAGCGAGGGGCTATATATATATATATATATATATATATATATTATATATATATATATATTAGTACCGGACCCGTTCATGTACTAACATAAGCGAAAGAAAAGTGACTGACTCCTTTTAATTTCCAATTAAGGGAATTCTTGCATGACTGCTAAAATTGCTTATGCATTTCATGCAAACAGGAATTTAAAAAATGTATTTTGAGTTATGATATTAAGAGAGAAAATTTTGTCAATGCCATTTTCAAGATAATGAGTGGAATGTTAAAAAAATATATGAATGAAAATAAATTAAAAGTACTAGAGGAATACACGAAAAATCTTCTCGAAAAATCAAAATGAGAAATGCTTTTTGTACATAAATAAATTCTATTTAAAAAAAAAAGATTTTTTTTGCTTATTTTTTTTTACTATTTCACTGTCTAATTCCTCTCCAACAACCCCGCAACCCCGTGTAAACTTAACTCTTTCCCCTTATCCGTCCTTAATATTGAAATTAAAATTAATATGAGGTTAAATGATACTTAACTGCTATATTAACTTATGGTTACAAGATTAAACATTTTAAGGTAATTTGAGAACTCAATCTAGTAATTAGTATTATTTTAAGTCGAATGTAGGAAATTCAACGAAAATTAATATTTCCGAAATAAAAAATAAAAATAAAAGTGAAAATAGAATAATTGTATTTAAATTATGGCAGGTATTTAAATTATGGCAGTGTGAGATGTTCATAATTTCCATTTGATTAGTTTGCGCTGCCGCAAGCAAACATTAAAACATAAAATTATTGCGTCCATGTAAGGCATCACGTTAAATTCAGCTCAAAATAAGGAACATTGAATAATGTATGTTACATGCTAAATTTTATGTAATAAGTAATTTACAGTAATAGTAATTTTAAGCAAAGAAAAGAGCTCTGCAAAGCCCAAAACTATTGATTGAGATTATGTTGCTTTGTTTCAAAATGGATCAAGTTTCAAAACAAATGGCGTTATGTTTTGTGTACCTTGCTAACTGGCATTTATTTAGATAAAGCAGCAGATGCCGGCAACTTATCTTCTTAACGTCATCATGACCTCGATCTTGAAACACTTTTTTCCGCGCTTCAACTAGAAGCGGGTTGCGACATCACAGTGGAATGTTCTTTCCGTTGCGACCTTCCCCCATATTTCAAATCCATTACTATAAGTCAAAACTTTTCCAATATTCATAGGCATAAATTGTGAAATTTTAACATATTTTATCGATATATTTAAACTGATTAATCCTTCAAACTCAATTTTCGCATTTAAGATTTAAAAAAAAAAAAAAAAAACACACACACACTAGCTAAGCTTTAAAGCCAGTCGGAATAAGAGCATGTTTAATTAGTTTAATGGCTGTTTAATTACAGAATTTAAAAAAAAAATATCGAAGCATAAACAAATGCTGAGTTATGTAGCTTAAGAAACATGCAAAAATGTTATCATATAAACAATCTTTAAATTAAAAAAAAATAAGACGAAATATATCCACGCTTTATTTCACTTCTAAAATACTTCATACATCAGCAAAAGTGGAAAAAGCGAACTATAACAATATGTTCTTGCCTTAAGGAAGAAAAAAAAAATCTCAAAAAGATTCTAATTATGAAACGCTTGATTTACGAAACTTAACGAGAAATCATCATGGGCACAGGCATCGTTTTCCCCCTTTTTGTAAAGTAAGTTTATTCACCACACCTGTGGGCTTTCATTGAAAGACATACGATCTGGCAGAAAAAAGCAAAACTATAGGCAGACACACAGACACAAACAGGCATCCAACCCGGGGGGGGGGGGGTCAGGAGAGGCTCAAGGATGGAGATAAGTACCATGGTACCTCAATTAGCGCTCCCCCCAGGAAATGGTAGCTAACATTAAATTCGACATATTTCTGCTCATTAGATTCAGTATTTTCATACCTCATTCGCTAAAAAAAAAATTTTTTTTTTGCAAATAAATCTTCAAAATTCTTTTTGGGAGAGCAAGGGAAACCCCCACCTTCTGGCGACTTTTCTAAACTCCCAGTACAGTGGTACCATAATTCCTTGAGTTCTAAGCACGCTTATGTAAATGTATATTATATGCATTGTTTATTTATTTACCCGGTAGAAGCATTAAAACATTTTCGTGTTTTATTCCAGTATTGGATACGTTATTCACGCATCAATTATGGCTGCAGCTACATATGTTTGCAATTTCTTAACACGTTAACAACATGTGTATATGTACTTTCAAAGATCAAGCAAATGTAATCTAGATTTAAAAAAAAAACAACGAATCAATAAGCTTAAAACACAAAGTGTTTGAAATCTTCTTTTTTTTTGGGGGGGGGGGGGGGGGTGTATTTTTTTAGAGAGAGAGAAAAATAGAGAGTACCCACATTTCTCTTTCCGTTTTCACATTTACTTTAAGAAATTACAAAACACATATTCAGTAGAATAATTCAAATTGAAAAATTATCAATTGAAAGTTACATTATAAAGTTTATTAATTTATTACAAATCGAATCTTGATTAAAGAAAACCATGTTTCATCGTTCATGTTCTTAACGCGACAGTACTTTAGCGGCCAACACTTATTCTCATTTAAAACTGATAAAATAAAACCAAAGGCTGCCAAAGATGCGATTCCAATCACTAATCTCAATTCTTTTCTCTGGCGCGTGCCAATGGTCAAATTCAGGGTTACCGACTTCCGAGTGCTCTTTGGCGAAACATTCTTTTGGCGATTATTCTTTTTGGACCTGTCTTCAGTGGAGAAAAGACGCACTTATCCGCGCTTCTTCATTTCTGCTGCAATTTATGCTTGATTGCTTTTTTCATTTTCATTTGTGGAGGAATTCGGTAAGCCTGATTTTTCTTTCGTTCTTTTTATCGTCCGCCGGGTCATAGTCCAGTTCGGGAAAGATTTTTTAAGTAACAGTTATTATGTGCTTTTATTTCTTAATTTTTGGATGCCGTTTGATCTTTAAATTTCAAAATTGATATGATATATAAATAGTTCTTAAATATTAATTTTTGTTGTGTTAAAATTTTTATCAGCAGTTTGATTACAAATCTACCTTCCTGTTCCACTTTTTTTATTTTTGTTTTTTTTATTTTTTTCTTTCTTTCTTTTTTTTAATGAAGAAAAAAGATGGGTGAACAAAAAAAGAGGATCTTACATTTGCACATTTATAACACAGAAATGAAGCTTCACTCGAATAATTTTATTTATCTTGTTTTTGTCTTCGTTTCGTTATCATTTAAATAGCTCTTCAAAGAATAATTTTCTTCGCATTTGATTCGTTTTTAATGCTGTAGCAATCATTTGTTTAAAAAATGGAGGGGAGGAGAAATAATATAATTTATAATATTTCTGTCGATATCAAAAATTTAGCTTCAAAAACTGACAGTGAACCTTGGGTTTACGTTTGCATTGCATATAAGAAGTGTACTTAAATTTCAAATTGATTAGCTTGGTCAATTAGAAATAAATAGCTAAAAAACATTATGTGTACTGTACACTAAATGTGCCGAATTAAAATTTATTACAGTAGAGTCCCGAAATTAATTAGCATTTTGAATAAGGAATACATGTTTAAAAAACATGTTTACTAAAAAGCGACGCATTAAAAAATTTTATTGAGCATTATTTACCATACTTCTACGAAAAATAAAAAATGTTGTATGAATAAAATGCCTTAAATTATAATCAAATGTTACAAATGTAGTTATATTATACAAAATAAGATTTTGTAAATTTAGATTAACTCAAATATTTTTATTTACTTCGCTGTCTTTTTTTGCTTGTTTATATTTTTGTTTGTTCTTTGAAAGATAATTTCCATTGCATTTACTCCACTTTTAATGCTACAGGAATCATTCGTTTAAAAATTGAAGGGGAGGGAAATAATTATAAATCAAGATATATCTGTCATAATAAAAAATTTTGCTTAGAAAATTGACAGTGAACGTTTGATTTACGTTTGCATTGTAAATAAGTGCATTTAACTTTCAAATAAATTATCAAATTGCATAAGGAATACATGTTTAAAAAACAATACTAGTATACTAGTAAGGTGTATACTAAAAAATGATGCATTGAAAAAAAATTCTTGAGCATTATTTATCGTACTTCGATAAGAAAAATAAATAGTTTTACATTAATTACATCATATAGGTCATGTGATTAATATAAATTATATTAATTACATAAATCAAAATATTATTAATTTACATCAATGGTTCTTAATCCGTGAATCTTTCTCAGGTACTAGGAGGATCACAATCCGACTAAAAATAATTAAAAACATCATTCTACAGAATAAAATGCCTAAAATTATAATCAAATGTTACAAATTTTACAAAATGATGTTTTGTATATTTAGATAAACTCAAACAATTTTTTTTACTTTGTTGTCTTTATTTGGTTCTTTATATTTTTGTTAGTTCTTTGAATACTAATTTCCTTTGCATTTAATCCATTTTTAATGCTACAGGAATCATTCGTTTAAAAAACGAAGGGGACGGAAATTAACATTATTCGTAACATTTCCGTCAGAATAAAAGATTTTGCTTCGAAAACTACAGTAAACTTTTGGTTTACGTTTGCACTGTAACGAAGTGTACTTAACTTTCAAATTAATTAGCAATGCGAATATGGACCACATGTTTAAAAAACAATGTGTGCATGCTAAAAACTGACGCATTAAAAAAATTTATAGAACATTATTTATCATATTTCTATATGAAAAAGAAATAGTTTTATATTAATTATATAACGTAATTTACATTATATAATTAATATAAATTATATTAATTACATGGACCAAAATATTATTAATTTACATCAGTGTTTCTTAATCAGTGAATCTTTCTCGGGTACTAGGAGGGTCGCAATCCAACTAAAAAAATATATAAAACATCAATCCATTGAATAAAATGCCTTAAACTTTGATCAAATATTACATAATGCAATTATATTGTACAAAATATTATTAAATTTTGTAAATTTAGATTAACTGAAATAATTCTATTTACTTTGTTGTCTTTATTTTTAACCGACTTCACAAAGGAAGGAGGTTATACATTCATACTGTATATATGTCGTTTTTTTTTTTTTTTTTTTTTTGTTTGTTTGTTTGTCCACTCATAACTTCTCACCGGATGAACCGATTTTCATGATTCTTTTTTTAATCGATCGAATGTGGTTTCCCATAGGTTCCGTACCTTCGTTTGACCATATTCGATAGTTAGAAAAAAAGTTATGGGCAGAAATGTAGTATTCTTTTTGTTTTTTCATCCATAACTTTTGACTAAACAATCCGATTTTGATAATTTTTTCTTTAATCGATAGAGGGTGTCTAACTCAAATATTTAAAATCAATTTGACTACAATTGTTTTTTATTAAAAACGTTGCGGGTGAAAAATAAGTATTTTTATTTTAATTGGAAAGGCTTGGCTTGATTTTTCTTTGTTTTGAAATCTATTAATAAATATAAAAGTCATTGTTAAAAACATGTTTGTTGTCATGGGCTATAATATTAAAATACATTACAGCAAGAGTTTGACTGAAGGATTCTCGGTGGCAAAACTTAATCCAATCAGTTTGTTTGCTAAAATCGACTTCAAAAGGGAATTTATCATACAAATGATTAGTTTTTAGTGCCATTAATTCAAAGAAGATTTGCCCTTTGATATGGATTTCTTAAAAGAATAGAGTATTTATATAAAAAATGTATTTACACTAAAAAGAATAAAATAAAATAATTTTTATAAAAAAACAGAACCGACTTCAAATTATAAATTGCGCTGAAAAGTGAAAAATAAATTCATTCTTTAAACAACATCAATGTGACTTTTAAGCATAGTTTTAGAAGTCGGTGAAAAATTATGAGTCTAATTACCATTATGCCATTCGCTGCTTCATATTGAAACTGTTGCTACTTTTGCGAAAATATGTATATTTGTAATTGATTCATAATTACAAAATATTTTATCTATCCTCATTTTGCACCGACTTTTTAAACTATGTTTAAAAGTCACATCGATGTTGTTTAAAGAATGAATTTATTTTTCACTTTTCAGTGCAATTTATAATTTGAAGTCGGTTCTGTTTTTTTATAAAAATTATTTTATGTTATTTATATTTTTGTCAGTTCTTTGAATGATAATTTCCTTTGCATTTAATCCATTGTTAATCGTACAGGAATCTTTCGTTTTAAAAATGAAGGGGAGGGGAATTAATATATTCTGTCGGCATAAAAAAGTTTGCATCTAAAACTGACAGTAAACTTTTGGCTTACGTGTGCATTGTGAAAAAGTGCACTTAAATTTCGTATAATTAGCATTTTGAATAAGGAATACAAATTTAAAAAAAAAACCAATATCTGTGTACTGAAAAGTGATGCAATAAAATTTTTTATTGAACATTATTTATCATACTTGTATGCGAAAAATAAATAGTTTTATATCAATTACAAAATAAATTTTAGATTTACACAAATCAAAATATTATTAATTTGCATCATTGTTTCTGAATCCGTGGGTCTTTCTCAAGTACTAGTAGGATTGTTCTCCGACTAAAAAAAAATAGCAAAAATCATTCTATTGAATGTAAGGACTTAAATTGTCATCAAATGTTACAAAATGTAATTATATTGTACAAAATAATGTTTTGTAAATTTAGATTAACTCAAATAATTTTATTTACTTTGTTGTCTTTATTTTGGTATTTATACATTTTTTAGTTCTTTGAATGATAATTTCCTTTGCATTTAATCCATTTTTAATGATACAGCAATCATTCTTTTAAAACAATGAAGGGGAGGGGAATCAATACATTTCAGGACATTTCTGTCAGCATAAAAAATTTTGCTTCGAAAACTGACAGCAAACCTTTGGTTTACGTTTGCATTGTAAATAAGTGCACTTTAATTTTAAATGAATAAGCATTGTGCATAAGGAATACATGTTTAAAAAACAGTATGTGTATACTAAATAGTGATGCATTAAAAAATTTTACTGAACATTATTTTTCATATCATATTTCTATACGAAAAATAAATAGTTTTATATCAATTGCATAATAAATATTATGTAATTAATATAAATTGTATCAATAACATAAATCAAAATGCAGTAAAACCAATAAAGTTGAACACCTTTGTACGCTGACCACCTGTCGAAGTTGACCGCTTTTGTCAGGAACGGAATTAGCCCTATGTTATATAATGTAGAGAAACCTTTGTAACTTGACCACCTGTCTATGTTGACTCCTTATGTACGTCAAATTTGGGTGGGAGTATTATAAAAAACCCTTTGTAAGTTGACCGCCTAATTATTACTATATTTATTTGTTTATCCATTTTTGGAAAGATAAAAAAAAAAACTAAAATAGTTTCTCCAGGATATTTTTTATTCTATAATGTTAGGCTAGTATTTGCCTGGATGGATGAAACATCAATAGAAAGTTCGCCTAAACCTCTTTGCAAGTTAACCAAATGGGAAAACGACTATGAGCACTCATGCGTTCTTTAAATAAGTTTCTTCTTTTTTCTTTGATCTGATATAGCCATTTTGAAAAATAATATTTTTTTAGGAAATCTTTAGCATCATATAAGTAACTGACATAATTAATATGATCTTTATCGTAATTTTAACTAAGTACTTTACTTTTGAAGTTGTATCGGATACATTGCATGTCATTCAGGTTAAATTTCTTTAATGCTATCTTAGATAATTATGGGAAAAAAGCTAATTACTATTTTAAGGGGACTCGGCACTAAAAATCGGATAAAATCTCAATTTTCGGATTTTTGCTCCAAATTATACTCTATATATTAGAAAACGTTTGTGGAAAGTTTCAAAGTCCTACGTACACTCTAAGATATCTTATTTTTTATTTTAAATGAGAATTTTAACACCTTTTTTACCTAACCAAAAACTTTAAATGGCTTTTTCTCAACCTCGCTTTTTTGCATACTATGTAATAGTCAAAACGCTAAGACTTTTTCAAATATGTATCTATTCACTTGAAATTTTTATTGCTTGTTCCAAATGTTTAACTAAATGTAACCTAGTATGGAATTTTTGATGAATTTATTAGAAATTATTTTAAAGCAATTTAACTGTAAAAAATCTTGCAATACCGAGATTTTTCAGTTTTAAATTTTTTTTTCAAGAACTAATATAGACAACAGACATTCCATACTACAAAGTGAGGAGTATAGTTTCTTCTTTCTTGTAAAAAACATCCAGGCAAAAATCTCCCATTCTAAAAAAAGAGTAGCGTTTTTAAAAAAAAATAATTTTGTAATTTTTTTTTAAATTTTGAATTTTTTTTTGACTATTTTTTTATGTTTTTCTTCTATAACACATCAAGTTTGAGTCATAAACATACATTACCAGTCATTACACCTTGAATATCATAATCACCATAGTGTGACAAATGACAAAAAGAGAAAAAAATCTGCCCCCTCTATAAGTTGACCACCTGTCTAAGTTGACCACTAAAGTGCTGCACCGCAAGTGGTCAACTTACACAGGTTTCACTGTATTAACAATTCACATCATGGTTTCTTTAGACAGGGGTTGTGCTCAGGTATTATGAGGGTTCTAATCCGACCTGAAAATAACAAACATCATTCTATTGAATAATGAAATGCCTTAAATTATAATTAAATGTTACAAAATGCAATTCTACTGTACGAAATTATATTAATCTTTTCAATTTATATTATCGCAAATTGTTTTACTTACTTTGTTGTCTTTTCTTGGTTATTTATATTTCTGTTAATTCTTTGATTCATTATTTCCTTTGCATTTAATCCATTTTTCATGGTGCCGAAACCATTCGTTTTAAAAATGAATTGGAGGGGAATTAGTATAATTCGTGACATTTCTGTCGGAATAAAAAATATTGCTTCGAAATTTGACAGTGAACTGTTGGTTTATGTTTGCATTGTAAAAAAGTGCACTTAAAGTTAAAATTAATTAGCATTGTGAATAAGGAATACGTATTTAAAAAACAATATGTGTATACTAAAAAGTGGCGCATTAAAATTTGTTATCAAACATTATTTTTCATATTTCTATACGAAAAATATATAGTTTTATATTAATAACGAAATACATATTATGAAATTAATTATCAATTATACCAATTACTTAAATCATATACTATTAGTTTACATCATTGTTTCTTAATCCGTGGTCTTTCTCAGTTACTAGCAGGGTCACAATCCGGCTAAAAAAAGGATAACAAACATCATTCTATTGAATAAAGTGCCTTAACCACTTGCCATACTTTAACGAGTCTGACTCGTGATGAAGATTTTAACACAAACGTGAATATCACGAGTCAGACTCGTGTAGGAATAATCGGGGATAATCGGGCGACTACCGATTACGCCCGAGTTTGGTCGAATTAAATGGTACGGCAAGGGGTTAAATTATGATCAAATGTTACAAAATGCAATTATATTGAACAAAATAACATTAAATTTTTCAAATTGAATCTTCGCATTTAGGCCAGGAAAAAAAAAATTAATGAAAACACTAGTTCAGATTTAAAGTGAGTCGAATATAAGAGAAAATGGCTGTTTAGTTATAGAATAAAGAAATATAGAATCATAAACAAAACTTAACAGACTCAATTTACATGTAAAAAGATTATCATATAAACGATCTTTAAATTAAAAAAATAAGGCAAAATATGTCCACGTTATATTTTACTTTCAAAATGTTTTCACACGTCACCTTATAAAAAATGTACAAAGCAAACTATAACAATATATTCTTGCTTTTTTTACAAAAAAATCTCGAAAAGATTCTAATTACGAAACGCGTGATTTACGAAACTGCACGAGTAATAATCATGGGCACAGGCACCGTTTACCCCTTTTTGTAGAGCAAGTTTATTCACCACACTGGGCTTTAATTAATTAAACCATCAGGTAGAAAAAGAAAAACTATAGGTCCACACGCATACATAAATAAGGCACCCGCATGGGGGGGGGGGGGTTGTCAGAAGGAGCTCAGGAGTACTATTGTAACCCCCTTTGAAAAGGTAGTCATTATGAAATTCGTAATGTTTTTGCTTATTAGATTCAGTATTTTCATATCTCATTATCATTAGCTAAGAACTTTCTTTTGTGCGTAACCCTTCAAAATTTTTCTTGGAAGAGCCAGGGAAACCTCTACTTTCTGGCGACTTTTCTAAAAACCCTATACAGTGGAGTTTTTGAATTTAATGGAGTAATTCAAAAAAATGAATTTTGAATTGCTCCATTAAAAGAGAAAATTTTGTTGATGCCCTATCACTTGAGTTCTGAAGCACGCTTATGTAAATGTACATATACATTGTTTATTTATTTCCCCTGCAGAAATATTAAAGCATTTTAATGTTTTCATTCCGCTTTTGAAGACGTTATTCAGTGACTAATTATGGCTGGTGCTACTCTATGCTTGCAATTTGTTAACACGTTAAATGACTGGTAATAGCATGTTTTTATGTACTTTCACAAGATCGTGTTAGATATATAATATAAGGAATTCCTTTTTTTTTTTTTTTGAAGAAACAAAAGCTTAAAAAAGTGCTATTTTTTTCTGGGGGGGGGGGGGGAGAGGTAAGAGGGCGAGTCTGTAAATCTTTGGAGAGAGAAATAAAAAAAAGAAAGTGCCCACACTCTGATTCCGTTTGCACATTTATTTTAAAAAATTACATACACATATTCTATAGAATAATTCTGAATTGAAAATCAATCAATTGAAAGTTACACTATAAAGTTTATTGATTTATTCTAAATCAGATCTTGATTAAAAGAAAGCATGTTTCATCGTTCATGTTCTTAACACGATAGCACTTATGCGGTAAAACATACACTCATTTAAAACTGATAAAATAAAAATAAAACCAGAAGCGGCCAAATGAACGATTCCAATTACTAATCTCGATTTTTTTCTGGCGCGTGCCCATGACCAAGGTCACAATCAGGGTAACCGACTTCCGAGTGCTCTTGGATATTATTCTTTTTGGACCTGTCTTCAGTGGGGAAAAGACGCACGTTCCGCGCTTCTTCATTTCTGCTGTAATTTATGCTTGATTGCTTTTTGTATTTTCATTTGTAGAGGAATTCGGTAAGCCTGATTTTTCTTCTGTTCTTTTTCAAGATCGTCCGCGGGGTGATATAGTCGAGTTCGGGAAAGATTTTTTAAGTGACAGTTGTTATGTGCTTTTATTTTTTAATTTTTGGATGCAGTTTGATCTTTAAATTTCAAAATTGATATGATATATAAATAGTTACTAAATATTAATTTATATTGTATTAAAATTTTTATCAGCAATTTGGTTACAAATCTATATTTCTGTTCCTCATTCAATTTTTTTCTTTTTTTTTATGAAGAAAAAAAATGGGGTGGAAAAAAGAGGATTTTTCATATGCACATTTATAACACAAAAATTAAGCTTTGCTCAAATAATTTTATTTACCTTGTTGTTGTCTTCATTTCGTGATCTTTTAATTATTTCTTCAAGAATGTGATATAAAAATGTGAAATATAAAAAAATTGTATGATATAAAAATGATATGGCAAGGGTATATTTTCAATACATAGTATAAGGTGAAAACAACAAAATACATAAAAACATGCATAAAATCAACGTATTTCTAAAAGTCAGGGGGGTCAATTGACCCCCCCCCCCTTAATCACCCAAATAAGAAACCCGTTTATTTCTGGCCTTTTTATTTAGTCTTAAAGTAGTAACTCACGTGTGACTGTTCGCGGAGTGATTTTACGTTCGTGACGTAGAGATGCGGTCTAGGAGTGATTTTACTCTCGTGAAGTAGAGATACGCGTACAGATCCTTCTAGACGCGGGACGCTGCAGCCGTGACTTATTTTTTTTTCTTTATTAATGCTCCAAAGTACAGTCGAACTGGGTTGTACGAAGGGGAAAGGAACTGAGAAATTTTTTCTCGAGAAATCCGAGTGCTCGTTACATCTAAGGTAAGGTCAATTATTAATACAGCATTTATTGCATAAAAATGATAATTTTTAAGTGACTTGCTTTTTTTCTACAGTTATTTTACAAGGGAAAAAAACTGTCAGGCAGTCACCACCATTGAGTCTGCTTATTCTAAGACCTAAGAACTTTGAAGTGTTTAATTTTGTGCAACACAGATTATTTAACTTTTATTTTAATTTTTATTAATGAAAAAAAAAAATCCCCTGACGTTAAGGCACCCTTAAGACGCTGGCACCCGCGTACTTCGCACACTTTGCAGATCTGTAGAGCTGGGTTTGTTGATTCTAATCAAATATATATATATTTTTTTAAATACTAATTAAAATCATTTTTGAGTTTTTTAAAATTTATTTGACATTTTATAAAGTTTTAAACATAAAATATGCTACAAGGAAGTCACGTGGTGTACATATCAGGTTTTTCAATTTTAACTACCACATAATTCCGAATAACCACCCACACATTTTCCTTTAAAATAAATAAATAAATAAATGGATAAAAAAGAAAAATAAATAAATAAAACAAAATAAAGGATTTGAATCTTGGGGAGCAAGTAAAAACACACAAAGTGGATCATGATTGTCTGTGGATATGAATTGCCAGAATGCTGTATGCAATCCGGAATGTTAGTGTTAAAAAGAACATAGTTTTGAATTTAGAATAAGCATCCATAAAGAAACGTTTTATCCACTCTCCATAACAACTTTTAAAAAATAATTCTGTAAATTATTTTTTCATCGAAATTTTCAATGAAGACTTTTGTTAAAAAATAAGCTCACAGTGATGAAGTGAACACCTGGTTTTACCAAATAGTAGTAAGTTTAAAAATATTATAAGTTATTTCATTAATAACTAGCGGTACCCGCACGGCCATGCCCATGTTAAAAGTGAAAAGACCAGTTGGTTCGCCATTATATATGTATAATATATACACTGGCATTTTTAAAAATATGTATACGTTATGGTATTTTATTAAGATGTAATTCTACCATAGAATTACAAATTAGTCGCGCAGGGCAATTAACCAGCGATACTATAATATTTAAGCAACTTTATTTCTTCGTGACAAAAACACACATAAAAAAATAAAAATCAAAGAGAAACTTTTTAAAAAACGCGTTCTGTTCGTTTAGTTTAAGTACCCACACCAATCTGACGAACCCTGCAAGCAGCTCCATTAAAAAAAATTAATTTCAAGAGAAACGATTCGACCTAATATTCTAGAACACATGAAGCTAATGATTTATATGGAAAGAAAAGCTTAGTTCTTTGATATAAAAAAAATTGCTCAAGCACTTTTTTTTTTTGTATTAAGTAAGTTATTTACAATTAATCAGCTGAGAAATGTTATTGACTATAACGCAAAATGAATTTTCCTAGCTCGTAAAAAATAGGCTTCATCAAACACATGAAATGACAGCTACAGACAAATACTATGTATACTATCTATTGTCTATTTTTATAACAATTATTTTTTGATGGTTTTGAAATTATAGCATCTGTCGCAATATACCCTCTGCCCCTAATCGTTTATAAAAACGATTGTAAAGTCTGGATCTGGTGGGGTAAAGTGGTCATAAAGCCCCAGTGGTCGCACTGGGGTTTTAACACATAACAAAAAATAAACAGCGGTCATAACATGGTTTATGAAAACTGATTATAGCTATTACAATTATTCCTATTGTATAGTTATTACATAAGTATAATCGCAATAACTAAAGTCAGATTTTGTATGCAGTGACAGAAAGTATAAAACGGAAGTATAAATGCCTCTGCCTATAAATGCCTATAAACGCCTCTGCCTATAAATGCCTCTGCCCCTAATCGTTTTTATAAACGATTAGGGGCAGAGGCATTTATAGGCAGAGGCGTTTATAGGCATTTATAGGCAGAGGCATTTATACTTCCGTTTTATACTTTCTGTCACTGCATACAAAATCTGACTTTAGTTATTGCGATTATACTTATGTAATAACTATACAATAGGAATAATTGTAATAGCTATAATCAGTTTTCATAAACCATGTTATGACCGCTGTTTATTTTTTGTTATGTGTTAAAACCCCAGTGCGACCACTGGGGCTTTATGACCACTTTACCCCACCAGATCCAGACTTTACAGAGACAAACGAACTCTAAAGGGAAAGATGAATTTCAATAAAAACCATCAATGATTAATTGTATAAAGAATAGCTATGGTCACTACTAACTGAGTCTTTTGATATTGTGTTTAGCCAATGGCAATATAGCTTATAGAGATTGTATATTATTGGTTATACAGCTTATATTTTGTATGACTACAAATAATTGTCCACAGGCATTAGGGATTCTATCAACAATTATTGAGTTTATAAGAAACATCAATGATCAATGGTTTTAGATTATAGAAACTATTATGGTCCCCTATGATAGATCATATAGAGATTTATTTGGAAAATGAATTTATACCGAGAGCACTGCAGGACATGACTAAGAAGTTTCCTCGCCCAAGGTACTTATAATTTTTCCTGCCGCCTTTAAATGATATATTTACTTTATACATACAAACGTAAGTGAAATGTTTTTTTTTTACGGAAAAACAATTTTCAGGGATAAATATTGAAGGAAAAACTTCTTCCTTGTGTGAGTTTTCTTTTTCTTTTTTTTTTTTTCTGTAAATTAAGATGGAAATGTGTCATTTCATCATCTATATATCTCAAAAATCACATTTATTAGCTGTGTCAATCTCCGATTCAAACAAAAATTTTAAATACATAAATTTTTGAAATAGTAATTGTTGCAAATTTATAAAAGGAGAGCATTAGCATCAAAAATGAACAATGAGTAAAATTTTAAAATCTTATTTGTAAAATATGGCATTCGAGATTCGAGGCTACTTTAATAATATAAACAGTTAGATTCCAGTGAATAAATATTTTTAATTATGAAAGACCACTAATGATGCATAATAACTAGAATTGGCAGGTAATTTTTCAAAAAAACACCCCAAAATTTAAAATAGTTCATTTTTAATCAAAATACATGCATACATGTTCAGAAAGATTTCAGATGTCAATTATCGTGAGATGAAACAGTGTTCTCCAATGTAAGTATCTGGGGAGACCAAGCTTTGCTCTGTGTTTTTTGTAAAATTGTGTTTTCTCGAAGAAGATAAACTTTGAAAACAAAACGTTAACTAAAAATTTCATCCCAATCGTTAGAGCCGTTTCCGATATACGAGAGATATAGAAAGTGTTTGCAATACCGGTATTCCGGTATACCGAATACCGGTATTTCGTGTTATTGCTAAGGCAAAAACACGGTATTTTCGGTATTACTTAAATATTTTTACAATTAAAGATATTTTAATTTAACGTATTAGATATCTTTATCTATTGTTACTTTAAAATCAATCATTTGAATCCAAAATTTAGCTGGAAAAACGTGAATTAACAAAATATCGTTGAATAAAAGCATCTGAAGAATACAAAAATACATTTTCATCGTTAGATGGTGTGATGAATCATCACATTTTCGTACATTTAATTGCCATAGGATTTTATTTCTCATTCCTTTATTCATATGGTTTCACTCGTTAGGCTATCCCACTTGCCGCTTTATAAAAGTCCATTTCAAGTATGTCACAAATGTATTTTTTCGACGAATAATTTTAGGCTGCCGTTCAATGCAGTATTGCTTTACACTTTTTTAAAAACTTTTTCCCAACTATATAGGGTTTCGAGGAAAACGTTTTCTGTTTAGTATAAGAAATGGTAATTTGTCGTTGGTTCTAGCTTGCTGTCTCGCTATTTTGCCCTATACTAGGCCAATTAATGTTTCTCTCTGAAGTTTTATCGTTTCCACTTCTGGTTATGGCGTTCTTATTTGGCGAAACTTTTCGATTTTTTTTCCCTTTTTTTATGTATTCATTTTATAGCTTAAACATTTAGGATTACAAAAATGCTTCGTTTTTGTTTTTTCGATAATTAGAAGCAAAGATATAGTGTAATTACTACACCAGAAGTCAATGTTTTGTGTTCTATTAAAATCTTTAAATGTGTTTTCTGAGAAATTGTGTTTTGCGTTATTTTTCTCTACGATAATCACTAAAAAAAATATTTTAAAGATATTGAATTCAAATTTTGAGGAAATGTTTTATGTAGTTCTATCTGTGTTTTGAACTAAAATCTAACCTATATATATATATATATATATATATATATATATATATATATATATATATATATATATATATATATATATATATATATTATTGCCTCTTTTGTGAAAAAATGCCGATAGTATTTTTTAAAAAAGTGAAATTTGGCACAAAATATCCAATACTTCAATAACTTTTCAAAATATTGTAAATCTTTTAGTTCATAACATAGATAAAAATGTTATTTATGTCTAGTATAAATATTATTGAAATATATTAAATAGAATTTTGAGTAGAAGGTTTTCCGTAACTACAATTTTTCGCCCAAATTTTACAAAAAATTGCCAATATTTCCAAAGTCAATGATAAACTCATAGAAAATACATTTAAATTATTAGTTTTATGTCCAATTTCGATAAAAAAACATGTGCTATTAATTGAAAATTCATATATTTGAAAAAAAAGTGCTCCGAAGGTAGTCACATACCTTAAGAGCATTATCAGTTGCAAATATATGACATATAGCCATGATTTTGTGATATATATTCATACGTTTAATTACAGAAATTTTACGTGGTTGTTTTAAATGTTTGAAGATTTATGTATTTTTAAATTGGTGAGTTCTTTTTTCCAGATTTGTGCATTTTGAATTATACTTTGCCACTCAATACATATGTGAATATGTATCTATATATATTTGTTTCATATATTCTAAAGGTTTATTTTTAACTTTTCTTTCTGTGGCTAATGTCATAAATTATTATAATATGTACTGCTATTATAATAGATATTTGATCATAACATTTGATTATAACCAGGCACCGGAAGTTGATGGCCTGAAAAAACTCTAAACACACCCACAAATACCATTAAAATAGAAAAAATGCACTTAACATTTTGAAAAATTCACTTAGAATCTGAAGTCAAAATCCCATTAAAGCATTTAAAAATATTTGCCTTTTTAAAAATTATAATACATTGTCATTAAATTACTCTCTGAAATAAATAAAATAAATTATAAAAAAATAATACACCAATAACTGACGAACTTGTGATTTGATAACTTTACTGTCATAAACGATAGGATCTTAATTGCCCTGAATAACTAAATGTTTTTTTTTTTTTACATTATCAAAGACCGCGTTCGAAAGTAAAGTTCTCGTAGCCTTGAAAAACTTTTTTCAATTCAAACAAAGTTAGGGTAACTTTGAAATAAATAGAATCAAGCACTGATCAAATATCTTCAAACTCACACACTGCATCTTCCTCAATTAAACCACACCAGCAACTTTTTTCAACGTCAAAAAACCTTTGTTTTCTTCAATTATTGTTAAGTTTTGTGCAACAGATTTACAGTTCTACTTTCGACCAACCCTTTTAAGTGTTTCGTGAAATTTAATAAATGTATCTACGTTTTAATCGGAACGTATCTTATCTCTTTCTTACGAGAGACTCCGGATAAATGATTTCCAGGACATTCTGAAGTATTTTCGGGCAAAATATTTTACTGTGCATAAAATGCCATGCAATTCCGATGTAACCTTGGCTATTCGAATACATTAAAAAGTTACGGCGTGAAATTTGGGTGTTGCCATCGCTCTGCACGTTTATTTTTGTAAAACATATTAAGTGCCTAAAAGAACCCCTAAGTTGCTTATACCAGCGTTTCTCAACCGGTGGTTCGCGAACCCCTAGGGGTTCGTGTGGTGTCAAAAGGGGTTCGCGAAAATAATCTTGCAATGGCGGAATTTTTAATTTCTAATGTAAAAGAAAAACGAAATAATAAATTTACATACTCATCTGGATGGAGTGTAAAAATGATTATTTTAATAAGTTGTTTTCGCAATAATTCGTAAAATTTGTGCATCGGGATAGGAATCATACGTACACAAAATGAAAGGCACTTGTTTCTACGTACCTGATTTCGAAAATTTTAGTCTCAAAGTGGTATCGAAAGATATTCATTGATTTATTTTAAATTTTGAACGTATATTTCTCCTGCCATTTTCCACTTCTTACTCACTAGCACGAAAAAATAGTCGGAAACATGGAAATTTTCTAAAATGTAAAATTTTGCATTATTTGTGGCAAATTTCTCATATACAGAATCAAAAGTTGAACCGGAAGATATTTGTTCATTAATTTTAAATTTTGTACTCTCATTTATCACATTTCAGTCCAACTTTTGTGAATTTTGTAGGTACATTTCAACCCGAAAGTATAACCGAATGATATTTATTAATTGATTCAGAATTTGTATGTATATTTTTTCTTACGCTGTTCCACAACTTTGTCGTACTACCAGGAAAATAATTTTTAAAGATATTCTTGCGAATACATATGTTTACTCCCCTATTAATATTTCAAAAAAAAAAAAAAAGGAAAAAATATATTCAAAAAGTACAACGATTTACCAAAAAAAAAATTACAACGGAAAAGCGATCCGAGTCAACTTAAAATTCAATCCGTGGGCCGGATAGAACCTTCCGGCGGACGGAGTTGGCACGCGGGCCATAGTTTGCCCATCCCTGACTCGTCCTATCTAAGACGTTATTGTCCGGATGTTGCAGTCCGGAAAATGTCGCCTCGCAATGACTTTAAAGTCCAGGAAATTGCCAGAAATCGCAAGGAGTAAGATCAGCGCTATGTGGATGTTGGTTATTTGGACGTTTTCTTCATTCAGGAAAATAGTCAGTTATGGGGAAATGCCTGCAATGCACGAGGAGCATCCAGCACAGCCTTTCTTCAGGTGGTCATACCATTTAAATGCATTCGCACTGCTCGCAACATCTTCTCCAAAAGTTTTTAAGTCAGCGATCTGGAGCGGAGCTCGGAGAAACGAGATTTTGCTTGAAAATGGAGCGGAGCAGGAGCAAAAAAAGTTCTTGTGCTCTGATTTTTTTTTTACTTTTTAATTTTTTTATTATATAAAAAATAATTAACTAAAAAAGAGAGATAAATGCTATAATTTATTACAATTATTCGGAGCACAGAGCGGATCCGGAGCAAGAATTTAAATGTCGGAGCGGAGCAAACAAAAAAAAAGAGCTGCTCCAAATCTCTGGATATTAGTGATGATTTAGATCGAGGCCAGTATGTTGAATAAATCTAAGAGATAAAAAAGATTAGTGCATGGAATAATCAACAAGAAACTGAAATAATGTCACCCTCAACATGTAAAATAGCACTGGTTATTTGTTTTTTTATCAAAAGTATTTATGAAATAATCAGATTGTTATTTATCCATGCTTCAAAGCACAATCTCTCGACTCCAGTAAAATGCTTTTAAACAGCTTATTAAAACAGAGAGTTACTATCTGGCTTTCATAGCTGTTTCGGAAAGCACGGCAGCAGGCAGCGACTCTCTGCAAAGACGACTGACTGCTCGACGGGAAACCAAAAAAAGAAAGAAAAAGGAGTACTACTGTTCTTTTTTCTTCCTTTTCTTGTTTTCTTTTTTCGAGTTTGATACTTTTACCAACATATTAATTCTGTTTGTACATAAATAAGAGTAAATGATTTATTAGTTAACACCATTGCAATTTTAAAAAGGAAAACAAAAGTGCGACGTGAGCTCAAGAGTTATAAACTTATGTGGTACGCCTAATTCCTGTAGTATTAATGTATTAATTCGGTAAAAAGATTCGGCTTACTTATCGATGTCAATATAATTATAATCAAAACCGTTCAATCGATTAAATTCATAGAATGAGTTTTGAAATTGCAACAGAAAACTTAGAATATAAATTTTTGTAGGTTTTTTAGTTTTTTTTTTTTTTTTTTTTAATTTCTTTAATAGATCGAGAAAGGAGACAAATGTATTACTTATGAATTATTCTAATGAAGAAGCTATAACGCTACTCATTGTTAATTTTTTTAATACTGTAAGTTCTATAAAATAAATTATTATACCCGTCTTATATTTTTTAAGTGAGTTGAAGTTTCAGAGTTGTTTTAATTTAAATTCATTACGGAAAATGTATACTTACTATATTAAAACCACTTCAGACCCCAGAACTAAGCACAAACAATTTTGACACAATTTTTTGGTTGTTCTCTGATTTAAAAAAATGATTACAAAACAAAATAACTAAAAAAAAAATTATTTTTCAAAATTTTAATTAATAATTAGTTTAAATAGTAATTAATGCAAAATTTCCATGTTTAAAACGAAGTAAATTATCTGTTGATTAATTTCAAAAACAACTGGGTGTTTTAGCTTCCAAATTGCACAAGCAATAGTTAATAAACAGTATTTTAAAATGTACCCAATTGGGTACACTTGGAATAAAGAGGTTAAACAGTTTGACTCTTTTTTTTTTAAAGCTATTTACATAGCGGACCTGAATCAGTTTTGAATTTAATATATTTGAACGGATAGAAAAGATAATCAAAGCAAACAGGGGAGCACCAACGGGGGTGGACGAACGCGACTGGTCCACTTCACCCCAGAAAGCATCGGATATCCAATATCTGACCGATTTTTTTTAAATATCCGGAATCCGATCCGGCCACTGCACGAAAGATGCGGTTTTCCGGAATGTCAAATTCAATTTTTAAGATTTAATTAATTAGCATGTTTTGAAAATGTGTGTAAATAAAAAGCTTACTACGTATTTAGAAGTTTTGGGATGTTTAAAAATATGTATAAGAAGTACAGGTTTCAAACATTGGAGTCGGACATCCGGTAACGGATCTGTCAGAAAAGGGACCAGACATTGATTTTACCATTTTTCATATCCAAGGGAAAAATGGTAAAATCAATGTCCATTGCATCTTCAATTCTGACCTTAATTGAGGCGACTAAGGCACGCCCCCCCCCCCCCAAAAAAAAGAAAAGTAATTAACATCTTAAGGGTGCGCCACAGAAAACGAATAGTAATCAAAAGGAAGGATGTGGTGTCAAAAATATATATACTAAAATTATTAATTTTCTAAAAGATAAAAAAAAGCAACGGACTAATGAAATATTGCAAAAAGTAAAGAAACAAAGGGGAAACATATTTTCATGCGCAGTTGTTTTACAATTAAGTTCATTATTAATAATTCTTAAAGTTGCCTACTTTCGTTATCCTCAGTTAAAATAGTAAACAATAAACATACCTCGTAATAAATTTGTAACTGAAGAGGCATCCTTCTTTAAAAGAGTAAGTCCAAAAAATGTACTTCGTTCTTCCAACAAATTTTCTCTTAACATCGAATGAATGTTATCAACTCCAGTCTGAAGGTTAGAGAATTCAACTGGGAATTGTAATCATTTAGTATCCAATTGGCATGAAGCGTTTTTATCAAACCTTTTGTAGAATGACATTGCATTGCAAACCTGTTACTCATTGCTTGAATTATCAAAAAGATATTTATCGTTGGAGCTCCTATATTATCAGAAATGCATGACTCTGTTGAAAGGTTCAAACATTTGTAGTAGAACCTCATCTATCCAGATGAGGTATTTTATATATATTAAACTTTACAAACTCCTTTACAAAAAGGTTTACAAAAAGAAACAAATACTCAATTTTTATCTCAAATCACACCATAGATCAGCGTTTCTCAACCTTTCAGTATTCGCGGCCCAATTTTCTATCATAATTTTCATCACGCCCCCCCCCCCCCCACTTACCATAAAATGTATGCAACAATAATGTATATTGAGTATTGATTCTGTTTTTGAATTATCTTTAAAACTGCCAAAACAAGAGTAAAAACAAGTAATTTAGTAATAAAATTAATTTAATAATAAATTACTATTTGAGTTTTGGGCAGGAGTAGAGGATGATTTTTCTTCACTAAAAACAAGGACATTTCGCATTCTATTACCATTTTCAACATCCTACTTTGGTGAAACTGAATTTTCTGCTGTGGCTTCTTTGAAGACAAACTATAGATCTCGACTAAATATAGAAGCAACTGAGAGTGGCTATTTCTAGTATTAAGCCTTCCTTCGAAAAATTTAATTTTGAAAGACAGGTCCAAGGAAGTCACTAATAATTATTAAATTTGTTTTTAATAGTCGTATGTTTTGATTGAGAAAGTTTTGATTTAGTAATTTGTTTTACTTTAATAAGTTTTTAAATATGTCGAAATGTATTTTGTTTTTTACGTGTATGGGTGCTTTCCTTTCAGTCAGTTAATCAACTTTTTTTTTTTGGATATTCTCGCGCCCCCCTTTGCGGGTGCTCGCGCCCCCTAGGGGGGCGCCCCACAGGTTGAGAATCGCTGCCATAGATGCATGAATGACTGTGAACTCATGTGGCGAATCTGTGAACAGTCTCTTATTAATTTATGCCTGTTCTCACAATCACTGAAAAGCAACTTACTAAACTGCCGATATCTTCCTGAATTTTCAAAATTTTCCGACTGAATTGTTTTCATGAGTTGTACTATATACGTGGGTATGAAGCTATGAAAGTAACAAATTGCTATCTTTCACGCAAGTGCAGTAAAAAAATTATCTCCTTTAAATGCTCATAATTTATGTAATATATTTATTTTTTTTTCTTTATAATTTCAGTATGATGTTACTCTTGTGTGTTCTAAATTTTTCTTTACGTTTGGTAACAATTCCTTGAAAAATCATGCGTGTAATAGGCCAAAAATACGTTGGGGAAATTGGCATTTTGGAAAGAATTAGTCATAACTTCTTGAATATGCGTGCTAGTTTCATGAAAATTGGTTGAAGTATTGTACATAGTAAGTAAATTCTTCAGTAAAATCTGCAGATTTTTTCGACCATTTTATAAGACAGCATGATCGAAAACATCTTCTTTTTTCTTCAACTTGTTATTGGTCCCCTAAATGCACGCCTGATGAAACTGTTACTGGAAAGTGTGAAGTGAAACTTGCCTTTTAAATGGTTGAAATTATAAAACATTGTGTCTTATATTTCTCTAGAAATTTTAAAAATCGCAAAAAAAAAAAAGAAATCGTCCCATCATTTTTGGCTATACAGTGTTATGTGCATATATTTTTCATATTGTACTTCCTTTCTAAAGTCTTTTCCTCCCCCCCCCCCCTACAGATTACAGATGGAAGCTATAAAAGAGGCCGGTCAGAAGGTGAAGAGGATGGCTGATCAATTTGCAAGAAATCATAGGAACAGACTGGTATTCATTTCTTTCTCAAACTCATGTATGTACGTATATGTCCCACGTTCAACTCAAATAGATTTTTTTGTTAATAAGAAGCATTTTTTTAATCCTCTTTCTTTAAAATTTAGAAAGCTGGGGCGGAATCTAAATCAAATGCGTGATAGTAATAAAATCTTTTATTTCATTTCTATGTAGATATCAAATATGACTATTTTGCAAAGAATATATTCTATGTCATACTGTAGGGACACTACAATTCCTGTCCAGAAATGAAATAATAACAGTACAAATGCAGGGTGATGTAAGAATTAACTCTGTATGCAATATAGGAGTTCGTTGTATATGAAAGCCTAAAACATTAAATTTTTTAAAGGAATTCATGCAATTCAGAATGGCTGGTCCATCTAAGTTACTTTTAAAATAATAAAACCAACTGCTATATTCGAAAAAGGTTATGAATAGTAAAAAGTAACTTAACTCCTAATTTATGCACTGCTTTGCAAGAAATTTTGGCGGAATAAACGTTGTTAGTAGTGAATTATTGAGAGTATTGTTTGCGAGTTGAAGTTATTAAAATAAAACTGTAAAATTAGTGTGGTATTTGGTTTGTGTGTCCTAAAATATGGGTAAATAATCTTTCTGACTATAGATTTTTGAAACATTTGTATTCCTATGTGAGTTTGTTGCCTTTAGAATAGAAATTTTACTTTTTATCAAAAAATATTTGTCAAAATGCAGCTATATTTTAACCGTTTTATAATGACAAGAAATTCAATAAAGACATTATTAATGGTTAGAATGAGCGTAATTTCATTAGGCTAGAAATTGAAGTGATGTTAATTGGATACATTAAAAATGACGACATAACCAACATACCTGAGAGCATTATTAAAATTGTTAAAATATTCCTTACTAGCGGTACGCACATATGCACGTCTTAAAAGATGAAAAGACCAGTCGGTTCGCCATTGTGTATATGGTGATAACATTTTTATGTGTAAATTATGTTATTTTATTGAAATGTATAGCATTCCATATAATTAAAAATTATCCGCCCATGGCAATCAACCAGCGATCTTATACATTTAAGCAGTTTTCTTTTTTTACAAAACACACACAATAAAAAAAGAAAAAAGAAAGAAAGAACTGAAACAAAACGAAAAAGAAAATATTTAAGAATAAAAGGCATTTTGTTTGTTTAGTTCAAGTGTCCACAAAAAAAGGACGAATATAATCCATTAGAATAGTTTTAATAAATAAATTTTTGGTAGAATTAGTTTTTGTCTATTATTCATTGACAGTAAAACAGAAAGACCATTGACGTACATGCCTGGGAACAATACAGATTTTTTTTTTTTTTTGGAGAACTATCTTGTTTTTAGAAGATACATTTGAAGCTATCTTAAGATGCTATTAACCAATTTTTTTAATTTTTATTGTTTAGGTAACAATTCAGAGAATGGGCTCTACCAAAATATAACAGTTTTGATAAAAAATGGATTTTTTGGTTATTTTACAATATTTTTATTTTTGTAAAAAATGCTGTTTTTATCATACTCTTTTCAGGTTAAATGTTTGTGATAACTGAAAAAATAATTAAGTTAGACATTATATTTTGGTATGACCCATGTATGAATACCTTCTCTTTGATTTCCAGTAAGAAATTTGGTTCAAAATTAATTATATTTGTGTTAATTACCGTTGCGATGAAACCTTAATTAGTGAATTAAATTTGTACTAATTAAACAATTATTAATTTTTTAAAAAGTTTTTTATGGAAATATGTTACATTTTATACTCTTATAACCCTCTCAAAATTTGAAAAGACTAGCATTAAAATTAAAAAAAAAAAAAAAACTTGTCCAATGTATGTGCATACTTTAAGGTTTAAATTTACTTCCAGTTAAAAGTAAAAATGTAAAAAAAATCTTCTTGGGCATTTACTTTTAAGGCAAAACAGCGCGGGTCATTTTTACAGAATTACAACAATTAATCTTTTCTACTATTATACACTAATTATGTTTTTTGCTGTAAACCCTTAATCTTCATTTTAACATTTTTTTTTTTTTTTTTTTTGTTATGCTCAAAATTCTCATTAAAAGTTCAAAAAATAAAAAATCGTAATAAAAATTAGAAATGTGATTTTCAATGTAAAGGTTTGGTTTCTTGACTTTAAGTACATATGCTTATGTAGTTAGGCTTGACATGTGACAAGAGGTCTATTGATGTGTGACATTTTGTGACAAACGGGGGAGGGGGTCAAATATATTGAAAAGAAGTGTGACATAATTTATGAATGCCTCCCAAAGGACAACCAGCTTCAAATCTTCAGAGATATAGCACTGATTGGTAAGTGTACCGGTAACGAGTACCCCGGAGCAGGAGTGAAATCCAATCTCACTCACCATAAAACCGTATACAGAACCAGTATGATGATACGGCAAACTATCAAAAATGCTTTGTGGTAAAATATAAGTACAAGGAAAAACAACGTAAATAACGTACAAATTAGGCAGTGAGAAGCAAAGGGATGAAAGTGACCAAAACACGATTCTGAGTAAAACGCGTTCAAATTTTGGATCTTATGGGACCTTTAATGTTATTTTTTTAAAACCACTTTGGAGCAACTGTTAGAGCTATTCCTAACAAACATTACCACAATATAAAATGGTGCTTTCCCTACCATTTGCACTAGTTATCTCAAAATTTTCAGTTTTGTCACTTACACCCCTTTGCTTCTAGGTGCTTCAAATTGTCAAAACATCATTTCCCCCTCCTGTACGGGTTTTCCTCTATCCTTCTCTTTTCATGTTTCTGGCCTCTGATTGGTCTTCTTCATCCCTGGTCATTCCTATCAGTAAATTTCTAGTGTGACACAGTTGGTATAAATAGCGGATGTCTTTCTGGTTGTTGCCTGTTCACTCACAACTTTCTCGTTGTGTGTTGAGCCCTTTTCCTTCCCGCACTGATGAAGAGGCTCCATTGTAGCCTCGAAATACCATTTGCATTATTACTTTGACAATTTATGCTTTATTTAACAGTATGATGATGCATAATACAGCAGTTGAGCTGCCTTCATCCATGGTGTCTCCAAACTTTAATCGAATGATGTGCAAAACCTGTTAATGCTTTCGCAAATACCGAGTCTACCCCAGCAAGCTCATAATAAATAAGCTTCTACTAAGCAGTGCTGTAGTCGAGGGGGGACGCAGGGGGACGGCGTCCCCCTACCATTTTATTTTAATGCAAGCGTCCCCCCAAATTTTTTGCATTTTAATATAAGCGTCCCCCCAACTTTTTTTCCAGGACTACACCACTGCTACTAAGGTAAATGACACGGTAGTGGACACAGTTAAGAAAATTTCCGTACTCTTTTACGTGGCAAAATTTCTTCAAGGGACTTACATCAATATTTGCATATTTAGCTTAATCGCCAGCTATTTCTCTAAAAATTAATTACCTATAAAATGCCATTTGATGAAAAATTAGGATTTTTACGTCAAATTTACTAAACGCTTAATTTGTATCTATAGTGGACATTTATAAGACACGTATTTGCATTAGTAGGGGTTGGTGGACAGAAATTATTATCATCTATTTTATGCTGTTAACTTGGAGAAATAATTTTTAAAATGTCAAAGGGACCATTCATAAATGATGTCACGCATTTTCCCCATATATTTTCCCCAAATCCCTATGGATCGGCTTTAGTAAAGAGCAGCAAATGTGACCGTTGTGGAGTCAGCTATTAAATATTATGATCCATGTACTTGCATAGATGCTCCACGCCAACTTTAGTTCTATTAACCAGCACTAGGAATCGTTCGCGATAGGTTCTGATAATTTCATTCAAGTTTAATGTTACATTCACTTATTGTAGGAGCTTAAAGATCTAAGTGTCCACTACTAGAGCGACCACCATGTATACTTGGGGATATGTGCATGTAAAATCCGTAGACCCCACTACCTCTCCCCGTGCGTAAGCAATCCTAAGGCCTCGGCTAACAGGTAGGGGTCTGGTGGAGAGAAGTCGGTAGTAGCCTAGTGGTTAGCACGTCGGACTTCCACCTGGAAGGTCGCGCGTTCGATACCCACTGAAGACCACCATGTATACTTGGGGATATGTGCATGTAAAATCCGTAGACCCCACTACTTCTCCCCGTGCGTAAGCAATCCTAAGGCCTCGGCTAACAGGTAGGGGTCTGGTGGAGAAAAGTGTCCACTACCGGGTCATTTACCTTATTTGTTTTCTTTTCTCGTGCAACAAATTTCAATGGTCGGATTTCTAGTTCCCTGTTAAATATATATGACTCAAGTTCAGAGAATTTTCTATGCACCTCCTCTCAAGAAAAGCACAATGTTAATTTCAGTTCTTTTCTTTTTTCTTCACAGGAGCACATTTTACCGGATGCTAGACCCATTTGCAGGTTTGTGCTTTGGACCACGATTGCGTCTCTAGTTAGTGCTTTCATAGTTCCTGTTCCTTTCCGTTTAACAAGGTAAATCGCTGCGCAAAAATTATTTTGTTATACGACTGTTAAACCGACTGATGCATTCTATGATATGAGTGCAGCCAAGACTACGTTGAGCTTTGAAACAACTGAAACCGGTGATGAAACTTAATGTAAATAAGAAAATCACGAACATTTTCAGCAATAACAATTTTGTTCGCTTTATTTATTTATTTTTGTGATACTTGTGTTTTAAAGTATTTTGTGATAATATATATGTTGTGAAACTTAAACTCCTTAGGTTGATATTTGATGTTTCTGAAGTCACATTCAGGGATTATAAGCACTTCATGACACAAGAACTAATAACTACTATCAAGAAAGTTAAGGAATTAAGCTTCTCTGCTTAAATAACCCTTAACTTTCTGAAATGATTACATAAAATGCTGATAAGATTCACAATGAAAAATAGCAAAAAGAGACATTTCTATAATTTCCTCACAATAATATAAAAGATGCATTAAAATCTTTTCCACCACAAAGCTATGAAAGTCCATTCAAATAATTGATGAAAGAAGCTCAATTTACCCCAGCTGGTAATCGGTACTTACATCATGTTTTGTATTTAGAGAATTTCGTAAAAACACATGAAACTTTAGTTGACCGTTATAATCAAAGTAAATAAAGAAATAAATACATTTTCTCAACTCTTATTAATGTAACATTTCAATATAGATCCTAACTACTTATGCTTCAAAACAAAACACAAAAGTTTTAACTAGCACTCACAACTGGTACCAAAAAAAGAGATGAAACGTTTTATATCACGCTGAAAGTAAGCTTTTGACACAGATCTACTATTCTTGTTCGTTCTGTTATGACAATCTTCTCATTCATAGGCAGAAAACCAACAAATTTTCGATCTGATGCTTTTTTTCTAAGCAAATTAAGTATTTTCTAAACAAAATTGAAAGCTTTTGTGCCATACAAAAGGACTTTTAACCATCCTTCAAACTCAAATGAAGTATAGTAGAGAATATGCATATTTTGTATTAAATAAACATGTAAATAAATATACGAATGTTATGCTATTATAGAGAAGATATCAGAAGGAAATATTTTTATATGATTAATAAAATGTTATTTCAATGCTGCTACCTTTTGAAGTCGAATCAAGTGATGTATCTTATAATGCTGTAGAAAATGTTTTAAAAGTTGTTTCAGAGTTAATGTGATTAATTTTATCTGAATGTGTTCGTTTTTAAGGTCAAGTAAAGTAGTATTGTAAATGTCAAAAAAACATTCCTTTATTGATTTATTATCATGTAGTAATAGAAATATACTTTCACGTTAATTTAAAGCACAAATGAGCATTAAAACGCTGATTAATGCTCATTTGCGTTTTAATGCTCATTTGTGCTTTAAATTAACGTGAAATTAAATTTCTATTACTGTTTACTTGCACAAAGTTAAATTATTATTATTAATACTATCATGTACTTTTATAGTACTGACATTCATACATAAACAGGGTGTCTGCAGGTCACGAAAGTCGCGAAAAGTCACGAAATTGGAAACCGGTTACGAAAGTAACGAAAAAGTCTCGAAAATTAGAAATAGGTCACGAAAATTTTCCGTCCAACACGACCAATGCCCCCTCCAGAAGGCATCGGATGACCAGTATCCGACAGGTTTTTAGGTATCCAGAATCCAATCCGTCCACTGCACGAAATATGTGGTTATCCGGGATGTAACATTTTACTTTTTAAATTTAATTAATTAACATATTTCAAAAATGTATGTAAATAAAAACTTACTTCGTATTTGGAAGATTTTGGGATGTTTAAAAATAAGTATAGAAATCACAAGAAAAATATTATAGGCATCAAGCCGGATACCCGATACACATAGGTTTCATAGGGGTACCGGATATCCGGTAGAATCAATATCCAATGTATGACCGATCGGTACCGAAATTTCACTTTTGAAAATCTGTAGATGCCCTGATAAAAGATATTTTTATTAATGTGCAATTTCACGCAAAAATTATCTTTTAAATTCTATATAGTTAAATCAAAGCTAATAAAAATCGTTAACACTTTTTTACTGTAATAAAATAATGAAATGTTAAAATGATCATGTCCTGTTTTTCCATTTCAAGTGTTTAATTTCACTCAGTGACACATTAAAAAATACGTATCGTATCTTCAGTGCAAGATGGCCACAACTCGAAACCAACTAATGTCTCAGGACAAACGTTTGAAAATTTTAACTTTAATTTTAAAATCTGGTTTTCTTTTTAGTAAACATTTATCTGAGAATGAATAACGTTTTGGATTGTTATAATCTAATGAGGGCGTTCTTGTGTCTGAAAATATGTACAATTTGATGCAATTATTGTGGAAATATCTAATTATCGTTTCAATTGTTACTTGAACTATTTTGGATAACTTAAAAAGTAATGAAAATCAAGATTTGCCATTGCACAAAGAAAAACTGGATAGTCATTTTCAGTCTTTGAGTTATGGCCCTGTTGTTCAGAGGTGCGATATGTACTAACAGTTATGTATGTGCATTAGTAACAATCAAAAACATTTTTTTGAGAAGGGCGGAGTGGAGGAGAACAGTCAACAGTTAAAGTACTCATTAATTTTGCTTTAGCAAGACATAATTTTCAATTCCTTTTTGTAAATCAAAGCTCGACTTTAAATAATTGTTTCAAATATTTTTCCATGCCTATCATTAATAAGTATAAAATATGTCATGGGAAATACGCATTTCACTGTAATGCATTTTGTTGAAATGTTGTGGAAAATATTGATTGTGTTACATGTAAAAATATTTATTTTGTACTGTGTTATTTGTAATAAACTTTTTAAGCAATAAATTCTAGAACTTTTTCTTTCAGTTGTTAATTATTGCAGCAACTTTTTGCTTTTCAGATCTTTTTTTCTGGAACGATATATTTTTAATGACATAGAAAATTTTCTTGTAATGTCTTATAAAGCAAAGCAATCATTTCCCATTTTCCTATATTGGAACCATAGATTTTTAATATAGTTGTACACTTTTATGTACTGTACTTATCCAGGGTTCATACTCTTACTTAAAATTGCCCGTACTTTTCCAGGTAGTCTTTTTTTTTCCAGAAAATACGAGGTTATTCACTACATTCAGGACTTAAGTTCAATTAAAAATTTGTAAAACCAATAAAATAAGCAAGTTTTGTATTCGGTCTAGGGGCACAACGAGAGCATGGGGATAAATCTCCACCCCACCAGATGAACCCTTTGGTTTTCAGCCAATTTCCAATTATAGTAATGCACTAGGGTTCTTTTAATGATGCAGCTTTACTTTATCATTTGTTATATGACACATACACACTGTTAGAGGGAGACACCTCACAATCATAATGGTATGCAACTACCATAGCAGCTGCACTCCTGGTGGTTGTTTCCCTTACACTGTTTATTTAATGAATTTGACACGTTAAACTTTACACGTGGGCAGCATGTCACTCGAATAAAATCTGAGATTTATTGCTCTGTACTTATTATTGTATGCTTAATTTTACATGCAACAAAAAAAAAAAAAATAAATAAATAAAACTAAATATGGATTTAGCAACAGTATTGAATAAAAACTGCATCATATGTAACTGAATTACACTAAATAAAATATTTTTATGACTCTGTTATGTTATATCTATGGCATAGATGCTTCCATCAGTGGCGTAAATAACACCCCCACGACGCGGGGGGGGGGGGGGGTGCACTAGGTTTTATGGCGTACGCTCCAGGGGAAAAAACCTCCATGAGTTACAATATATATGCACAAATAGTTTTATACATACTTCTTAACGTTTATTTTCTACTAAAGCAATACCACTCCTACGCTTTCTGAATAAAATTATTCGCTAATACGTCACATAATGCATAATTAATCCCTCCCCTCACTTCCAATCTCCTGTGTAACTGCATATTATAGTACTGTGATGCATAGGCGTAACTAGGGTTGGTGAAAGGGGGGGGGGTCACATCTAAAAATGTACAGACTAAACATCAATAAGAAGTGTAAAAGAGTTGAAAATTTACTAGTCATAAATTCTTGTCTCTAAAGATATACTCCGTGTTTATTTCAGGCATCTCCCGGGGGGAGGGGAGCTACCCCCTCGGAGCAAGTCAACTCTCCCCCCCCCCCCTGGCAAAAAAATTCAGATCACAAGTTTTAAAAAAAGAAAGAAAAGAGAAATTACGCTTTTAAGGGACTTTACTTTCAAAAGCACTTTCAGGGAAAGGACATTGAACACTATCACGAGCGACACCAAAAGTAACTTAAAAGACATCAGACTTTATTTTGAAAAAAATGTGGGAGGGGGGGGGGGGGGTGTAACCAAACTCCTTTCTGTTTCCTCTAACATCACCAAAGTATCCCGAAATTGCATTGCTAGGAAGATTTCAAAAATTTCCTGGGGAGAGACATCGAACCCTTGCCTCCAGAGTTAGCCTATGCATTATAGATGTAAGACCAGTTACAAAAATTTAAGTTGTAGAAGATCCAAATACCCACACCTCTAACTTCACCAAAGATCTAAACATACATCTACTATATATACATCAAAAAGCTATCATATATGTAAAGAAATTCATATTAACATCATTTCTAGTCATATATATCTATATATATGTATATATAAAGGGTATGAGTTTGAAGCATACACAGCCCTTCGTAATTCTTAACATGCTCCCCCTGCTCCGGAGCCAAGGCATTATCCAGAATTTTTTTTCGGGGGGCATAGACTTCGATACACTTATGTTAAGCAAAGTTTCAGGGAGGAATATATGATACATTGCAAAAGATTTCCGGGGGGGGGGGAGCGGCTCGTGTGTCCCCCTTCCCTTCTGGATACGGCCTTGATTCACAAAAACATTAAACATTTATTACTAGATCTATTAGTTTATTTTTTCATTCAAACGCAATAGAAAATTCAATATTCAGCACTAAGCAATCTTCTATGTATATGCATTCATAATATTAAAACTTGGAAATAGTGGAATTTTAGAGAAAAAAATTCAAATTCCCCTACAAAAATGATCATCCCCACAATAAATTTCTGAAAATTTTAAATTTGTAGCAAAAAATACCTCAGAAGTGGAAGCGTCTGAATTGAATTTTCTTTTCTTTTTGGATGACAAAAGTGTCCATCGCTGGAGTGCAAACATTATTATGTATCGAAAATAATTTAAAAATTAGCTAAAATATAAATAAAACTTGATTGTAAATTAAAATGCAGCATTAAACCGTAGCAGTCAGATTGGAAACATTGAACGGATGATTTTCAGAGTTGTAATGCAATCAGTGATGGACCATAATAAGAAGGAAAAAAAAACATTTAAAATATAAGAGATGAGAGAACAGCTGTAAATGAGAATGCAATGCAAATACAGTTCATCTGTTTTACAATCGGCTCATCTACAAAAAAGATTTTACCAAAATGGGTGTTTGGATAGGAAGTCATAAATAGATACAAATTGCTCTTTAAGTTTCTTGATGAGCATCCCTTCCTGGCTTGAGGGTTTAACCCATTAGGACAAGTGTTGGCTAGGGGGTCCTTCATTTTCAGACCCCAGCGCCTACAACACCGGTTTATCAGAAAACAAAACTCCATTACAGCGGAGAATATTTTCCACGAAACTTATTACTTGTGCGATTGTATTCAAAAATTGCTGCCTTTGGGTAAAAAAGACACCAAGAAGGAAAGAAAATCCTCTGGAGTGATTGAAAGGCTCTCTGTTTGTCTGTGTGTGGTACGGTGCTTGAAGCCACCTTTCGCTGCAACCCCCCCCCCCCCCCCAAGGTGATAAGGTGTTTGATTATAACCAGATGAAAAGTCCTCTTTATTATGAGCTGCATACTTTGGTCATAATCACAACCCTTCAGAGAAAGAGGAAATAAAATCATCAAAATTCCCAAACCCCCCCCCCCCTGGTTACGCCTATGCTGTGATGTGTGATCTCTCAGTTATGGACGGGCGCAGGGGCCCGTGGCAAAAACGCGCATAAATGAAAAGCGCACAAAAGTGAAAAATTCCAAAAGGGAACTAAGAATAAAACATCAGTAACTGTTAATTAATATTATTAAGTATGCAGTCATACAAAACATGGGAAAAGAGATTACATAGCGTCAAAATGCAGGTTCGTATAATTAAAGTTACGTAAGTACTGTGCATTTGTTAATTTTTTTAAACTGTAAGAATATGAAATTGTACCCAAATAGTCCAGTCATTTAAGCTTAAATTAGGTAAGAATCTCGAAATTCGAGATACCCAGCTGTAAGTCTGTAAATACTTGTATATTGACACCCTAAAAGTTGTCTCAAAACCTACATATGGTAGGGTGTACGCAACTATTAAATTTCAAGGTCAAAGGTCACAAAAATCGGGTTTTTTTTGCGCTTTTTTTTGTAAATATCTCATTTCCTATGGGTTTTTTGCTATTTGTATTTATTATCAATATTGTAGAATACAAAATTCTCTACAAATTTTGTTTGAAAAAATTTTTTATACGGTGAACCGTTTTCGAGATAGAGGGCGGAGAGCGCGCGGTCACAGGATCACTTCAGGTCAACCGGTGCCTCCGGTCGAAAACGCGCCATATATAGTTGATGAACTATCGATAAATCAATGATTATAAATATTTGTCAATTTTTATTAACTATTATATTATATTTTATCATTTTCTTCATGCATTAAATCTATATCTATTCAATAATACTGATAACCGTTTCCTAAAATTGTATTGTATAGTTACGACCGTCTTCTCTTTATTTCAGTTTGAATCGTATCTTGATAACTACGGACGTACAATTTCAAGAACTATGGCTGATTTGTGTTTTCTATGTAGTAAGTCAGATTCGGGAGGTGAATCGCTTATTGAAGTAGTGCGCGGTATGAAATCTCTACGAACTGCAAGTGTCGAACGAAAGGACGGAAAAATTGATTATTTAAAATCAGTAACCTCTGTTAAAGTGCATGAAAAGTGCCGAAGTGCTTACATTAGTAAAAACTGTATCCAAGCAGCAAAACGGAAACAAGAAGAAGGAGAAACTATAACTTCTCCATTAGTACTCCGTAAAAAACGAGGTGAAGTGTTTGATTTTAAAAATCAATGTTTATTTTGTGGCGAAGTTGCTGATGAGGCTGCAGAGAAAAAGAAAAGAGAAAAATACAGGCGGATGATAAAAAATGTGAGTACTCTTGAGTTCAAAGATACTGTTATCAAAAAAAGCAGAAGAACGTGGGGATAATTTCGGAGAATTGGTGAAAAGTCGTATAATTTTACAGTATGATTTGATCGCTGCTGAAGCAAAGTACCATGCTGCTTGCTTTACAAACTTTTCAAATAAATCATCATCATCATCGCCTCTTGAGAAACCTCGTCAAGATAATCAAGTTACAGAAGCTATGTTAGAGATTTTCAATTACATCGAAAATAATAATGATTCTCAATTCACACTAAAAGAGCTTAAAGATGTCTTGACAGGGTATGTGCCAGATGATAAAACTATCAATACAAGACTACAACAGAAGTACTTAACCGATATCGTAATTACGAAGAAAGTTGGAGCTTTCACAATCATTTCTTTCCGTGATGCACAAGCTAATATTCTATCAAAAGCTTGGTACGAAAGTAAAAAAATAGCTCCTGAAGCAGAAAGGCTAAGAATTGTAGAAGCTGCAGCAGCAATTATTAGAGAAGATATCCGAACATCTATAGTTGAAACTAAATCTTATCCACCTCCTAGTAAAATGTTGGATAATGCTTATCAAGAAATTCCAAACACTTCATTACATTTCTTAGAAGAAGTCATCGTCAAAAACAGGAAAGGACGAATTGATCATTTAAAAACAAAATGTACTTCAATAAGCCATGCAATTATGGCTGCCATACGGGAACGTTCTTTTTCATCACAGTTACTTTTGAGCCTTTCTGTATTTCTTCACAGAAGATATGGATCTAAAAGACTATTGGATATTTTATCTAGTTTGGTATTTGCAGCTTCTTATAGTAATACAGTACAGTATGAAGTTTCAGCAGTTTATCACCCACAGCCTCGTATTTTATCATTAGAGTCAGGTGCACTTGTACAAAATGTTGGAGAAAATGCCGATATAAATGTCCAGACTCTTGATGGTAACAACACTCTTCATGTTATGGGGATTATTAAGATAGTAACTCCAAAAAATGCTGTTCTCTACGATGAACGGATACAAAGATGTACAACCAAACCAAAAGCGAAAGAGTTGGCAGCCATATCACATGTATCTTTACAAGTTTACGATAAACCAGTCGTACCTGGATACAGTAAAGTTCAAGTTGAAAATCTGCATGACGGTCGAGCACTAACAGAAGAAACAATCAACAGAACTGATTTTTTGTGGTTATACGGAAAATGGATGGATATTAACGAAGATGGAGCCTTTGACCCCGAAATCATGGAAGAACTTGAGACAAATGTCGTTGAAGACGATAATGAAGACCAGTTTCAAATTTACCAGCAGCCGGAAGACGACGATGAAGAGGAAGATGATTAAAATTATAAATTGTAGTTTTTGTACCCTTTATTCCATTTTTTTACTTTTAATAAAAATAAATGTATTGAATGATATTTTTTAATAAAAAGATTAATTCATAATTTATTTGTTTTTTTTTTCATCATGTAAGAAGTTATTAATATTAATTAGGTTAAAATTCAAATATAATTCCTATATTTTCATTAACAATTCTGCAATTACATGGGCAGGTAAGTGTTGTTAAATAAATTAATACGGAATAAAAAGTGGATAGGTTAGGAAAAAAATGATAAAATATAATAAAATAGTCAATAAAAATTGACAAATATTTATAATCATTGATTTATCGATAGTTCATCAACTATATATGGCGCGTTTTCGACCGGAGGCACCGGTTGACCTGAAGTGATCCTGTGACCGCGCGCTCTCCGCCCTCTATCTCGAAAACGGTTCACCGTATAAAAAATTTTTTTAAACAAAATTTGTAGAAAATTTTGTATTCTACAATATTGATAATAAATACAAATAGCAAAAAACCCATAGGAAATGAGATATTTACAAAAAAAGCGCAAAAAAACGATTTTTGTGACCTTTGACCTTGAAATTTAATAGTTGCGTACACCCTAACATGTGTAGGTTTTGAGACAACTTTTAGGGTGTCAATATACAAGTATTTACAGACTTACAGCTGGGTATCTCGAATTCCGAGGTGAACTTACTATAATGACTGGACTAAAATTTAATTTCGCACTTAACCCTTTGCAATAGAGGCTTTTCTCCTACAAAGGAGCCTTTTTCATAAGGAGGATTGTAAACAAGGAGATCGAGTTACAAAAGATCATAGCGGCGTAGCAGCTTCGCTCGATTTTAGGTGCTTTCACACCGACGGTGAAGAAGACAAAAAACATGTCTTTTCTACATCTGCGCAAGCGCAAAGCATATTTTCGCCTTCAAATTCTCTGCTGTTGCGCAGATGAGAAAAACATCTTTTTTGTCTTCGTCGCCGTCGGTGTGAAAGCTCCCTAAGGGGCCGTTCATAAATGACGTCACGCTTTTACCCCATATATTTGACCCCCCCTTTGTCACACTTCAGCGGACCCCCCCCCCTCCTTTGTCACGCGTCACGCTATGTTGCATAACGCATGATGTCACACTTCTTGTTACCCCCCTCCCCTTTCCTTGTCACAATTTCCCGAACCCCCCCTCTCCCCCTCGAAGCGTGACATCACTTATGAATGATCCCCAAATCACTCGGGCGCCGCTTGAGTTGACACTTCAAATCGACCGGGCGCCGTATCGGTGCCGCTCGAGTGCAGAGAGTTAATATTACTTTCTCACAAAATAAATTACAATCATAGATTGTTTTTGTTTTCATGAATTTTCAGAAAGAGTCTATTCGAGTTCATCAAGACATGAGAAAGTTCGTTGAGAGGCGTAGCTAGGGCTTTCAGCGCTCGGGGACAGATCGAGACCCCCCCCCCCCCCCCAACTTCCAAATTTATAAGCACGTATGTGTATTGTGGAGTATCATTATAACATTAACTATACAGAGAGTATGGCAATAGCAAAAGCAAATTGCCTTACAGAAACAAATGTCTTCCTTTAAATTCCTTTTGATGCTAGTATTTTAAAGCAAAATACTAGAGAACATTAATTTAACTTCGAAATCACTTCAAAATCCTGGAGTATCGTTGGATGAAGCCAGTTGTCTTCTAGAGAAGAACATAATTTTCTTCAAACATTTCGTATGAACTTTGATAGCTTAGTGCATGATGAAGCAAAATAGCTTGCAGAGACATGCAAAACTGAAACTACATTGCCCTCTAAAATAAAGATGAAAGTTAAATGTTTTTTCGATGAACTTTAAAAAGATTCTCAGTTTAGGGACCCAAATTACTGCTACAAAGTTAAAGTTTTCTACGCTACTATTGTAAACCAATTCATCAAAGCTTTTCAGAGCATGTCCTCAATTAACATTATGTTCAATCTTTTAATTCCAAAGCATTTAACAGAGTGCACAGATAAAAAACTTGTGGGTCAGCAACTAAATTTTGCGAGAAGTTCCCAAACGATGTATGAATCTCAATTGCATTAAAAAGGTATTGCGAAACATTTTGGCAAGTGAAATAAAAGAGAGAAACTTGACAATTATAGCTGAACTTGCTCATTTAGTAATGACCGTGAACAATGTTTTATCAGTCTCCCAGATGTATGCACTGCTTTTTTTTATCTTTCTTACTTTGCTAGAAACATCAGCATCAGCTGAGAGATCATTTTCCAAACTGAAGCTAAACAAATCTTACCTCAGAAGTACGAAGTATTATTTACAGAAGTATTATTATTTAATTCACTTTATAAATAAATAACAGGAACACCTAATGAAACTTTGATTATATAATTACTTTAAGATAGTGTGTTTTTTTTCACGTATTATAAAGATAAATTTCATTCCAAGCAGGTAAGAGCATGCAATGTTTCAATTCGCTACTGTTTCGAAAGTACTCCTTTTAATAATAAATACGATTTTAACTATGTTAAATAAAATTAACTGTTATAAATATCCGAATATCTCTTCACCGTAGTGCTTTTGTTTTAATTTTTCGTGATAAGCCAAATATAAGGAGCACTTGTAAATCTTGCGGCGGGCGCGCACCTCTAACTCTATGTACGCCACTGTGCTGCATGATTTTGAGACAGTGCAATAAGCGTACTATCAATATAATTTGTAAAGGATAAGTGATTCTTTAAAACCCCAAAAAGTCTGTGTGTGGCCATAACGCTTTTGCAGATGATGATAAGAGTTTAGTGTTTAAAGAATTGGGTAAATCTGAATCCCCCTCCCTCTGAGGGCAGCAATAACACTAAGAATGAAAATGGATGAAGCTGAGGAAAAAATAACCCTGTAATCTGGGGTGAACCCTCGATTGAAGTTTTCGTTATTTCTGAGGAAAACTCTAAATCGGGGTTTCACTCCTAACAATTCCTTTTAATGTAGGAAATAAAAATACTTATGCAAGAATGTCGTTTCAGTTAATTTTCAACTTTATTTTGGTATGTAATTTTTTAAGGTGATGCCGAAGAACCTTATTTAAATGAATTTTACAGCTTAAAGAAAAAGGATTTTTTTTTTGTTTACATTTCTTATTCTTAAATTTGTTCAAATTTATATTGTTCAAAATCAATCGTGTTTCAAAAGTAATTCCACTCTTAAGCAAAATGTTCTAATACAACATTCAGTTATGATAAATAAAGTTATAAAAAGGTTTATTTATTTACAAAATGAATTATAATTCAACAGTTTATGAAATGTGTGACAATGTAACAAATAAAAATAATGCTTACATTTTACATGCATTGAAAAACAAAAGAAGAAAAATGCTTAAAACAGTTTGAGAGCAGAAGGAAAACAGAAAAGAATACACATAGTTGAAGCAGGAAATTTTGAATTCATGAAATCATTGAAAAACCACTTTAACAAGATGTCAATTACAAAATATTAAATCGCACACAGAAAACATTTTACATAAATTTTTTTTCCTGCAAAATTTCAAGCAAGAAACTTATCTGCTTACTGTAATAACATAAAATATAATTTTAAAAAGCTTCACAAATTTGCAATAAAAGGCCAATTTAGCATTGAGTTCCTTTTTACAAATAAAATAAAGAACATAAAACATTGATTTTTCTTTTTTTTAAAAATTTAAATGATTTTATTTCTTTGCATGTTCTAACATTTGTTATTTCCTTTTTTGCAATTGGTAAATGAACATCTATGCACATACTCATTTTATCTGCATAACTGTCACATTCCATATTAGTAATACATCTGAGTATTTATATAGAAATTCCAAAATTCAATACTGATAATCTGCTTCATTATTATAACATGCATCAACTGAGTGCTTCATACCGTTCAGAGGAACCAAATCAAAAACATTAATTTAAAAACGAATCACATAAGCTACCTGTTGACTAAAAGAAATGCAAGTAAACCCAGAACGAACTTTGTGTGAACATTACAAATTTTGAGGTCAAACGAACCAAGGTTTTATCTAAGACATTCTACTTTAAACTTATAGCCAGGCCCCGGAAGTTGGCGATAATGCATTTTTTAGTACTTTAGCTTTTTTTTTTTTTTTTTCTCGAATTTATGATTCAAATTTTGTTTGATTTATTCATTAAACTTTACAATAAAAAAAAAAAGAAAAAGTTGGTCAGCGATAGAATCGCGAATCTATTACTACTAAACCGAATGAAGAGAACTTGAAGGAAAGCAAGAATTTTTGACGCTGAAAAAAGTTGCTGACGTTTTAAAAGGAAGAGATTCAGTGCGAATTTAAAGAAAATATTTCTCCATGAATGCTTCTATTTATTTTAAATTTGCCTCGACATTGAGAAAAACATTTTTCAGATATAAAAACGTACTTTCGGATGCGGTCTTTAATAATATTAAAAAATATTCTTCATTATTCATAGTAATTTAGATTCTCTCATTAAAGATTTTTAAATTGTCGAAACACGTTTCCCAATAATTGGCTTTATTGTTTATATTTTTTATTCATTTATTTTCTTAGGAAGTCATTTCATATGGTGCTGTTATATTTTAAAAAATATATATACAGTAAAACCTGTAAAGTTGACCACTTTTGTAAGTTGGCCACCTGCCTAAGTTGACCACTTTTGTCAGCAACAGAATGAGCCCTATATTATATAATGTAGAAAAAACTTTGTAACTTGACCACCTGTCTATATTGACCACTTATGTATGCCAAATTTGGGTGGGAGCATTATAAAAGGCCCTTTGTAAGTTGACCGCCTAATAATAGCTATAATTATTTGTTTATCTATTTTTGCAAAAATGATAAATAACTTCTCTAGGATATGTATTATGCTATAAAATGTTAGCCCAGTACTATGTGTCTGGATGGATGAAGCATCAATATAAAGTTTGTCTGAACCTCTTTGTAATTTAACCATATGGGAACACTACTATGAGCACTATTATTCTTTAAAAAAGTTTCTTCTAATTTGATCTGAAAATTATGTATTTTTAGTTCATCTTTACCATCAAATAAGTAACTTACATAATTAATAAGATATTTATCTTTATTTTAACTACAATGTATAGAATACATTGTAAGTCATTCAGGTGCAATTTATCTAATGAGATTTTAGATAATTGTTAAAAAAATAGCTAATTACTAATTTAAAAATAATGTTAATACATGAAGTTATAATTTAATTAGTCACAAATGAATAAACGCTTAGTGTAAGTAATGGCAAAAAATAAAAATAAAAAAAGAATCTCCACTCTATACCACCTGTCTAAGTTTACCACTAAAGTGCTGTACCATAAGTGGTCAACTTACACAGGTTTCACTGCATATTTAAACTGCTTCAATCGAATTTCGACCTCATAATTTAAGTGCGTTTTTAAAAAAGTGAAGGGCAAGTTTTGTGTCATTTTTGATAAATTTTTATAGCATTTTTACGGATTTTTTTTTTTATTGTAAACTTCTGGGCCTGGTTATAGCATATTCAGAATAACAGGATTTGAGTATCAAACGTTGAAAATACTAAAAATTTGCTAGATAGTGTTTAAGAAATAAAATTTTATAAATATTTCATTTTATGGATAAGAGTTTGCACACACACCACATCCTCTGTATAGCACTTTATATTATAATTTTATACATTATATAACATTATGACATAAATCATATTGCAATTACTGTGAATGGTCCCATAGTAACTCTAATAAAAACTAAAAATTTGAAAACTTCATTTAATACTTGATTCATTCAAGTTCTTAACATTAAATAATTAACAAACAGCTATTCATTCAATCAGAAAAAAAAAGAGTATAGAGCTTTTAACATTTTATATTGGTAAAACTATACACAAGCCAAATAAAATATTAAGAGGAAACCAAACATAATATTGTTGAGTTTCAAGATAATTATCAAGTTTACAAAAAACTTTTTACTGCACACTGATCAATAATGTGTTCAAATGGTCCCAAAGAGGTCAGAGGATTCCTTTTTGAAATGCAGTATTACGGAAGACAAATTTGGATTTAGGCTTTCAATATAGACATGGCTCAGTAATTAAGTGATAAATTAATGATAGTTCAAGCACAAGACAAACTAGATTACACAAAAGTCATTAAATAATCAAGCCAATATTTACTATTTTCTATGATTGTGTCATACAAATATTGCACATGGTAAAACTCTAATTTTTAATTTTATGAGACTTATTTTTCCAAAAAGAAACAACATATTATTCGAGTATACATAAAAATATAACAGTAAACTTCCAATTATGCACAAGCATACTGGAAAGAACAAAAAAAAAATTGACGAAAAAAGAATTGACGAAATTTTGACGAAGCAACAAATAATTTTGTTGATTGACAACACTTGCACACCCAGCTACCAGTGCGCTTCCACTTTCAGGTCAACTGATGGATGAGGGAGTAATTGTAATTATGAAAACAAGCTACAGAACGAAGTTGCAAAAAGATATGTTTTTGCAGCAAGAAACAAAAGCAAATAACACATTTTTTCTCAAAAATCATAAATCTACAATGTTGTTTCAGTTACATTTTTTGATTAGTACGTTATCTAGTGCATGTTTGTCAAGTACGTTTTTTTGTTTTTGTTTTTAGATACTTTAGCGCATAAATGCATATACCTTTCACTGAACTGTACATATTTTTGGTGATTGTGTCATATTTTATGTAAAGTAATATCACCTTTTCAAGCACAGCGCCTCCACAGGCCTCAGAGTTTGTCTCAGATTTTGCAGCAGGAAACATGGGCTTTTGTATCAGTTTGGAGCAGAAGAAATTAACTTTTGTATCAGTCTAAGAGCGGAAAATATCAACTTTGAACTATCTTTAGAGGTTTTCTTTTTCTAAATATTAAATGGCAGCTTTAAAACAATGTGTTTTCAGAGGTAAAGGATAGGAGCAGTTTCGAGCCTGCAAAATGATGGGAAATGTGAATATACCTTTATTAAAGGCAGAAGTAATCCTTCAACAGCTATATTAGATGATTATTTTTATATTTCTTAAAAACTTATTCATAACATATAATCTATTTAAAAACTAATACTAACTAAACTTACGGCTACTATAAATGTGATTTTTCACAAGCTTTCCTCAAGAAACGAATTATTCATTTTTTTTTTTCTAATACTTAAAAATTGACAGATGGAAGAAGACTTAAAATTCTTCTTCTTTGTCTTTTTTTTTTAATCATGCATGCCACTAGACAAGTTTTTACATTTCTTTTAATAGTTAAAACTCTTTTCTTTCAAAATAGCTAACTCTTTTCTTTTTTTCTCAAACTAATATGAAAGCTTCAATTATTTTTCAATATCTATCATTAAATGGCACTTATTTTCCAGAGTATAATTTCAGGTTCAACCATTGTGATTGTAGTAAAATTTTGATTGAACTGAATATTAATTTCATATTTTATCAAAAAAGATTTTGATTGACGTCTATCCAACTTGCTACCAGTAGCAATGTTAGTTATTTTTCCTGTTAAGAACTATTCTGTTAAATTCCAATCCTAAATGCTCACTTAGATGTTTTGGAAGTAATTAATGACACCAAAAGTAAATTCCAGATTTTCATAATTTTACAGCAAGAAAATTAAGTTTTAAAATTCATACATTTTGTCATTCTATAATAGAAAGGCAAAATTTTATTTCTTGTTATATGTTAATAATTTAATGTCTAATAATTTATTCAGTATTTATTCAGAACAATTTATTCTTACATCTCTTAAAAATTACGTAATAGTAACAATTAAATTTTAGAAGCTCTAGGGTAATAGAAAATGATTTCCGAAAGTAGCCAAATTGAATTAAAAGAAAAGGTGAAATACATGACAATTTCCTAACTTTCAAATCTCATCATATAATCATATAATAGAAACTTTAAGTAGCAGGTATACTTTTATGAGGTCATTCATACACACCGACATTTCCATTTCTTTAAGTAATATTGCTTAACATGTTTACTAAAAATCTACAATTCCATTAACATTTTTTCCCCTTTTCAAAATGATTATCACTGTCATGAAGCAAAATTTGGTCAAATTCAGAAACATTTTTTTAATGACTTTTTTTCTAACTTAACGATACATTTTTTTACTAATTTCGTTCTTTATATTTATGTTCAATGCTTTTTAATTGGTTGTGGCTATATGTTATGGATTATAGAGCTTAAAAAGGTAAAGAAATAAAAAGAAAGCTGCGATTGAATGTTTAATTTTATAGCCTTTGAAAGTCCACCTCTAAACATTTTCGGGAACAAATATATATTTTAAAACTAAGTATTTAATTAAAATAAAAAGAAATTCCATTTTTTTTCTATGAAAAGAAACAAAATAAATAGTTGAAATGAAGAGAATCCGATTTTTGTGGCGGATGCAAAAAGATTGCAGAATGATTTCATTCGCTTGCACATGGAAGGTAGGCATAAGGAGTTTTAAAAAATTGTTGTAATGGAGCAGCTGTCTTTTCAACATTTGTTATGTTTTTTTAAATTCATTATCGTTTCCTAAATATTAAAAAATACAAAGTATACTAAGGAAAAAGGCTATTTTTTTAACATTTCGCGAAATGCTAAACTTTTTTATTTATTTCAAGAAAAATTTACTAAATAAAACATATGTAAAATAAATCTGCTTCAGTAGGGGGATACATCATTCATTCTGTTCAATTTGCTCATCCATATTTGATGTTCTAAACAGAGAGTAGAGTTAATATTTACTGATAAACTACTTCAAAGGCCTAAAACTAGTTGATTAAGGGGGAAATGTAATAAATGATGTTGACTTTGAAATGAAAAAATCTAAAATTTATTCAACCCCCCACCCGAAAAAACTCATTTTGTAGCAGCATGTGGAAAAAAAATCATTTTAGCGCAGTTGTGTGCAGCCGTGGAAGGCAAGCAAAAAAATTTCACTCACTTGCCCTTCATTTTTAATCTCTTTGTGGGTTATTTATGATACCCCTGTTATCCAATTCTACAGATAATTGGAAGTGTACTGTAGCTCTTAAAATTAAAATAAACCATACAGAGTATATCTGAAGGTATACATTTAAAAGTTATTTACAACCATTTCACTACAACAGATGCCTAGTAACTCATCATTTAGGAGCTCCTCACAAAATGTTCTTTCTAAGAACTATCAAATTATAGTGAGCATTGGCAGAAGATGTATTATTTCTAAGTTTATGGAAAGAAAAATCTTTAAATTCTGACAAAAGGCGAAAAAAATTTATTCCTGGAAATTTTAATTTAACCAATTATGCAGAATGTCAAACAATAAAAATCAAGTGTTTTACAGCATTTGAGTGATGCAGTTCAGTGAGATGCAAGAAAACTTAACACCATGATAATGCACCTTTATGTGTAAGGATAGTTGAAGATTTAGGCATTTATGTCCAAGTAAATTTATGGAGCTTACCATATCATGTCATAGAAAATTTCAGAATTATTGAGCAAGTAAGTGTTTATAGCCTCTGCCATAGGTCAGTTAGGCTCCTGATCATCATGTTTTTTATTATTTAACAAATACAGTTCCAAAAGGTTTGTATTCAACAGATCTCCACTTTTTATTTCCTCAGTTAAAATTGCCTCTTGTGGCTGCCATTTTGAATGTATTGATATAATAAATGAACAATTATCTGAAAGTGTTTTACAGCAATAACTTTAAGGCATAATTTTGCCAATTGGAGAAAATGTTAGCAGAAACTATTGTTGGAGTGAATATGTTGAACAATAAACCAATACCTTTTGTTTTGTGACAGTATTGACTAAATTGTCTAAAAAACAATAACTAATACTTCTTTATTGATTTAAGAAAGTAAGATGTTTACAACAGTTTAAAATTAGAGGTATATCTTATGAATAATGAAATATATTAATATTTTCTTAAGCTTAAAAAAAGAAGGGGGGAGGGTATTTTTTAATGAATTTTAAAAAGGAAATTTTAATCAATAGAATTATAAAGGGGAGAGAAAGCTGTTTTGTGAACAAGTTTTTTTTTTTTCAAGACTAAAAGGATAAGTTACTTTCAAAGCGCTAGGAACAACAGTAAAAGCCTTGTGACTCGGCTTTACGTGCAGTATTTTTACCAATTTCAAAGGAAAAAATACACAAACTAGTTTTTTCTTGTAAACGTTTTATTTATATGCAGATTTTATTTTTTCCCCAAAAATAATACACGTGTCCCAGGGGTGCCCGGGAAGGGGGGGGGGGGGTGCTTGGTCATCTGATTGGCCAATTTGGGAGGGGGTCCTCATTTTTTTACGGGAATGCGCCATTGGTCTGAGGGGGGTTGGGCATCCCTACGTGTCCTCACAATTGACGAGCCTCCGGGTAAATTTTTGGTAACTACATGTTTTGCACATTTTCTTCATCAAAAAGCCAATGTATTGCTGAATGACACAATGTTTAAATTTCATAGAAAACACAGTTATGTTTTTGTAATACCATTTATTTGTTCAAATGGTTATGGTTTATTCCACGGAAAATAACCATTTTATGTTCCACACCTGACAACTATGCCCTTTCATTAAAAAACTAATTAAGAATGTAATGAATAAAAAATCTTGCTTAAGAAAATGCACATTTATGTGTGATTCTTCAAGCAAAAAAATTGTTCTCCATTACCTTTTTAAAATTGTATTCCTTTAATTAAATATTTCTGCTATGTATATAGGACATGAATGTCTCTTTTTATGGAATGGTCCTGTATCAAAGACCAAAATAATGCAAAAACTGAAATAAATTTAAAATTAAAATATTTAAATTTACAGATAAACAATATGATTTCAAGAACATCAACGACTTAATTCTTACACATTGTCATGGGTATTTTTAACATAAGCTTTCAATACACAAAATGAAATTTTTTTCACTCACACAAAGATTCAGGATTTGCTTTTGTAATCAGAGTAGACAGATAAACACCAAATCAGATTAAAATTTGCTATAAATTAAAAAAAATAATAAGAAATTAGAATTAACATTATAAGCGTAAATCGGGAAAAGAATTTCTTAATTTCGGTACTTGTAACCTTATCGATTCCAGCCATGAAAATATAAACATACAAGCAATCAGACCCTAAAAAAAGTCTATGATATACCATTTCATAACATTTTTATTACACTGAAAGAGAAATGAAACAGATGTGAGATTTACATTGTGTGATGCAATGCTGGATACACCAAGAAACACTTATTTTTGGAAATCATCCATTTGGTGTTGAACTAAATGTTTTTTCATGGCAGAGTTATTATTAAATGTTTTATCACACACAGGGCAATGAATTTCAATACCCAAATGTATTTTCATGTGAGCTTTTAATGAAGAATTATGTTTGAATTTTTTCTCGCAATACACACATACATACGGCTGTCCAGGCTCATGAGTCTGCATATGAGCATTAAGTCTTCCTGCAGTTTTAAACACTTTGCCACATGTCTGGCAGTCATGTCCTTTAAAGGATTTGTGGCTTTCTATATGCGACTGGAAAGCTACACTAGAATTCGTCTCAAACGGACAAACTTCACAGTGGTACAAATTCATGGCTTTAGAAGAAGGTGGGGGCTGTTGTTTTGTTTCAAAAATTGTCAACTCGGGTCTCTTGTTAAGGAAAGGTAAAATTTCCGCAGGAATACTCTCCCTGACATTGCTTTCTTCATAGCTTATAAAATCTGCAAAAGTAAATAAGTAAGAGTAAATTTATGAGTAAAGGTTTTTCAAAGAAGAACACTACTGATATTAATTCATTTGCAAAATTTATCTTAGTTAAAAATTTATTTTTTTCACCAATTTCAACTTCAAAAAACCCTAACTCAGCCAAATACTATAGCCTAAATATATACATATAAGTGAGAAGTAATGGCCATAAAGATAGCATAAAAAGATTTTAAATAATACCATATTTGTCAAGCAAACCTAAAAAAAAAGAGATAAAATGTGTTTACTACTTATATAAGAATATTATGTCCATCAATCACATAAATTATACCTCATACAAATAATTTCAGTTGATTGAAAAAAATCATATAGTTACCATAACTTTAGGGGATGCCTGCAGAAAATCAGGTGATTTTTAAGCAATTTTCTGAGAATAATTGAAAATGAAATTGATAAACATAATTCTAAATTACTTTGTATAACAGTTTACAAATGCAAATATCAAAAACAACAAAGCAATCGTTAGAATTTCATTAAATATACATGAGACGTACACATTTGATAAATTATGTTTTTAGAAATTTACAAACAGTTCAAATACAGAAAGCAATTGCATAGCAAATAAAGTTCATTCAGAGGGCATTGGAATATAAAGAAATCCCAATACTAAAATATACTAGCATGTGACAAGGTTAAAATTTAACAATCGAAATAAATTATCATCATGCAACTTATTCATCATATGTTATCATCATTAAAGATAAATTAAGTCTAAATCCTTTTTTCATTAATTTGAAAGAAAAAAAATATTCAAAGCAAATACTATCACAAAAATGCATTAAACAAAACTTATATGACAAATAAATACCTTCAAATGTTACTTGAATATGAAGCTGAAAGATAAAAATCAGCACAAATTATGAAATTAATTTTTGAAACAATTAAACAAAGTTCCTTTTGCATAGGAAAATAGAATTAATGAAGTAATCGTCACAATATCCGACAAGAAAATAACGCATAATAAAATAATGAAATGTTAATAATGCAATAATAATAAGCAAAACATCAATATTAAAATAATAGTCATTGGAAGCTTTTCATCACATCAAACAATAAAAGAGGTAAAATGATGGTAAAAATAATTAACTCATAAAATGATTATTTTGAAAGAAAAGTAAAATCAAAACGACACAATATCAATATTAAGTTTTATGAATAAAAAATAAATAAGTAAAATAACATTGTTCACTTTAAACAAACAATAAAAACTTTCAAAGAAATCATTAAGTAAGAAGAAGCAGATTTTGAGTACATTTGACAAATGAGAATAATAATAATAAAAAACATTACAACTATATCAAACACAATAATTATTAAAGTTCGAAAAATCTTATTAACAAATAAGAGCCCAGTAGCTGAGTGGTAGCCTTCTGTGCTACCATTCCACAGGTCCGGGGTTCGATTCCCAGGTTGGGCTGGGTTGATTCAGCCTTTTATCCCTTCAGTAGGGTCGATAAAATAAGGGCCGAGCTCGCTTGGGAACTAAACGCTGGGGGTTACGCGTCAGGCCGACCACTTGAGCGGAACATCTGCTTCTGCACCCCAGGGCCCTCGGTCTCGAAAACTGGGATGGGCACAGTAGGCCATGGCCCCCAAAAGGGCTGGCGCGCCACCGAGTTTTTTTTTAATTAACAAATAGAAAGTTGTAGCAATATTTAAGCTGTTTGTTTCTTATAAATGCTGAAATATTTTAAGTAGACATTATTTAAAATAAAAGAAATGATGTATAAATAAAAATAAACAGATTTTTTTCAAGCAAACAAGAAATTTTGGCTCATATTGCACAACAATGCACAATGGTTGGTGATGCCTTTTGATACAATATAAAGAATTGTTTTTGCTTTTCCTACTGTGCATATATTGAAAAAAAAAAAGCATAACAGCATTTTATATTATTATTTATTTAGTTTTCAAGAATGATGGCTCCATACACTACTATTCTATCAAAGTATCAAATAAAAATGAAATTAACAAATTGAGAATATCCCTACTATTCACTAAGTTTTTTTTCTTTTCTAGTCTTTATTTAGTTTTTGGCTCTATGTCTCAAAAATGTAAATAGGCAGTGACTTTTACTGTAAAATGCAAATTATTGTGTTTCATTTTTTATTTTCTTTCGTATCTAAATTCTAAAATATATATTGAAGAAAGTTAGGGTACAACAAATAACAAAGAGTTCCTCATTGCCAATAACCCGACATTACATACAGATGTGGGAGCAAGGGAAATCTGGACAGGAAACTTATTATCTTTTCAATAAGAATACAATATTAATTCATTTTATATGTGACATTGATACTTAGTTTCAAATTTTAAGTCTAAGGAAGTGTTTTCAGAATAAAAATAAAAATACAGTTGTCTTGATCAAACACTGGAAAAAAAAAAAAAAAAAAAATATATAGAATTATAAAAACACTTTAGAGCAAGCGAAATTAGACCCAGAAATTCTCCATCTCCATGACGTCTGTAAAATGAAAAAAGTAAAAATATATCAACCTATGTGTTACTATACAATCTTTTAAAGAAATAATTATAAAATACCTATTTAGTGCAGATCACAAATGGAAATATCAATGGTACAAAAATAATTATTAGCTATTTATTGTGCAAAATTATATCAAAATCGGATTTTATGAATTATAATTTCAGACAATTTGCAAACAGTACAAATAGATGATGCTTAGCAAGTGGAGTCAGAGAAAATTAGAATGCAAAGAAGTCCAATAATAAGAGAAAAAAAAATAAAGACAAAGACAACATATACTTTACCTGAAATAGCCTATAAATAGTGACAAGGTTAAACTTTAGCAACTGTAATATATGGAATAAAATTAATACATGTTAAAATTATTAAATGTAAACAACTGAAGGAAAAATCAACAAGAATCTTTTTACAACAAATTGAAATAGAATAAAAATTTGAATATTAATACCCTGAAATGTAAATCTGAGAGATTAAATCAACACAAATTGTGAAATTTTTAAAATTGAAATCTAGTCTCTCTTACCTAGGAATATACAAATACAGTAAAACCCTGTTATAATGTGCCTCGGTATACTGCGGGATTATATATACCACAGTGACCATCATGTCCCCCGACCTTTACACCACCCCTTATCTGCCTTTTATAGGTGATTCCTAATTAACCATTGTAAATAAAGCCAGCCCAAGCATACAAATATTCTAGCCAGAGAGCACTCATCCCCCCACCAGACACACTAACAGATAAGGCGTGACGTACACCCTTTTCATGCTTTTTCTGTCTTCCAACCTAGAACATGTAGCTTGATTTCAAAATTGGATGCAATCGCCCTGACTCGTTTCTCTTGACATGGGCAGAGCTCACTCTATCAGGGACTGTTCTTACTACAATGCTTACCTATTCCATTTTCAGAAGTCTAGTTATGGGTGTAACATCTTTTGTAGTGCTATCCTTTGTATTCCAGATTCTTTAGCATTCCTGAAAAGTAAACGCATTCCCCAGTGAGAAGTGCCTTCCTCCCCTTCCAAATTTAATTTTTTCTTAAGACCTTTCCCCCTTCACAATCCCATGTTGATAACATACAAAGATTTTTAAACATGTTTTTTCTGGGAACACAGTTGGTTTATAACCTATCACTCAATAGACTGATTGCATAGCTGAGATGTGTGCTTCTTGCACAGTAATTAGTGAATAAAATGGCAGCAAAAAAGAAAAAAATACGATAGGGAAAAGAAAAGCTACAAGTAATTGATAGAGTTGAAAATGATGCAACAAAAGCAAGCATTATTTTGTGAATGTGGTTCCGCGGCATAGTTTCACTATACCGCGGCTATGTTATAACGCAGATGCCAAACATGTCCCCCCCCCGACACCTGTGTTTTAACAGGGTTTTACTGTATAATACATAATTTTCAAATAATAATAATAATTTTTTTTAATAGTCAAAAAGTAAAAATTTATGAATGCAATGATAAATAAAAAGAACAAGCAAATATCATCATCAAAATAATAGTCATTGGAAGCTTTCATTACATAAAACCTTATAAATGAAATATGCATTTAATAAATCATCTTAGCACACAACTTGAAATCCAAAAGACAAAATATTTTAGTAAAAACAATTAAATCATAAAAGGATTAATATTAAAGCAAATAAAAATTCAAATGCATAATTTTATTAGCAGATTTTATTAATAAAATAATAAGCAAGTGAATAATTAAAGAAAAAATGGTCCTTGAGTTTTTTTCCTGTTCTTCTGAAATTATCTATAGTTAGAATTAAAAAACTATGGGACGAGTTCAATTCAAAATCTCGTAATATATTCACACTTTGACAAATGATCCAATAGTTACAGTAAATTAAAAACACAACTTTTGCATGGATGCTTTTAGGCTTTAAGTGTTTATAAAAAAGAAGAGAGAGAAAATTTAAATGTCCAAAACAATCACTAAAAATTATAACTAAAGTGTTGTGCATGCTTTTAATACATTTACTAAATTGATATTTTAAGAATCCCGTTATTTTTATGTTGCTTTAAAGTTTAAATCTTGTTTGAATATTACAAACTTATGAAGGTGTAAACTTGGGCATGTCGTTAATTTTATATGAGGTATTTTCAATTTGAACAATTAATTTAAAAGTCAACTGAAAAAGTTTGTACGAGATTTTGTACTTGTTTTCCCAAATACTTAATAACCAATTTTGGTGCTTTTCAAAGGCTCAACTTTCTTGAAATATTTTCAAATCTTTTTTCTGATTCAGTTACGTTTGACACAGAGAATCCCAGTAGTGGAACCTAAAACAAAACACACTATCACATTTTTTACATAAAAATAGAAAATAAAATATGTACATATATATGACCCCTAAAAGTTGGAGCCTAGGGCCATGGCCTAGCAAAGCCTGTCTGATAATGGAACCTTGCAGAAGTGACATGATATACTCGAGTCTGCATGGGTGTTGGTGAGTCTTCGAGGAGTGGGAGTCCTATGCAGTTACAGAGCACCTAAGAAATGTAAACCTGCATCACTTTCAGAGCTGAATTTTATTTCCAGTTTAATACAAACGTTTTTACATTAACAAGTTGAACAAGTACGCAGAATTAAATGCACAAAGGAAAGAATACTAGGATCAGCCTAACTGAACCCAACGCTGTTGCTGAGATTCAAATTTGCAACTGATACAAAAATAATACATTACTCTGACAACGGTGAGCTAGTTTCAGACAAAAATTGAACTCATTTAGGACACGAAATATTTGAAAAAGGTAACATTTGTACAACTAAACGGTATATTTCCCACGGTAACTGAAAGCACATTAAGAAGCAGAAATTTAAAACTTAACATTAACCTTTAGTCTGGAATGATATTGAAAATATCTATAAATCTTTTCACATCTCTCAGGCCTCTGAACTTTTATTTGTATATTTTAATTATGAAAAAAGCATTTACAACCTGATCAAAGCTTTAGAAATAATTCATCCATATGGCGTTTGGAAAAATAGTGCTGAAAAACAATTAATTCATATTGTGCATGGGAATGTCATAATACAACCGTTGGAACAAAAAGTAACAAGACGTTAAAAAACAGTTCAAAAATTTAATCTAAAGCGAATTAGAACAATAGTTCATTTTTTTTAAATCCAAATCAATGCAAACAATTAGAGTATTCTGAACTACCTTATAAACTCAGCAAAATATAGTAATTTCAATTGAAACTGAATCCATAACAGCTAGCTAATAAAAGTTGAAAAGAGCTGTTTACACAGCGTGCGATAACGATGCGGCCAGAGTTCTTCAGCGATTAGGGAATACTTTAAAGTGTTTTCAGCGCCAAATTCTTTTTTCAAAACAGAACTTTCATGTGCTCAATAAAATTCTTTTCAATAACATGAAAAAATCTCCACAATAATAATAATATTAATTTTTCTGATTTGTACAGTTACCTTCAATGTAACTGCAACTGTCAGTTGTTACGTTTGTTTATGTTTCTTGTTTACCTTTTATCTGGGTGGACGTTAGTTCACATTATGTGCGAGGAGTTTGCTCTCATTTATTATTGTTATTAAAGCAATATCATTTTTTTTTCAATAAAAACTTTCTGTATTTTTTTTTTACTTTTTTTAACTACAGGTATTATTATTTTTTAAACTTTGTGTATTTTTTTTCAATAAAAATGTGTGTTTTTCAATAAAACACACATTTTTGTTTTGAATAAAAATAAGGAATTTGGGAAATGTACGATTTTTTTTCAGTTCATTTTTCTGAGAAAATTTAAATCACCTCCAACTAGTTAAAAAAATTTATTGTGTGTAGCATATTTTAAAGGAATTGATGACAGAAATAATTTGAAAATACTTTTGATTTAGAATATGAGATTGTTCATCAAAACTTTGTCAAACAAACATTAAGTTGAAGTATGAATTTGATTTAAAAAAATCATATACATTTATTAATAATTCTTTATTTCTTTTTTTATTGCATAAATTCCAAACAAATTAAAACTTGAAATCCCATTTGACAAATTTGAAAAAAAAAAAAAAAAAAAACAAATCGGATTACTTGAACGCAAAAAAAAAAAAAAGAAAAAACTAGGTGCGAAATCCTCTTAAATAAGAAACAAATTAATACTTGAAATAAACAAAAAAATCTGGGTGAGAAAATCTTTACATTTCTCGCAATAATAAATTGATGATTTTAAAGCAAAAATTTGTTCATTAATTCCATCGCACTTTTCATGGAACCAATCTTTGCATTTTTTACATTGTGCCATGCGTTTTCCTTTGAAGTTTTCATCAGACTTAAAGAATGGTCTTCGGCAAAGGCAATAGATAGTTATGGTAAATGTCGACACTTTTATCCTATCTGCAGTATCATTTGTTTCCTTAAAGTCTGAAAACTCCCGACATCAAGCATCAGGGGCGGACTGGGACGAAAATTCGGCACGGGCATATTTCAAACAGACCGGCCCTTGTAAGGGCAGGTATTTTGCATATTGCAGGAACTAAAAATATTGTCAGTAAATATGTCGATATGTATTAAAATATTAAATGTTCACGCGAATCTTATTTTTCTTATTCAGCATAGAAGTGTAATCCAGTATAGAACCCCAGGGCCGTGGTAGCCCAGTGGTTAGCACGTCGGACTTCCACCTGGAAGGTCGCGCGTTCGATACCCACTGAAGACCACCATGTATACTTGGGGATATGTGCATGTAAAATCCGTAGACCCCACTACCTCTCCCCGTGCGTAAGCAATCCTAAGGCCTCGGCTAACAGGTAGGGGTTTGGTGGAGGAAAGTATAGAACCCAACATCCGGAACTTCTTTTAAAAAATCAGTAAATATTTTCCGCCGTGTTTTTTTTTAGGGGGGAGATATGTCATTTTAAAAAGAAGGAAAATAAAATGCAATGAACATGTTTAAGATTGGAAATGTGCAGTTTCCAAAAAAGTTACTCGATTTTCTGAAAAAGGTTCGTTTTTGCGATTAGAATTAGAGTGTTATTAATTGTTACTTTAATTGTGAGTTAATATCATTAAATTTTGTTTTTTTATTTCTTGTTGTTTTATTACATTTTTTTTTTTTTTAATGAGCTCTAATTTTCTCGCGATACAGGACATTCACGAAATTGAAATTCGACGCTTCTCGCATTTTCTCGATCGTTTGATCTTTTACTGCAATTAGTTTTACTGCAATTTTACTGTAACTAGAGAATATTAAATTATATCAGAAATTACCAGAATTCTTTTCTTTTATTGTTAAGAGATTAAAATAATATCCGGAAAAGTCTAGGTTTTTCGATGTTTTGCCTTCGAATGTAAGCCAACTACAACTTCGTTTTTTGTTATACGATAACCAAAAACAGTGGCGTAGCTAGACCCCAATTTCGTGGGGGGGGGGGGGGGGCGGTTCTTCTGGAGGAAGGTCGATTTCTCGCAGTTAATTTTACAAAAACAATTGGTCGAATTGATGATTAAAAAAAATATTATAAATGGAGTTTCTAACTTGACTCATTTTAACGTGAAAATTGAAGGAAAAAAACATTTATCAACTTATAAACAATCTGATTTACGTTTTTATATAATTTTCGCTTCAGACAGAATTAAACTAGAGCTGAAGCTGTTTCAGGGGAAAATACAAGAAAAAAATACAATATTATGTTAAAAATTAAACACTGATCAAGTTTACGTGTCTTGGGAAGGAAGGTGATTTAACGAACAAGAAAATTTCTGAATCTCTGTCAGTCTGTCTGCCCCCCTACCCGCAATAACTTTTGAAGGATTTGACCGATTCGAAGTGTTTTATTTTTTAATCGAAAGTTCTCGGCGTGGGCATCTCATTTCTACATTTGACTATTTGATTTGCCCATTTTTTCGCTTAATTTTGAATAGTTCAAAAAATCTTAACATTAGCGCCTATGGGCAAATTATGTGAACTCTGGGCGTAGGATCCAAGCTCCTATGAACAAGCTTACTGGAAGAAGCTCTCAGCGTAAAAGATTTTTTGATTCCAACAACCTTTATTCATTTTCGAACAGTTCAAAAAAAAAGAATAACATAACCCCTAAGGGGAATTTTCAATCTTATATAAATCATGATCTAACAGACGGATTTGCTTGGAACTAACTTCATCGGAAAGATTTTATGACGTAGAACATGATACAAATACGAAGTTCAATCGGAACTAAGGGAGCCTATTTTCATATGAAATCTTTTCATCGGGATTTCTAAGGATATTTTTGAATGAATAAATGAGTGACTAAATTCTAAAATAAATAAATGAATGAACGAATGGAAAAATAAATGAGTGAAAAAATACACGAATGAGTAAATAAATGACTGAATAAGTGAAAGAATGAATGATGAGTGAATGAATATGTATTAACCGTTGAAAAAGGTATTTGAAGTAATTAGAACTAAAGGTAAATGAGAAAGAGAGATAGCTGGATTATAAATTTGAAGTTGGTTTTTAACGGAAAGTAGGTTCGTATAGTTCTGGACGGAACTTCTTGTTAGATAATGCATTAGTACTAAAAGCGGCAAAAATAAAATTACCTTCGGGAAGTGTCTAGTGAAACTAATTCTGATTCAGTAGATTGTACTTCTTCAGAGGACATCAACTTTCTCTTTTTATAACAATCATCATCAATTTTCTCTTTCAAATTAAAAAAGCTTGTAATAGGTTTATGCTCGCTTCAATAATGCCTCTCATTCAATGCACTTTCCTAAATATATTGAGTTGGAAATCTGGAGGGAAAAAAAATGCGCAGGACAGACCGACCCACCGATGCATAAGGGGTGGAGGTGGTGGGTACAGCTTTCACGAGAGGAAAGTGGGTGTGCTCGAGCTCGTGGTAAAATATTCACACTCACACAACATCCTACAGGCAAAGTAAACGACCATTGGGGAAAAACCCATTTAAATTAGAATAGTTTATGCGAAAAGGACGTGAGAAAATAGCCTTTTTATGGCTACAGCACCATTTGTTAGGGGAGAGGAGAGATTGAGAAAAAAGAAATTCGATCACTTTATCTCCCACTATCTCCCATCTTCCTGTTCTGCGCATCTGTTTCTGTATATGCAGCTGAGGCGTTATTATTGAATGGTCAGTAGTGATTGGGGTTAAGTTGAAAGTGGAGAGCAATTAAAGCAATCCCCCGTGGTGCTTGAAAGCACCTTCTTAAAAGGAAGAAGTCATAAAACGGACTTTCTTCCGCTCTGGGCATGAAACGTAGTAAAGGACTGCTGATAAAATTGTTTAACTTAGGAGCATTGTGAACAGTCATGGGAAAGATTCTAGTTTAGATAAATTTATTGTTAAAGATCGCGATGCTTGCATTTGAAAGTTATTTCCAGCTTCCTTTTTTATTCTAATTATATATTTTTTTTTTTTTTTGTTTTTTTTGCTAGTCTTGTGTCCACTTTCATTTTCAATTTTTCTTTTCCCCATAGACCCATATTTAATGTTAGTAGGTCTCATAACTGCGAGAGTTGCACCGAATAAATTCCGGTTTTAAATTCGCCTGCGAATCAAAACCTTCCCGAAAATGCCGCCAAACCAAAAACGTTCCAACATTTTTCATGCATTTCAGCTCACCAGAATTTAATCTCAACTGGAGCATTTCATGATAGTTCAAAAGTATATGTATTCTTTACTTAAAATTAAAAGAAAATCATTAGAACCAACTGAGATAGCAACGAAAAGCCTACATTTAATCGATGTACTATATAAAATCATTTCGGGTTCGGGCGATTTCGGGCTTGCGAGGTATTTAGGGGAGAAACCGCTAGGAAAGTGCTACGATTAGGGGTGCAAGTTTGTCACTCCGTGAATTCCCTCGATTTTTAAAGCTGTTTCCTAAAATCTGCGATTTTTTGAAGAATACCACGATTTGTGAGCAAATTGTTTAAAATTTGAGACTTATTTTGTTTTTTACTTACACTTTAACGGCAATTTATACTGTTCTGAAGTTTTAAAATGTATAACAGATGTACCAAACGTTTAGAAGAAGTCATCAATAGAGAAATAACTATAAAACAAGTTATAGATAATTCCACTCATGTTTAGAGGAAGTTTTTGATCCAAATCAATACAAATATTTGAATCTTTTTAACGAAGTTGATAGTTGTTCCATTGTTAATAATAACTCTATGATATCCCCCCCCCCCCCCAATGGGTTACACGTTGAAGGAGGGCAATTCAATTCTGGAAATTCAAGAGAGAAAGAGTTTTCCCAACCTGTTCAAAGTGGCAATCCGATGTTTGTCAGTTCCGACGAATAGCGCAGATGCTGAACGGTCCTTTTTCTCTACATATAAAAACGAGTTAAGTGAAAACGACGAAACATTAAAGAAAATAATTTAATCATGTACAATATTTTGTACCAAAATTCTGTACATTGCATAAAATTGAAAGAAATAAAATTATTCCCTTTTTATTTAAGAAAATAAATTTAATTGCAGATATTCTAGTTTTTATTACATTATATTTGTGTTCTCGCGAACGTTTCGCGCAATTTGCCGCGAATTTCCGGCTCTTTCATCTGCGACAAACTTGCAACACTAGGTGCGGCCTAGTACCTACCATCTTTTCTAGTACGACCCTATAACCCAAAGACCCCAAAATTGCCTTTTTTTTTTGCACTTTGTCTCGCGCTTTTTTTTTTTTTTTTTTTTTTGGCAGTGTTCACTCTACTAATTGTTATTCAAAAACATATTTTTAGAATAGTATAAAGCATAAAGAGAGTTAAGATCTGAAAAAAAGTTTTCGGACACCAGCATTTCGGTGGGGTCCCTCCAAGTCTCTAAGTATCTAAGTCAAAATTTGGGGGGGGGGGGGGGGGTGTCCCCCCTTTTTTAAGCCAGTGACCAAAAATACTATAAATGAGCAAAATGCTAATAAAAATTTCCGGAGCAAATTATATGAGCTCTGATGCTATCTACTACCTTTTTTGAATGAGAACCCAAAATCCGGAAAATTCCGAAATCTAGAAAGATGGCGGCCTCGAGAGTTCCGATTTTGAGGTCCATACTGTATATAAATTAACTGTTAACAGCCGCCGCACTTTAGGGCATTACGCTGTGAGACAACTGGCCGGAGAGAAATTCTCTGGGGCCGCCCCTGAGAATTTGTATCACCTGGATTGAGAAATTCTCAGGGCCGTTTTTTGTAGCTTGTAGGAATTAAAAATATTGTCAGAAAGTATGTAGATATGTATTTGAATAATATTAAGTGTCTACAAGATAGATTAATTTTTCTTATTCACCATAGAAGGGCAATAATACGTAATATGTTAATAGCTGCCGTCCTTTAGGGCGTTGCGCCGTGAGGCAATCGCCTCGCCGCCTTAGCCTCTCCTGCCTGCACTGCTCAAAATTAAAAACATCAATTTTGAGGCTCTCAAAAGTTTGCATTACAGACGGCCGCCTAGGGTTTCTATATGGACGAGCCGGCCCTGAGAATTTCTCAAGCCAGTCCGGAGAGCTCGTCCATATAGACGACTTAGGCGGTAGCCTAAAGCGCAAAACTGATGTATTTTTTTTATTTACTTATTTATTTTCAAAATTTAAAAGTGAAACATAATCCCTTTTGCTCCTCAGGCAGCCGTTTAGATTGTCTATAAGGAACCAGCCGGCCCTGAAAAATTCTGCCTTTGACCCCCCCCCCCCCCTTGTGGCCCTACGGCCAGACCCTAGAGATTTCGCCCCATTGGTGCACTGCACTCTCTGAAGCCCGGGTTACGGCAAAGTTTTGGTCTCCGTTTTTTTTTATGAACATTGTAAAAGCTGCATACTTTATAACAAAAAGACAAGATATTTTACGACCGGCCCATGTTGGACCGGCCCACCGGGCATTTGCCCGAATGCCCGCATAGCCAGTCCGCCGCTGTCAAGCATGCTCTTAGGTGTCCTCGAAGTGATCTAGCACAATAGGTCAGATCCTCAGGATTCTTCTTTCGAGCCAATGAAAGAGCAAATGCAATTGCAAGTACTCCACAATCATTTATTTCTTGTTTTTGCACTGCCTTTCTATGTATCAGAATAGTTCACTTTCTGTGTTCTGGACAATCATGGCAATTTGATTTTGCAACGATTTTGTTAGGGGCAATCCCATAGAGTCATACAGTTCGATATTGCAATGATCGACAATACGAATGGTGACCCAATGGTCCACACCATTGTGCAGAATTTGAATGCTACTTCTTTGTTTTTTAAATTTTAAGCATTGGCCTAAAATGGTGTCTTGGAATCCAGCCTTTTGTTTTTCTTGGGAATAAATTATCTTTTGGGCATAGTTAATGACCCTGTCATCCAACTTAATTCCCGGTTTACACTGATCTTCAATAAGAGATGCAGGGATCTTTCTGCCATATGGTTTAAATTTCTTTTTTTCAGGTGAAATTGATATAGAAGTTGCTACCTCTAAGGTGGGAGAAAATTCTTCTTTAGACACAGATGTATTTTTGATGTTGGCTTCATCTATAATGGAATTGAGTTGGTCCATGCAATTTTCTTTTGCATCAGCTGATTTGCCAAAAAGTTTAACTTTTTTTTTCACAGGCTTTGGGAGTTCTGCATATTGGTAGAGGGCTTTTGCTTCGGTACTAGGTGTTACTATCGGCAAAGCAGTATCTTTATCTACAGTGACATTCAGAGTAGCTTTTTTGTAAGGAAGTTGTAACTCACTTTTCAATTTTTCAAGAAGCTCTTCTTCCATTAACCACATAGCAGACTGTAAAGATCTAATAGTGAAATTGCATTCGCTAATTAATTTGTTTTTTTTAACTTTTCCGCAAGCCCAGTTTTCCATATTCTTGTGCAGGGCAGAATAAATCATTTGATACATATGTTGATTTGTGAGGGATGTTTGAAGTCGAGTTTTTTTGGATATTGACAACATTTTCGTCAATTCTAAATACTTCATTTTGTAGAATCAGAGTATCAATGCTAAACTCTGGAAACTTCTTAGATATTAAAATAATATGCTTGCAAAGAAATCTGTTTCTCATGAAAGCTTTAGATGTGCAAGTGGCAGAATCAATGCAATTTACTTCATATGAAACATTTTTTGATGACAAAGATGAAATTTGATATGAAGTTTCTGTCTTCTTTTTTAAGAATAAGGTGACTTACGTCCTCCGAATCCATCAAGTCCAATTTCTCCATAAAAAAGTCAACAATCCATTTTGGCCTGTTTTGGAGAAATTCAGGTATATTTGCTGCATATTTCTTATGGGAACTCATCATGCGTACATTTTGAGTTACATATGATCTATACATGTCTGGCAGAAAATGGGTCACCACAATGTTCATCATTTCTGATAAAGAACAATTTTTGTTCTCCATCAGGTAGCGGTACTTGAGCTCTTCATTTATTCGCTCCACTCCATTATTGGTGTGAAATAGTAAACCTGGAGGTTTATATGCCAGAGCCCACCGTCTAATTTCAGGTAGCCATGTTCTCTCAAAGTAGATTTTCAGCGGTGATTCGTCGTAATATCTCCATTTTCCCTCCGCTTGCCTCACAGCGCAGCTTCCTTAAGGGGGCGGCAATTACTATCTAATTAATTTATTAGGTAGTATTACGCTTCTAATGAATAAGAAAATAAGTATGTCCTATGGGTATCTTGATATATTTACATGTGTATTCAAATGAAAGCAAAAAAAAAAGGATTGAATACCACATAAAACTTAAACTTTGAATGCAATTTTTTTTCACACAAAAACAGCACAATATCAAGAACAACTCCTGAACTATTTTTTTCATCTTCAAAACATCGCCAGTAAAATTAAAACCTTGATGCAGTTTTCTATAATAACTGCATCAGGGCTAGAATTCAACTAGCACTTCAGATAATTATCTGAGATATCCAATTATCTGTAAGAAGAAATATAAAATATATTAAGAGCAAATAAAATAGAAAGCACTTTAAGATAAAAAGAATTTTTAAAAAATTCACTGCTTAAACAGTAACGATGTCAAAAATATAGCAGTAATTTTGGGAAGGTAACTTATAAAATATAAAATAGGAAATTATATATGAAGGCATTATAATTTTATACTTTGCCCTTAGTGCATCAAACTTTTCAATTAAGGTCTCGCACAGGTAAAGTTTAAGAACATGTTTATTATAATAATGCCTCGATATATTATTATATTATAAGGAAACACAACATAAACCTCAAATTGTCCTACAATGGTAACAAACTGACATCTAATATCTAGGGAAAATATGCAATTAGATCACAGTAAAACCTCACAAACTCACTCCTTTCAAAATAAATGAATAGACAATTACATAGTACATAAAAAAATTTCATCTTTTAACATCATTCTGAAAAACCACACAAAGCTTTAGCTACTCTTCCAAAGATGTTAATGAATCGAAAATCCTCTTACTGCTTAGGGAGCTCTGAAGGAAAGCTCTTGTTAGATAGCAAAAAGCAATGTTTAATTTTAACAATTTATTAACCCAATGTTCCTTATTTTTATTCAAAACAAAAATGTGTGTTTTATTGAAAAACACATTTTTATTGAAAAAAAAATACACAAAGTTTAAAAAATAATAATAACTGTAGTTTAAAAAAGTAAAAAAAAAATACACAAAGTTTTTATTGAAAAAAAAATGATATTGCTTTAATAACAATAATAAATGAGAGCAAACTCCTCTTATCTGGAACGTTAATTTCCTTAGATCTGTTAGAATCAAAAACTATACTCTCACACACTCAACGCAGAAAACGAAATGCGGCTTAAACAGAGTGACGTCAGAGCTCCACGCCTCCTGGCGTGACGTCACACTTGGAGGGTGCTCGCACATAATGTGAACTAACGTCCACCTTTTATCTGGAGTTGACAGACCGGGTAGTCATTGAAACAGGGTATCTTGTAATTTTTACGTTATTTTCTATACATCATTACAAATGAATTTAGGATTGGAACTGTAAATGAATCCTAAATTAATGCGGGATTAATATCATCATCCCACCCATAACTCATTATTGAAGTGCCTAGTTTGTTGCTCAGAGAAAAGGAAAAAAATAGACATTTCTCATTTGAAAATATTTATTAAAACTAGAAATAAGAAGGGGGTGAGAGCGATGGCGCCCCCCTTCCTCAAATTGGCCAAACCGTGCCCAAAATCCTTGCCTGTGTAAACATCCCCGGGACTAGGGATGTTTACACAGGTTATATACACTGATCTCTATACTAACCTGGATCTCCTACTACACCCCGGACAAGTGAAGCCTCTTTTCGGGTGTAGTTCCAGCTCCTAGTTCGGCTACTTTATCGTTAACTTGGCAGAAATTTGGCGTAGGTGCCTGGTTGGAGCTAAAAAAACCCCGTTGAGCGTGCGCTTTGTTTAAGTCCGATCTGATATTCTGTAACAATTAATACAATGCCGACTTGTAGCACGAATAATAGTTTATTATTACTATTTTTTAAAGCATAAGTACTTTCATCATTACTTTTTTAAATCATAAGTACCCCCTCCCTGACTTAGAAACACTATGACACAATGCATATATTTTGATGCTTTTTTTTCCTATAATATGTAAATATGTACCCCCCCCCCCCGTCAAATTTCGATATGACGAGCCAGCTTGTAAAAGAAGTTCATATGCCAAGGTATATATATTCAGTTTACATAGATATATTAAATATATGTTGCTTTAAGGAAGTGAATTTTTTTTTTTAAATATTATCAATCAAAATAGTTTATAAAATACGTGACTGTTTTCAAAATTGATATTATCAGAAATGATTATTATTTTATTGCTTTGCAATGAATTAAAATCACAATTTTATTTAAATATTGGTTAAAATATCAATATAAAACAAATAGTCTATTATTATTTTAATCAAGGTGTACTTTATTATTATTATTTTTAAAGTCATAAGTAGCCCCCTCCTGACTTAGAAACGCTATGACTTTACACACAGGCGTATTTTGATGTTTTTCTTCTATAATGGGTAAATATGTATCCTCCCCCCCCCCCCCGGGAAATTTCCATATGACGAGCCAGTTTGTAAAAATGATTATTATTTTATTGCTTTATAATGAATTAAAGTCACAATTTTAAGTATTAGTTAAAATATCAACATGAAAGCAAGAAACAAATAGTTTGTTATATTTTTTTAAATCAAAAGTACTTACATTATTTTTTTTTAAATCATAAGTACCCCCCCTGATTTAGAAACACTATGATTTTATACACATGCATACTTTTTAATGTTTTTTCTGCTATAAAGTATGATTTTGTTCCCCTTGCCCCCCCCACCCCAGCCCGGAAATTTTCGATATGACGAGCTAGCTTGTAAAAGAAGTTCATATGCGAAGGTATATTTTTATTCAGTTTACAAATATATATTGTGTGATGTGTTGCTTTAAGGAAACGAAATTTTGTTTTTTAAATTTTATCAATCAAAATAGCTTATAATTTATTTTATTTTTTTTTCAAAATTGATATTATCAAAAATGATTCTTATTTTATTGCTTACAGTCATACTTTTATTAAAATATTAGTTAAAATATCAATATAAAACAAATAATTTATTATTACTTTTTTTTAAAATCAAATAAACTTTTCAAGAAATCATTAATATTGTATCGCTTTGTATAATAATAATAACAATGTTGATACCCAGCTTGTAATTATGCTTACCGAGAAAGAAGTTCATGTGCAAATAAAATTAAAAAGAACCCAGCATATGTAGATGTACATAATAATATATTTCTTTAAGGAAATGAAAAAAAAAATTTTTTACATATTAATAAACTACATGTTATTTAATTTTGTAAATATTCCTTAATTTTTTTAAATGATGATACTAAAAAATTATAATTTTATTGTTTTAATGTTAATTAATAATCAATTTAATTTACATATTAGTTAAAATACCAATAACAAATCATTTCATATTAATTAAAAATCATGAGTGCCCTTAAAAATCATTTATTATGTGTAGGAATACTAATTTTTCCCGAAAATTTCATTTTTCTTTGTTTGTCATTTTATTTACTACTTGCTATTAGAAAAACCACACAAGAAAATTTTATTCAAAAATATTGTGAAGTTTATAAGTCGTATCATGGATCGTTAAAGAAGATCGTTTTCTTCAAGCTTTTTTGTGTTCAACAGAAAGAAAAAAAGTTGAATTTCGCTCTTCTTAACAAACGCGCGGGAAACCGAAAGTAACTTGGCGAGAAAAATCCTTGAGGATGAGTTATATTTTTTGAAGTATTAAACACAATCCGGTGCTCATAAACAAAATCTGATGCTGACAGCCCAGAAAGTAAAGAATTCTTAATCATTTTATGTCTTCATGTCTTTCCAAACGTTTAAAATAAACCAGTACTCCGCATTTAAAATCATGCAAAATCCCATAGAAAACAATGTAAACGATTCTCCGCTCGGGAGTAGTTGGGGCGTTTCCTGTAGGGTTGCAGGCCTTCATCTTCTCTACGAGCGGTGGCGAGAAGTCGTCAGTCCAGTTCTCTATTGAAGTCAATGGTTATATACTTAGAGGAGAAATTGTTGGTAGAGAGAGCGCAACCCTACAGCTCCCGATCCAAAGTAAAAGTCACGTGACTTTAGGCAAACGAGTTTTACCAGTGTCTCCCGTTCCTATATTATTTCTACGGAGGCCTAGCTTTAGCATCACGAATCGTGGATAATAAATTCATTTAAAAATGGTTATATCTTGCTGTGCTAATGTATGCACTGAGAGACATGTCACCAAGAATCCTACAACATTTCACAATAAAAAACTTGCATTTTTATTCATTGTTTTCCTTAAAAAACTTAAACAATTGTTCATTGGACATGTGCTGTTCTCACATTTTACCTAGAAATGCTAATTTTTTATTCGTATAAATCAAATTTTAAAATGTAAAATACATTATAGTAATGTACAAATACTATCTGACTAATTTATCTCTTTCTTGAAGCTATTTTTATTCTGTTTTAAGCATATTTCTTATTAAGTTTTCGAATTGTACTTGGCGAATTTATTTCTCGCCAAATGTGCAGTAGACAAGCTTTTGAAATCGAATGCGTAGGCATATTTTTGTTATTATTATGTAAAATATGAAGGTAAGGAATTTTTTTTTTTATTTTTCTTTTCTTTCTTTCTTTTTTTTTTTTCATTCCTTGACTTAAATAGTCGATGTATGTTTCATTTGTAGAAATAATGTAAATGTGTTTTATTCAGTATGAAGATAAATTTTATGACTAATGAAATTCCTTTCGTCTTGCTAACAAGTTCTACTCCTCCCCCTTTACTGAGTTCAAGATTAAATGCTTAAAAACAATTTATTTTATGCCATTAGTAACACTTGTAAGCATAATTTATAATTATTTTTTAATCGTTTTTTTTTTCCAACTTTCGGCAAACTATAGAGAATTTGCGCGACTGAAAAATGTAAACTGATTTTATTTATTTTACCTCACCTTAGTTTCCCCAATTTGCAAATTTTCCCCGGTATCACGATTTAAAAAGAAAATGTTAAGTAAGTTTTTTTTTCTGCTCACCCTATGTATATATGCGTCTGAAAATTTTTATTCGTACGCTTTAGTTCTTTTTTGCCGCACTGTACCGAAAAAGTGTAATTTTTTTCCAAGCTGTATTTAGGTAGCAAAAAAAAAAAAAAAACTTTTTTTCTTTCACTCTAAGTGTTATGAATTTATTATACAATAAATTTGCTCATAGTAATGTGTACAAACAAATATTTTTTCATGAAATAACCTCTAAAAAATTGTACTATTTATGCATAAAATTATCTATCTGAATATAACACAGAACTTTTATGTGCTGAAAGGTTTTGTGCAACTTCTATAAATTTTATTTAACAGCGAACTAAGAGTTAATCTTCAAGACTTCGCAAAACTAAATATACGTGATTCCAAGAGAATATAAATCCAAACAGAAAGCGCGCGACGGGCAATTAAGGTACTTTTCGCCAAAGTAGCGATTGCGCTCCGTAACTGAAATCCCGTTTGGCGAGATTCGCAAAACAGCTGATTTACTCTGGCGCGGCTTTGAATTGGGGATTGAATGGGCTTGCTCTCTCTACCCTATACCTCCTCTAAGGTTATATATAGGGACTATTCTGGAGTCAAACCAGTTTGGGAACCAAAATGGCTGCCTCTGATGAACGAACCAAGTAGCCATGTTTGGATGTACCTGTAGCATAGATCTTTAAAATTATAAGATCTATGACCTGTAGAGCCACATAATGAAAATACAACTCCGAAATTTTTTTTACTCAGAAAACTTTTTGTGCTTAATCTAATAGTAAAGTTTGAAAGACTACCAAGAAAGTTCTTTTCTATTGTGTTCAGTCACAGTTGGCTGAAAATTCAATATGACAAAAATTGTCAAAACTTTATTCCGCTCTAACTCGTCAGTAACTAAACTTATACACTTGTAACTTAGTATACATCTAAGTCAACTACTTTTCGACATTTCAAAAACTTCATTAAGTTAGGTTTTGATTTATATTTATCCAAACATGCGGCGGTTTTCACAAATGGCCAATTTTGATCACTTTTGAACCATCATATCTGAGGGGGAACAAAATGAATTTTCTTCGTTTAACTTTCATTAGATAGCGGAAAGCTCTCTCTAACAAACGTGAAATTTTTAAGGAGGTGTTTTTTCGTAAGCCGGAGAAAAAATGGTTCAAATTTGAGTTAAAAACCATGGTGATATGGACGCATTCTTAGCCTCAATTTAGCTTTTTTGGGAGTTTTATTTAACATGTAAAGGAAAGAAACTTGCGTTGGGTCCTGCAGGGCTCGCGCACACTCGCATTTGACGCATAAATCAATATTATTTGAAAAAAATGACTCATTTTTGGAAGATGAGAGTCAAACTTTGACTGGGTAAAATTTCGACCTAAAGATATTCTAATACTGAAAAATTGATTTGTATTTTTGCTCAATATGCTTTATATTGTGAATTTTTTAATAAAAGAACTAGAAATATTGTAAAATGAAAGCAGATGCAAAAAGATTGTTTCGCGATTGCAACAAAACGCTCTTACTGTTCCTAACAGGTGGCATCAAAGAAACGTAAAAAATAAGCTAAAACTAAAAAAAGAATTCAACAAATAAAGACATAATGTGATTTTTTTTATACATTAAGATAAGTAAATAAATGAATTTTTTAAAAAAAAGAAAAACTAATTATGAAGAGTTTCAGAAATTCAATTTTTTGGCAAAATGGCTGCCGGTATTTTCCTTCTCCTCATGGCAATAATCAGTTGATTCTAAACCAATCGTTACTTTCATATTAAAATGTTTGAAGGAATAATATGTCAGAGAATTAGGATTTGACTTTTTAAATTGATGTAATTAAGCATTTACTTATTTGCACAAAAAGTTACTTAACAAGAAAATATTACTCTTGCATTCAGAAGTGTGATTGAAAATAAAATTCACCTCCTTTTTAATAAAAACAAGAATTTAATTTAAAACATTCGAGATCAGACAATGTCTCCAAATAGCTTTTTTTTAAAAAATCTGTAATTAAAAAAAAAGTTTTGTTATGTAATTTGCAATGACATACAATACACGCCCCAAAAGTTTTTAATAGATTATCTAAATTTTTAATTGATTATCTACAGATTCCTTATACCAACCTTTCATATTTTCGAGTAGAATTTTTTACATTTCAGGGTAAAATCATCATGACTACGACAGCGTTTTTAAAAATATATATTTTCTTTCGTTGTTGTTGTTGTTGTCGTCGTATCCTCGCAAGAAGCGAGGAAGAATTGGTGCCCTGCTCCTGAGTCTAACGGGGCCCTTATAGGCAGGAGTCCGACTTCCGCCCCTTTATATGTGGTCTCTTAATTTTTTGAACCAGCTCCCAGATATAAGACTGTCACCCGGGGTTGGCACCCCCAGAGGTATCGTTTCACTTGGAGGACATTGGAGCCACGACCTATTTAACGTGCACCAGCTCCCTTTAGCGTACACGGCCTCACAGGAACCAGCCGCGAGAGGTTGTCACCCTCCCAAACACTGACCTAAATCCATGTTGCTTCACTTTCGGTGCTCTACGGGAACCGAGCTTCTGCCAACTGGTCCACTGCGGGACTTTTCTTTCGTTAAACTATCTAAATTAACTTGCATTTTCCAAAAATTGGCTGACTTTTTTTTAATAGTGAGTCATCCTGATAGTCGCATATTTTCAAGCCTAGAGTAACCTGATTGGTGGTTGAACCACTACTAGTTTATTTTTACACAGATAACGCATTTGCCAAGGGGTCAAGTCCAATTTTCACGCTAGTCAGCCACAGGCGTAGTTCTCTTTTCTGTAGGACACAGGGAGGAAGACCTCAAGCCTGATGCAAAGAAATAAAGAGCAGCCATTTTGCCAAAAATTGAATTTCTTAAACTCTTCATAAGTTTTTCTTTTTTTTAAATTCATTTATTTACTTATCTTAATGTTTAAAATTATTCAATTGGGTGTTTATTTGCTGAATTTTTTTTTACTTTTAGCGTATTTTTTACGTTTCTTTGATGCCGCCTGTTACGAACAGCAAGAGCGTTTTGCTGCAATCGCGAGGCAATCTTTTTGCATCTGCTTTTATTTTACAATATTTCTAGTTCTTTTATTAATAATTCACGATATAAAGCATATTGAGCAAAAATACAAATAAATTTTTCAGTATTCGAATGTCTTTTGGTCGAAATTTTTCGAGTCAAAGTTTGACTCTCTTCTTCCAAAAATGAATCATTTTTTTTTCAAATAATATTGATTTATGCGCCAAATGCGAGTATGCGCGAGCCCTGCAGAACCCAACGCAAGTTTCTTTCCTTTTAAATGTTAAATAAAACTCCAAAAAAGCTAAATTGAGGCTAAAAATGCGCACATATCACCATGGTTTTTAACTCAAATTTGAACCATTTTTTCTCCGGCTTACGAAAAAACACATTCTTAAAAATTTCAAGTTTGGTAGAGAAAGCTTTCCTCTATCTAATGAAAGTTAAACGAAGAAAATTCATTTGGTTCCCCCTCAGATATGATTGTTCAAAAGTGATCAAAATTGGCCATTTGTGAAAACCGCTGCATGTTTGGATAAATATAAATCAAAACCTAACTTAATGAAGTTTTTGAAATTTTCAGAATATATCGAAAAGTAGTTGACTTAGATATATACTAAGTTACGAATGTATAAGTTTAGTTACTGCTGAGTTAGAGCAGTATAAAGTTTTGAAAATTTTTGTCAAATTGAATTTTCAGCCAAATTTGACTGAACACAATAGAAAAGAACTTTCTTGGTGGTCTTTCAAACTTTGCTATTAGATTAAGCACAAAAAGTTGTCTGGGTAAAAAAAGTTTCGGAGTTGTATTTTCATTATGTGGCTCTACAGGTACATCCAAACATGGCTACATGGTTCGTTCATCAGAGGCAGCCATTTTGGTCCCGATACTTAAACGCCCCTTGCAACTTGAGTTTTTAATTTCAAGATCAAAAAAATTGGCTAGCTTAGTTTTATACCCAACAGAAACTTTGTGCAAAATTTTAGCAAAATTGGAGATGGTCGAGTGGGGACGATTTTCAAAATTGGTCCAGTTGACATAGAATGACCCTGGTGCAATTTGCACCATGACCCCTCCCCCCCCCCCCACCCTCGGGGGATCGAGGCGTACTCATCACGCATCCAACTGAATCAGTGGCATATCTAGGATCGGTCTCCTCGCGTCGTCCAGTTTCGGTACAAGAGCGGTAATCTGTCCGCAAGTCACAGATTTCGGGGTAGATAAGAAAGGGGAAGGTGTCTATAGAAGGACCAAATGCATCGGTCATTTTTCTTCCTTAATTACCCCTTCAAAACATATTCAAACGGTTGGGCAATAGGCAAGAGTCTGGACGGGACCGCCGCGAGTAAAAGAGAGTTCCCCCTTTCTTCTCTCCGCGGGGGTCCCGGTTTGGAGCCGGCATTAAGAATGGGCGCCCCATTTTCCCTTTCAATAATCGAAGTAGACTGCCCCCCTGAAAATCTAGTGTTGGTACTATCACCTACACACATAAAGAGACATGAAATGACTTTTGTGTCTTCGCCTTTCTTTAACGGCAGAAGTGAAGAATTTTTCTAAAGAATAGCACATTTACACTTCAGCAATTTAGGAGCAGGCGTTACATGATGCTCTATGCTTAAGATGCATGAAATCTTAACGCTGGTACGTGTGATTATTATTATTTTTAAAAATATGTTCTTCGAATATTTAAAAAAGTACATACATTTAAATCTTAAATTTATTTATATTTTAATGCTAATATTCTTTTTAATTAATAGGTATGTAAAAGAAAATGATATATGTTCAGACATTTTCCCAACTGTTTTTTACATGCATGAATTAATATTTAGGAATTATTTTAAAAATTTAATTATCTTTTTCTTCTTAGAATTACCTCAACAGAATTTTGTATTTCAGTTGAATCTTGTACGTTAAACTTGTGTTGTAAAATTACTTGCACTTTATTTTTTTATTAAAACAGTTAGTACATGGACAAAAATATATGCTCGTGCATGTTTTAAAAAAAACCCACAAAAATCATATTAAAATATTATAGTCATTCGTATTATAATTATTCTTCATATTACTTTTTAACGATTACTAATTTTGCTTCGAGTTATTTGAATGTTCATGTTCAAATTTTTTGAAATTATTCTAAAATGCAGCATTTATTTTCAAAAGATTATTTATCTCTTACACTATCTGAATATTTTGTTATCCCGTGCAATTCATGCACATCTTATAAGTGATTTCATAGAGAATCAAACAAAATTATTATTTTCAGTAAACTAATTGGTGTTATGTGAAATATTTGCACAATTTAAACTAGAAAATAAATACAATGGAGAAATATACATTTTCAGAAATTGCGGCCAACTAAATTTTGATTGTATGCACACAAAATAACAATGAACCAGGTAAATCACTTATGCATTATATATACATTTAGTGCATCGTCTTTGCTTATATACAAAATACGATCAATGTAGTTATTCCTCACATGAGTTTTAAATATTCGAAAAATACTGAATGTGCCTTTCCTGATTATACATATATATATATATATATATATATATAATGCAAATTTTTCATTTCTGCAACGACGTCAATAATTCCAGAACTGTGATGTTGAAATTGTTTCATTATAATTGCATTCATCATCATTTCAGTTATCTCTTATAAAATCAAAAATTTAATTAAAAATCATAACTTTTTGATCTATGACACTATTGTGAAAATGAGAGTTGTATGCATAAAATCGGATAATTTTATGCTAATCTAATCGTAATCAAAATCGTAATCGGATGTCATAATCGTAATCGATTACATTTTTCAACGACTGTAATCGCTGCCGTAATCGTAATTACTTTTTGGCAAAGGATTACAATCGTAATCGTAATCATAATCTCTCAATTTCTCCCTTTGTAATCGTAATCGTAATCGATTACGTTTCTTTGTAATCGACTACAAGCCTGATACAGAGTGAAAGTTTTTGTAATAACGTACCTAACTTGTAATCAAGGAAACAAAAGTTAAAAATTATATTGCAAGTTTTTCCTTATTTTCCCTGCCCATTCCTTCCCAAGAAATGGCATGAATTTTTAATTATGTTGTTCCTCTCCCAGCATAGGCTTACCGTGTATCCAGGATTTATCTGGACAGTCCTAAGTTTTTAGCGGTGCTTGTTGTAGAAAAAATTTGGGGTTCTTTGAATGTTATGTTTGGCAAGAATTTTGTTGTTGGTATTTGTTTGATAGGTCGTAAATTTTAGTCCTATGCGTTGGTCATTGTGTTTGTAAGTATCTCTCATTGTGATGCATCCGTAATCTGCTCTTTGCCAAAGAAGGGATAAAATCATTAATTGGTTCTTATTCATACCATACCCACTTTAAGCCATTTTCTAAGAAAGTCATGTCTAAGGGAAAATATAAATAAACCACTAAATATGAATTTTAAATGTATTATTTGCATAAAACATTAAATCTTTTAAGCATTTACAATTCATTTCCATGATGTTAGGAAAATGAAACTGAGCCTCAAAAACACCTGAAATTTAGTAGTAATGAGTAAATTGCTGATGTATTCGATTGGATCTAAAAGAATGTGGTAAGAGTAATTATGAAAATCTCCCAATTTTTCATTCTTGAAGTTTGCTACAATGTTTCTCTTCTCGTTGAGTCCTGCTCCGTGGTAGATAATTTCTTAGTAAAACATTGATTATAGTACGTAATGTAATCCACTCTCTAAAACAAGGCAAGGTTTTAAAGAAGAGAGTTATGATCTTAACAAAATTACTTTTGTTCAACAATCATTTTTAGCCTACTTTCCCGTAAAAGTAAAAAATAATAATAATAAAGCATGAAAGAAGGCTTAATGTATCGTGAAAATATCGTTAAAAATCAAGAAAAGTCAAAAATAAGTGAAGTAATTAAATAAAGATTGAAAAATAAAAAATTTGAAAGTAGGGTATTGAGATGGGGAAAAAGTGTGTCTGTCGGTCTGTCCCCCCCCCCTAATAACTTTTGAACGAATTGTCCGATTGGAAAAATTCTTTTTGCATTCGAAAGATCTCGGCGAGGACATCTCATTTCTATATTTTACTTTTTGATTTGAACAATTTTTTGTTCAATTTTGAACAGTTCAAAAAATTTTAACATTAGCGCCTATGGACAAAATTGAAGCAAATTCTGTAAACTCTGGGCACAAGAGCCAAGTTCCTATTGAAAGCTTATTGAAAGGAGATCTCGGCGTGAAATATTGATTTGAACAGTTTTTGTTCATTTTTGAACAGTTCAAAAAATTAACACTGAGCTTACGGGGAAATTTCAACCCTATATAAATCCTGATCTAACGGACCGATTTGCTTGGAACAAACTTTATCGGAAAGCTCTTATAACGTAGAACATGTAGAAATAGAAAGTTTATCCAGAACTTACGAGCCTATTTTGCTATGAAATTTTTTGATCGGGATTTTCAAGGATATTTCTCAGTGACTCAATGAGTGAAATAATGAATGAATGAATCAATGAAAGAGTGAAAGAATAAATCAATGAATAAATGAATGAGGAAAAGAATGAATGAATAAATTATTGAATAAATGAAAATATAAATAAATGAGTGAATAAATACATGAATGCGTAAATGAATGAATAAACACTTGAATGAGGTAACGAATGAATGAATAAATGCATGGCTGAATAAATGAAAGAATGAATGAGTGAGTGAATGAATATGTATTATCCGTTGAAAAAGGTATATTTTCAATAATTAGAACTAAAGATGAATAAGAAAGAGAGAGAAAGAGATAGCTAGATTATAAATTTGAATTTGGTGTATACGGGAAAGTAGGCTCGTATAGTTCTAGACGGAACTTCTTGTTCATTTGTGTAAAAGGGTATAAACATATGTAAAGGGTTAAGTTTTATACAGGGGAGATCTGCTGTTTGGCTAATATCTGCTTTCTTTAGAAAATTTCAAAATTACTTATTTTTATGTAAAACTTAAATTCTTATGTGCTTAAAAGACAGTGTAACGAAAAAATATGGACCTTTCAAGTCTCCACCCCTCCAAAAAATTTGCCTCCATTTTTGTAGCATACTGTCGTCGTAAAATCTTAAAGAAGGGGAATTTTCAGGAATGAGTATTTTCAAAAGGCTGTTGATTTTTAATTCCTGCCACTTTTTAATTTCGTATTTTCAGCACTATTTACAAGTATAAAATCTGTCTTGCAATCAATTTTATTCTTTCACAATTTTTGTGGTTATGAGTAATTATTATACATTTATTATAAGTATATAGAAGTATTACTTGTACTTAAAGTTACAGAATTAAACTGGAATCAATTGAAAGCTTTAAGAAATTAGAACCCCTGTGGACAGGGGAGGACTGACTACCCTAATAGGGTGCTCACCTTATAAGTTTCTGCAGGGAGCACTGGGGGGGGGGGGGGGGGTAATACTCATTCTTTCAAAAAAGAGGAAGCTCATGTCCTCCAACGGGTAGACTTTTTAAGAAGTAATTAGGGATGAAGCGGATATCTGGCAACTATTCGTTATCCAGCCTATATGGCTAATTTTTAACTCTCCGCAGTGCCGGATCTAGGGTGGGGCAACCCGAGGCCCGTGCCCCGGGTGGCACTTTTGGGGGGGGGGCGGCAAATTCAACTGTGATGCACAAAAAAAGAAAGAAAGAAATATAAGGAGAAAGAAAGAAAAAAAAAATACTTAAGAGAACTTAACTTTTGGAAGATAATTAAAATCCTAGTTCTGCGCTCCGATTTTATCATTGATCAGCTATTTTGCCAACTATTAAATTACTAAGCATTTCTGATCATGTCTTAATGGTTTGGATCTCACATTAAACTGTAGGTCATTCGGCAACCTATTGGCACACTTCATCCTGAGTCTGCTTAGTCGAATATAAGTTAAGCAGCCTCAGTGACATAACTAAAAATTTTTTGAGGGAAGGTAAGAAACCCTCCCCCCTGTCAAGCAGCCTCAGTGACATTACTAGAAATTTTTTGGGGGAAGGTAAGAACCCCACCCCCCGTTAACCTATGTGCATACATGTATGTGTATATATACATATAGTTTTATGACTTCATGAGGGTTATGATCGCAGACAAAATTAGACTGTGTGTTTGAGTGTGTCTCAAATTTGGTTAAACAGAGCTGATTTCGCTTCACAGTTGTGGTGATATAGGCACCAAATTAAGGCCTCCCCCTCCCCCCTTTTTTGACTTCAAAATTTTCTATTTTCTCCTTTCTGTCTTGCCTAAAATGAGCATGCAATTTGTTTTTATAAATAGTTTGATTATGATCACTTCTGCCCTCCTTCCTACAAAACTGAATGCTCAAGATGGTCGATCATTGGGTTAAATCAAAGAAACAACATGAAATCTAACAGCAAAATTATTACCCCATTCCTTTTTTTTTTCTTCTAATTTTTGGTAGGAATTTGACATGGGGCCTTGGCTCTTGACAGCCCTAACAGGTAGAAACAAAATACTTGCGAACTGTTGACTTTCAATTCTCATTGCATTACGACTCTGGAAATCATCCGTTCAACGTTTCCAATCTCACTGCTACGGTTTAATGCTGCACTTTAATTTACAATCAAGTATTATTTATATTTAAGCTAAATTTTTAGTTATTTTCGATACATAATAATGTTTGCACTGCAGCGATGGACACGTTCGTCATCCAAAAAGAAAAGAAAATTCAATTCAGACGCTTCCACTTCTGAGGTATGTTTTGCTACAAATTTAACAAAATTTTTAGAAATTTACTGTGGGGATGATCATATTTGTTGGGGAATTTGGATTTTTTTCCCTAAAATTCCACTATTTCCCAGTTTTAATATTATGAATGCCTGGACATAGAAGATTGCTTAGCGCTGAATATTGAATCTTCTATTGCATTTGAATTAAAAAATAAACTAATAGATCTAAAAATGAATGTTTAATGTTTTTGTGAATCAAGGCCGTATCCAGAAGGGAAGGGGGACCCACGGGCCGCCCCCCCCCAGAAATCTTTTGCAATGTATCATATATTCCTCCCTGAAACTTTGCTTAACATAAGTGTGTCGAAGTCTGGGCCCCCCCGAAAGCAATTCTGGATACTTTCTTGGCTCCGGAGCAGGGGGAGCGAGTTAAGAATTAGGAAGGGCAGTGCAAGCTTCAAAATCATACCCTTTATATATACATATATATAGATATATGACTAGAAATGATGTTAATAGGAATTTTTTTACATATATGATAGCTTTTTGATGTATATATAGTAGATGTATGTTAAGATCTTAGGTGAAGTTAGAGGAGTGGGTATTTGGGGCTTCTGCAACTTAAATTTTTGTAGCTGGTCTTACATCTATAATGCTTAGGCTAACTCTGGAAGCAAGGGTTCAAGAGCTCTCCCGAGGAAACTTTTTGAAATCTTCCTAGCAATGCAATTTCGGGATACTTTGGTGATGTTAGAGGAAACAGAAAGGAGTTTGGTTACTCTCCCCCCCCCCCCCACCCGCATTTTTTTTCAAAATAAAGTCTTATATCTTTTAAGTTACTTTTGGTGTCGCTTGTTGATAGTGTTCAATGTCCTTTCCCTGAAAGTGTTTCTGAAAGTAAAGTGTCTTAAAAGCGTCATTTCTCTTTTCTTTCTTTTTTTAAAACTTGTGATCTGAATTTTTTGCCGGGGGGGGAGTTGACTTGCTCCGAGAGGGTAGCCCCCCCCCCCCCGGAGATGCCTGAAATAAACACGGAGTACATTTTTAGAGACTAAGTATTTATGACTAATAAATTTTCAACTCTTTTACACTTCTTATTGGTGTTTGGTCTGTACATTTTTAGTGTGACCCCCCCCCCTTTCACCAACCCTAGTAACGCCTATGATTATTTCTATCCCATATGAAATATCACTAACTATAAGGCATTTACAAATTAAAAAACTTTTCAATTAAGAGTCAATCTTTTTCTTCTTTTCATCTATTTTCCTACATAAATTAAATTTTGTCGCTTTTTCCCTTTGATCTTTTCTTTAACTAGTATTAGATTTTATAAACAATTGAACATCTTTTGCTGCTTCTGCTTTTTCGGCCAAATCCTCCACCATATTTTCTAACTTGGATTTCTCCTTTTGAATACACCTTTTCTTTTGGTTTAAATAAAAATGACTGTCGTCAATTAATTTTTTGGTTTCATTTTTGAAGAGGCAGACCGTTACTACTGTTAATAATAATTTAACTTTGTGCAAGTAAACTGTAAAAGAAATATAATTTCACGTTAATTTAAAGCACAAATGAGCATTAAAACGCAGACATATGTTTCGGGATTGTCCACTTCACACAGCCTTTATTCACATTGGTTTACAGTTAATTCTTTGGCTATGTAAGCTTTGTTTTTGTTGTTTTGTCTGCTTCATTTGGATGTTTTGCATCTAGAAGCTCCCTGTCGCATTGAAAAAGGGATTCCAAGCAATCCCGAAACATATGTCTGCGTTTTAATGCTCATTTGTGCTTTAAATTAACGTGAAATTATATTTCTATTACGTCACTACTGCCTTTGTTCTGTTAGATGCTGCTCATATTTTATTCTGGAGGATGCCACTGACCTTCTCATTTCCTCAGTTATAACCACTTCATGTAGGAGATCAATTTTCTTCCAACTTTGAAATATGATTTATTAGGTTGGAATTTACGAAAACTATTTGAATAAGACAAAAACGGATAAAAGTACTCATTATTCCCTGCATCAGTTATGGCTTTTGTTACTTCAATAAACAAGATATTTTTTTGTTTTAATGATGCTTGTAGTCTTCCTTCCTTCACTTCACCTATTATCATTTAACTATGCAAAAAGTGCAGAAATTGTAACTGGATTAATGAACTCCTAAGATCAAGAAGAGGCACTATCAAAAACCTTAGAATTATTTCTTCTCAAACAAAACAAAAACTCAACAATTATTTTATAATAGTGAAAAAATCTTCAAATAGAAGACTGCTGATTTTTTTTTCATGCTTTTTAATTATGAATGAAAGCAGAAAGAATTGCTAATTTATTTTGCAACAATATAAGGAAAAACCCCTAATGCTAAACACCGCCAAAAATTTAATATTTTATTAACTAGATTATTAATAAGGTTGATAATTACAGTTAACCGATATAATCACTAAAACTTAAAATAACTTCTTTCGAAAAATTTTTTATATTTTCGGGCAAATTTTCAAGTGGGCGCGGCAAAATTACGTCCATGCAAGCTCTTTACTACAGAAGCTAGAACTTAATAAAGATAAAAAATAATGGTCAGCTTAAAGTTATTGATATCCACGAGGCAGAATCGGACAATAAATGAGAACTAGGAAGTTTCACCGAAGCCGATGCAATCGGATTTCGAAATGCATAATAAATCGCGACTGAAACTTGAAAGTGCAAAAAACTGACAAATTGCGTAAATTTTACTTTTAATTTGTAAAAGTTGTTAGTAGGTATGTACGTTAGAGCGTTACTTTCAAAGATTTGCATAGCAGAAAGAGGAAGATAGTTTTCCAAAATTATGGATTTTTCTCGGAAACTAAATTGTTAATCTCCAAAATTATTGAAAATACGGAATTCAGTCAAAATACGGAAAAATCACATTCTGAAAAAGTTAAAGCGCAAAAACTTATTTTTATTAATTTAGAATAAAAGCGCAAAAACTTATTTTTATTAATTTAGAATAAAAGCAACTATTAACAAAAAACATACTGAAACCCTTTACAAAAAATCGCGATGGCAAAAATCAATCTACACGTTTTCGATTGAAATTACATTTCATTTCCCTTCCTTTTAAGACATTTATAATATATCTAAAAATCCACGGCAAAAACGTTCCCGATTTTTCTTTGAAAGTAGGAAGTCGACTTACACGTGGGTTTCCGTACGTTTGTCTGAAAGTTAGGGGTTCGGTTTACATGCGAATGAATTATATGCAAGTATATACCGTAAGATTTTCGTAAAAATAAAATGAAATTTTATTTGTTTACTTCATAAACTAAAAAAATAATTGAAAGAATAACTATGATTCTTGTAAAGGTTGCAAAACGATTACGCAAAGAAAGGAACGCATGCGTTTCTTTGCTTGCACGTGGAAATTAGGAATACCTATTTTTTGCTGCTATGACGATGAACTTTTACGAAAAATAAGGACTGTAAGGGTCCTTATTAAGGAGTACCAGAATGTAAGGAGGACAGTGCGAACCCTGATCTAGGTTCAAGAATTTTTTCTGAAATTTCATGAAATGCAGCGCCTTACATCTGTCACCCCGACATCTTTAAAACCCTGATATGCTATTTGATGGATGGGGACCCGCTTTTAGGAAGTCCCGGGTTTCTGAGGTCTAGCATAAGTTCTTAAAATTTTATACTACAATGAAACCTCGTAACTCTATGGGGCCGTTCATAAATCACGTCACGCTTTTTCTCCATATATACTTGACCCCCCCTCCCCCCTTGTCACAATTCAGCGGACCCCCCTCCCCCTTTGTCACGCATCACGCTGTGTTGCATAATGCATGATGTCACACTTCTTGTCACCCCCCTCCCCCCAGAAAAAATAGTTTTCAACACCACTAATTTAATATCAATTTTTCAAGCTTGCCATCATAAGAGACTTCAGGTAATCATCTTCCGAACTTTTAACTTTTCTTTAGTTGAGGAGGCACTTGGGCCATAATTACGTTAGTTTCTCAGATAATCTCATTAGTTTGGATTTTCCTCCTTTTACAACATACAGTAAGCATTCAATCATCATTGCAGTCCATAAAAGACGGGTGTTTAGGTTGACATCTTCAATTGCACTTCATATTCATGTTCTGTGAGAAGATTTTATGTGTAATTCATTAGGTAGAAAGGGGGAAATCTGAACAATCTGGAAGAGGGCAAGTAATAGGGAACAACAAAGTCAAACTTTAAGAAAGGGCAAATGCTCAGGCAATTTACTAACGAAATAGTTTGAGCAGCCGTCGACTTAAGCAATACCAATATGTGTCAAGTTACCAAGATTTTTCATACATGCAAATAGCAATGTATCAACCATGGAGAAAATATGCATCAAGATACTGAAATAGTCAAGTTATCCACATGTCGAGTTAAAGAGGTTCCACTGTATTAAGGATACAGAAGTGCAAAAGAAATACACTAAAAAGTATCTAAATTAATTCATGATTAATTGCATTCTGTATTACAACGTACTGTTTTAAATGACATTTATTAAAAATTGCAAGTTTTTTTAAAACATAAAATAAGTATTATTACTTTATTGATACTAAACAATATTAATTTACATAAAGAAAATGACTTCAAATGCAAAGATATTATGTACACACTTAGGTTTGTCAACAAATATGTAAGTGCGCCTACAGTCAAATGTTGAAGAATACATATGTATGCCTATGAATGAAAATTACACAAGTTGCATATAATATTTGCAACCGTCATAGAAAAACAATCACATCAAATATTCACTTAAAACTTGAATCTCTGAGCAGTGAAGATGTTTACTAAAATCCAGGATAAGTTGTAGGACCCATCATATTCATTCCTTGGCCTGGAGAAGACTGGTAATTGCTGTCACCAAACAATTTTCCAGATCCATAAAATTCAGATTCACCTCCACGTGAGTCATTTCCTGAAGAATGAAATTTTTTACATCACAAGCAGGTAAGAGATTTCCATGTATCATGTTTATATGGGTGATTCTCAGTGCAAAAAATTTTTCTGGAAAAATTACGCACCATGGACTTGCACAGAAACCCTTTAAGTATTTAAATGAAAGGTCTAATATTAATAGCAGAAGTCTTTTTCTCTCAGAAATGTCATTGTATTATTAGAAGTTTTTTTAAAAGTAGTACGATATATTTTGCTTATGAAAATTAACTCATATATGAAATTGTTTTCACTATTTATCATAAATTAAAATTTATTTTTCAAATGTCACTTATTTTTTATGTAGGACCATTCAAATAGGTTGGATGCAGTAGATACCAGTTTGTACAAAGTAATGTATAAAATTATATTTTTCAGCTCTGTAATAGAAAACGAATATGTATTTCTTCTTACAGTAAAACCTCTTTTATCCAGCCCTCATTGATTTAGACCAAATTTGTAGACTTTTATAAAATTTAATGTGGAAGAAAAATTATGATTTTTTAATTTGAACGTTAAGTGTTCAATGAGTTACATCATATCGTAAGAGCTTTTTCTTACAACACTAAAAATTTCAGCAACTCAAGAACTTAGACAACAAATAAAAAATGCAAGGAGGGGAAGAACAACAATCATAGCCACAAATCTCTTAAATTTATTCTAAAAATTATGTTTTTAAAGGTTCACCTGTATTTTGATTATTTTTGCGTCATCAATGGGTGGGTCGTTAGCATATTTCTTGCCAAAATGATATAGTACATAATAAGCTATCTGTATGCGCTGAAAACTTTACGTTGCAAATCTCTAAATTCTCAGGATTATCTTTTTTAAAGTTTCAACTTTTGCACGTGATCATTTTTGAAAAACGGAAGAGTTTTCAATGGGTGGGTCATCTGCTACACATCAATACAGGAACTGAATGCGTATAATTTCTAACTATTAAAATAAAAAAAGTATAGTTGAAAATTTCAGAAATCAATTTTTTAATGAAATGCTGAATTTTGTGAAGGGTCCAAAAAGGGACACAAATTAACTCAGGCATGAACCCTGACTTTATTTCATTAACAGCAAACAATTACTATAACATTTTGATTAGAATAAACCATAATGCATTTCAAACTAAAAAAAAAAAAAAAACCCGACAACTAGTAGGAAATATAATAATTTTTACAAAACAAATTAAAATTGTTTCGTAATTAAAAAAATTGTAAACTATATTCTAATTAAAAAAAAATGTATTTGTAAAGATACAATTGAACCTCACATTGAATTCTTAGCAAGTTAATGTTAATTACATACAAAACTTTCAATATAAACAAATTTCCATACATTGATTATTTTCCAAATCAGCTTGGGAGATTTTATTTGACTTGAGACTGCTTGCCTGATGAAAAATGTAGGTGAGGGGAGGAAGAAAATTTAGTTAACGTTGCATTTCCAAGCCATAAGAAAAAGAAAAAAGAAATGCAAGAGACATTAAAACAATACATCGTAGATTTTAATTCGTGGAATGCATGAGTAATCACAGTACATAGGTAATAAATTGTTTAAATGATTTATTTTACAAGATGAAATTTGGCAAGGTGAAATGATTGGCCTGGTCACCAATTTTGTGTAATGAGCTTCGAATGTATATTATTAAGGTAACTATATTTAATCCTAAAAATTAAAACCTAACCCTAATATCGCCAAGCCTAAAACTGAGCTTTCAGGATTTCAATTTCAGAAAATTTCCGCGGGAAGTACTTTTCCTCTCGTTAATATTAAAAATAGTTTCAATTTCCATTTTTTATTTTTTAAATTTTAGAAGTTTTAAGGTTCTTCTTCTTTCTTCGCTAGGAAAAATAGCCAAAAGTAACATTCCCGGGACATCCCTGAACCCTTTTTTCCTCCAACTTCTGCAAAATGAAACACAAAACTGCGATTTTAGCTCCTAAATTGCGAAAACTTTTGGAGAAATTCTAAGAACCAGTGCCCCTCAAGTCACCAGGGAGTACTTAAAAATGTTGAGGATTTTAATTTCGAAAATTATCCACACCTAGATATAAAGCAATTCTGCAAATAATGATAAAAAAAAAAAAAAAAAAAAAAAAAAAAAAAAAAAAAAGAGGTGCGAATCAAATAAACATGTTGATTAAAAAAAAAAAAACTGAATTGTTTTTGAAATAACCATTTACTATATACGTTACTTTATTTATCCATTGTTTTTTCTTCCATTACTCCCGTCCTCTAAATTTGTTTTTAGCAATGACTTCCTCTTAAATAAAAATCTATCTGCCTTTGTTACCTACTCGCACACAGGCATTTTCGCAATCACTTGACTATGAATCATCTAAATGTTACCAGAGAAGAAAATGAAAATAATTCGAGACATTCATTCGACTCTTATCTTCTGAGAAGTAAACCAATCAAGCTCTCGAGATGGTCGTCTGAATCGAGTTCTCGAGTTATCCTGAATAATCGAGTTCTCGATTGTGCCCATTACTATTAATCACAAGGGTTGAAAATAATTATCAACACAAAATTATTTATGACTAAGTGGTAGAATCACAAGTAAACTAGCAAGTCTCACAGAAGCTCATCCAGGTTGATGTGCGTAAAAAACTGGAGCTTCATGTGTGCGAGAGCTTTAAAAACAGATAAAACTGTAATTTTCATGCTTAATCTAAAGGTTGGCAGGTATGCATGCAGATTACTTATTCTGTCAAAATATGTAAAAATGCAAGTCTAGGCATAAATTCACAGGAAGCCTGAATATATGTTTTCACTGAATAAGCTCGACAGTGCTTTCAAAATAAATACTTCATAATTTTCTAAATAACCTGAATATTTACTTACCATAACCAGCACTAGACCTCATATTATTAGCATTCATTGAATTGGCACCCATTCCATTTCTATAACTGTCCGTCATACCAAATCCTCTATCACTGGATCCACGATCATCACCAAATCTTTCTGAAGCAACAAAAGGTCTTTCTGTTTGTGCATTTGCATATTGTCTGTTAGTAGCTGCATTTCCAAAGCTTCTTTCAGAAGGAGAACCACCAAAATCTCTTTCATTTGTACCAAAGCCTCTATCTCCTGTACTACCAAATCCTCGATCAGGTACAGCACTACTATAGCCTCTATCACCAGAAGGTGAACTTGATCCAAAGCCATAATCTCTTTCGCCGGCAAAGCCTCTGGTTTGACCAGAACTTGCACCCCCTCCACCTCCATATCCACCAGTTGAACCGGGGCCAAAGTTTCTATCACCACCAAAACCCCTTGCAGGCCCAGAATTTGGCCCTGGTCCAAATCCACGATCACCTCCCATACCAGGACCATATCCATGATCAGGTCCCATGATAGGACCAAATCCATCAGAATCGCCCATGTAGGGACGATTTCCACCACCATTGCCACCTCCACGACCAAACTGTGGTCCTCCACCATATGGTCCCATGTTGTCTCGTCTAAATGGTTCCGGCTCAGATTGTAAAAACAGTTCAATGTAACGGTGTTCTGTGGAAAAAAAAAAAAGTTATAACAATAAAAATAAGAACACATATATGAAAACATATAAAGTGGAGAATTTTTCATTTCTAACTTAAGCTTAACCCTCCAATGCCCACGTTTTCAGGGTTCCCACTCACAATATTTGCCACTGGAAATAAGGCCTCTTTGAGGCCTTTTTGCTTAGTACAATAAGGCCTTTTTAAGGCTATTTCCTCCATTTTTTGAGACTTGCCTGAGCTTTAATTTTTACACAACATGGCATATAACTTAAGGAAAATATAAAACTTCTTCATACTGGCACACCCAAAATTTTTTGTGGCCAAATTTTTAGCAAAAATGTGGCCAAAAGAGCTAACAGGTATACATAGTGCTCAATAAATTTCCGCACACAAAACGTAATAAGGTCAAACCCTGTATCTGATGGTCTGTGAATTGTATAAATACTTACTCACTGCGTGAGGAAACAAAGTATTTTTATTGCTTGTACAGAATAAAATTATACGTACATTGCCTACTCACTATGAAATGATTAAAACTGTATGTCATATTAATTTTGTTCCCCCTATCTCTATGTGTAATGCATATAAATACTGATTTCATTTTTAATAAAGTCAGTTCTATGTTAAGATTTAGAGATTGCAGGAAGAAATTGGTTACTGAAAGAAAATAAATCAAATGTAAAATCTTTGGATAGTGTTTTTTTTTTCAAACTGCTTATCTCTGCAATGAAACAATAGAATAAATTGTGCAAGGTTAAAAATAGTTTTTTTTCCTTTACCTTTTTGAAATCCTGAATTTTAACATTTTTTTTTGACTGGTTGTAACAACTGTGCTATAGCTTATAAAACCAATTAAAATCAACAAATAAAGAAAACGCGATTTAAAATTTAATTTCATAGATGCTCCGGGGTCCACCTACTTTACATGCACGTATCCCCAAGCGTACACGGTGGGTCTCAAGCGTACTGGCTTCGAACACGACCATCCAAGTGGAAGCCCAACATCCTAACGACTAGGCTACCACGGACTTTTGCGAGTATACCGATTGACAAAATGAAACAGAACGTAACAAGACACAATATGCAAATCTCTTATCTTTGCAATGAGAGCCGATTCTAAGATTTCAAATTAAAAAACTGAGCAAGATGAATTTTATTTGTGATGAATTTAAAGTAATTTACATCCTTTAAATGTGCTATCAACTCATTATGGTGAATGTATATATATTTCTTTTTTTTATTTAAAGTAATCACTGATGAAGGTGTACTTATACACAATCATGTTTCCACTTTTTAAATGAAAAAGTTTCAACTAAATTTTTTTACCTTCACCTTTCTTTATGGTTGAGGTCTAACCCATACATAAAACAGGGTTGCTACTCAAACAGCAGAATGAAATTCCCAGACATATTTTTAATTTAAAAAACTTAATCAACAGCATCATACCAATACAAATTACATTTGCCCCCAAAATATTGTTTAAAACAATAGCAGGAATGGCTAACCTTAAAATAATTTCTGAAAAAGTTTGAAACAGTAATCAGCCAAGTGATATAAAGGAACAAACATTTCCATAAAGAAAAACTAGGTACTTTACAAAATGTATTTTTTTAAAGATAACTCAGTTTCTTGACGAGAAAATTGATTGCTAACAAAATTTTTGAGAGAGAGAGAAAAAAAACTATATTGTACTACCTAGTGTAAAAATTTGAATAATAATAAAATGTGAATTACTTATAACTATTTAAAAGTTGAAAAAAATTTCTGATCAAGTCGATTGTTGAATCAGGTTGATCCACAGGTCCCTCTAAATGTTGTATTTTGAGAGTAGCAAAAGAGTTGATGTCATTATTTTTTATATTTGACTTTCCCAGTGGTGAAATCCTGGGGGAAAAGGTAGGGGGCGCTTGTGTTAAATTCAATACAAGTGGTCGGACGCTTGTGTTAAAATAAAAAGGTAGGGGAACGCCCCCCCCCCCCGACTACACAAGTGTTTCCGCGTCAGTGGTGCTTCAAACATTGGTTAAATTTCCCTGATTTCAGATAAGATATTAAAATTCCCGGACTTTTTCAGGTAGCATAGCAACCAGGGTTCGTGATTAAAAAAAAAAATAATAATAATAATAAAAAAAGGATTTTTTTGATTTAAATCAGATTTTTTTAAAATTTTTTAAAAAAAGACCTTAAATATATTGGATATTTATTACGTTACATTCATATAAACAATATGACATTAATCAATATGCAAAAGTGCAATTTCAGCTATTTTCACAGCAATAAATATTTCTTAATAATAATTATAAACAAATTTTACTAGAAATGCATGACTCAAATGAAACTGAACCCTACCAAGAATAATAGTACACTCATAAGTACAGAGAAAATGAACAAACTTAATCTGAATTAATTTTTCTGTAGAAAACTGAAAAAAAGCAATAATTGTGCGTACTTAATTTTTACATCCTTTATTCATTTTTCTATTTTATAAATGAAAAAGCCTGAAATGTTTTTACCCATTTAGTAAAATCATATGCTCACACCATTACTAAAAACAGAAACTTTTTGTTTTAATCAAATACCTTTATTGAAAACTTTTATAATAAAAAAATATTTTAGAAGGAGAAAAACCTTGAACTATTAGGAGACATGAATGAAACTTTCAGGATACACATTCTTAATTCTAACAATTGTTGTTTTAAACACTATCATTCGAAATCATTTATTGTGTGGCATTTATTAAATTGATTTAAAATACTATTTTAAAGATAAAAAACACAATGGTTCATAATTATTATGAATGCTAATTTGAATGATTGAATTAAATTTATGCTTTGCTGTAAAATGCTTGAAGAATAAGAGTAATATTGTAACATTTAAAAAATAGTAATTAGTTCTAAACTTATGAAATATGTTATGCACACAAACTGAATGACCTAGGAACTTTTGTTTGAAACTGGTTGTAATTGCAATATATTTCATTTTTACAACACTTTCAAACATTGTAAAATCAATTTTTTTTTTTTTTTGAAAAAAAAATATCACTTGATTTAAATCGCGATTTAAATCAACGAACCCTCGGAGCAACCCTGATAAAAGAAAATTACAACTACTATTACTTTTATTGACTGAAACATACGTATTTTTTCCTTGTCTTTCTTCATTGCCCGTATGGCTTCTTCGTGGGAAGAGAACATTGCATCAGCTTCACCAGAGGAACGGCCGCTTGGTTCATATTTAATCCTTACAGCAACAGGTTTTAATGGAGCAAAAAACTAAAATGATTAAATTAAACAATTAAAAAAGTAAACGCTATAGAGTTTAACAAATAAATAAAAGCTTAACATGCATTGCAGATGAAATTACCAGGCTGGTTTTAAAAACTTTCTGCCCTGAAAAAATCACCAGGACTGCCATTAACTATTAAATGGGGATCCCTAAGGACATTGACACCCTTGTAAAGTCGTTCCTTTCAAAAATATACATTCTTTAATATTAAAAATTACAAGATGCTTTGAATATTATAACAGCATTGTTTCCTAGAATTTGAAATCATTTGTCAGAAACCTATGCATCTTGTATGAGAAGCGGACTTCCGACACATTAAAGTTGGTAAACATGTGGTGTAGCTAACTAAGCATTAGTTGTTGCAATATTCATTCTGACCAAATTTATAGTGAAGACGGTAAAAACTACTCTTCAGGAATCGCAACACAAGGGGGGGGGGGGGGGGGGGGATCGTTAAAATGGAATATCTTGTACAAATTCGGAAGAAATTACCCCCTTTATTAATAAGAAATGCATGGCAGCTGCCTTAAATATTCCAACTATTCTGAAAACAGAAATAAAGGCAATTTATACTTTTAAGTTACAGAGCCCAAAATCCATGATCAACTTTCAATTTTCATAACTGTTGATCATTTTTCACTGAAAATCATGGACTCTCCAGGTGCATGGAGCCCTTTAAAGGGTATGCAAGGGGTGAAACTCACTCAGACCCAAAAACCATGAAAAGCGTTATGAGCATAAAGGTTCATAAGCTAAACGGGGCCCTAACAAAAATTGAAGTATTTTTAGATAAATAATACTGCATATTTAGCACAGAATCTAAGCTTTCAACGTGTGATGCTGTCATCCAAACATTTTTTTGGCCAAATGTCTAGAAAAGAAGAAAAAAGTCTTTAAATTGAAAAAGAAAAAAAAAAAAAAAACAACTTTTGCTTTTTGAGCGTTATTTTACCGTTAAACTAGGAGAGTAAAATACCGAACAAGCGCCTCTTTTTTATTCCTTAAATTAAGTTTAGGTGGAATTACTGAATATCCCCCCCCCCCTCTAGATTTCTATTGAAATTATAAACAAGGGACAGAAGCAACACAATTAACAAAATTTGCAAAGGCACGGTAATAGTTCGAAACTGAGCAATTGCAATCCCAAATGAGCTTAAGATTCTATTTCCATTCTTTCAAAACTGTTTATTTCTAATTCGTATGCAGTTTTAAAAACAACTCCAAAATAGCGCAAGGCAGGCGATTAAGATACTTTTATATTACAAGTAGAAAATGTTTGATCTGAAATAAATGAACTACTAAGGAAAAAAAAATAAAATAAAGCAAAGTGTAACTGTTTCTTTGCATCAAAATCAAAGAATATTCATATAACATTCCACAAACAGAACAAAGTCCAAGTTGGCCAAAGATTGATCATCCATCATCTTTTTTCTATGGTTTTTACATGTGGTCAGTTCCTTACCTACATTCTTGTTTGCAGGAATTTGAAACCACCTTCCCCTATAGTTGAAAATCTTGCTTATTTCCAATGAATAGGAAAAAATGCTATTACGTTAATCGAGTTTTACATATGCAACTCATCACGTCCGAGTACCGAAAATCCGGGGTAGACCCGGAAAAGTTTCACCCCTGGTATGCTCAGAGTTGTCACCTCCACAAAGTGAAAAATCAAGATATTTTTGTGACATAAAATACCAGTTCTCAAGCACTTCATGATGCACGCAAAGTTTTTCATTTTAGCTTATTTGAAGCAACAATTTTGGAGCAAAAATCAAGATGGAGAAGTTTTTCTGTACCAGATACTGAATATTGGTGCAGATTTTTCACTGCTGCAAAAGTGGAAAAAAGATACAGCATGGGACCTCAAATCTATGAAGATCACAGCCGCGATCTCTCCGGAATTTGAATCCTCATTCAAAAAATTTTGTAAGTTGCATCAGAGCCCATATAATTTGATCTGGAAGTTTTTATTAGCATTTTTAATTATTATATATACTCGCCTATAGCAAAATTTAGCACTAAAAACAAAATTGGAGCATTGGAGAATTACATTCAAGGCAAAACTTCTCCGATATTATTTTAACAATAAAACAAAAGAATCTGTCGAATTCTGGTATGATTTAAATTCTCTAGCCACTAAATTGCAGTAAAAGATCAGGCTACCAGGAAAATGCAAGAAAATGCCGCCAATTTTCAATTTTGCGAATATTCTGTATCGTGCAAAAATTAGAGCTCATTAAAAAAAAAAAAAAAAAAAAACGGCAAAATTTAACACTTTTCAGAAAATAACGAAATAATTTTTTTTCAAAACAGCACATTTTCAATCTTAAACATGTTCATTATTTTCTTTTTCTTCATTTGAAAGTGCCTATTTCCAAAAAAAAAAAAAAAAGTTGCAAAACATTCCAATTTTTTTTTGCCAGCTGCCCCCCCCCCCCCCGAAAAAGTTCGGGATTGTGAATGGGTGGGTGTGGGGGGGTTGGGGTGTCCCATACTGTATATACCACCAAAAATATCAAGGTATTTGGTGCCAGTTGGCAAGTGGTGACTGCCAATCTGCACCTTTACACCGTAGTTGAATAAAAAAATTCCATTGAAAGATCACACATACATATATACTATGCACATATTGTATTTAATTTTTATATATCTTTCTTTCTGTCAATATCTTTTATATTTTCATACATGTGTAATGAGTGGTTTATCAAAAAATATTTACTAAGTAATAAGTAAAAGGGTAAACACAGCATTATAGCCTTGAAAAATACGTAAACAGATCAATGACAATAAATCCGCACAACACTTGGTCTCGACCCGAGGAGTCGACTGTACTTAATATAGCTGTAAAGGATAACTGTACAGCTATATTAAGTACAGTCAACTCCCCGGGTTGGATACTGTAATAAATATAGCTGTACAGGTTTGAGAAAAGGTTTAAATTTAATTTGTCAACACATTATATATATGTGGGTTGTATTCACATGCAGAGAAAGAGAAATACATACCTCAAAAATATCCCTTTCCACAGCTCTAAAGGGTAATCCACGCATATGAACATTATGACCAGTATCACGAACTCGTTCATTGAATGCACCACGATCTCCAAAATTTCCTGAAGGAGTTGCTCTTCCTCTTCCTAAAAATTTTTAATTAACATAAAGGATCAAAATAGTTAAAAATTACCGTTTTAAGTTACTTTTTTCAAAATATTTCTATTGTTCCACTGTAAACTAGATTTTATTGACAAGCAATCAATAAACAATCTTAACATTTTGTTGAAACAGCCATCATACATGTGATTGGTCCAACACATACGCACAAAAAAAAAAGATTACCATTTTTTGGTCCCATTAATTTGCCTATATCTGTTTTATTTGGCAAGAAATCAATGAGTTTTCTGAAGTATACACCAATTAGTTGAACATGGAACTACCATAAGTATAGAAATTCGTAAATAGATAATTTTTAAACACACTACAGGGTTTCTTCCCCCTCTTCAGGGGGTGCCGCGAACTAGCTTCAATTTAGAAATAAAATTTCACGTTAAATTAAAGCACAAATGAGCATTCTAGAAGCTCCCTGTCGCATTGAAAAAGGGATTCCAAGCGATCCCGAAACATGTCTGCGTTTTAATGCTCATTTGTGCTTTAATTTAACGTGAAATTTTATTTCTATTACTTTGCACAAAGTTTAATCATTACTAGCTTCAATTTGTTATGTCAAATGAAGCGTGAAGTTCTTAAAATAAGATATAAATTTTGATTTAACCAAATTGAAGTTAAAGTAATATAAGACAGGAATTTTTTGCAGTTTAAAAAACCATGTACTGAATTTTACCTCCACCACGTGCTCCACGTCCAAAGGCTCCTGGTCTGTCCATCCTGTCATAAGGACTCATTCGATTAGATCCCATTGTTTTCATTCGCATAGGACCCATCCCCATTGCTGAACGTATTTCTTGCATGCTGCTTTTGAATATTTCTATGTACCTGATAATTGAGAATGAATTTACATTATATAACAGGAGCTATGCTCTGTACATGCTTAATGAAATATGCACTTAAAAAAATAATTAAAAAAGCTTAGCTTAAAAATACTCCAAATGTCCTGTTTAGAACCTTGCACAACATGACTATATAAATTTAAAGCAAAAAGATTCCATGTTATTTGGATCAGACATTTAGAATTTTATTCATAAATATATGTATACATGTCTTCAATGTTACTACGGTTTTCCTTTACAATGCAATACAAAAAGTAAAACATTTTCATAAATGAAGTATATAATTCATTGTTTAAACAATTGTAAAAGTAATCATTGGGGAGAGCGAGAAAAAGAAAAATGTAGGTATTCCACACCAAAGGGGTTAATTGCCTCAGTTAGAAGAATAGAGTGCTGTAGTAAGAGAAATATTAAATAAATAGCATAAAACATACTTAAATCTTAAATTTTGCTTTCTAATGGTTTAAGCAACCAGAAGTTTGGGATTGAGAGGGTATTGTACTCCTCTGTTCAGATAGTCATCCTCTGTATTAATTCTAGTACAGATGTCCCTCCAGATGTTATACAAAACTAAATAATTATGTGTGAATCATCTCTACACACTGCATGGCACTCAAAAACTTTTGGGTACATTTGAAGAAGACTAATATAATATACATATTGGAAATGAATCGAGTTACCTGAGAAAATAACAAAATTGCTATAAAGAAACAAATTTTAAGTATCTAAAAACTAAATCTTAAGTATAAAATAGACATTGAAACTTTAAATACTACAAAAAATCACAATAACTGCTATTAATGGATTCAAACTTAATTACATAATAGTTTAAGTGAATTTTATTTTTATTGATAATTGCAGAAATAGGAAAGTATTATTTATATCAACTTTATTTATAAAACAGCCTGGGTTTTTAATTGCCTCTTTCCCAACAGACGGGGAAAGAGGCAATTAGCCAATCTCACGGCTAAGGTACTTTACGTGCACCACCCTACTATAATAAAGATATATTGAAAAAAATATACAGACAAGTAGCATATTACATGTCCCAGAGACCAGTTAAAAAGGTTATGCATTGTATTGAAATAATATCAATTCACGCAATGCGTCTTAGGTAAAAATTTATGTCCCCTTGAGCATACGACTAGCTGGTGTGCTTATCAATATATATAATAGTAGGGTTTGAAACTGAATCTTAGGGGAGATTTTTCAATTTGAGGGAGGAAAATTGTTTAACACATTAGTTATTATATTCACAGTAAGTAAATTTTTTAGAAAATCACAGGTGATAAAGCATAAGTATTTATCAAGTTCTTTGTTTCTTGAAATAATAAAACTAATGAACTAAAAAAAGTAATGAATATTTTTATAAAGAATTACAGCAAATTTTAACCTTCTTGCAAAATTAAGATTTTAATTATAATTGCTATTGAAATATAAAATAACTGAAATAGTGCTCCAAGCACAACATAGACTCAAAACTCTTTCAAGAATAGAATTTAAGGGTGGAAAATCCCAGCAATGTTTTGAGTAACTGGAAATTTTCCTATGTTGTGTATGTTATGCGTAATCCTGTACCATATTTCAAACTGTTATATGTTTTCTTAATTTATAAAACGTTCAAAAAACCTATCATTAGAACAAGGACAAGATTCTCTAAAAATGCCAATTGGAGTATGGACACCCCCCAGCCCCCCCACCCAAAAAATAACGGAAAAATGAAAACACCATCACAATAACGACACCCTGAAATACATTGAGACACCAATTTCAGAATGTAGAAAATACTTCTAGAACTGGGTCAAAACTTAAAAAGTTCCCTCTAAATTTACTTTTTAAAAAAAAAGATAAATCCTTAGGTTATTGAGACAAGACAAAGAATACTAAAATACAACTAGTTAATGGCTGCTAAAATAAATTTATAACAATAATAAGAAATGACATGATTGAATATTTATATATAATAAGAACAGATGTTAATTTATAGATGAACATTTATTTAGGAAAGTTGGTACTGACAACTTAATTTCAAGAAACATTATATAGGTAATAATTTTACATTTACATTCTTTGCTTAAGATAAATCAGAAAGGAAGTACTTTAATAAAGAACTACTGCATTGCTCCTTACAAAAGAAAATACAGCAAGCCAGGTAATTTTGAACTTTTTAGATAGAAAATTTTATTGAAGCAAAACATATCCTATTGCACTTGATCAGAAATTAATTACAGTGATGGAAATGGGCCAATACTAGGATATTTTCTTGCTAGGAAGCACATGGAAAACAGAAAACATTTTCACAACCCCGCAAAGTTAAGAATTCAAGTATCATATGTAAATAGCCATTTTAAGAAAGCATAATTCCATTTCCATCACTGATTTCCATAATAAAACAACCCACTACATTCCTTTTACAGGTACAAAATAAATCAACAAATGAATATATACATATAGATCATTCAAAAAGAATAATAAAATACATAAATAGCCCAGTTGACGGACAGAGTCCCGCCCTGGCTGCTCAATTATATACCTGTGCCCAATTTTTTCCTTGTGTTTCCCCATCGCCTTTTCTGCTATTTCTTGTGATGAAAACTGTACATAAGCCTCCCCAGTGCTTCTCCCCTGGAAGTCAGTTGGTAGGGTAATCCCATTTCGGACAATCTCCAACCCTTCAAATTAAAATCCAACCCATTATAGAGATCACTACAAAAAACTTCAGCAAAAAAACATTAATGAAACCATTTGAAAAGAGGTCATCCAACTGGATAGATTGGCTGAAACAAACTAGTAAGAAAACTCATTTTACACATATAATATAGACTATCAGTACCTTCTGATAATTGCATTCTAATATCAGATATACATGTTTTGGAAAA